>CM021765.1:106009580-106082205 GCA_011076525.1 Nettapus auritus | reverse complement strand
TTTTTTTTTTTTTTTTTTTTTTTTTCCCCTCTGGTTCTTTATTTACCAAGTATCACAGTGGAAAAGGGAAAAGAAGACTTATATGCACTTCACTCGAGGGAAACAGCAATACGATTTATTGACAACAAAGCTCATGTGAATTAAAGCTTTGATGATGACAAGATACACCTGATTATAATTGGAAGATATTCATAATCACACACTATATAAAAGACTATATACTCCTCAAAGACACTAAATATAAGGCATTATACTACATGAAGACTGCATAAAAGGAACTAGGTTAGACAACATTGCATCGAGTCTCTTCTGTTTGAGTTACGAGGTTCAGACCTCCTTGCTTTCTAAACTGATTGAACTAAAGAGATAAAGAGCCTAGGTGTGGCAGAGTCCACTCCTAGTCCCAGACTTGGTCAATGGATTATGTTTAAAACATTATATGAATTACATAAATCCTGTATGCTACTTAGCTAAGATCTTAAAGAGAAAGCACCATTACAGTGCATTAGCATGCTGTTATTTTCCCAGTCTGCTTACTGACTCTCTATGGCAGTAAAGAGTCCTCTCAATCTGCAGAAGCAATTTTGGGAAGCATCTCTGCCCAAGGGGAGGTCCTGGTGTGCAGCCTGCTGTTGTGTCAGGAGAGCACAAAGGGCTTCTGGGCTGCTCACACTTTGTGGGATAAGATGATTGACTTACAGTCACATTTGCATACAGATATATTTTTTTCTTCCAAATTTGGCCAGTGCTGTGATCGAGGTTGGAAGGGTGGGGGTATGTGCATTGCTTAAACTGGCCCTTGGCTGTTTGTCTTCTGCCTCCCCTGCCTCCAGGGTACAGCCGTCATGACCAGACACCTCCATCACGACTGCCAGTGATGGTTATCTTCTTAGGCAGGATTCTCTAGTTAAGCAGGGAGATTGTGAAGGGGAGTACACTGTCACATCAAGTCCTGTCAGCTCGGTGGAGAACTGATACCCCAAAAAGTTGGTGGTATTCACTAAAACTGTATATTAGAAAGTAAAAAATTGAGCTAGACCATAACTTATATATTTTACAGATCAATTGCTAATTAATCTGACTTTTTTGCCATGATAGATTATTAGCAAATTCAAATATATGGTCTATTTTAAATTTAGCATGTTATCAATATTTTGAAAGCTTGGAAAAGCTGACTCTAATAAGTAGAGAGAAATCTTGGACTATAGTGAGCAGTTCAAGGTGATAAAGATCAAGAATTTATCTTTTATTTCTTTACAGTGAATATCCTACTAATCATGAAAATAGGACTTGAAAAGGTTTAACTTTAACTCAGACATGATGAGTAGCTCATAGAGTAATTAAGTTTCATGGCCTTTCTAAAGAAAGAAAATTGGTATTTTTTTCTCATCATGTCTATGAAAAAATAGTCTTTTATATTTCCATTAGCTTTGCTTAACAAGTAGCAGATGATAGTGCTATTGTGAAGTCACATTTAAAGTTCAGGCACTGTGTGTATTTTACTGTTAGAGATTCACAAACTAAAATCTTCTGGTAATTTCCATCCAACTATAAAACCATAATATCAATAACTTGTATGCACATCTTAAATGCATACAATAACAATGCTATAACAATGCATTTTATAATTAAACATCTTTCAGGAACCCTTATGTGACTTTTTTGTACTTCACACTGTTGAAGTTACCACAATCATTGTTTTCTTATACATTGGGCAACTGATCTATACCACAATATCACAAAAGGTTGCTTGAGTTGCTAACATCAATGAGATTTTAGTGTGCTCTAAGCAGCTGTTATTGTAACTATCGAGTTTGAGAAAATGGCAGGTATTTAACTTTTCTACTTTTAAAAATACACAAATCACATAATTAAGGGTTATTAAAATAATACCTTTTTAACTTGTTCTTACCCCAAATATAATCTCCATTATCATAAAATGGGACCTTTGTTTCTGTCCCCACTTCTGCCTCTACATTCCTTCAGGATTTTCT
Source organism: Nettapus auritus (assembly GCA_011076525.1). Lineage (NCBI taxonomy): Eukaryota > Metazoa > Chordata > Aves > Anseriformes > Anatidae > Nettapus > Nettapus auritus. The sequence goes on along the minus strand of CM021765.1, from coordinate 106,080,211 downwards.
GTCCAAAGGAGGTCCATTCATTTACTTCCTCTTCTATCATCCATTGGATGCAATTCTCCACTATCAGAGATGGGTTCTTGTTTGAATTTACTCTTTTATGATCATAGAAAAAGTCTTTAGATAAGACAACTATCAATTTATTTCATTCAGGAGTTATTCAGAAATATTCTGCTCATCCTTCCATAACTAGGGACAAAATACCAATTTCCTTCATATATGTATATATCTGTATGGATATTTATATATGTACCAAGATCATTATTATAAGGTCTGAAAGCTGTTGCATGAGCAAGGAAAACTATACTTTCACTGAAATTTCTGAAATTTGTATTTTTTTTCCTTTTTTTTAAAAAACACTACTGATTTGTACTACACTTCAGTGATCTTTAAATTTCATGTGGAGATCAGAAATCAATAATGTAAAGTGTTTTGGTCAGAAAAAAAATCCTTCTGAAAAAATCTTTTTTTTTTTTTCTTTTTTTTTTTTTTTTAAGACTTTCCTCTGGAAAAAAACACACATACATTCAAAAGGCACTTATGAGGTACATTTTACAAAATATGTTAATATATTAAGTCCTTGACTGTCATCATTTCTCCTTAACTCTCCTGCAAAAGCTGTGCTTTTACTGTCCTTATCTATACAAGTGGTGTTACTGAACTCCTTTGGACTACTGATTACGCATCAAGTTAAGCAATTAGTACTGCTATATGTTGCTACTGCAATGTCTTATGGACCATGTAAATGGTGCCGCATTGCCAGAATTAGAGAGTGGGCTTGAGACAAAAGAATGAAGAATGGTGTAACGTCATATTGACAAAAACTTTGGAAAACAAACAGTTTTATCAAGGCAACACATCTCCTTTGAGATTTATATCTAACTCATTTCTTACTCTGTGTTGTTGATGGCAACAGCCAATTTATAGACCCAGTTAGAAAGTTCTCTGTCACAGCAGCAGCCTCATCAGACATATGCCCTGAGACATTTGATTTCTGATAAGATGCTCAAGTGAACTGTGAGTTCTTTATTTCCAAGTAGCTTACTTCCAGATGTATGATGTGTTGATTTTACTTATGCAAGTGAAAAATGCAAGAGTTTTTTGGGGTGGAGATTGAAGGCTCAGTGAGGTAAAGTACAAAAGGATTCTAAGTCCATTGCTTATGGATTTGATCTTCAGTAGATATAAATTGTGTCAAGACATGCAGAAGTCTCAACTGTGAACTACTGATCTTCTGTAACTATTTTTTTCAGGCCTTAAATCCCACCTGGTTGAAAATGATTCTTAAGTTTTCTATGAATCATAAACTACCTATTTAGCCATAAATGTTACATTTGTGGTCTCTGGAACATTCTCAGACCTGATATACTCAGGTAATTTCATATTAAGACTTGAAGTTAGCCACTATCTGGAAAGAACAGTAGTTATCTTCACACATGTATGAGCTTTATCCAAAAAATTACATTGTCAAAATACAAGCATGGACAAATCCTTGCTCATAATTGTTGTGCCACTTTCACCTAAAATTGTTCCCTTCACAGTGCAAAATCATTATGAGAAGTTAAAGAAAATCCAGAAAGAGTTGTGCTCAGAGACATTTATGTAATACAAATGATAAAGTTTAATCAACAATGATTATCCCATTCCAAAGACTGTGTTTAACCTAATGGTCCAAAACCTCAGATCTTCACTTGGCTGACCTGAACTGAAGTTAATGCATACAGAAACTTTTATATCAGATTAAGATCTGACAAAAATTTTTATCTTCCTCTGTTAGTACTTACATTTTTTGTCAGGGAGAGCGCTTGATGGGGTCTTATTTTCTACAAAGCACTGTATTTCAACTTGAGTGTTACGATTTCACTGAAGAACAAAAATAAAATAAGAAGAAATTAATTTATTTTCTTAGAATCCATACTATTTCTTTGTTTTAGAAACATCTACCTACTGGGGTGGCTCTTGACTTTGCTATTTGGATAAACACAGTCACAGGGCACTAAGGGTAGATGAAAGGAATTCTTCCGAGACAAACTTGATTGCTTTTGTTCTGAGGTAAGGCTGAATGTCAAGAAAAGATTCTGAACAGTTTATAACAAAGTGGATTACAATCTCAGGAGAATGGATGAAATATCCCTCTCTCTGGACATTTAAAACTAAACTGAACTAAACCCTTGAAATTGTGCTTTGAGGCACAATTTTTTATTGACAGGAAAATTAAATAGAAAATACATTTCACTTTAACTTCTATAATTCTTATGCTATGTTCTGTGGTCATTTTGTTGTAATAGAGCACATTACTACAGTGCTTCTGGAAATTTTGGACCGCTGAATTAGCTCCTAATCCATTTAAAATAAATGAAGAAATGGCAGGAGTCTCCTTTGCCTCTGAATGGCTTCCTAAACATAAGTATCTTTGATTAACATTGATTTTTTTTTTTTTTTTTTTTTTTTTTTTTTTTTTTTTTACCAGCTGTGTTCTTTGGTGCCTTTACTGCTTTAAAATTTACCTGCCATGCTTCATTGTTGTAAAGTACAGGACATGTTTTCTCATTTTACACTATAAACGTATGTATAGATTACTTCTATTAAATTTCTTCACTTAAATGGTCTTTTATTGCTTTATTTCTCCTTGTTTTTTTTCATGCTGACCTTTTCTACATTTTAGAGTAGCTGAATTTAGAAGTGAACTTTTAAAGATCTTAAGCCTTCCTGTACTGGATAATTGTATTTAAAATTGATCCCAGGCTCTATAGTAGCAGAACTTTGACAGAATGATGTAAGAAACCAGCAATGATGGGTGGACTGCTGAGTTCATCTATTACTGCGTCCCATACAACAGGAATGCATCCTTGATCTTACAGCAAAAAAGATCTTTAGCCTTGCTAGTAATTTAAGGCTACCAGGGAATTAAGGAATCTCCTCTCTTGCCATGGAACAACACATGCTATTTTGCAAGCACTGTGCAATTATAGTGTATGGATTTATATGTACAGAACAGGTGTTCTGAGATTTCGGTTCTGGAATGTATCAGTGGAGACACCCCAGGTCTGCACCAAGGAGGAGACCTAAGCACTGTTGTTCTGTGTCTGTGTCTGAGGCAAAGTGTGCTCAGCAGTGAATTGCATGGGGATGGGGGCACCTGCCTCCTCCATTTCTCTGATGTGGGGCACTGCTATGGTTGCAGGCAGCACACTGATCACACCACCTGCACCTCTGATTTAGCCTCAAAGGAGGCATTGCTGAGACGCCAACCATGATTCCCCATCTTCTTTTATGACCTTACTGTGAGATCATAGGTTTTATGTTGTTACCAGAGTGTATATTCTGTTAGTCCTTCAACAGATTTCCTTGGAAACTAGGTTCGTACAGATGTGTTTAGAAGTAATGCATGTCAGAATACATATATATATTTCTGTTTTCTTGGTATGTTTTTTATTACTATTTTTAGGGCAAGAAGGGAACTGGATTTCATAGGAAGACATGATCTTTGTTTACAAGAGTTTCCATCTGAACTTTGAGGTGATGCAGTAACAGCAGTGTCTAAAAGTAGAACACAAGGAGATGTAGAAGTGAAGGTGAGAGGGGTAATGATTTATTAATCCTTTTCAGATAGCTTGCTACACATCTTAGGATACTGAAAATATATTTAGAATGAGCTGAAAGAAAGGGTGAACACTGCACCCTTTAACTACTCAATTTTAAACTGGAAGGTCACGAATTTCTACAACCATTCTCTGCTGCTTGGCAGGTTAAAACAAAGAATTGTCAAATGTGCAGTGAAAATATCAAGCCCAATAGATTTAATGAATATCATTTCTAAAAACTGCATTAATGCATATGTTTACTAGATAACTGTTCCCCATAAGAATCATAAGATGCACCAGATAGCTTCTAGACTCATAAGTTTTAGTGCACAATGTAAGTACTCTGTTAAAAATGTAAAGTGGTTTGTTTAATTAGAAAAGCTATTGTGGGAATTATATAATGCAGGCACACAGGGAGTGGGTTTCTTTGAGAACACTGGATAGCAGGGCTCCAACTGTCTGACTATATGCATGACTTACAGATGCATTTTGATGAATGTATATTTTTTCTCTCTGTCAATGTTTCAGAATATTTGCTAGCTGTCAACACTTCTCAGATGTTTTTTGTAGTATACACTTTGCAGGAGACCTAAAAACTGTGTAATAACAAAATGAGTCTTTGTAAATATGTGATCCTTGTCACTGGGACTGCTGAATGTTGTTAACATGTTTTTGCCGTGTTTCACCATAGATGATGAAACAGAAGAAAAGAAAAACTGTAAGGAAGGAAGCAAACCAACCTTTTCATCAAAATGATTCTGGCATTCTTTATGGAATAAGAGAGAGCCTGGGAGGATCTGACATAATAGACATTTGCATCTAAATGAGAGACAGTATACACTTTAAGAAAGTGTGACAAATAATACATTGACAGGAATGCTAATTATGCCTCTCTGTGTGTTCTGTTTTGAACTGAAGTGTATTAATTAAAAAATAACCATTTAACCGCATTCAGAAAGAACTTTTGATAAGAGTAAGCTTTGTGATATGAAAGAGCGGGCATATTTCATCACTATTTCATCCAGTAATCTCTATGAATCCAGCAACACTAATAGAGAAGCAAGAAATGGAAAAATAGTCCTATAATCTTCCAACTTAGTTATAGAGGTGTGGTTTGAGTGTTGAATGGTTTCTCACTCTCCCAAGGTTGGACTTTTCTTTCTTAGGTGTTCCCTGTAACAAGAAAGCTAATCCTCAAAAATAAGAAAATTTTCTGATGTATAGCATTATCTTCATACAATTTGTACATAAAAATAGGTTTGTGTTAGTATAACACCTATTATATTGTACATTAAATTACTTTATATTTAGATGATGCTAGAATCAAAGTAGAGGTTGTCTTAATTTGTAGCCATTCTGATTATGCTTTGAAATCCCATCTTATTTTTGCTGCTTCTCCCCATGTATGCAGCATAGAGTTTGTGCAGAAATCACAATGCTGCCCTAACGAACACTGCCATGTGGTATTTGGATGAAAATTTTTTACTCCACAGTGACCAAACTGGTTTTCCTTGTAGATTTTACTTTGGGGCTCATATGCACAGATGAGTGGTTCATAAACAGTAATGTCTGTGTTCTGACAACACTGTGATAAAAGACTTTTTATCACAGTTTTTATCTTTTTTATATAGATGGGGACTGAGAGTCACAGACATTATTGTCTGAAGAACTATTACTTTTAAGTTGTTTAGCTTGAAGCACTTGGGATTTGTCCTGTCTGTCTCTAATATTGCATAGCATACACATATTTGAACACAGTTTCCATTGACTTCATATGCAGCCATGAGTTTACAGCAGCTCTGCAACTTAAGCTGAAGATGTCTGAAGTCAAATACTCAGAAAATAAGGAATATACAATTACATTGATCATCTCCGGCAGTCTTCAATATTTACTACTTCCTGCTACAAATGAACTAGTGCACCTTGAGGCAAGAGCCTCCTTCATTGCCCCATCATTCCTACATCATGTTTCATTTTTCAGCCTCATTCCTCCTGTATGACCAGTTGTTTTCCTGAAATTCTGTGGAGAAAAAAAAATACACACACAAAAAACCTCAAATATATGGTCATAAGGTACATAAGGGGCTGAATTATGTTTATAAACACAGTCTTGATTCTGGCCCTTCTTATCTTCACAGAATCACAGAAAGGGACCTCTGAAGATCATCTGGTCCAACCCCCTGCCGAACAGGATCATCTAGAGCACTTTGCACAGGATGGCATCCAGGTGGGTTTTTAATATCTCCAGAGAAGGAGACTCCATAACTTCTCTGGGCAACCTGTTCTAGTGCTCTGTCACCCTCATAGTAAAGAAATGCCCTCATATGAAATGAATTAAATTTTGCCTCTTTAAGAATATTCCTTCAATACAAATTTTATGTCTGTATGCATGCATGTATGAAATTTCCTCTTTTTAAACAATTTTACTATTTTTATAATTTTTGTTTTAATACTGACTTATATTGATAGCTATGTGAATAATCAGTGCTTTTGATCTACCGTATAAAATTCTGTCACCTGAGCTAGCAGAGCAGCTGATACAGCAGTAGGCTGTAATTCATTCCATGGGCCTTAATGAAAGGATGAAACTCAGAAAATAAAATAGAAAAAAGCAAGACTGTGAATTCTGTTCTTAGCTGTGGAGTGAGCATGTACAGGGGAATTAATTTCTAAAACAACTATTGTCTATCTTGTCTGTGAACTTTTCCCTTTGGAACAGATTTTACTTCAAAACAGCAGCAAGAATATCTGGTACTTGGAGAGTGTTCCTAACTTAATTTCAAGTTTCTTCAGGGTGCAAGGGTGGCAGCCACATTCCAAACAAACAAACAACAACAATAAAGAAAACATTTAATTGAGGAATTAACAGTGCATTTTCCCCTTGGTCTTGTTCTTTAAAATGATTTAAAATCTTCACAAAAGTTAATAAAGCTATAAAGATATAAAAATAGGTATAATCCAAATGGAAATTCTTACCTCAACAGCTTAAATTTAATAAAGTTGCAAGTGACTGGCAGACTAAGACTGAAAAATGTTGGTGTGCTTTAATAAATAAGAAAAAAAATTAATTCTGTTGGATAACTCTTTAATTAGATAAAATGAGCTATCAAGCTAATATAGAAACATAGAATCATAGAATCATTAAGGTCGGAAAAGACCTCTAAAATCATCTGGACCAACCATCTTCCTACAACCAGCGTCACCCACTAAACCATGTCCCTAATATATTTGTGTGTGGGTCCCTTCCATTAAGAAATATTACAAATATAGAAAAGATTATGGTTACCTAATTCTTTCTAGCAGAACAATATCTCACCTCTCCTCTATGATAAACAAATATGTCATCTGGTGAAGAAGTCTTAACTCTCCTAGAGAGTAGGGGAAAAACAGTAATGCAGTGTTCAACAATTGTTCCAAGATTATTATTATTATTATTATTTTTTACTAAAGAAAGAAAACTTTCTGAAATAACATACACAATGCAATGGTAAGTTCATTCTAGGAAAAAATGTAAAATATTCACAACATGTTGCATAGTTTTGACTAGCAACGTTGTTTTATTGTCTGTATATACTAAAAATGATGCTTCTTGATACCTGTCAAAAAGTGTATGTGACAAAGGGAAAAGCCTGAGAGTGGATGTAAATAGTAAATAACTATGACATGAATACATAAAGCATTCAATTAAATAAGAAGGTGTCAGTCAAGCTAGCTGCTTTTCAGAAAAGAACTTTACTAATTAAATTTACAATTTAGAAGTTTTCAAAGCTAGTATGACAATAACAAATGTTATGTGCTGTAGATAGTAAGAATAGGACTCAGAAAGTATGCTACAATCATTTCTTTTTCCCTCATATTTGAAATTGATGCTATATTGTTGATCAGAGGCAGTAATTTAATCTCTTAAAAATAGATTTATTAGCTATAACATGTCAATTGGGACATATATTTATTTTTTTATATAAGAATAATAAGGTAGTCCAACCTGCCTTTTAACAGGTTGAGGTTCTCTCAAAACTTTATGCATTTTAAAACATACAAGATTGCTTTGCTAATAAAATCATTCCTTTCAACTTACCAACAAAAAAATCTAGAAAATGAAAAAGACTATTCACTGTGCCATGATTAGAGGAAGCAAATCATCACTTGGACCAAATGAGTTTTGAACTGGAGTAATTATATTTGAGGCTGTGTAACATTGCTGTCATTTCAGTGAGATCCTCCTACATTTCCCTTTCACCACTTATTCAGACAATGAAATTTGGGTGAATGTAGATTTGCTGTTATTTTCTATCTGAAATGCTTTCAGATGATTTTACAGTGCTTTCTTGGCAACAAATAATATTTTTAACCTTTCCATTATAAATCTCTCTTGAAATTTGCTTTAGCACATAGAAATAGCTACCGTCACCACTTCTGTTTTTTCCTCTCCTTTGAATTTAATAACTGAACCACGTGGGGAAAACCAAAACCAAAACAAAACAAAATAGAAAAGAGTCTTTATCTCTGATTGTGAAATTCTGAGCTTTTTAATGAAAATTTTACTAGGTCTCTGTTCCATCAGATTTGTATTGAAACCAGCACTGTTTGCCTGAAATTCATAGGAATATGTTCTGAAGAGAGGACGGTTCTCCATACCATGGTATGGAGATGGTATGGTTCTCCATACCATTCTCCATATGGTTCCACATATGGTGGAACATATGGCACACCATATGATTCTCATTCTCCATATACAGTTCTCCATACCCTTCTCTAACAGATTCAAAGTAAAAGATATCACTGAAAACCTTAGATCTTTTTTCACAGTCGCATTGTCCACTGAGCAGCCTATGTAGCGAACCATGGAGAAATCCATGGAGTACCCCTGGGTGATGGCTTCTCAGCCTCCTACCCTAGTGAGCAGCAGGCAAGTTGTGCTCCAGGTGCCTCAGTTCCAAAACATGTGGTGTCAGGAAAGAGATGAAATTACAGGTGAAACTGTCACTGATAATTGTTATACTGAATATTAATTCTTCTGGAGATTGCTGGGAGGAAAAAACTGTCAACTATTTGCAGCTGTATAATGCAGAAAAAAAACAGTTTTCCCCAGGTACGCAGCATATGCCAAGAAATTCTTGCTGTTTTCTCAAAACAAGAGACAGTACCACAGAACTGTTGGAAGGACATGTTTGTAGCAAAGGTACCAATGAAACTGAGAGGGCTGAACAAACAGAAAAAAAATTAAAAAAAAAAAAAAAAAAACAAAACAAAAAAATGTTTTTTTTTTTTTTTTTTTTTTTTTTTTTTTTTTTTTTTTGCAATTTTAGGCCAGTTTCTGCTTTCACGTTCACGTTCAGCTATAGTAACTAGGATAATTTCAATAGAGTTAATTAATTCAGCTTTACAGTTCTTTCTGTTTATTAGAAACTCATAAATCACTGAGCATAGATCATAGACTCATAGAATCATAGCATGGTTTTTCATTCCATAGCATGGAATTTATTCCTTGTACCTAATCTAGACCTACTTTATTTTAGTTTAAAGCCATTACTCCTTGTCCTATCACTACACTCCCAGTAAAAGAGTCCCTCCCCAGCTTTTCTGTAGGCCCACTTTAAGTATTGGAAAATTGCTATAAGGTCTCCTGGGAGCCTTCTTTCTTCAGACTGAATAACTCTAACTCCTTCAGTCTGCCTTCACAAGGGAAGTGCTACAGCCCCCTTGATCATCTTTGTGGCCCTCCTCTGAACTCGTTCTAATAGGTCCATGCCCTTCTTTTGCTCTGGGGGCCTCTGAAATGTAGTATTCAAAACCAAAATGCTTTGGGAAACAGCAGATACCAACAGGTCTGAAGAATTACTTAATGTCTTAGGAGTAAAACTGGTTTTACTACATATTTCAAGTATTTGTCTTCTCTTCTTCAACAGTGTGACACAGCTGACTTATGTGCAACTTTGTAATACTTATGTCACTTATGTTTTGAACTGTTATTTTAGCACCTATACATCATCCACACCTTAAATTCTTATGTGTCCAGGGTATATTGAATTGCATCTCACATTCTCCAAGGTGCAGCTCCAATTAAAATGGTTTATTATCCCGAGTTCCTGTATATATGAAGCCCCTTCAATTTGTAGACATACGTAAATTAACCTTATTCTCTACTTTTCATTCATAAATGAAAATCTATCTGAATCTCACCTCACAGTGGATAGATCATAGTGAAATCCTATGCAATATGTTTCTTCTGCTTAATCCTACATATTCTAATAATTTAAAAATGAAAAGAAAAATATTTCTAAATAGTTTCAAAAAGAAATTTGCAAATAATTTATTAAAGTGGTACCTGAAAGAAGACTTGCTTTTTCCTGATTATGTGACTTCTTACTCACATTTTAGGTATTCATTTAAATTTTCAAATTGGAAATAGATGATCTTTAAAGTCCCTTCCAACTCAAATCATTCTATGATAATTTTCTCCCTAAGAGTGTAGTTCTTCTCTTGGGGTTACATCAGTAGTCTTACTATATGTGAATCATAATAACAATTTACCTCTTGCCAAATGTATTTTCATAATATATATTTTTTATACTCCTATAATAACACCATGTATTGCTCTGTGTCACTGACTCAGCTACTACATAAAACAATTTAATCATGTCTCTTTGCAGATGAGAAAGCCGAAGCACCCAAGAGATTTACTTGAGCTTATAGTTGAAAGAAGAATATAAAGCCTGTTTCCCAAAATGAAGTCTGTGCATAATGAATATAGTAAGAATTTCTGGGTGAGCTTTTCCCCAGTAATGTCATTTCTGCTGACAAAAACAATTTACAGATTCATTAACTTACCATTCAAAGTTTTTCCATTTTGGCATTAACATTAAAAAAGGCAAAACAAAACAATTCCCCAAACACTGTCTTTATGTTGGTCTTTTTATATGTGTGTGTGTATGTTAAAACATTAGTAAGTAGTTTTCAGAGACTTTGGTGACCTCAGATATTTTCAGTACTTCTCTGATTCACAACACTTATACATATACTTTTATATTTTGCAGTTCATCTCTAACTTTAGTGTTTGTACATTAAACAAAAGCACATGAGGTAAATGTACTCTGTTATCTCTGTCTTCATTTCCTCTTCATGCTTGTACTAGTGACAGATATTTGCATTCTATTAGTGTTTTTGCTTACTTTTTTTACCTTCAGTATGAATATTCTGATGAGCCATGTAACTCTGGTCATAGATTTGGTATTGCAATTCTTTATATTTTTATTCTTTGAAAAGTTTCCAGGCTACATATGTCAGTGAGGCTATTAAGACTGACAATAAGTGAAGAAGGTATTCAGTAGCAGGGTATATTGCACTGGCAGACTGAATATGTTTTCTTGATCTGGAATATATTGGTGTTGGCTGAAACAAAGGTATATTTTCACATTATACTGAGTGGAAGCCAAGTCAGCATGGAAACAGCATATTTCTGCCTCCCCCCTCCTCAAGAGAGTTCGAGTACAGTTTGCTTCTTGCTTCTTTGTGTACTTGAGCCGTTTCCCTGGAGGCTTGTCTTTATTGAACATGATGCTAACATAGTAGCTTTCTCCTTTCAGCCTATGCACAAAAAAAACAAAATTCTGTATTCTCAACCATGTTCTTGTTAACAAGAAACTGTCATTTTTGTCTTCAATTTTCCTCATATCCGCCACATTGCTCTGGGTGCTATCACAGCCATTTTTCCCTTGAAAATTAGGCTGGAAAATGTTTCTTTCACATGAAATCTGCAATTGTAACTGTGAGATGAGGAGAGGAAAGAATACACTTTTTGTTTAAAATCAAACTAACAAGCTGAAACAAAAAAAATGGTTGATCTCCATTTTCAAATAACAGGTTTTTCTTGGTTTTATTTGTGTGTAATCATTGTGTAGGTACTGAGCATTTGTAGAGTCATCAGTGAGTCTGCTGAAGGAGAAAGGAAATATATGACTCATAAAATACAAGTTAGGCATGTTTATGAGCACAAATAAACTAATCTTTCAGTTGAATTTGCATGGGTGACATATAAACTATGTATCCTGCTTGATTACTCAGGTTAAATATGGATTTGATAAGTGGCTTTGTACTAGATCTGAGGAAGTTCATATGTCAGCCAAATTAAAAAGTATTCAGAAATAAGTGTCCCTGATTCTCACACGAATATAAATCAAATTCACTTTATCTTCTTTCCTCCCCACCCATTTTCTGAGTAACCAGCTTGTAAGAGTTGAACATCTGTTGGAAGCCCTAGAGTTCTCCACCCAGAAAGGCCAAACTCTTGAAGCTTAAACTTTGGTTCCATTTCAGACATAAATTATGATTTCTAAAGGGACCATTTTAATGCTGGAAATTATGTCTCAGAATCTTATGGTGTGGGGTTTCCTAATCTTTACTTGAATCCTAAGGTATTTCATTTAGGGTTGTTTTCTCTCAATGAATTCATTTTTATAAGAAAAAGAGGAAAGAAATATTCTTAAGTAAAAAGATCTCCATCTGTGGAGGACCTGTGTTGTGTTCTGGAAGATATTTTGGAAACATAATTGACTTACCTTAAAATAATAACTTTACTCCATTGTAGTTTTCACTCTCTCCCTTATGTGCTCTTAAGTTCTATGCTCTTCATACAGAGCAAATAAATACAAGCATAGGATTCATTTGCTTTCTGTAATTACAGTCATAAATTTGAAGAGATTCTGGGGACCACCCACAACTCCCTTTGAAAGCAGTTAAGAAACCAGGTGCATAATATATCTCAAAACTTGAAGCTTTGACAGAATATAAAACAATTCCACTTTGTGTCTGCTATTAATGCAGGACAAAAATATGACACATTTTGCTTTTCTCTCCTTTTAACATGACAGTACTTGTAGTCTCATATGCCTGGAGGCATGATTTGAGTTTAGTTTATATATAAAGATATTTTAAAGAACAATAACTGTACTTTGCCTTTGGGATACCCTAGTCAAACTGCTTTTTTTTTTTTTTTTTTTTTTTTTTTTTTTTTTTAATTTCTCCCTTTTTTGTGTGTTTCTTGATACCCAGAGCTAAAGGTCTGATTGCCAGCCAGACTTCTGGGCAAAGCTCACTTCTGGTTCCTGAGTGGGAATCTGCCTCAGCAGACACAACTGTGTTCCCAGTTTGTGTTTTCACATGAGGAATAGCTACTAAGCATTTGTGAGCCTGTTATGTTCTTCTCAAGCATCCTCAGTGCCAAGGTTCTTGATGTGCCATTGCTGGAATATGCCAGAGTGGAGCTACTGTGTATTGCAGGGCTGCCCAGCTGGTGTCTAATGAGCCTGGCCCAGACCCATAATAACTCTGTCTGCTGCCTGAGCCATTTTCTGCCATCACATAACTTAAAGCTTATATACTATCCATCTTGGCACAAATGGCTATAAAGGAGAAAAGGTCTTGTCAAGAAGTTGGACAGAGTAGGTATGCTATGTTCAGAGAAAATTTTTTAATAATCCTATGACTTTTTTCTTGATTGATTTTAATACTACCCATTGAATTACTTTGTGGCTGATGATTTACAGGCGTATATTCTTCTGTCAGTAGTAATTCTCAAGTTCTCATATGCAGATCCCTGAAACTTTTTAAAAATGTTACCATCATTTGTGAAGTGAAGAAAATAATCTTTATAAGTCCATCTCCCAGTAGAATTTTACTTGCTGGTGACAAATCTTCATTAGGAGGCTGAAATGTGTTGTGAATGATGTACTGATCTGAAACTCTGAAAAAAACCCATGCTCAGCTGATAACTCAGCTGAGCCACAAACTTCCTCTCTGGCCCTGGGCTTCACGTTTATACTTTGCTGTCTCTATGAAATTGCAACAGTGATTCCTTTCCTGAAATGGGTGTTGAGAGGTTATATATTTACATTTACTTAAATTGAGAAAGCATAACAAAAAAAGGAGAGAAGAAAGAAGAGTAAGGAAGAAAGGAGGGGACCTATTCATACTCAATAGTATACTATTATGGCACCTTCCTGTGAAATGTGTTAATTTGATTCGTGTTGGTATGGAACAATGCTAGGGCCACATGATGAAATATAGCCTTCTATCTAAGAAAAACAGAGTGATTAGTGTACATCGTTTTTGTATCATGCAAAGGAAAGGTCCAGCAATTCGTGTAAATAGAGGGTTTCAAGGGCGAACATTGAGATTTTGGTCTAGGAGATAAGAGAACCAAGGAGTTTTTAGGAAACTGCTGACTTTTGCATGGGACGCTGCGCAAGCCTCTGATATCCGGCAAAGAGATCACCAAATAAGGTGAAAGGGGGAGTTGAAGGACGACCAAAGGACACAGCGTGGGAGGAAGACTTCAGCACGAGTGACCCTCAGATGGACCACCAGGGACTGATATGCATGCGTCTGGGAGAGGGTTTGGATTCCGGGAACTAATTATAATAACCCTGCCTTTTCTAGGAGTAGTGATGAATATGTATTAGTCTAGGAGCATAAAAAACAGCCGCCTGATGTAACAGGTGTGTGTCTTGGTGGAGCAGAGACTCCCGGTGCACCCAGTGTTGTTTGCTTGCCTCTATTTGTCTAATAAATTGCAAACTTCTGTTGGAATCCTATTTGGGACTCCATCATTTATCACATTCCCTTATATGTAGAAGTACTTTTGAACAAATCTGTTTTGTGCTCATTGTAGAACATGGTTGTGTTGTTTATAATACAGGACAAAAGATTAATAAGACTACAAACTATTGAAATATTTTCAAAATAATCACCTATATTTTCTGTACTATTTAAAGTCCCCACACATTTGAGATGTGAAAAAAATGTTTGTGGTGGATTAACCTTGGTTGACTGTCTCATGCTGACCCAGCCACAGCAAGACAGGTGGAGACAATGGGCTGAAAAAACTCATGGGTGGAAATAAGGACAGGGAGACTTACCAATTACTATCCAAGGCAAAACAGGCTCCACCTGGGGAAGATTAATTTATTTCCAATTAATAACAGATAGGATAGCAAGAACTAAAAACAATCTAAAAACACCTTCCCCTCTTTCCCACCCCTTCTTCCCAGGCTCAACTTCACTCTACATTCTTCTACCTCCTCCTCCACCCCGAGTGGTGCAGGAGGATGGGGAATGGATGTTGCAGTCTGTTCATAAATCTTTGTCTCTGCCACTCTTTACTCCTCACACTCTTCCTCTGCTCCAGCATGGGCTCCCTCCCAGGGGATATAGTCTTTCATGAACTGCTCAGCATGGGTCCCTTCCATGAGCTGCAGCTCTTCAAAAACTGCTCCATCGTGTATTTTCCAGATGGTGCCATTGTTCAGGAACACACTGCTCCTTCATGGGTTTCTTCATGAGCTGCAATTCTTTCCAGTAGCCTGCTTCTGTGTGGGCTCTCCATGCCCAGCTTCTTTCAGGGAATATCCACCTGTTCCATGGGGTCCTCCACAGGTGTCAGTGGTCACTGAACCAATATGGTCCTTCATGGGTGGTGGTGGGAAAACCCTCTCCATCATGGTCTTCTCCACAGGCTGCAGGGGAACTTCTGCTCCATTGCCTGGAGCAACTCCTCCCCCTTCTTCTTTGCTGACCTTGGTGTCTACAGGGTTGTTTTTCTCAGATTTTTCTCACTCTTCTCTCTGTCTTTGGAATCAGCTGTGTCTGAGATGGGGAAACCCCTGGACTCTTCTCACAAAGGACACCCCTGTAACACCCCCATTACCAAAACCTTGCCACATAAAACCAACAGCATGATACAAAATGTTCTTCAGAAAGAATCAGCTATATATATCATCTCAATTAGGCCCAATTTCCCCATAAATAGTGTAAAAATATCCTGGCTTATTAAACTTATACTGTAAAAACTTTGCCTTGGACCATGAGAGTGATTTGCCTTTTACGGGAAATAACTTTCAAGGATATGTGTACAGAATCATAAAATCATAGAAAGGCTCAGGTTGGAAGGGACCTTAAAGATCACCCAGTTCCAAAACCCCTGACATAGGCAGGGACACCATCCACCAGATCAGGTTGCTTCAGCCTGACCTTGAACACCTCCAGGGATGGGGCATCCACAACCTCTCTGAGCAACCTGTTCCAGTGCCTCTCCACCCTCTGAGTAAAGAATTTCCTCCTAACCTCTAATCTAAATCTCCCCTATTTCAGTTTAAAACTGTTCCCCCTTGTTCTGTCATCTGAATGAGCAAAGAGTCACTCTATCTTTTTTATAAGTCCCCTTTAAGTACTGAAGAGCCACACTGAGGTCACTCCAAAGCTTCCTCTTCTTTAGGGTGAACATTACCAGCTCTGTCAGGCTTTCTTCATAGGTGCTTCAGCCCCTTGATCATCTTCATTATGAGAGAGAGAGGGAGAGAGAGAGAGGGAGAGAGAAGGAGTTCCAAATCAGAATAATTAATGTCAAATCATTGTGTATGCTTACAATCTGCAAATTTCATATTTGTAGTTTCAGAGATACAGTGTGGCTTGTTGTGTAACACATGCTTGAGCATTCATGGTCTTTCTTTCAGAAGTACCTCATGGTAACTGCAGCTGTGAAAAGGTTTAGCAAAAGGTCAAGATTTAGCTCTGCAAGTGTCCTTTAAATCTTGTAAATGTTCATGCTTATTCCATTAAGAAATATGAGTGAATAAAATACATAAATCCATAAATATTCTAATACATTTTAGCCATCCTGACAGAATAAATTTTTCAAGTGTTCCCCTAAGTACCGATAGTTGGATCAGATGGGCTTATCTTTCTGTAAATTCAGTACAGTCCTTCATGGAATAAGAATGAGCATTCATCCAAGGGCTGTAGTATACAATTCTCTCTCTGTACTTCTCAAACTGCAGAAATCCCAGGTGTACTCTTTCTGGCAAGGCTCCAAATCAAAGCCAAATGATGTGCTATTCCCAGTGTATTCCCTCTAGCATTTGCAGTGCAGCCAATGCATACAAGGACAGCTGGGGCACTCAAGGGAGCCTGAGAACATGAATACAGATATGAATCTTCCCCTGTGCAATGGCTATGTACTTCTAAAATCTTAAAAGTCATTGCAATATGAATACTTCTGGAGAGCATTTGCTATCACAAAGGAAATAGAATAAAGGTTATTGTATTGCCTACCTTATTAACTGGAGCTTTCACAAATCAGAAGATAGCAGTATGTAATGGCAAAGCCAGAAAGATGGGAAATGCAGAACTTCTGTTTTGGACTACTACTTTTCTTTTTATTTTTATTATAGTGTTTATAACTCATTGGGATGGGATAAATGGATATTAAATCTGTGGGTGAACACATAGATTTCTACTTACAGTCAGAAGACATTAAAAGAACAGGCAGTTTGTTCCTGTTGCTGTTTGCTTCTTACACACTCAAGTGAATAGTTGCTGCTAGAATCAATATCAATTACCTATCTAAAACATTTTTGCTAGTACTCTGAGCAGCTTAGGAAGAATTTTAGCAGTAAAACTGGAGTCTGCTGTGGACAGATTAATTTGCAACAGATCACAAGACTCTGTCTAGACTCTGTTGGTTGAATCATTTTAATTTCAGGTGCTGGAACTTTGCAGAGTGGGAGTACTGATGGTTGGAAGGTGAGTCTTGTTTTTATGTAGAAGGATTTTAAAGGGTACTTCTGCTAGGTTGCAACTGCCAATTTATATTCCTGCTTATCCCTTTTAAATTACAAGGATTTAAATTTTACAAATCCTATAAAACACATAAACTTATTTTTTCTTCAGTGTCCCCATGGATTAAAAGGATGGGTTATAATTACCTGCTTATTCAGCCTTGATAATCTGGGAGAAGTGCAGTGGGATTATGGTCACTGCCATTCTCTCAGTTTGGGGGCAGAAAGTGACAGAACCTTAAGAAATAGTTTATGAAGGCACTCCACAAATCTAACATGTTTATTCTGCTCCTGAAATGCCAAAATGTTGTTGGCTTACAACCTTTTGGGAATTAACCTCTGCATCTCCATATTTTCTGAGGCACCTGTATGGCAAATGTAAATTCCCTGACGGTAGTTTTTTCTTAACTTACCTCTCCACCTCCTTAGAAATAACTTTGGACCCCAGGCATACCTTTTTCATATTAAGCTAAACAGTTTGAGGGACTGGACCTGAGCAATAGCCCACAATCATCCCTTCTGTGAAACTGTTAGCATGCTTCTTGTTACATCTGATGTGTGATGATAGAGTCACAAACGCCTTCCAGATCATAGGACACCAGGTCTTCATGTGGACTAGGGACCATCACAACACTCAGTTCTGACAGACTGCCTTCACTAGGAAGAAAAGAGACTTTAGCTATATGGATGAGAGCTGTGCCATGCCATGTGACCTCAGACCTACAGAATGGTCCCTCATGCATTCTATCAAATAGACTTGAGGTCAACAGAACAGGGAGAGGAAAAGAAAATCACTGTTCTACAAATCCATGCTGTTCAGGCTATCAGTTAATAAATGGAAAGGAAGCAAAAAAAAAATAAATTATAAGGAACCAGAGATTAAATGATAGATATGAAGAGCGTATAAACATCTCTGTTTAGAAAGAAGAGTAAAGATGAAGTATAAATCCAAATTACATTAAACTGACCTTCAATGTAAAGTATATAGAAATGAATACAACAGCTGTTGGTCCTATGTGTTCAGTACACAACTAAGCCAAAGCTTAACTGATTATTGCGTGATTCTTGAAGTATGAATAAATTAACAATGGCTAATTAAGTTTCATTAAAATAAAAGGTCAGGAATAGTAATTTTTAATGTCCTGAAGATTTTGTAAAGGGTATTTTCCATCCTAAAAGTAGGGTGATAAAAATGTTAAATGTTTTTAGGGAGAATTAATCAAATTATTCCACTTCATCATGAAACATTTTATTTTTTATGTCATTAATGTTTTGTTTTTATGTTTTTTACTAAGTATAGTTTCAAAATGAAAAGCTATTTGTATAGCTTTGTAAAACTGATTTGTATGTTGATTTTCAAATATATATATATATTTTTTCCTGTTATTTTGAGGTCAAGAAATTAAAACACCCCTCATCCTTTCCTACACAGCTATTTACTTCCATGACATGCAGTTTTTAAAAGAGAATTGTTTGGCCTAAAACCTCCTAGACAACTCCATTGAAGACCCTTGTGTCCCTGGATCTGAAAGCATGTTTTCCACCAAAGTCAAAACTAAATTAAACCTCTTGACAAGAAGCTTGGTCAGAATACTACATCTCTTTAGCATTGCCTAGATTTATAATTATTTGAAGATCTCATGACATCTGAACCTTTCTGCTTGTAGTCTGGATTGGATTCAGAAACAAACCACTGTTATATTTCAGAAACTGTCAAATTTTGAAGGATTTGTGTGTGTGTGTGTATGTGTGTGTGAATCAACTTCTTTTATCTTTGGATAATATAAATATCCTATGCATTGATTTATAATTAACATTTTCTATTCTGTAAAAGCATCTACCTCAGGAAGTCAATGACACAATCTGTTGTCCCATAGCATAATGAAGAGGTTTTTTTTTTTTTTTTTTTTTTTTTTTTTTTTTTTTTTTCCCCAGGGTGTTCTGAAAGTTGGACTACATGATGGAGTCTGAGCTCTGATAAGAGCTTTTTTTGTTTGTTTGTCTTTCGCACCAAGAGCCTTAAAGGGGGGTTGAATATAAGTATGGCATAAAGAAAACAACATGGAAGAAAAGTTTCCTAGACAATGACAACACCTAGGGAACTGACTTCTGTAAACATGTGACAAACATTAATTGCAATATATAATCTTTCAGTGATACAACTGTTGTTAATTTATACCACAGTTCAAGCATTCAGAATCTCTCTTAAATGAAGTCTGCTCTGATTCCCTGTGCATGCCTAAGCACGTTAAAAACATCAAATGTAAAGAAGTGATTGTACTGAGCAAGGAAAATCACAATCACAATTACCCAATCTCTTGTGTCTTGTAAAGATAGAAGCAGAGTGTGATGCCAGTACAACTACCCTGCCTCTTCTAGCTTCTCAGAAGATATATTATCATCTTAGATGTTATGGGCATATTGATCACCCAGGGTCTCAGCTGTTTTTAGTAATTTGTATCAGGAGACAAAGTAACAATTTATGGAGTATATTTCCAATGAGGTACATACAAGCACTTAGACTTGTAATTTTCATTAATAGTTTCAGAAGATGTATGTTCTTTTCCCCACACATCCAACTAAATATTTTTTCAATATATCAATAGAGCAAATAATTTCTGTAGAACTGCTTTGCAACTAAGAATTGATTACAAGGACTTTTATGTAGCTACAGATTATGAAAAAAAAAAAAAAGAAAAGAAAAACACTACAAGTCAGAATTGTTTTGTGACTGCACATTTATTCATAAGAGGAAAATTCATAAGAGGAAAATTTATCAGCCACATCTTCAGTGATAGAACAGTGCTTATATAGTAGCCATTTATGTCTTAACTTGTAGAAAAATGTATACTAAAATCAAGTGCTTGGATTGATTTTGGATTTTAAGCCAGTTTTGGAGTTTTTGTTACAGTTGCTGTAAAGATTTTCTACTCATTTAGTTTAAGATACTTTGGAGGGTATTCTGTAATTCCAACAAACATGAAATCCATAGTTTTGTGGTACAGATCCAGTGGAATCAGGTTTTTAGACAAATAGCCCTTTCCAGTTCTTAGCATTTGGAAACCTTTAAAATTCCTGCAGGAGAGGTACATTTTTTCCAATTCTTCTTTAGCATACGTTTGGTAAAGAGATGGTGGCTGGAGAGTAGTGAGGAGGAGAGCTAGAATGCCCTGGAGATGTAATCCATGCACAAACGGCTGTCTTGCCCTCTACAGTCAGGATCAAATGACATACTTTGGAAAGGGGATCAGATCACTTATGGTTCCTCAGGGAAGTGGTGGGCTGAGGTAGAAGGAATATTTGAAGTGCAAGCAGGCCTGGCAGAGACACAAAGTCCATAACCTTAGTAAAGTGGCTACTGAGAGGTGTGAGGGTCAGGCAATCAGAACTCTGAGGAGGTGGAAAGAAGCTTTTCCCAGGTGAACCATAACCACTGCGTTACGCTCTCTGCAACTCTGGAAATGGCTGCTTTGGATGGATTCACTACAGGACTAATAGAGTGGACATGACCTTCACTGACATAGTCAATGTAGGGAGATTTCTTTTCAACGTGTTTTTAACCTATCTGATCCTGCAGATCTCAGTTGCTTCTGTAATAAAGGTGGGTTGTTCAGTTTTTGTTGAAAAAAGTGGATTAAAGCATGTGGTTGGTGTGTCCTGATCCACATCAAAGCTAACTTAAAGCCCAATAATAGTTAGAAAGAGCTGACATTTTACCTCATCAAAATGAAACAGATTTTTTTTTTTTTTTTTTTTTTTTTTTTTTTTTTTTAGAAACGAATTAACTTTAAACATGAAGAAATATTTTCATCTCTGTGTTTAATCTATGATCTCCATGGGAAAATCTTGCTGTTGTTTTCTCTTATTCTTTCAATAGAAAACATATAAGCAAGAGAGCAAACCAATTTGAAACTGGTTGCCAGTGCATCTATGGCCAAATGGCTCATCACAAGATATTTAAAATTCAAGTAGTCATATTTATGTGCAATTGATTTTTACTAAAGTAGTAATATGTTGAACAACAGAGAAAATAGTCAAAATTATGTTTACATCATGTATCTTTGAAACTTATTGTGGCTTGAACCCAGCACTCTGCTTCTTTTTTTGTTAATAAATTGTGTATAGTACTGTCTAGAGGAAATTTAAGCCTTAATATTTGAGCTGGATTCAGTCTTTACACATAAAATACCACAGAGAAATCAGAATGAATCTCTGCAAGTTCATGCTCATCTATTTATTTGGAGTTAACCACACATTCTTATTTCTTGAAATCCCTTGATAACTTTGTTTATTGTAGTTGGGTCATTTGATGGAAATAATAGCTTCTGCAGTTTCTCTAAGGTGGTTAGTCAGTATGCATTGTATTTGAAGCTGTGGTCAGGGACAATGGGCAAAACAGCTGCTCCCTCTTTTCTCATAAGAGTCTGCAAATCAAAGAATTCTTACTGTATTTAAAGGGCCTCACTTTGCATTGGGATCAAAATAAATACACTTTTTTTTTTTTTTTTTTTTTTTTTTTTTTTTTCTATTACATACAATATATATATATTTTTTAATCTATTAAAATCTTTGTTTTCTAAAATCTGAGAAAATTGCTTACTAGGGTACCTATCTATCATCTCTAGTTTCCATATTTTTGCCCAATTCTGGTCCCTCTGATATGCATTTGCACTGCAGATGTAGACTTTCTGTGTACGTTGCCCTACATTTACACTCCTTTGTTGAAGACTCTCAAAATAGTCTCAATGTAATCTTGAAACTTGTGAACATGAAGCAAAGATGGAGAGTATAGCAACAGCTATACTTCTGACCTACATACCAGGTCTCTAAGTATCCAGCCTGGTAGGCATGAGGGAATCTAGTAGTAAGGGATACATTTAATTTAGAAATGAGGAACATCACTTCTAATTGCTTTGAAAAGAGATACAAAATGTTTACAGTCATATCAATTGGTTTAAGAATAACACAGAGGACAGATTATTCTTTGAAGAGAATGATAAATTCTCTTAAATACTTAATAAGTATATCATTTATACTTAAATAAGTATAAATGATACTTATTTAAGATACTGAGAATATGACAACTAAGTGTGCAGAAAAAAAATATTTTGTTTTGCATATTTTTTTTTTTCTGCTTCAATATGTACTACAAAATTAATTTTAAGAAGCAGTTTGTCTAATATTGCAGACCTGATATAATGTTTCCAAAGACCACCAGCAACAATGATCTATGCTTTTTCAGACTCTATTGCTTGTAAAAATACTCAAGTATAAATATTTGAATTAAATACCTGTTAAAATCAAGAATTATTAGAGTTTTTATTGATAATAAGCATTTTTATTATTTAAATTATATTTAAAATTATTTATTTAAAATAAATAGCAGTATATTTTTCTGATATAAAGTCTACTCAGAATTAACCACAGTATGATTTGATGGATACATGCTTAGGTGGCAAAGAAACAGCAGCTGAATCTTCCAACACTGCCAACGACTTGCACAGTGAGCCATTTAGCTTTTTATTACTGTTACCTTATATTCCAATTGCCCTAAGGATCTATGCTTCTACTAGGCACCATTTACATAAAGTAAATGCACTGTAAGGTTTTCTCTATGTCCTGTGAGAGCTTATATTTTCTAAAAGTAAAATCTTTAAACCTCAAGAAAAGGCATCAATGAAAAATAATAATTGAACCAAACCTACCACCCACACCCCACTCTATCAAATATGATGTTTACTATCCATATTCAGATCTTAAAACTTGGTGCAAGAAGAAGCTCAATGGCCAGGAATCATTTTCTAAAAGACAAAAACCTATGTGGAAGCTTACTTAGACGGAAAAGGAAACAATCAAGCAAACACACAAATGTCAGGAAGAAAAGTACTAAAAGAAAAGGGTTAGTACTTACCAGTTTGAATCTGGCTGGAAAAAGTGATATGCTGTTAAGTCCATTAAGTAACGGAAAAGAATAAAAGTTCCTCTCTTTGGTAGCTGTCTCTTAATTTTCCCTGATTCATGACTAGAATCTACTTAGGCTCATTCTCCAAAGCACACTGAAGGAATAAAGTTTATTTCAAGCATGCCTATGGATTTGGGAATTTGTTAAAGTGATGAAAGCATGTCAACAAAAATTATTTAGTATTACATTGAGGGGAGGGTCTTTTCTGGAAACCATTCCTCTGATACTTAAACTACTAAGTCTGTTGAGCTACTCAGTCCATTAAATTTGTGATATATGAAATAGGAACTCATAGCAATATAATTCTACTTCCAGAATTTGCTTTTCACCCCTAACAAATTAAGTACAATTTTTGAAGTTGGCAATGAATGCAAGATTAAGTTCCATTGTTCATTACGTCTTTCTACCTCAATAATAAATATAAAAAAATTGTTCCATATATTGTATTTTTCAGTGAAATCTGTATTACATTTCACAATACCTTTTATCATCCTTCTCAAAGCATAAGGAATTAAAATGGTCTCAAATAAGAAAGATATTTGTAGCTAAACCCTTAAAAGGTTTGTATATATATATATATATAATATATATATTATATATTATATGTATTATATGTATACATACATATGTATATGTATATATTATATATATACATATGTATATGTATATTATATATATACATATATATATTATATAATCTCTCATTAATGCTGTAGATATTTCCACAGTGTTTAATCTGAGAACAATATTTTTGGAAATATTAGGAAAATTTCCTCTGGTATAAGGAAGAAAAAATATTTTTTATTCCATTAAAGAAGTAAACCACAGGCTGTTATGAACAAATTTCCTTCAGTAGTGCTTATGTATTACTTTTTAAAAGAAGTGAATTTTCATTTGATGAAGATGAGAGCTAGAAATTTCACACTGAAATATCAAACTTTTCTCTAAGTGGTGTCTTGCATTGTGAATTCCTGATAAAATTGGTAGCTGTATTTTCTGACTTTTTTTTCCAGACTTTTCTTCTCCAGTCTGTGCTTTCTGTTCAATGAGGTAGATGTTCACTAAGTATTTTATAAGAACAGCTCAAAAAAAATCCTCTACCCATTTTAATGTGGAAATTACATCTAATATGCGTATAAATTGAAACATAACAGATAATGAACCTTATAAAATGGATAACTTTTGCTTTTATCTTTTATTTTGATTCCACCACTATTTTGGTTCCTATTTGTACTGTATCTCAAGGGTGTCATTGACGATTATCACTTCTGCCTGTTTTCACACTCCAGTCAATACTACAGTAGAGAATGATGCAAATATTGTATTTTGTTTTTGAAAACAGAAAATAATTACAGGACATGTCACATGTTGAATACAGAAAAATATGAGAGACAGTGGTGCCTCAAAAATAAAGTGTTTTTTTTTTTTTTTTTTTTTTGTTTTTTTTTTCCTCTTTTTTTTTTTTTTTTTTTTTTTTTTTTTCTCATAGAAATGACTGAAATACAGGATACAGATAGCTAAGCAAACTTTCAACTAGCTTGTTTCTCTAGTGGTTGAAGTCTGTCTAGGACTGTATGAAATCTAGTCCCAAATCTGTCTGATTCATGGGTCAGATCAGCTCCTCTGTGCGACTGTCAGTTTCCTATGGACAGACAACCTAGCAAATAATTACCTCTTTATCTTTTTTACACTATAAGCACTAACTTGACTTGTGTAGACATCCTTCTGACTGTAAGTTAAAATGAGGAAGTTTTTTGCTATGTGATCAACTTCATGCCACAGATAACAGAAATGTACCATTCTCCTGCAAGAGGTCACATTTTACTCAGGTTATATATAATTATTTCCTTTTTTATTTATTTATTTTTTTTTTCAGCCGTTAAATTTTGAAACTCAACCATCTAATTTATGTCAGTAGGCAGATTTGATATTTTGGAAATGACTTAGAAAGGAGAAGTTGCAGATATTCTAAAATATCTGTAGGGCTAGACACTAACGGCATATTTTAAAAGTCTTGTGAGAACAAATTTATCTTGGCAAACAATAAAAAAAAATCTTGGCAAATCTATCTTGACAAACAAATCTATCTTGGCAAACAATATGTTTGTCAAAAGTACTGTGGTGCCTCAGAGATGGTACAGACCACATGCTATAGGGTTGCATTTTCCTTTTAAAGCTCAATCCCTCTGTATCTGGGTTGGGATGATACAGCAGTGACACACTGGTTGCTCTGCAGAATGTAAAACACATAATATCACAAGAGATGTAGACAATTAAGGAAGTCTGTCATAATGCTAATATAATCACAGAGTTCCCAAATGGCACCTTCCTTAATTTACCATAATGTTATCTATATGTTCCCTGTAACATTGGGCTCAGACTTTAACTACTTCCAAACAAATCCCAGACTCTTCTCAAGGTACGTGTACACACCATGTGGCTAACATTTCAATTTATCACAGGAAACTGTACCAGGTATTCTCACAAACAGAGCCTGTAAAATCAGTTATGGAAGTGCAGGTGAAAATTTGCTAGGTGTTTACGTCTGACTTGGGCAATTTGGCTTCAGATCTGGATGGGAGCACAGCCCAGATTATTAACTTCAAACTACAGCTGGTAGAAAGCAGAGAGACACTCAAGAGGTGACTACAACCACAGACAAAACTGAACTGTTGTTTCCAGGTTTGTTTCCACCACAGGTCTTGTACACATAGATCATCTCAGGGTCAAAATGAGAGACCCTTTGAGGACATTCAATGTTGAGTGGAGACACAGCACAATACTTGCAGCTTGTGCAAGTATTCCAGGCAGTAGCATAGCATAAACCAATTAATGTCAAACTACCTAAAACAAAGCAATGCTATTTAGAATGGTACATAATTATTAGAATATGCAAATTTATTTTATGCAATGTAAAACACAGGTACTTTCCACTCTGTTTAAAAGTGATTTGTAAAGAATCTAGGTTACCATTTCTTCCCTCTTCTCCAGCTCAAGTAGAACATGAGTGTTTTAGTAAAAAAAAAAATCCAAGGACCACCTGTTGCTTTGTCTTATTATGTATGGCTTTGTTTATGAATCTGATAAAAGTTATATTTTTTTCATAGTTAGTGCAATCTAGTAAATGTGATGACACTGGGCAGCAGGGAGGAGGGCTACCTTTATGTGTTTTATTATTATGATTATTAGTAATAATTACTATAATTATTATTTTTTATCTTGGTGTTGATGCTACACAACAGTTCAGGTGAAACTCTTTGAGATAGAATGGAGACCACAGGTTTCCTGGGAGAAGCTGTGTCTCATCACAGCGAATAAAATCACAGTGATAAAATTAGACTAAACTTAGAATGCTCTCTTTTTAAAAACTCTGCTTTCCCATTGTTATTCTTATTTGGAATGCATACACAACTACAGGTATATACTTTCTGGTATTATTTCATTTCATTATTTCATCCATTATTTCATTATTTCATGATTTTCTGCCAATGTCTTGTAAACTAGCATTTCACAAGGCAATTAATGAGAAGTGCTGATTTGGTGGCTAGCAATTTAAAGAAAATTGATTTACAGCCTTTTCATTGTTGTTTAGATGTTGTGCAGACATGGACCATGCTCTTCATCTCCCTGCATGTCTATTTCCTTTAATTTTGTTCCATCTCCCTCGTGTTTATACATTTTTAAGCTTTTTATAGCTCCCATTGTGATTCTACGACGCTGAACAGGATTCACCCCTGATCTCAGGGCACTTGGACACTGCTCTCATACACAAAATAGTGTGTTTCACTTGCAAGATAAAGTGTATAGTTTTTCAGTCTGGTCTGGTAGTAGCTGGCATAATAAAGAAAAATATCCATTCTCTGTACAGCAAATGTTTTTTAGCACTAGCGTATTAGACGACAAGTAATCCAGACAGGCATTATTATGGATATTCTGTAAATGATGGACTGTAGTGTAGTGCCATTAGAAATTATGAAAACCATTACAATTCATTATGGTATTGATCTGCATTGAAAAACTCAGCAAGATTTTTTAAAAGAATGATGTAACTATGTTTCTTCACATTGTTAACAAAAAGTTCTACAATACTTCCTGAATTTATCCTTTATTTTTCTGCTACTGAGTACTGATAGAGACTGATGACTTTTATGAATCTTCAACAATGATTTTACTGTAGGTGAAGAGGCTGATACTGAAGTACTGATATTACTTTTAAAGGCTTGAAGGCCAAGAACTATCTGAGATGGTATCACAGTCCTCTGAAACTCCATGTTTTGTTTTTTGTTTTTTTTTTCAGTATGGTAGCAATGTTATCTCGTGTTAGGAATATAAGTGAATGATCTCTGGTAATTTAGATAGCTTAGTCATTCAGGTAGATCCATGTAAAACAGACTGAGTAGAATGACTAATGGTTGATTACATACAGCTTGTAAAATCTCAAAACTTTTCTTCAGCTGTTGACTCCTTGTTCGGGATTTAAAAAAATTACAGTTCACTGCATGCCTAATGTCTTGTTTTTGTCAATATACTACTAGAAAGGAGAGGGGAAATATTGACTTCACACCAAATCTGAGCAGCAGAAAGCAGTGCTCTATGGAGGTACTCACACTTTGCCTGAACCACTTAGTCTGAAATAGTAACTAAGCCCAATAATGTCCAGCAAAACCTACAAGTTTAAGAAGAATCAATGTTTCTCTGACCATGTGTCACAGATTAAAGCTCACTTGTTTGAAAAGTTACTTCAGAAATAAATCTATGTTCAAGATGGTTAATTCTACCTTGTAGATGAAGGGGTAACACAGAATTCAATGCAAAATATTGAGCCCAGGATTAGAAGAACAAACAAACAAATTATAGCTACTTGAAATTAAAATTGGATTTCAAGAATTTATACATTTTCCCTAAATTCTCAGTAGGAGCTTGAGAAGTGCGTTCACTAAAGCATGGATACAAAGAGGAGAGAGAGAGAACATACAGCATACAGTTCTGGATAAATATTTCTGTGCATAAAACCAACATAAAAGGATGTCTCAGTATGAAAGTAATACATTACTCTTTTGCTATCATAAGAAAAACATTCCTTCCCTCCTCAACCTCTGCACCAAAGTTTTTATGTTTTCAAATGATTTTGAGCACCTTGATCCAGCTTTTCTTCCCGATGATATTGTACAAGTTATCATCACTAGCTGACACTTTTTTTCTTCATTTTTAAACCATGAAAAAGAACCATAAAATTTAACAGAAATATGAAATCATCCAATCTTCTTGATGAGGTTTAGTACCATGCAATGAGACTGTATAAAACTTTCTTCCTGATGAAGGGGGGAATATGGTATCTCCATTGCATTGCAGGATGCAGGATGGTCTGGGTTCAAACAGCAACAGATCTGTCTGCCTTTTTTTTTTTTTTTTTTTTTTTTTTTTTCATAAATCTGATGGATTGTTTGTAGGACAAGAGAGTGAGGGAACCAAGAATATATATATATATTTATTTAAATGTGATTTTGCAGTTACAAGTATTGCATCTTTCTGGCAGTTACAAACAACAAACATACATTTTACCTCAGCATGTTAAGCTTATATTTTGCACATGAAATGAAAATGATTTACAATTCTGTGTACCTAAACTTGGATAATACATGCATTTCCTCCCAATACATGGGAGGAAAGGATCACACAAATTCTTCTCTTTATTTTAAAGCAAACATCTGAATGCTCCCTCGGTCTTCCAAGGTTCTTTCCAAAGGAACAGCCTTCATCTAAGGGTATGATTCTACAACACTGTCAGGACCGTCAAAATAACTGTGTGCATTCTTGATGGTGAACATTGTCTTTTGTAGCATTATGGACACCACCCACTAGGCCAGGTTGGCCAAGGACCCATTCTACCTGGTCTTTAACTTCTGCAGGGATGGGGCATCCACAACTTCTCTGCTACTTTTTCTTTTCTTGTGGAGATAAAACATTCAGCAAGGATAATCAGAAAGAGCAATAATAAATGGAAAATAAATGGAAAAAAAAAAAAAAAAGGTATTTGGAGGAGCTGAAAATGCTTATGTCAGTACATCAGCCTTCACATTCTACTTGTCAAGGTTAGAATAATGCTTTGAAGTGCAGGGAGAAAATTCATTGCTTTCCTTTCATTGTATTTCTTTGCAATTCCATAGAAGAGTAGTAATCCCTAACACTGGAGACAGGGAGCTTGTTCAGATCAACTAATGACCAGATTCAATATTGTATACCTATCTGTACATTCCCTGCAGACTTGTCTTTGTAGCAATAACTTCCCATAATTTTTGTGAGCCCAGGTATGCTTACTTTAATTTAATATTATGTAAAACATAAAAATAACATTTATTTTATTATAAAATATTCTATATATTAAATATAATATTATTAAATATGTATTATATATTATAAAATATATTTAAATATTATTTAAAATATTTGGAAATCTGAAGTAGACAAGGATGTAGTTGATATGGAGAAGACTTTTGAGAAAAGTTGGTGTAAAGACAATATCTAGTCTGACTTTGATTATCTGTAATACTGTTAAGTATTGATTTTCTACTGTTCTAATCAACATACGATTATACTGTATTTCCCTATCAAATTCAGGTTGCTTTGATCTTTGCATTGGGACTGGAGTTGTACATGTGACAAATGATATCCTGCAAATCATATTGAAAAGCTGGGACACCAGGGGTAGTATTTGACTCCAGTCATTACTTCTCACATCTGATGCAGGAATAATGTCCATAGTGAAAAGTATATACTACATAAAGAAATTCTGGCTTCAGTTAAGTTTTACTACCAAATTTTAACAGGGCCATTTGAAACGAGAGTCTTTTGTTTGTTTGTTTGTAGTAATTATTGCCCTTAGCTTTTAAATCCTTGTCTTCTAAGAAAAAATATTTATTTATTTATTATTTATTTATTTATTACCTTTGTTTCTCTCTCTTGATTTAAACGTATGGACAAAGATCTCACATGTTTCTTTGTCACTTCCTGAGTCTAATTATGGGAGTGATGCTATTTCTTTTCATCTGCTGCTGTAGACAGTTGTTTTCCAAAATTCCCCTAGAGGCCAGTGATAACTCTTTCCTTTACTGCAGTGAAAATCAAAGATTGTTATGTTCCTAGCTAACCTTGTCTTTGATGTGAACTGTTCAGTTACCACTATTTAGTCAAAATTGTGGTCTAGCACATTATATGTGAAGTGAAAATGCAAAGAGGATCTTCTTGCTACATGTAGAACCTTGTAAAATCTTTATCTGACACCTTTGTGGGAAATGATAAATGTTATCAAATAAGACGAACATGATATAACACTGTAACCAATTTTCTTTTAAAAACACATCTCCAGATTCTCTGCTATACCTCTGTGTGGTTTTAATTATATGTGATGATGCAGTGTTCTGTATTTCACAGATCCTGTAATGTATACTTCTAGAGTTATTCTGACTCACTGTGGTAATATATCCAATTTAAGAAAAAGAAAATAAATTAAAAAAAGGTTTTGAGCAAGCCTTTCCAATGAAAGATTTTGAAGTACTTTTACTTTACATTAACGCCAAGTTCCGAAGTGGTTATATTAACATACCTTAAATGGGACTCAGAAATCTCTAAAGATTATATGCATAAATGACTTCTAGCACAGCTCTTTGGAAAAGGCAATTTAGATACTGCTTAGTTTACTTATTCAAACTGAAGGGAGATGTTGAGAATATCTTCCTGAAGCTTTTGGCGTTTCCAGACCACTTTCTATAGTTTGGATCTCCTTTTGATGGCTTGCCCATTTTAGGGTGATTTACTAATTTTGTACTTAAACGCTGAGGAAAAAGGTTTTCATTGTACATCTGTCCAGTAGCTTGGACTTGCATTTTCACAGACCAACTTTTATGCTTATATGCAACCCCACAATAACAAAACCTGTTATAGAGGCTCTGATTTCAGCTTTAGGGAAAAGTTTAGCAAAGAGATCATCCAAAAGCCTAATTCTACTTATCACATAAATATTTATCTATATACGACACATTATGTGCACACATGCAACTTTTCATGATTGTCTTTTATGTGGCAATGGAGGAAAATGATGTAAAGTTCTGCTATATTGTCAAAGGTCTGCCAAAATGTAATTTTATGACCCCAGCATGGCAGGTGTCAGGCATAACAGAGGCAATTAGTATAGGCAGACCACAGTTCATGCCTGTCACTGCACAACAAAGATAGCTGGAAACTTCCTTAATCTACATTTTTTCAACACCAGTTTGCAGATCAGTGACCTAAAAGACTGCAGCACTGGGAGAACCCTTAATGTCTATTGTGCACTAAATCTAGCTGAAAAATTAATGACATTCTCAATTACATAAGTAAGTGTTCTTACATTAAGTGACTTTTAACAAGATAAAACCACTCTTAAGTTTCTCAAAATGGGAAAATCAATTATTCAAAATTAAGACAATCATTTGAAAAACTATAATGTTTTTTCAGTATTACATGAGCTGAAGAATTTTCTTGTATTTTTTTTTCCCTCAAAAACTGGATTCTTTTTAGTTTAGATATTTAACTCATTTCATTAACAAATGACATTTTAATAAGCAACATTTTACGCATTGGAGTGCTTTTCAGTTAATAATCTGAAAGAGCTTTATGATTTTAATTCAGCCTCTAAGTCATATTTGTGATCTTAAGAAACATTAATAAATCCATTCTTTAAATTAATAAATCAAAGGTTTCCCTTTGTTCTGGTTTCAGTCAGGACAGAGTTAATTTTCCTCCTTGTAGCTGGTAGGGTGCTATGTTTTGGATTAGGATGAGAAGAGTGCTGATAACATGCTGATGTTTTAATTGTTGCAGAGCAGTGCTTACACCAAGCCAAGGACGTTTGAGCTCCTTGTTCTGTCCTGTCAGCAGGCAGGCTAGGGGTGCAACAAGAGCTGGGAGGGGACAGAGCCAGGACAGCTGACCCAAAGTGGCCAAAGGAGTATTCTATACCATCTGACATCATGCTAAACAATAGATAGGGGTGGCTAGCCAGGACGGGGGGGGCATCTGCTCGGGGATAGGTTGGGCATCAGTCAGCAGGTGGTGAGCAATTAATTGTATTGTGCATCACTTGTTTTGTACTCATTATTATTAATAGAACTATTATTATGATTATCATTATTATTATTATTATTTCCCTGTCTTAATTAACTGTTTTTATCTCAACTCACAGGCTTCACTTTTCAATTTCTCTCCCCCATCCCGGAGAGGGAGGTGGGGAGGGTGAGCGAACAGCTGTGTGGTGTTTAACTGCCAGTCAGGTTAAACCACAACAGCAGCAATGGAGTCATGTAATCAAATTAAAGCCAAAAATAAGAAAGTATTCTTATTTTCTTATGAAAATTACTTTTTTTAAACTGAGAAATAAAAATCCCTAAATATTTTGCTATGATCATTATGAAGAAAACACACAAAATTAAACAAAACAACAAAAAAGGAATTAATGGCTTGATGCTTTGAGGATTTCAACTATAGACACTGCAGACCTCCATTTGCTCATACTGAAGTGACAGAGGGCAAGTAGCACTCTTACCAAGTTTAATTTTAAAAGAGATTTTACAGCAATAGAATGATCCTAAAATAAATATTTTATAGAGCATGAAAAGTTCATGATCAGCAGCAGGCTGAGTTCCCCAAATAGGCTAATTTTTCCATGACACGGTACCTCTTACTGAACAAAGGCTGCAGACAGATTCAATGACTTATATACACATGCAGGCTGAATACTGTTTGATCAGTTAACAGACGTTAACTTTTTTTTCTGCCTCTGATTCCTTTTATGTGACCCATTACAATGAAAAGCTTTTTCTGATGTATATGAAGACAATTTCAATCACTGTGGTCTTCTAGCCTCTGTGAAATGGTAGTCTTTTCCATTCTCCAGAACACACAGCGACTACACAGACAGATGAGTAAAAGAAAATATTTTTGCTACGTACATGCTTGTATGGGAAAGTAAAACAGGATGGGAGACACGTCTGAGCATTCAAGGCAAAAATCCTCTGTATTGCAATAAGATGGGATTTCTAAAGATATGAGAGTTAGAGAGTTTGCTATAGTAAAATGTGTACCTGATTACCCTATTACAGTCATATATTTTCCTTCATGAAGCAAAAAATCAACTCACTGAGAAGTTTCAAAGAAATATATGTGCTCTGAAGAGACCCTACAAAATTATTACTTGTATTGTTTAAATGTCTGAACACCAGAAGGTGACTTACAGTCCTGGGAAGATGTACTAGTTGAAGGTCTATGTCAGAACCGTCCTACAAGTCCTGAGCTCAGTAGCCCTTGCCTGGTTCTTCATAGACACTCACACTCATCCAAATTGTTTTGCTTTTGGACAAAAGCTGGTATCATGCCGACTGCCTTGCATGCTGACTACCATGCTTCCAAGCATTACTAGTTTTTGGTTTTGTTTGTAGAGAGAAGGTTGTGATATATAGTGGTGCTTAAAATTGAAATTGCTATTAACATGTTACAAATATTTTACTTATACTTTAAACAGTTTCTATCAACAGTGTTAATGGAACAGAATTCATATATATGTTTGTGGCAAGCCTCTTTTTCTGGATTTGTTTACAGGCACCATTTGAGGATCCCTGCACGTGTGAAGTCAGCACACCCTCGGTACAGCATAACATTTGCCTTCTGTCTTCCCCACTCTTTCATGGCTGAGATGCAGCTATTGCAGAAGTCTCAGTGAAAAATGTTGGAGATACACCTGTTGATACACTCAGCAAGTAATTTCATTCTGTACTCTTCTGGGTGGAATACCATTCTTTCCCCAGTCCTTTCCACACACAGAGCAATGAAGGAAGACGTTGACAAACAAGAACTATGAGACGGAACTCACTATCCAGAAGGCAGAAATAGCTTCACATAGGCAGAAAAGTAGTACTTCTTAGCACTGAAGGAAATGTTAAAAAGTAGCTTCTATTGATTTCCTTCTGATGCCAAAAGTCCCCCTCACTGAGCTGAAATAAATATACATTTTACTGCAAGTGATTCCTTCTTTATCTGGCTAAAATAAAGATGTAATTCAACAAAAATAATTCAAAAAGTCATCTCTCTGTGTGATGCCTGTACCTTGCAGATCTTTATGACCTCTGCCAGGGCAACTTCAGCCTTTTATTGAGTTCCTTAATATTCAGCATCCTAACAGATCTGAACTGCAGAGGTAGGTGGGTCATAATCAACTGAATTTACAGATGCAAATTAACATGAATAGTTGTGACTTATATGATGTCTCATTTCTTTCTGTGTCTTCAGCTACTTGTACCTGCTGAAAGATGAGGTAACTAGAAGAATCCTACAACTCCTTAGACTGATCTTTGGTAAACAAGGACAGTTTATATGCAGTTTAGAGTCTATAAAAGAGGTGAGATTAAAGATTTAGTTAAGAGAAAAACAATCTCCCTTTTGGTGTGGAATCCTGCAACAGATAGCATATCCACTTTAGCCTTGCTGAAGATGTGGTCGCTCAGCCACCTATACAAGAGAAAGTTCCTTCCTACAAACACTGTTCAAATCTTGGTAACTCTCTCAGCTGAGGTCACTGTGATAAAGATGCAGAAAAGGAAAACTGATGAAACAGAACAGCATCCCATTGTGAATTGGGGCCCCATATGTCAGGAAAGACTTTGCTCTGTCTTCCTAGAAATAAAGGAATAGCAGCAATGTGTCTTTGTCTCTAAAATTCCGTTAAGAGATATTCCTTTGGGTACTGAGAATAGTTCAATGCTACTTCAGAATAAAGTCATAGCTATTTATTTGTGAATACAGGAAAGATTGTGAGGAAGAAGAAGAATTTTTATCACTCATCCACCCCCAAGAAATATCATAGCATTCCTCAATTATTAAAAGTATACCAGAACCTTGACGGATCTAAAAAAACCTTTCTAGAAACAGGCAAGTGAGGGATTGGCACAGCCTCCTTTGTTAAGGGAAAACAGGAATGACATAAAGTGATGAAAAATACTAGGTTGCAATTTTATTTCTGTTGTTAACAGAAATTTATTTATTTTTTTATTTAATTTATTTTTTTATTTAATTTATTTATTGAGTAATAAATACAATCAAACTCTCAAGAAGTAGCCATTCTTATCTTAAAAGAAGCAATCACTTATATATATAAAATAAAGGTAGTTAAGTCGTGTTCTTTTGGGGGGTAAAAATAATTAATGACTTTGAAGACAGTAGAGCTATACAAATGTATCCATGCTGACAATTTTGCCCTCATGAGATCGGACTCTATTTTGCACATCATGGGTATGTGCAAACTGAAGGACCCAGGAGCACTTTCCTGTTCTCAGAATGGACATGCACACTTGCTGTTTATGGTTTGCACATCAGGTTCAGATTTTTGTGTGTACACATACTCTTTTTTTCAGGAGAAAAAAGCAGACAGGGAGCAAGGGTCATACTAAGCGATTCAATTTCTTTAATGTTGAGGGGTCTGGATTAATAAGAGTCCAGGATGCTGGATAGCAGGATAGAAAATACCTTATTAGAACTGGTCTGATCTATACCTGAATTTTATTATTCAGAAGTTAAGAGAAAAAATATTTTTGTACAAATATACAGTGTAACATGGAAACAAAACACCTCTCTCCTGAGCCTGAAAACGTGTTCTTTGCAGTGACTGGTTGATTAAGTGAATATGAAAAAGTTACCTGTTTGAGATCCTGAGGCAGATGTCATAATAGATCAGAATGTGTATTCAGGAAAAAAACAACAAAAACAACAACAACAACAACAACAATAACAACAACAACAAAACAAAAATCAAACAAACAAAAAACAACAACAACAACAACAAAACACCTCTGTCTTCTTGGTTAATGGTGCCCTAGTCAGCATATGGCTCAGTGGCTACACAACACCATCATCATAGAAAGTTAGTAAGGCATGTGTGCTAGAACTGCTCTCACAGCAGGAGAAGCAGCAAGGGTATTTTATTTAGGAACAATTGTCACAACACAGCCTTCAGCAATAAATAAATACAGCACAGGCTTGCTGCTGTAGGTCACTCTTCTGAATGTGTTACAACAGATGTTTTGTTACTCAGCAGCTGAAAAAAATGTAAAGAGGGTGATTTTCAACATTTACCTTCTCTGGGTCTGAAAGCAAACCAGTTTTAGCAAAGGGAACCTGAAGTCTTGCAAGAAGGCAAAACAGCTGCCAATTCAAAGAACTAATAACAAATCAAGTCAAATGTACTCCACATCCTTACTGTTGTTAATATTACTGCTGAGAAAATGCATGAACAACTGCCATGGAACTAAATTCTGCTATTTTTTTTTCAGCAGAAATTCTTTATTCTTTGGCAGGAAGTGTACTTGAGATCAGCAGCATGACTGAGAAGCCGAAGTAAGGCAGAGGTGTTGACACAAGGGCTCTTTATCAGCCATTTAGAAATACTGTATCTGCATTTTGGATGACAGAATTGTCAAACAGTTTCAGTGTTTAAGGATAATTTACAGAGAAATGAAGCTTAGATCACAGAGCCAGAGAACAGAACTAATACTGCTAGTCTTTGAAGAAGTCATACAGTATAATTAGGAAAATGAAAGCTTCAGATCCCTTCAAACATGAAGCAGACATTAACATTCATTCACAGAAACTCTCAATTTGGTGCACCAAATAGATTTATACAGATCACTGTTTATGAGTAAGCAGTCAACTAAGACATAAGCGTGAGTTAATAGTGTTCATTATTAGCAAAGCTAGAATTAGAAAGACATCATTGAACTGGTTATAATTAATACAATGCAATATTTGGGTCCAACTAATGTTTTTTACTTTTCTATTTATTCCAAATAATGCAGTCAAGTCTCACTGCAATGAGTGCAGATGATGTTTTGACTTTGAATACATTAGTTTAGACTTCTAATCAGTGCAACTAATGACAGTATGATGCTACACAGGAAGAAAAAAAACAAAACAAAACAAAACAAAAAGAATAAATTGCATATGCTAGTTAGGTCTGTTTTAATTTATTCAGAAAAATTCTGGGGCCACCAGAAATAACAAACTACTTTTTGTAACTTCACAACTTTCTACTATAATATAAAATAAATTTTATTATCTTACTTCTTGTGATCTTCTTTACAAGTTTTCAATATATTTGGCTGCATGTAAGTAGAATCTCTGCAAAGCTTTTCCTGTATGCATCTATTCAAGAGTAAATAAAGCTACAGGCTAATCAACAGAATCTGCTGAATCTGTTTTTACACCTTGGATGCTGTTGTGGCAAGTGCAAAGGGGCCCACCACCAACTTGTAGTGACATAAATTTATCTCTGGAATAGTTAAAAGTAAGCAAAAATATTAAAGAATCTAATCTTAACATCATCATAAGAAAAGCCTTAGAATTTTATCAAGTTATTTATTAAGTCCATAATTTCTTAAGGGGAACAGGTTAGGGCGTTATTAAATGCTCATTCATATCAGTGGGTATGTGTATGAACAATGAATCCAGTGAAACTCTTTTGTATTGAATTCTATGGGGAATTAGGTTTTGGAACTCTTTTCCACAAATTCTCTGCACCTCACTGCAAGCTGCTCCACATTCATAGGGAAGAAGCTAATGATGCAAGCTGAAGATATGGTAGTTCTATTTTGAGATTTAGATGTCTGTAATTTACAAAATATGGCCTTCACAAAAGACCACTCTGACCTTTTCCCAACATTATGGAATCCAATTCACATAGTTTTATCCTATTATTTAAATATAGTGTATTTTCTACTTGATAAATGGAAATTTTAAAAGTAGAATAATTAACCAATAATGGAAGACTAGAAGTGCTTGAATAAAACTGTCTGTGGATGGTTTCAGTGCATCTTTTTACTTGTATGTTTGTTACCTAGAAACCATGTCAGGTACAATATTAATGCTTATATAAATAAAACTTCTAACACAAATTCCTGAGCATCTTCTTCATGCTTGTCATACTAAAAGAACATGAAATGTTCTGAGAAACATGAAATGGTCTACATAATGTGACGTGACATGTACATGTGTCCTGGTTTCAGTTAGGACAGTCAATTTTCCTCCTAGTAGCTGGTAGAGTGCTGTGTTTTGGATTAGGGTGAGAAGAATGCTGATAACATGCCAATGTTTTGGTTGTTGCTGAGCAGTGATTGTACCAAGCCAAGGACTTTTCAGCTCCTCGCTCTGTCCTGCCAGCGGGCAGGCTGGCGGTGCAGCAGGAGCTGGGAGGGGACAGACCCAGGACAGCTGACCCAAACTGGCCAAAGGAGTATTCCATACCATCTGACATCATGCTAAACAATATATAGGGGTGGCTAGCCAGGATGGGGGGGCCGGCTGCTCGGGATAGACTGGGCATCGGTCAGCGGGTGTTGAGCAATTGCATTGTGCATCACTTGTTTCATACACGCTATTATTATTACTATTATTATTGTTATTATTATTTTCTATCTTAATAAACTGTCTCTATCTCAACTCTCGTTTCACTTTTCCGTTTCTCTCCCCCATCCCAGAGAGGGAGGGGGGAGGGTGAGCGAACTGCTGTGTGGTGCTTAGCTGTCGGCCAGGTTATACCACAACAACATGACACAGAACAACTGTAACACCTGTTCCAAAACAAATTGTCTGAGGACTGTTGACCTGTCCTGGGTCTGGCTGGGATGGAATTTTTTTTTTTTTTTTTTTCCACAGATGCCTGTAAAGTGTTGCATACTAGATTTGTGACCAAGAGAGTGTTGATAACATGACAATATTTTGTCCATTTATGAACAGTGCTTGCTTTGTGTTGAGGCTTTCTCTTTTTCCTGCTCTGCCCCACCAGAAAGTAGGGAGGGGACACAGCCAGGACAGCCAGCCTGAACTGGCCAAAGTGATGTTCTGTACTATATGATGCTGTGCTCAAAGTAGAGCAACAAATGGGGTAGAGGAAGAAGGGGTGAGGGAGTCTGGCTTCCAAGGCAGCTGTTTTTCAAACACTGGGTGGGCATCAGCCTGCCTGGGGGAGGTGGTGAATGATTTCCTTTGCTTTGCTTGTTGGCTTATTTTTTACTCTTTCTTTCAGCAATTAATTTGTTTTATCTTCACCCATGCATTTTCTTGCCTTTGTTCTTCCTATTTTCTCCCCACATCCTTCTGTGAATTGGAGTGAAAGAGCACCTGTGTGTGTGCTTAGCTGCTGGCTGGAGTCAATCCACCACACAGCTATAACATGACAAGTATTTGTTGTGGGTATACATATGTTTGTGTACCAGTGAAAGGAAGGAGGAAATATATTTCTGATATAAAAGAGTCAAGCAAAATTTCTAGTTCTGGAGGTAGTAAAGGGTACTGAAATTTAGAAAAGGTAGTGAAAAAGCACTTTCTGTCTCTTACCTGCAAGGAAATACATGTTCAATTCATTTCTGATCACTTCACTATTCCTCTTGAAGGTCTTTCTTCTATTAAATCTTTTTCCTAGAATATTGTTAGAATTCCTTTGTAATTTGGCAAGGCTAAACAAAGGTAGTCTGGTAGACTACCAATAGCCAGAGTATGAATATGTTCACTTTACTGTATCTTCTTTTAATCCATTCAATTTATATAATTCATAGGGTAATATTTTCTTCCTCTTTTTTTTTTTTTTTTTTTTTTTTCTTTGTATTTTTTACTGCTGAGGGGATACTCATTCCTGTATACATCTTGATTTCTTAATTAAAAAAAAAATAAAAGAAAATAAAAAAGACCTTAATTTGACATCCTTAATATAAGTTATATTAAATGCTGTGCGTTTCAGTAAATGGACATTAAGTTTTCATTGTCAAAGATAAATAATTCACACTTTAAAAGACTCAAAATCAGAATGGCAACTGAAGAATGGCTGAAGATCCTGGAAGTCAGATTATTCTGTACTTACTCACCTTACTTGTTTCTTACTATGCTTACTTATTTCCAAACTCAACTATTAAATACCACTCATCATGGAAAAGGTATTAGAGCATCTGTCCATGCAATTTTATTTCTTCTCCCTTTTTTTTTTTTTTTTCATAATTTAATAATAGCACTTATTCTATTTCAAAACAAAGTAAAATGAACATTGGATTTAAAAGAACAATTAATTTTGTTTAAAACTTGAGCTAAATTGGAATTTTATTATGCCCCGGACTATTATAAAATTGAAATATATGTTTCCTCTAAGCAACAATGAAGTCATGTCACGTTGTGTGCCCCCTTTTCCCCCCCAACCTGTCCACAGTCCTCTTAGAGCACAGCTTGTTAGAAAATATACTGAAATAGCAAACTTTACTTTTCCAGATCCCCCTAGGCTAAGTCATCTCTGTGTAGTCTTTGAAGGGGGACAGTGGTACTTAGTGTTACACAGTGCTGCTTCTGGATCGAAATGGTTACTTTCAGGATGCCTGCAGGATCACAGCAAGAGGCACTGCCTTGTGTTGAGACTAGACATGGACAGTCAGCTGTTCCTCCCGGGTTTCTGCAAGCACGACAAAGAAGGCTGCCTCTTGCAAAGGCAGAAAACCCCTGGTAGACACAAGCACA
The DNA here is from genome assembly GCA_011076525.1 of Nettapus auritus. Classification (NCBI taxonomy): domain Eukaryota; kingdom Metazoa; phylum Chordata; class Aves; order Anseriformes; family Anatidae; genus Nettapus; species Nettapus auritus. The sequence goes on along the minus strand of CM021765.1, from coordinate 106,039,481 downwards.
GTAGGCACCAGGAGATCCTGACTTTCTCAGAAGAAATACTGTAGTCTTGACATTGCACCTCTTTCCTATTAACAGATGTGAAATCAGTCTTCTCCCATATTACTTTTGCTCCTTTTCCTCCACTACTACACTGCAGCTCCTGTACTCCCTACACACCTCTTTCCTCCTTTCCCTCATGATACCACGCATTTTTCAGTGTGTAATGAATAAATGCTATTTGAAAGTTTAACAGCAGGTCAATTAATTGTAAATGCTAGAGCTTGAATCTGAAAACTCACGACTTTCAGTTTAGCTGCTAATCTCCTTTAAAAAATAAAAATGTTACATAATGAGATGATTAAATTTATATTCAACTGGTTCTAGTTATCATATTCTCTGGCACCCAAACTAAAATGAAGATTTGGCTTGTTATAACCATCAATGAGAAATGCTTGTCTTTTAATGAATCCTGTTTCATCTTGTCTGCATCTACACATTTATTCTTGGCATATGTGATTGTTAAATATATCTGAACTGAAACTCAATGATAGTTCTTCAAAAGAGACTTTTAAATTTGAGTCAAGATTATGTTTTCCCCAGAGACAGAAATATCAAAATATATAGCTGTGGCAATATGCTGTTTTACCAGTGCTATTTATATTAATATTTATTTGAATAATAATACATGAGAAAAAAAGGCACAAGAAGTAGTAGTTTAATTGCACAGCTATTAGCACATTTTATAAACATCAGAAAGAAGATCAGTACAGCATAAAGGTATAGATTTACCAAAGTGCAAAAGCATCAATCTGTATATCTGCCAAAGTGTAAAGTAAGGTGATAACACCATTTTATCGTCTCGTAATTATTCATTGGAAAATCACATTTAAGCTGAATTTCACATAATCAGACCATGCCTACTTGCTCGCTGCTTCTGAGAGCTCCTCAAATTCATCTAAAAGAAAGCATTATGTTCTCCAATGGTACTTCACAATAGATCTCTTCTTTGACTATGATTTGAAATCACTGAAGACAATTAAGTTAATCACATACAGTAATGTTAAGTGAATGAGAATGACAAGGTAGAAAATACAATACCAGCAGAACCAGGGAGGTGATTGTACTGTGCTCTGCTCTGGTGAGGAAGCATCTTAAGTACTGTGTTCAGTTTTGGGCCCCTCACTACAAGGAAGACATTGAGGTCCTGGAGCGTGTCCAGAGAAGTGTTATTAAGCTGGTGAAGAGCCTGGAACACAAGCCCTGTGAGGAGCGGCTGAGGGAACTGTGGTTGTTTACTCTGGAGAAGAGGAGGCTCATGGGAGACCTTATTGCTCTGTACAACTACCTGAAAGGAAAGTGGGGGGATCTGAAAGTTGGCTTCTTCTCACAGATAACTAGCAATAAGACAAGAGGAAATGGCCTCAGGTTGCACTGGGGGAGGTTTAGGTTGCAAATTAGAAGACATTTATTCTCAGAAAGAGTAATCAGGCATTGCAATGGGTTGCAAAGGGAGGACGTAGAGTCATTGTCTCTGTGGGTGTTTAAGGAAAGGTTGACTGTAGTACTTGGAGACATGGTTTAGTTGGTGATATTGGTGGTAGGGGGATGGTTGGACCAAATGATCATGGAGGTCTTTTCCAACCTTAATGATTCTGTGGTATGTCAAAAATATGAGATTAAAACACAGGTTTACAGAAGTTAAAAAAATAAGGTAATCCACTATGATCAGAATTTGTAATGCTAAAATACCTGCCTATTGTCAAAAAAAAAAAAAAAAAAAAAAAAAAAAAAAAACGCTAGGTGAAAATTAAAACTTTAACTAGTGTCACTGCAGTTATTTTAGTCCATGTTTTTGACTCATATTCACAAAATTAACTTATTTATTTATTTATTTTATGGACATGTATTTCCAATGATCCCAATGGGATACTCTCCTGTGCATGATAAATGACACAGCTGGTATGTATAACATTTTTTAACTAAACAGATTCTCCTAAATTACTTTTCAGAAATTAATAGAATTAATGGATAAAAAAATTCTGAAGAATGTACATAAAGTAAAATTAGATATCAATGACAATTAAAGGCTATAGGTTAGAACTAGTAAAAATCATATAAAAAATTCTAACAAAGGATTTGAAACTCCAGTAGTAACAAATTAAACTGATAAATCAAATATTATCTCATCCTGAAATATTTTACCTATACTAATTCTCTGGATAATAATTTTATTATCAGCACAGAACATTAACTCTTAATAAAACTCTTAACAATCTTCTGATCAGGATTTATTTTGATCAAAATATAGTACAATATACAGTACTGTCACAGATATTTCTAAACTAAGTAATTTTGACATATTCGTTACTGAAATAGAAAGTCAAATTTTCCATCTAGGTCATGATAACGTGTAGAAAAAAAAAATACATATATATATTTTTTGAAAGGGACAGTCAGTGCTCAGACGATTTAAAAGCAGAATGACAAGAGCCATAGATATCTGCATTCTTTGGTTCCCACACCCCTTACTTGTAATGGACCTTCTTCATCAGCTTTAGTATGAATTCCACCTACTTTCCCTTCCTCTGCTTATATATAAAGGGGGAAAAATCCACTTATGCTGCCATTTTTTCCATAGTTCTTAACAAATGCTGGACAAATGAACATAAAAGTTTAAATGCAAAAGCAGATAAGTAAAGGTGTAAGGGGTTGAAAATATTAAAGGTAACAAAAAAAGAGTAGGGCACAAATATGAAGAACAATCTGGGAGATAATTAATAAAATACTTGTGAGAAAAACTGAAAGAGAGCTCTGGGTTTGTAAAGTGAAGATTAATGACTTAAGACATATTCCGAATAAAAGAATGGTGCAAAACCACAAGGCAATAATCTTTTATCTGGGTTCATTGGAAATGAGAAGTACAGAATGAAATACAGAGCAGAAGATATTCGTATTTCTACTGTAAAGCACAACAACAGGTTGTTTACAGGGGCTACCAACTTTAGGCGGTTATTTAGGAAAAGTTACACAAACAGCTGTTAGAAATGGATTGGGCATAGTTTGCCTTGCCTGGAGGCACATAGGGGAATTAGATCTTGTATTAATATCTCTACCAGCTCAGTTTTGTATGATCTCTATGAACAGAAGTCCAATGCCAAATGAATTAACAATTAACAGAGACAGTAAATGTAGGTCAGATATTGTAATTTTATCTTTTTATTTTTATTTATTGTTGTTGTTGTTTTTTTCCTTCTGCAGACAGATAGTCTAATAACTTGTCTGAAAGTTTAGGTCCCTGGATGTTTTTGAAATGTAATCTTCAAAATATTTGTAGAAATATCTGGAGATAAATATTTGAAGCCCCTAATGTGCCTGCACTTAGGAAATGTAAGAAAGAAATAAGGAAAGCCCACTCTTTGGAAGCCTAGTTATCAGTGAAATGGGAACTGCCAGTCTCTAAGTGCTCCTCACTGAGGAGTCTCAGGCTCTTACAGAGATAATTGACTGCAGATATGAATGTACCTCACATACACAAAAGTATATTAGCCTCCAGTATGGACATGGTCATTCAATAGTAAAATTAATCTAAATTCTATTTAGTTAATTCTTGAGGGAGAAAAGGAAAGCATATTAACTTCCAGCTTTTGTTGATTTGTCATAGCATTCCTGGGCCTTTCTACTGAAGGAGGTTTTGCATATAAAACCAAAAAAGCAGCTGCTGGCTACTATCCTTGAGATAATAGGGAAAGACTCTTGTGAGGTATGCATATGTGTTGGTTTCCATGTGGGACTATTTGGCAAAAAAGGGGAAGTGGAGAATTATGTCAGAGACATTATTTTTATTGGACATGAGAATATGCATTTTGTAGGTTCATTGCTGATAAATAAAAAGTTAGATGCTAAATATGACAAGGAAAAACAGTGTATGCATATATTTCATTTTTTCTAATGAACTCCTAGTTCTCCAAATTGTAGTGACAAATACTATTGACATGGAAACGTTTGGCTCACATCTTTTTAATTCTGGAAAAATATTGGTATATACATTCATAGTTATTTCCACTGTTAAAGATGATAACTTATGATATATTGTATATTTTTATTATTATCATTTAATGGAATACAAAAAGACACAAAACAAATAGGAAAAAAAATTGTACCAAAATTGTCAAGGTTAATCATATAACTTAAAAACTTAATCACACCAAAGTCTCTGTAAAAGTCTCTGTCAAAGCTTACATCTCTGTGTAGTGTTTGACTATTGGCAAACCTGTTCATTATTTTGAGAAGTAATGTTTTGTCCAGAGTATTTATTTCAAACAGTACTGCTGAATATATTCAGTTTATTTTAAAATGTGATGTTAAAAAATAAACATGCAAACCGGAAACACATGATAAGCTCTCTGTAAGTGATTAATATCAAACACATTTTACAAATATTGTCTATGTAGTAGCTTAAAATACACTTCTGAGGGAGAAAGAAAGCATTGATATGCTCCTAAGAAAAAACCAACCGTGAATTATTGGCCCCAAAGTTACTCATTATAAACTGCAAATATTATACAATCTCTTCAGAGCAGAGGCATTTGTAGTAGGCTTGCCTACCACTGACCACAAGGTATCTTGGGTAAAACTAGTTTCTAGGTGTTTTTGTGAAATAAATGTTAAGGAAATAATATTATAGTTTCAGAAGGTAAAGAAGTCGTTTTCCAAGTCAACGTTCTGATTCTAGAAGTCATTAGTAGGTGAGATGACTTGCTGCAAAAATAATATTAATAATAAAAAATCTAAACACTGAAGTAAGTTATACTGACTATATTATATGCATGCTAATCCCCTTCCAGACATGCACAGGAGTCTTGCACAGAAAGCAAAATATGGTTTTCCTTGTGCTTTCATCTGCATTTTATTTAATCTTTAATGACTATGTATCAGCTCATTCAGAATCTCATGTTTTATTGAATTTGATTGTGGACTGCCCTGAGATAGATTTGCAGTCAGCCATCACATCATTGCCATGAGAGACAGTTACATTTCTGAAGAGAGGGCCAAGCTCCATTGGAGGATCCCTGATTATCCACCTGCTTAATTGTCTTCCCCAAGTCAAACCATTTCAGGTAGTTTGCATCAGTACTCAGGTGTGGGACTGGAGCAGTTTATTTTGTGAACCCCTACCAAACAGCAAAAGGCCTGAGACTTCACCATCCTCGCCTTACTATGGTTGTGCCTCCTCAGCTCCCAGCGCTTCCACATGAAATGATAGTATCTATAACCCACTTACATCCTACAGAAACAGCACTCCCGTAGGCTGCATCCTACCAGACTATTTTGTCAGATTATAACTGAGAAACAAATACAAGAAAAAAAAAAAAAAAATGAGGCTTAGGGCCTCAAGTCTAGTACAATGGGCCAGAAAGAGAAAGAAGGCAAGGCATTGTGCAGGGCAAGGACAGGTACTTATCTTGGCAAGGAGCACTGATGATGAACAGTGCGAATATGGCTGCTCACTTTACAGGCCTCTGGGGCTAGTGAGTGCCTGCTGCTCCTCTTTTGTTTGGCACCACATGTACAGCCTCATATTCACTGTGTGCCCTTTTCAACCTTGCTTTTTCCCTCTTCACTTCCCTGCCTACTGCTCATGCTCTAAACTGTTGCCCTCAGTTTTTGTTTTCTGTGATGCCTCCCTTCTCTTCCTCTTCCTCAGCTCTGCCTACAATCTGAATCTCTTCTTGACTGCAACCTGCTTATAGCACCTCCTACGTATTTGATTCTTACTCTTGGGCATGTTAAGAATGTTTGTTTTAAAGAAATGTAGAAAGGGAAAAAACCTAGACCTTTAGGAGGCCTAGTTAATTTGAAATTTTACTGCTTTCTGTAACTAAATGAATTCAGGATATGGCCTTTCTTTTTACCTTGAAGAGAATATTGTTAACTGGGGAGGAGAGTATAAAATTAAAATAGCATGCTAAGTTTTAATGTGTAGATAGAAAATCAACACTGTTTTGTAACTGTGCATTTTTATAATCCACCTGGAAGGTTAAGGTGTAATAATTTAGGTGATAAGGTGATATCTGTTGAGAAGTATTTGATATGTGTAAATGAAATATTATTATAATCATGGAATATGCTTATATGTTGACCAAATATGGGTAAGAATGGTTAGAGAATGTATATATAAGTAGACAAAATAGAAAGGTAGAAAGGATTTTTGGATTTTTTTTTTTTTTTTATGTTTTATTTTTATTTGTTTTCCTGGCTCTTATATGTTGTATTGACTAACACGCAGTATGTTGAAGATACAAAAAAAAGTTTCATATACATGCAGAAAATCAGAAAACAAAGTAAGAAAAGTATGATTCATTACTGTTTTGTTCATTTTAGGTTTAATAAAAAATAATGATATATAACTCTTGATTTTTTTTTTTTTTTTTCTGGAATAACTGTGACTGTAAAAGATTATACAGTGACTAATCAGAGACAAACCAACAAATAAACTAAAATAGATACAAAATAATAAATGTTTATAATATATTTAAACTGAATTAATGGGACTCACAGCCTTATTTCTGGCTTCATTTTCCACTGGAGGACTTTGTTCATGTTGCCTGACTGAAGAGAGGGTGGCTTAGTAAGATCACAGCAAATTTGGGATCACTGCTTGTAGGTCTGATATTTATCTTAATAACTGGTAGCTTGTAGGCTGAAGTTGCAGGAAAAGTCATCTAGTCTTTCTTCTTGTTCTGGTTTTGAAAAATGTGAAAAATTAGTCTAGCATTGTAGCCATGTTTACTGTAGTGGGATTATTTATGTTATTACTCTGTGTAATTGTTGAAAATCTGCAACTCAAAACTGAAAGAAAAGCATCTGAGACTGAATAGCCTATTTTCAAAGCCACCCAGAACAAATTTGTACCAACTGTGCTGTGAGACAGATACCAGACTATACTTTTTCCTTGCATCTGTGTGTCATATTTCATCTTCTACATAAAATATATGCATTTGGAAACAACAATTGTTTTTGTTTGTTTTCTATATTTATTCTGTAGTCAACACAGTGGGAAGCAGGTCCCTACCTGGAGATTCTATATTATGTGATTTGTTCTATATAGCACAAATAATGCAGGATTTATTCAGGCAGAAATTCACCCTTGCTTTGTGTTTAGTTTGCTGGTGCAAGTAAACTGATCACTTTAATCTTCATTGTACCTGTCTCTACTATACAAAACATTAAACTATATGGTAGATTAAACTCTTCACGTTAATAGTTTGCACAGGAACGACAGGGCTTGTTGCCCTGGCTGGCACTCTAACAGTGCACGGTATGATCTCTCCTTCTGGAGAAAGCTCCCTTGTCAAAACTTTCTCATCCTGCATGTAGGTACAGTTCAACCCTTCAACCATCTGTAAAGCAGTTGTACAGAGAGCAGCAGTGGTCAAGTCTCCTATGCTTTGTCCCCTTGCTTAGTTAGAGGCTGACCTGCAAATATGATCTGAGGAGGATTAGTGATGATTTTCCCTCACTTTGAATATTCTTTAGGAGACAATCTGGTCCATGGAATGAATACCGCAGAGCTAAATTATCAGCAATATATATATATATATATTCCAAAGCTGTGTATTAACTGCTGTTTGGGATTTGAGTTGGTTGCTTTCAGGTTTCATTTTAAGAAATCCAGATGATACATATAATCTCTTATTAAAGCCCTGGGAAAATGTAATTCTCAATTATGTTTTTTCTCATATATCTTTTATGGATGGCTGAAACATAAAATAACTTAGTTTTCTTTGCTGGTACATTTATATAGTTCCAGAATACACTTTCCGTCTCAAGAAAGGTATTGGTAAGGCTCTGTACTACAGAGAATGTGTGTGTTTAAAAATGAACAAAGATTTCAGATCCCAAAAGTATGTTCTACTTCAGTACATTAGTCTCTTAGATGTCTTTTACAGAAAAGTCCCCAAACTGGAGAAAAACATGCATGCAGAGTTTTGTTCCTTGAAGTTAGCTGCAGAGCGACATGAATTTACTCAGATTAACTCAAGAAGATTGCGTATGTATAGCATTGTAGGCAATAGATGGCAGTCTTAATCCATTGTATTGAAAGTATAGCAAAACATCAGTATCTCTTGCCCCTCACCCAACAAGTCACATCTATCTTTCAGCATTTTGTAGGTCAACGTACAAACATATTTGAAAAGTTCATTTTGAAGATCTTTTCCTTCTACAAGCCTATCTTGATTTACATCCACCCTGCTATATCCATAAATGCTTATCAAGGTGAGGACTGAAGGTATCAGGAAGTGGATGGTTTCCTTGCATTTAGCTCAGGATGTCATTTCAGGACCGTTACAGGATAAATGGAGAGTATTTGTCACTGTAGATATCCAGTCTGATGAGCAAATATTTAGTCACCAGAGAGAGAGACACACTGCAAACTTTTTGAATAGATTTCCGCTGCATGTTTCACTCAGAGAGAAGCCACACATCTTGTTTCCCTTGTCCCTTGCCTGGATCAAATTGCTTGTTAAGGAAGTTTTACAAGGGCAGGACATGTCTGCCTGCTTTCCCTCAAGACAAGGCACTCATGTAAAAACAACATCGCTTATTGGCTCAGCTCTGGTCAGCAGTGGGGCCCTTACCAAACATGGGGCAGCTTCTAGATCCTTCTCACAGAAGCCACCCCTATGGCCCTCCTCCTACCAAAACCTTGCCACGTAAACCCACTACAACTGACCAAAATTCTTTTTGCTATAGGTTATCACAAGTCTCTGTGCTAACAGTCATGAAATGCTGACTAAAGGGTCAATGCATCTATGCATGAACTTCAATGCATCTATGGATGAACTGTGATTTTGTTGTCCAGATAACACGTAAAGAAATTATAGGGTTTTCTTCATTTTTATCAAGAAATAAAATCCTGAAGGATTTTTTTTTTTTTTCCTTCCCCCTGCATTTTTCTAGGAGATAACATGATTAGAAGTCTTACACAGGATTGCTAAGGGTCTTAATTAGTGAATAAATCAAATAAATCAATGCTGCTACAAACAGCTTTAGTGTGTGTCAGGATTTAATTTATTTTTCTGATGGCATTATGACTCAGCTTCAATTATTAGGCCAAATTTGAAAATTCCTCTGTTTTGTTATAGAAATTTGTAAATTGTTATTTGTACACAAAACTTTAATAGGTTATTCATAAAATGAACAGAAGTAGATATCTGACAGACTACTTGCCACAAATGTATCTTTGGACTCTTTTTTTTTGGTTTTTCAAATACTGAGTTTGATGTTTGCTGTGTCTAAACTGGGAAGGAATTCTGCACAATCTTCCCACCCTGGATATCAGACCCACTATAACTTAGGGAAACTATTCTCTGAAATAAATGTGATCACTGAAAGTAGTGCATAGCACTGTGATAGATTCTGCTCTCTAGGAAAGAGAAGTAAAGCTATTGAGAATACTGAATTTAGGCTAGCAATGATGAAAAAAAAACCAAAGAAATATTTATTTAGTTTTCATTTTGACAGTATATATGGAGTAATTCCTACATCAAAGAATCAAGTGCTTTAAATACTCTGGCACCTGAGTCCTTCAAAGTAGGTGAGGGATCATTTTGTGATGAGATTTGAGCACACAAAAGATATGAGAGCAGGGTGTGAGACTGTGCTACCAAAAGTTTGTGGAAAAATTCCTTTCCATCTTTCATTACCGGAACAGTTCCAAAATGTTACATGCATAGTACATATTGTGTGCACAACAGCACAGCAGTCTTGTAGCCTGCAGCCTAAATGTTTTTCATGTTTTCTACAGAACATGTTATTTTGCTGATTTTTGCTGTTTGTGGAAAACAAAACAATAGCAATGCGCATTCATGTACTCATATATGCTGGTCTGCAGGTATCTCAGGTTTCTTTAAAGAGCAGACAGAAGGATTAACTTGTTCCAGAAATATAGTGGGAAGCTGAGTACCTGTTTTCAAACCTATGGCAAAACAATCATTAACATGTATATTTTTAGATGGTGATACCCACCATGTCATGTAGAAAATACTGTTTGTCACACTGTTGGCACGATATTAGGAATGTTTCTATATACTGCAGTTTTTTAGTCAGTAGATTAAACAAAAATCTCCAGGTTTGCTTCTTTCTAAAATCCAGTGATATGACACAAACTGGATGCAATTTATTTCCATTGAAATATGTATTTAACATGTAATATATAAACCCTAATATTCGTAAATGAATCAACTTTTAGCCAACAATCTCCCAGACAGGACTGCAGAACAGATTTCAAAAGATAACATCAACAAAGACCCGAAACAAACAAAGTCTCCAAGATAAAGAAAAAAGAAAACAAAGGCAACATGGACAACCACAAAACAACCAGAGATGCAGGACGATCTCCAGACCACGAAGGGGGTGTACTCGCAGATGCATTGTTGCATAAAACGCAGAATACTGCTCTTCAGAAAATCACCCCTCTATTTTTTATTTTTATTTTTTTATTTTTTTTTTTTGCTCTTTGATTCTCTGATCCTAGGACAATAAAGCAAGAACAGGATATGGGTAGAACACAGAATTATTCTATGACATAATTCTGAATGTATATAGAATATATAAAATATATATAAAATATAAATAGAATTATTCTGAGTAGAACACAGAATTATTCCTGGCAATGATGAGCAATGATAGTATTTCACACAAAAACTATATGATAGACTGTTTCTAATGCTAGACTATTTCTAATGCCTGAACTACTGTGTATTCGTGAGTAATAAAAAATAAAACCGCCTGCTAAAATCAACAGAAATTGTGAAAAAAATGCTAACAATTAAGAGCTAAATTAATTGGCTCTGTGTGTGTCCTGAATTGTTCACCCAACACTACCAGTTCATCTGCACATTTTATATTAAGGTCTGATTAGCTTCATAAACATATATATGTTTTTCTTTTAGCAAAACATTTATATAATAGAAAATATCAGTTACCAAAAATTGAAGTTTTATGTGGAAACATATCAAACTGATGAAATATTCATGTGGAAAGGCCTCTTGGGTTGAGGATAAACTTTTAATTCAACAAAAATGGAGATAGAAAAAAGACAGAATGAATCCTGGACAAAGTAGAACAGGGACTTTGCCTATGAATCTCCCAAATGCCAAAGCCATAAACTGAATCACCACTCTGAATGGACTTAATCTCTCAGTTTTTGCTGCAGATGCTTGTTAAATGTATTACATTATAAAGAGAAGATAATGATTTGACTGACTCTGTTACATACATCATTGAAGGAAAATCATACACTGCCTGACCATAAACAGTAAATGATGAACAATTGGTTAATTCTTTGTTTTGTTGTTTTTTGTTTGTTAGTATTTGAAACAACTGGAACAATTAAACCATCAAGCATGTGTTATTAAGATAATTATATCCATTCCACATTACTAACTAAAAAGAAAGGAAATAAATTTAATATTACAAATTAAAGACAGTGGATTCTGTCCACGGCTAATACAAAGTAAAGTCCTGCAAAATCCATCTGTTATTCAGGTATATACAAAAAATATAACATCCTGTTTTTTTTGGGGGGGGGACTGGCCAGTTGCTGTAAATTCCAAGTATCTCCCCTGGTTGTGTGTTTTATAATTGTACTGGACTTCCTTACACCCTAGCCTCACCAGAAAACATTCTGTATTGTGAGTTACACCTACCCTGAATCCTGGAAAAAAAACATGAGCTGGATAATAGCATGGTCTGCAGCACTTTTTTTATGAGAATGTCCTTCTAGCAAACTCTTGTATATCAACATGAAAATGAAAATAACATTTATTTTCTGTCCTTGAGACATAGATCAAACAATATTGTCAGAAGAGAGGTTTATCTGTCAAACATTCCTTTGATCCCACTGGATACTGCACTACTGAGCTTGTGTATCCTTCAGACCAGAAAGTGTACCTTACTATCTTACTATGTGTTGTTAAACTGTTCTGTCTATGAATTTGCTGCTGCAATCATGTGCCAAACCTCCCCTCGGCCAGGTATCTGCTGACTTGATAAGCAACAGGACGACAAGTTTAGGACAATTTGCTTTTTGATCATTTGTGCGTGCAGCAGAGGTGCCTCAGATCCTCACATTCCCCCACCACTAAGGTTTTCCTCACACCTTTGAAATTTGAACTGGAATTTGTTTGAAATTTGGAATGGAAGCCCACCATTGGAAGCCCACCAATGGAAGCATGGTTTTCAGTGTACAAGAAAAAGGGTGGAATTGTTATTGATCTTTTCAAAAAGTTTTTTTTTTTTTTTTTTTTTTTTTTTTTAATATTTATTAATTTTTATTTATTTTTCCACATCTTTGAAATCAAATTGGATAATTTTCAGAACCAAGCTATATATATATGTGTGTGTGTGTGTGTGTGTGTGTGTGTATTATTATCTTTTTCAATGAGAAAACTTGTGTTTCTGAGAAATTAACTATCAGGACAGGGGAAATATTTTCCTTCCTTCCAGTAACAGACACTACATATGTATCTCTCACAACAGTCTAAGGTAGACAAGTACATTGCATTGTTCACAAACACTTGAACATATTTTATGATGGTTTTAACCATATCCACACAATTTCAAACTACTTTTTGCCACATCACTACTAACATGCAAACAGTGTGACACATCTGTGCTACTGATGCGATCATACAGTAAGAGAAAAATACAATATGGTCTATTAAATAAAATAAAACATCAGCTTTAGTAACAGGTTAAACTTTCTGATCTTTAAGACCTCAACGTACAGCAAAAGTTAGCTGTTAAGGAATGTTTTCAATAAATAAAATGTACTCTTATGTATGTATTTATGTTTATTTTTTTGACTATTGTAGATGAAGGGTGTTGGTAAGTATGGTTACATCTGGATGGTTCATAGGCTGTGTCCTGGGATCCTGAAGATCCAGGATGGAAAACTGAACAGAGTATGTGTCTCCCTCCATGGACACGGGGTCCATGCCCACATCTTGCTAACGATATACACTCCCTGTGCTGGTGGATGGGAGATGGAGAGGAGGTCTGCAAGAAGGGAAGGGAGTAGGGACCATTGACAGATTTTAATTGTCATGGAAATAGGATGCAGCCACACAATGAGTCCAAACCACAAGGAGCTTGGTGGTCCACTGTCTGGGCACCACCTTTGAACCAATGCCTACATGTAAGGTGTATATGGCACACATCCTACATATCAAAAAATCATAAAATTGTTTTGGTTGGAAGGAACTTTAAAGATCATATAGTTCCACCCTCCCACCCTCCCACCACTAGGTCATGCTCCTCACAGCCTTATCTAATCTGGTCTTGAACACCTCCAGTGACGGGGCATCCACAACCTCTTTGGACAACCTGTTCCAGTGCCTCATCACCCTCTGAGTAAAGAATTTCCTCCTAATCTAAATCTTCCCTCTTTTAATTTAAAACTGTTCCCCCTTGTCCTGTCATTAGTGTACTGTCTGACTGAGCAGAGAGTCACTCTCCATCTTTTTTATAAGTTCCCTTCATGTACTGAAAGCCACAATGAGGTCACCCTGGAGCCTTCTCTTCTTTAGGCTGAACATTCCCAGCCGTCTCAGCCTTCCTTCATAAGAGAGATACCCCAGCCACTTTATCATCTTTCTGGCCCTCCTCTGGACCCTCTCTAACAGCTTCGCATTCTTCTTGTGCTGGGGGCTCCAGACCTGGACACAGTACTCTAAGTGGGGACTTACAAGGGCAGAGTAGAGGGTAACAATGCTTGACCTGCTGTCCACTCCTCTTTTGATGCAGCCCAGCATGCAGTTGGCTTTCTGGGATGCAAGAGCACATTGCTGGCTCATGCTGAGCTTTTCATCTGCCAGAACCCCCAAGTCCTTCTCCTCGGGGCTTCTCTCAATGAACTGCTCTCCCAGTCATACTCATGTCCAGGATTGTCCTGGCCCAGGTGCAGTACCTTGATTTTTTGAACGTCATTAAGTTCACATGGGGCCACTTCATAACCTTTTCCAGGCTCCTTTGGGTGGCATCCCTTCCTTCTATTGTATCAACTGCACAACTCAGCTGGGTGTAATCTGCAAACTTGCTGAGGATGCACTTGATCCCGCTATGTCATTGATAAAGATATTAAACTGTATCAGTCCTGAGACAGACCCCTGAGGTATGGCACTTGTCACCAGCATCCACTTGGATATAGAACCATTGACCACCACCCTCTGGGTGCAGCATTCAAGCCAACTCCTTATCCACTGGATAATCTTCCAGTACTCTTACAAGTTCCTAAGAGTCTCAATAAATGTTAGAGCTGCTAAGGGATATGACTGCATTTCCCCAGCATAGTGAGCAGCTGAAATACCTTTTGAGATTTTTGCTTTTTCGGGGATTTTGAAATCCTAAGAGAGAATTTTTAATGTCTGGAAAGTACATATTTCCTGAGCCATAGCAGCCTCTTCAAAGACATCTGCTCAATTCTAGCTGTCAGATGTTTTAATGAAATAACAAAGCAGTGGGGACAAAGGACATTTCTGTGTCTTGTAACAGTGTCAAAACAAAAATCTGCTTTAATTTGTAACTCTGACCATGTTTTTTATTTTTTTTTGGTATTGGACTGGAACTGACAACCAAAATCAGATTCAGCTGTAAAACAAATATATCTGTAGAGTGACTCCAAGGAAGCCTATGCGTTTTCTCTAATGTGGAAGGATTTCTCTAGTGGCAAAATTTGCTGGCTGGCTCTGTAGCTCACACTGTGTAGCTCAGCCTTGCTGAATATGGCCGGGGCTTGTTTCTCTTTGACAGATGTTGCAAGAATATTGGCTGATATTAATGTACTCTGATAACAGAGATTTTGTGTATTAGTCCTTGTAATGTGAAAGTTTTCTACAGAAAAAAAAATATATATATTTGTGCAATATTTTTATTCTAAAAGAAAAGGAATCCACCATAGTCTCAGTTTGTGTGTTTTTTTTTTTTGCTTTTTTTTTTTTTTTAATAAAAAAAAGAATATGTTAAGAGGGAAAACGGATTAAAAGAGAAGATAGGATATTGTCTGCCTTATTTCACATACACCAAAATCTTTGTCTTAAGCTGTTCATTCAGTTTATACTGAAAATGTGTAACTGTTAATGTGATTTCATAGATAACTTTATTTATTTATTTATTTAAATGAAAATCAGAATTCAATTTATCAAATTATTTTTTAATATACCATTATTTTTAAAAAATCTTCCTGGGGACCAGATCTGGGGACCTGCTGTTTTATACCAAAATTCCAAGCATACACACCTGGCAGATATCACTGTAACAAGGGGGAGGGCCAAGAGGCCCTGTGGAATAAGCCCAGCTACCTGCCTTCAATGCTTATAGTTATATAGCTCGTTATCTCTAATAGCAATAGCCTGGCAAGGGGCCTAGTGCTTAGAGTTGCCCTAAGGAATGAACCACAAAAGCTGCATAAGGTTCCTACTTTTCTTAGTCATTCTGTGAGGACAATTTGTACAGTGCCTGTTAAAAAATAAAAAATAAAATAAATATAAAAATAAATACAAGAAAAAGGAAATGACCTTAAAGGCAAAATTGCTCTCATGGATTTTCATCTGTTTAGTCACGACAGATAAAGGATATGGCAATCAGAATTACTTTTTTGATATTATTGTTTTTTAAATTTGCTTTTCTGAGATCTTCATGGGGAGGAAAGTTCTGTGAGAGGACAGAAATAAAGCTCTTACCTCATTCCAATATTTTCTGTTCTCCCAGAATAGCAAAGGTCCCACATATATACACCTAACCCAGACACACTCCTGTAGAAACCTCATTTCACTCTTACTGTCTTATACTGGCTCTACCACCAAAACTTAATTTTGTTTACCTGGTTCACAAACCTTGAATGGATATGACTTTCAAACAAGTTTATCAGCAAACCTGGTTCAGTTTTGTTATTGCCATCAATGCATTCAGTTGGTTTCAAATTAATCTTTTAAAGTAATATTTAAGTTAGATTTGCTCATTGTTTAGACTATTACGGAAGTCATAGTATCTATGTTTGTGCAAGCTTATATTTGTACAGAGTACTTTATCTTCAAGCAGGGATGCTCACAGTCCCTCTTGTAAAATTTTGTAGGTCACTGGAAAACTTTCATTGAGTTTCTGGAAGTATAGTATCTGTGGAGTTTTAATATTAAGTAGCAAGCTGAATATCTCTTATAAATGTAAACTTCTTTGCTTTCCTATATGATGAATTATGGAGGGCATGAATAAATCTCTCTTTGGAAATAACATTATCCACGGAAATTGATCCATTAGTCTTTCTGTTCAAGTCGGGTTTAATGACACTGGTTGGCCTCACTCTATTAATAACCATCTGAAAACATTGTCTTCAAATACAATCCATGCATCTGTAATTTCTTTTTGAGTTTAAATATGATAATTCATTATTTGAAATTAAAATTGCTAATAACAAAAACAATTGTCTTGTAATATTTTTAATTTTGTAGTAATTGTTTTAACAATGTGGTTCTCTTAGTGTAAGAAGTTCTAATTTGATGTGCAATAATGAGATGATACTTCAGAATCACAAGAAAATGGAAAATGTCATATCTTCTTCATCATTCATTCATATAACTTCAGATAGTCTCTAGTTACCAAGACACACTTTCTCATTTTAGGTATGCAAAAAAAGCACATAATCCAGTTAGAAATCAAATTGCTTTCTTAAACACTGGCATTTAGTATATTTGAAGCTATATTAGCCCCTTCAGAAATAAGCTTATTGTATGGAAATAATAACTTTAAAGATTTTAGCCACTGAAATTTTCATGTCTTTTTCTTTTTTCTTTTTTTTTTTTTTTTTCTTAGTGTTTATCATGCTCACCCATGGGCCTCTTTTAACTAGCAGACATGACTACTGTCCATGTAGAGGGTTTTGGATGTTAGAATTTGAACACTAAGTTACATTTAACCAGTTATCTTATAATCTTAGTCAATATAGTCATTAGTTCAATTTTTCTAAACCAGAAATGCATTAATCACAGTACTATCAAAATAAAAACTAATCAAAACATGTAATCTATTGGGATGATTTTCTGTTCTTGAATGCAGTTGAGTTACTCTTATAGTATCAAAGGGATTGAATTTGGCTGGAGAGAGTTAAAACGTTTTTATCCTTGCTGAATCTATATTTAGTACCTCAAGTACTATGACTGGCTTTACAGTTAACTGCTTTATGCCATCCACTGTTTTTCTCACTTTTCTGTGCAGTAAAATTATACAATAGACATTTTCTCCATCACAGTGAAACTATTTTGTGTTTTCAAGATATCTATTATAAATTTGGACAGTATTTACTATTTACTTGTTAATCTGGGGTTACATATATATTGATGACATTAGACTGTCACTCATGGGACTTTGAAAAGCAGGGGGAAGCATCCACAAATGCAGCTTTTGACCAACTATGTATTTTCTCTGATTTTGAAGAAAATTTTGTAGTATTTATGTCTTAAGAGTGTGTTTTAGGGATAATTGTTTCATCAGGTATACTATAAATCACTTGGAGGAAAGGTCTTTTATTGAAGATAATCTGCTGCATATTTCCACAAACTGTGAGGATTTTTTAACTTTCCTCTAAGAGAAGAAATTTTGGCTCCCCAGTGTTCCTCAAAAAAGTCTTCATGATTTAATAAATCACTCAAAGTTCCACATTTATATCAAGTGGTGTTCAATTTCATCAAAATGAAAGTGTTCTACAACACCAAAAACACCACGGCCATATCAAATCATTGCCAATTTTTCTCATGAATACTTCATCCACAGATTTTCTTGAGAGAGCTGGCTGATCCAATTTTAATCCTACTTACATTGTTAATTATTCCATATTTTCTACTATCCCTGCCCCTTAATTAGAATAACCTTCAGTAAACCCTAAACTTTAATTGCAAGTTCAGGATTCCAAGTCTTGAAAAAACAGTTCTCAATCTACCCAGCTCAAAAAATATGCATTTTACATGTAGAAACATTCAATTTGCACCATTTTTTAAACTACAATGAAGGGTTACTTCTCATTTATCATCTCCTTTATAGTATGCTGTGAATACAGTTTCAAATGAAATTTGGGAACTGGAATTAATTGTTAATTGATGTGTTTATAACCCGACTTGAATCTTAACAAATCACTTTATTTTTGATGCTTCAGTTCCTGATCTGTAAAGGGGCTCATAATGCTTCTATACTTAGAAGTATATTGTGAGAATAAATTAATAAATACTAAGTGTTTATAAATAAGGAGATGAAGAATGTACAGCTGTATAGTGCTGAGGATGTGGGTGACAGGAAAAGTGCAGAATTAGTACCTGATATTAGCTGGCGGCTAGCAAACGTGACGCCCATCTACAAGAAGGGCTGGAGGACTGACCCGGGAAACTACAGGCCTGTCAGTTTGACCTCAGTGCCAGGGAAGCTCATGGAGCAGATTATCTTGAGAGTCATCACGCAGCACTTGCAGGGCAAGCAGGCGATCAGGCCCAGTCAGCATGGGTTTATGAAGGGCAGGTCCTGCTTGACGAACCTGATCTCCTTCTATGACAAACTGACGCGCTGGGTGGATGAGGGAAAGGCTGTGGATGTGGTCTACCTTGACTTCAGCAAGGCATTTGACACCGTTTCCCACAGCATTCTCCTCAGGAAACTGGCTGCTCTTGGCTTGGACTGGCGCACGTTTCGTTGGGTTAGAAACTGGCTGGATGGCCGGGCCCAAAGAGTCGTGGTAAATGGAGTCAAATCCAGTTGGAGGCCGGTCACTCGTGGCGTTCCCCAGGACTCGGTGCTGGGGCCGGTCCTCTTTAATATCTTCATCGATGATCTGGACGAGGGCATTGAGTGCACCCTCAGTAAGTTTGCAGATGACACCAAGTTAGGTGCATGTGTCGATCTGCTCGAGGGTAGGAAGGCTCTGCATGAGGATCTGGACAGGCTGCACCGATGGGCTGAGGTCAACTGCATGAAGTTCAACAAGGCCAAGTGCCGGGTCCTCCACCTGGGGCGCAATAACCCCAAGCAGAGCTACAGGCTGGGAGATGAGTGTTTGGAGAGCTGCTAGGCAGAGAAGGACCTGGGAGTGATGGTTGATAGTCGGCTGAAGATGAGCCAGCAGTGTGCTCAGGTGGCCAAGAAGGCCAAGAGCATCCTGGCCTGTATAAGAAGCAGTGTGACCAGCAGGGCTAGGGAGGTGATCGTCCCCCTGTACTCGGCTCTGGTGAGGCCGCACCTCGAATACTGTGTTCAGTTTTGGGCCCCTCGCTACAAGAAGGACATCGAGGTGCTTGAGCGAGTCCAGAGAAGGGCAACGAAGCTGGTGAGGGGCCTGGAGAACAAGTCCTACGAGGAGCGGCTGAGGGAGCTGGGATTGTTCAGCCTGGAGAAAAGGAGGCTCAGGGGTGACCTTATCGCTCTCTACAGGTACCTGAAAGGAGGCTGTAGCGAGGTGGGGGTTGGTCTGTTCTCCCACGTGCCTGGTGACAGGACGAGGGGGAATGGCCTTAAGTTGCGGCAGGGGAGTTTTAGGTTGGATCTTAGGAAGAACTTCTTTACCGAAAGGGTTGTTAGACATTGGAACGGGCTGCCCAGGGAAGTGGTGGAGTCACCATCTCTGGAGGTCTTTAAAAGACATTTAGATGTAGAGCTTAGGGATATGGTTTAGTGGGGACTGTTAGTGTTAGGTCAGAGGTTGGACTCGATGATCTTGAGGTCTCTTCCAACCTAGAAATTCTGTGATTCTGTGATTCTGTGATATATAACAGCAATTTTGTACAGAATGACCAGAACATACTTTCCAATCTGAAAGATAAATGTAGCAGGCAACTGTTTAAACACAGTTCTGATAATTTTAATTTTATGTTTAAAGTCGAGGCATGTCATTCATTCTTATCCCACAAGTAAGGCAGCTTTTAAATATTAAGTGTCTGTAGTATTATATCTTTAATAGGACTTGACCTGATGCATCAGAAAAAGGTTGTAGAAGCTCACTCATCCTCTTAAATGCATATTGTTATTAAAAAGAGAATTTATGTTAGAGTATTTTATTTTTTTTTTTAGATTTAGTGGTTACCAGAGCAGAACAAACCATTTTTTGTGGGTTACAAATGAAAACTATTTATCTTCTCTCTTGTGTCTAAACCATATTTCACAGATCATGAGTCATAAATGGGGAGAAGCTTTTGATGAAATGTTCCTGGGATTTCCCTGTGCAAAAAATAAAGAAGGAAAGAAGGAAAGAAGGAAAGAAGGAAAGAAGGAAGGAAGGAAGGAAGGAAGGAAGGAAGGAAGGAAGGAAGGGAGGGAAGAAGGGACGGAGGCGGGTAAGAGGGAGGAAGGGAGGAAGGCAGGAAATAAGGCAGGAAGGAAGAAAGGAATAAGAAGAAGAAGAAGAAGAAGAAGAAGGAGAAGAAGAAGAGCTTGTAAAAACAATTAATCTTGTAAGAGAAATAAGAATTAACTCTTCTGAGTTTTACAGCCATAAAAAATTACGGAGAGTGAGGGCTAACTGGCAAAATACCAACATTTATACTGAGCGTAATAAAAATGATTTCTAGAGTAACAAAATTATTGTTTTTAAAATTCAGACCTTTTTACTCTCCTATACTTACTGATATTTATTTACTGGTAAAATATTATTACCTTTAAAGATAAGTCTGCAATAGATAAGAAAAAAGTGGTTAATATAGACTAGAAAATATGAAGGTCTGAAAGTAATGTGTGAGACCAGCAAATTAAGAACATTTTAGAAGCTTTGTAGCTCTGCAAGAGAGAGGGGGACAAATTCTTGTAGTGAGTAACACAAAGAAAAGGTACAAGTACAGTAAAATAAAAGTAATAATAATATATTATTAATAATAGTATAATAATAATTAAAAAAAAAAAAAACAAACAAACAAACAAAAAAAAAAAAAAAAACAGAGAGAATAAGATAGGAAGATAGGGAGGAAAGGAGATGTTGGAGGACACTAAGCCACTAATGCAACCAGGAAAGATGTAAAATTTCCCAAGCTATAACGTATCATCATGTGGAAGACAAATGAATAACTGTTTTTTGCTACTTTTAATGCCAGTGCTCTAAAGCTGACTAGGCAAAGAGGAGTTGCAATCTCTACTGCTTAAAACTATGTCTGCTATTAGCAGGCTTAGAATATGTGGGTTGGGGATCTGGAGCTGTTTTAAAGTATTCTAGCAGCTACATGTATATCTATAGGTCTCTGAATGGCACAGTCTCACTTTCCATATTTGTTCTCAAATTAAGTTCCAAACGCAGGCATGGGTCTCTGATTATCTAAGTACAAGGGAATCCAGCCTATCCCAAACTACTTCCCACAAAAGCTAATAAACACAGCAATTGACCTACTAAGCAAAATTCAGATGCCTATTTTTGTACATTTAAGTCAAGGCCACTGACTGAAAATTACACAGGTCCATTGAATAGAATTTGTACCACCTCATTGGCCTGGAGAAAGAATTACATCAATAATTATGTTTGTAAGATTTATTTTTAATTCACGTGGCAGAGAGCTGAATCTCTGAAACAGCCTACAGTGGATGTTTTTCCTGTTCTGCTTGAGCTGGATTGTGTTTTGGTGCAGAAAGAACTTTCACATAGGTGCAAGGTATTTAGACAATCTCAAGGGACTAGGTAGAGGGAGAGCATAGTTAGTAAGAATGACAAGTATAGGATCTGGAGGCAGTAGAGCTGACTTCTGTTCCTAATTCACAGGTGACTTTCTGTTCATGACTTCCCATTGCCTCCGTTATCCTATTGTATAAAAATATAGTGTTTTTAAATTCTTTTTCTTGATGCATGCCTGTGCATATCTGTGTCGTCAAAAAATGCATCAGATTTTTTCATATTACACATGAACTCCTAATCGTGAACAGTATCTTAATAATTGTATAAAGTCAGGTGCCTACCACTGCATTTTGAAAACCATTGAGATACAGATTTTTAGGCTGATTTTTAGGTCCAAGAATAGCCATATAAAAACATACAGATAAAGTTGAATATGTGAAAATATTTGTTTCATTTTGTTACATCTGACTGTCATTTGGTTGTAAATAACCTAATGACAATCACAATTATTTGGATACAAGCTTTTAAATGAATTCCATCCACCAACTGTACTAAAACAGTACTAACAGTATTAGCAAATTCTTACAGCTTCAGTGATCTTCAAGAGGATAAAAATGGTTCATGCACACAGTTGACTGTAGCAGACAAACAGGAACTTTCCCCTGACTGCATGCTTTAATTCAGTGTAGTTTTCATTAATGAAAACAAACCGAAGCTAGAGTTTGAGATGACAGTCTTTTTTTGCACTCATGGTCTTCGCAAATGCTCAAGAGTAGTAAAAATGTCAATACTCTCAAAGTGAAACACAGAAAATAGTAGAACAGTTGCCTGGAAGCTGTGTAAGACTAGATCCTTGATTATCTAAACAGAATAAAAGACAAATCCATACTTCTCAGTAGCTTCACTGTGGTTGCCTGTATTCTAAAGAGAAAACCAGCAAGCAGATTTTCCATTCTTGTTTGCTCTTTATTTTTCTCTGAACCTGTTTCCTATAGGACTCTACTAGTAGACCTGCTGATATGATTTAAATTCCTAATGCACCACAATCCATATTAAAAAAAATGTTGCTTATATTATATACTCATTATTGTTACCAGAATATTTTTACCAGGCTGTTATTTGAATGCTGGATATCCCTACAGTTATACCTTTTACTTTGGCTCTTCCTTGAGAGTGTAGTCCCTCTACATGGAGTCCCTCTATCTGCATTTAATCCTGCATCATCTGTGAAATTCATGCACTTCTTTGCAGCTGGTATGATCTCTTGGAATTATTTGGGCTCAACATTTCTTTCAATTTAGTTCTTTACTGTGCAGAATAATGAATATTGCATCTGGGGAGAGAAATGAGTACCCTGGGAGTTATGGATCTCAACCTGGGGCAGCTAATTACACTTCTGTTCTCTTTGAGATTGTCTAGATGAAGAGATTTTACTATTTACATTAACAAAGTGATGCAAGTACAGCTTCCTTTGAAGACACTCCAGTTCAGCCATTACAGGCTCCACTCAGTTTAACTGAATCATCATCTTCTATAACATAAATTAACTGATAAATACTATTCTTCTAAAATAAAAATATCTGTACAAGAAGTCCCCTTCTGAATAAATTTTGTTAGATGTGTCAGTTAAGTCTCAATTCACATTTCTACTTTGGGATCTATTTAACATTACTCTACTGTACACAAGGACTCTGTATCTTTATTAAAGAACCTTAACAGTAGCACTGGAGACACAACACAATGTTCTGATTTTATAGTGTGTTTTAATGTTTCTTTATTCAGCAATATTTGTTTTACAGCTTATAATACAAGTCTTTAGGCAATAGTTTTTGGATCAATACCATTGCCATCTAAACTGGCATAAGCCAAAACAAAACAAAACAAAACAAAACAAAACAAAACAAAAAAAACTCTTTCCAAGACAGCAGTTGTTTGAGTACTCATATAGTTTGAAAATGAGGATGATATCCTACAGCTGTGTATATCAGTTAATTCCACAAATGACAAGTATTTGTAAGAAATTTAACAATTTTACTGATAAAATCTATACCCTGAATGGTTGTGGGAAGCCTTATGTATATGGAAAGCCTTGTTATCTTAAACAAACATTAATAATTTTAGGCAAATAGGTATAATGGCGGAGATGACCAGTGGGTGCAAATATGCTGGTTTCCTGTGAGCCTATGAGAAGATAAGAAGACTATGTTACAGGAAAAGAAGGAAGCAAAATTTATTGCTTTTAGAAGCCCAGGGATGTAGTATATTCAAAAATTTGTATTTTTTTTTTTTCCTATAGTGCTATCTGACCATTGATAAAACTTCAGTTGCATTTTCTGTCTGTTATCCCTCTATCTTCAAAAAAAATAAAAAATTTCATAAATAGTGCTGCACTGATGGTACATGTAGTTCGTTTTCTTATTGTAGTGTTCCTTCCTTCAAGTTAATACAAACAGGAAGAAACTTACATTGACTAGGATTTATTCACAGGCTCCACATTTAATGTTAAGAGGTCTCATTTTAACACCACTTATCCATTCTTCCTTACCTCTTCAGCATTGTTATTTTTACATTTGATCACAAAACTTCAAGCACTGACTGGTTAAATTGTTAATACATTCTTTATTTCTATTTACAGATGATTAAAAATTTTTAATATATGATGTCTGAAGACCCCATTGCATTCCTATTAAATGTTTTATGACAGTGTGAAATAGTTACATATTACTGATATTTATTGCAACAACAACAAAAAATGATTGCATAGAGTACTTGAATTTACAACCATTTCTACCGCAATGTGTGTGTATATATATATATATATATATATATATATATATTTATTTATTTTTTCTGGGAATAAATGGTAAGGTTTTGGTAGTGGAGAGGGAATTCATTTATTCAATCACTAATTTGGTGTTTAGATAAAGTTTGTGGCTCATACAATTTAACAATGTGCAATGTAGTGATACACATGCAGTTTAGTTCTAGCAGCTCCTAGTTTTGACCTTTTCCTTCTTTTTATGGAGGTATTGTGAGTAAAACATTACACGGTTCATTACCAGCATGTTTGTATAACTACATATTCCCTCTCCTCTCCTCTCCTCTCCTCTCCTCTCCTCTCCTCTCCTCTCCTCTTCACTATTTTATCTTTTATCTTATTTTATCCTTTTTTATTTTTTATCTTATCTTTTTATCTTTTATCCTCCTTTTTTATCTTATCTTTTCTACAGCTCAATGGAAATTCCTATAGAAAATATCAGATAATCAAGCGGCCAATATATTTGGGAAAATCTACTGGTATGTTAAGTATACAAAATATTAAATCATGGTAAATTAATTTAAAATTCCCTGCCAAAGCCCTAGAAGACCACATTCTGAAAAGCATTTTTAACATAGTTATACAATTAAAAAATACCTGTCTTGTATAAAAGTAATTTGAGAAAGTATGCTGGATATGCTGGAAAAAAAAAAAAAAAAAAAAAAAAGAAGCAAAGACCACACAGAAAAACAGAGGGAAGAAAAAAAATCTCTAGTTCCCATTAATGAGTAATGTTGAACCAGGTCCTGGGAAGCAGAACCTCACTATACATAGCAGCAGTTGTCTGGGAAGATAGACATCTTCATAACAAGAGGCCCCCCTCTACCGCCAAATATTCCTAGCATTTTTTATAGATGGTTCACATTTTTGAAAGCAAGGACATGTATTTCCTCTACAAGATGAATTAACAGGAAATGGTATTAGGTTGCCTTTCTTGATACAGAAGTCTGAAAAAAAAAATTAATTAATGAAAAAAGTATACATAATTTCTCTGTAAACTGTCAATGTATTTTATGAACTGAAAACTGTCCTTTTGTTTTGTTTCGTTTTTCATGATTTTTTTTTCATGATTTCTGTTCCTAATGTTTTGAATGCCTTAGGAGAGATTGGTCCTTTAATTCTCTTATGCATTCTTATCCTTCACAGTAACATTATACAAATCTGTAGTGGCTTTGCTATCTGAAGTGTCCTTAGGTATTCTTTCATGAAGAAAAACAAACTTAAAATTGCTTTCCAGTACATCAGTAGCCTAATGATGACCAGGCTCCATCTTGCTCGTTTTTAACGACTTTGATAAAGCTTTGGTATTTTTCTGTGTCATTCTGGAGAGCTCACAAAGCAAGGACAAAATTCTCTGAAGGAGCTGATGTATATTTTTTTTGTCTTTTTTTTTTTTTTTGGTCTTATGATTATTTTTTTTTTTTTTGAAAATATCTACGCTAGAAATCCTTTTACTGTTAAGCTAGAATTTTATATTATTATACAGGACAGAAAAAATGTATCATACTAGTAAAAACATATAGCAAACAACTCAAAAAAAAGGAATGGTACAAATGTTGGAATTTATCAAAATGCTAGGAAATACTTTAAAATGAAGGTCCATTTGCTTATGTATGCTATATCAATTATCTTTCTGCCAGCTGGCTTATCAACCTCAGTCTATTTTATACTGTTCACATAAGCCACAGAAAAACAACCACCACAACAACAAAAACAATATTATCCAATTTCTACCTGGAATAAAAAAGCACCAATATCTGTCACATTATGCTCAATTATTTAGTTGTACTTTATTTGTTTTGTATTTTACTTATGTAGGCATGGATACACACAGAAATTTTAAACTTTCCTTAAATCAAAAAATTATGTCTGTCCTGTAATTATTTAGCATAGCTCTTTAACTCTTAAATTCTTACCTTCATTAAAGCCTGTACTCACAGATTAATTATGAATAAATGCCTAATAAGTTACCACAATTCTTCACTGAGTTCAGAGATGGTTTTGTGCTAAAAAAAAAAATAAATATCATTATAACTACACTGTTTCACTTGCATACTCCTTCATGTGCATAAAAAAAGGAAAACAGAAGTTGGGAGAATCACCCTTCAGAAGCTCAGTTGTTGTTGTTGTTGTTTTTCACTTTAAATATAGGATAATCCCTAACCTTTGTTTTGTATAGATATGGAGGCAGTTGCTTTCATTTTGGTTAACAAAAGCAGTCCAATCAATTTTTCTGTTTGACACCTCCAAGAAGCAGCTAAGCAAAGAGGGCATATGTACTTAGCAAGGAATGGTTGTGAAAATGTTTATGCGGTTATAATTCTCTTTTGAGAACCCTTTAACTAGAGTTGTTATTCTTTGTAATACACACTTGCGTTCAGAAACATAAAAATACTGCATAACATAACAGCAAGGTTATCTTAAACCCATTTAAACAGATGAAATGTATAATGAAAATGAAGGCAAACACTTTTTTAGTTATTGTACTATACAAGAGAAAAATATAATAAAAAGATCCAAACTGTAGTATTTTCAGGATATATTTCTAATAATGTTATGTTAAAATGTTATTTCATTGGTAGGTAGGTAATGCTGGGCAGAACATCTAAAGTATGCAAACTCCCCCAGAGTCAAATCTGGAATATGGCTTGCGTGAAATTACTAAAGACAATAATGACATAATGACAGCATGTGAAAGAGTAGAAAAGAAAGGTGCAAGGAGCTTTTAACTGCTTATTTATTTATTTATTTATTTATTTATTTTTTCATATAAATTGAGGTTAGTTATATTTTATTTCTCTCTAACACAGAAAGTAACAGAAGATGAAAATAGTGTTCTTAGGAAAGTGAATGATAAAAATAATTACCTGTCTAGAGAACAAAATTTTTCTCTTTGAAGAAATAGAACAAAATACACACAGTCATGTACACACTAATTTTTTTTTTATTTTTTTTTTCTACAGAATTTCTTGCAGAATACTTGTGACCAGATGGTGTGAAACTATAGCATGCAGACAGGCATAGGATTTTATATAATACATGTGTTTGTTTTTTGTGGTGGTGTTTTGTTGGTGGTGTGTTTTTGTCATTGTTATTGTTGTTTTGTCCAAACAAGTGACCTCAAAATATTCTTCTGTAGCCATTCATTAACAGCTCATTTCTGTCAAATCTGGAACTGGCAGATTTCATCCTATATTGTTGCTCTTATTCTCTGATGGAATCTGCAAATCTACAAAAGACATTACAATATGAATAAAGTTTTTTTTTTTTTTTTTTTTTTTTTTTTTTCATAGTTACTTAGAAATGCTTCTTCAAATTTCACATTCTCCACACATTTTTTGTCAGAAAAGCATAAGCAGTCACTTGTTTATGAAGAGTGGACTCAGGAAGAAAGTGGTTAAATGCTTCTATGAGTGGTGTTATAAAGATTTTTAAAATATATGTATATTTTTATATACTTTGGTTGTATGTGACCTCAATAAAATATGGTACCAAATATTTTAAAGTAATAATTTTACTTTATATATGACATATTCTTTATGAGATTATATATATAAAGCATAATGGAAAAGTGTCCTGGTTTCAGTTAGGACAGTTTTCCTCCTAGTAGCTGGTAGAGTGCTGTGTTTTGGATTAGGATGAGAAGAATGCTGATAACATGCCAATGTTTTGGTTGTTGCAGAGCAGTGCTTGTACCAAGCCAAGGACTTTTCAGCTCCTCGCTCTGTCCTGCCAGCGGGCAGGCTGGGGGTGCAGCAAGAGCTGGGATGGGACAGACCCAAGACAGCTGACCCAAACTAGCCAAAGGAGTATTCCATACCATCTGACGTCATGCTAAACAATATATAGGGGTGGCTAGCGGGGTGGGGGGGGGCGGCTGCTCGGGATAGACTGGGCATCGGTCAGCGGGTGTTGAGCAATTGCATTGTGCATCACTTGTTTCATACACACTATTATTATTATTATTATTATTGTTTCCTATCTTAATAAACTGTCTCTATCTCAACTCTCGTTTCACTTTTCCGTTTCTCTCCCCCATCCCAGAGAGGGAGGGGGGAGGGTGAGCGAACAGCTGTGTGGTGTTTAGCTGGTGGCCAGGTTAAACCACAACAAAAAGGAAAACATAACAAATAAGTCAGTGTTGATACTCTTACAGAATCCACAATTATTGTGTTAATAATTTCAGGTTAAAGAAAATAAGGTAAATTATAGGAAACAGGATATTTTGCAGAAGTCGGTGTGTTTTCAAACTTCATTATTGTCTTTGATTATTGTTACTGAGTAACTATTATGAAATATATATTACCAATCAAAATATGATTTAGTTTCAAAGAACACATTTGACTTTTCAGTCTCCAAATAAGATTTCCACTTTGATTGTTCCTTGATGCCATTTTTACTGCTATAGTTTCCACATTTAATTTCCATTTGGGTTAAAAGTGGTCTACATTTGACAGGTAAAATGGCTTGGAACATTTCAAGCTGTACCCAATGAAAGCTTATTTTACATATAGCTGTTTTTCATCTATATAAGTATATAAACAACACCCACGTATGTGTGTTTATAATTGTTTTATAAACATACACATACATACATACGTGTAGTCTTTGATACATCAGATATGGGATGTGGATGGTTTTTATCTTCTGTGTGGTGAACGGAAGGTAAATGTAGAGGAAATACCGCTGTGTGAAAATTAGATGGGAAGTGAGAGTGAGACCTTTGAGAAACCAACCCAAAATATTTACCACCCACTTCTAGCTGTGAAAGTATTTCTGGACGTGTTTTGCTGTTTTAACCTCACTTAGTTATTTCTATCAATTTTTTCAAACTTTAAGACAAATGTTACAAATTAAAATTAAGGCAAAACACATCCATGCCAAATAACTTGCTTTCCTTAATATTCACTTCTCTCTCAGGCTTCCTCAGGCTCAGTAAAGCTGAAGAAAATAGAAATTCGACAATTTTCATGTCCTGCGTATAATGATAGTAAGTGGCACTACATGAGCATTTACCCATGAGTGGAAAAATGTCACCGACAGGATTAAAGCAGGAGAGACTAACGCAGTTATGTCCTTAAGGGTTAGATGAAAAATGAATCTTTCACCTCTGCGAGTGTAAACAACAAGCAATTCAAAACCATTATATGTGTGATGTAGTTTGCAGAATCTATTCTACTTATCACTGGAACGAACTGTAAACTATTTGTTGTTTCTGTCCCTGGATCATTATCCCAAAGTCTTTTTTTGGTGCTTCAACTTTAAAAGTAGTTTGAAGGTTGAAGGTATCTAGCGGGAATCATAACATTTCTGCAGTTTACAATGCCATTGTTTAATACTTCTGAAAACAAATATATACACGAAGAAATGGTTGGTGACCTGGTACGGCACTTGGATGTGCACAAGTCGATGGGGCCGGACGGGATCCACCCGAGGGTACTGAGAGAACTGGCAGAGGAGCTGGCCAAGCCGCTTACCA
>CM021765.1:105984412-106004580 GCA_011076525.1 Nettapus auritus | reverse complement strand
TGCCCAGGGAAGTGGTGGAGTCACCATCCCTGGAGGTCTTTAAAAGATGTTTAGATGTAGAGCTTAGGGATATGGTTTATTGGAGGACTTGTTAGCATTAGGTCAGAGGTTGGACTCGGTGATCTTGGAAGTCTATTCCAACCTAGATGATTCTGTGATTCTGTGATTATATCTACCCTCTTTCAATTTAAATCCATTAACTTAAATCCATCAACTTAAATCCATTGCTCTGTCACTACAGGTTAAATATCTTTTGACATTTTGACATTTTGACATTCAGAAAAGAGCTATAAGCTGAGTCAGTCTCCATCAGAAATGACTATTGTATTAACAGCTTCATACTTACTTAGTCTTCTTTTTTTTTGATATTCTTAGAATCTAAAACTCTAATGTCATACTGTTATTTATAACAAAATGCAAATATACACATGTATATTTGAGATTTAAACAACACTGAGATAACCTCTTGTTTATATGACTTTCTAGAGTCTTTCACATAACCAAGAATAGTTCAATCTTACTGTTCAGGGATGTGATCATTGAAAAGTATGATTAGTTAATAACATTTTCTCGTAGAATAGGTGAGATGAGCTGTTAGTGCCTTTCAAAGTAATGTAAAACAATTGCCTAAAGATGCCTACATGGTTTTATTTATTTATTTTTTAATAACTTATCTGGTATAGATGTCATGAAGTTCATGAAAAGACTTGCTGATAACAAACTGGAAAAAATATTTCTAGTTGCTTTACTAACACTATACTAATGTTATAAGTTACTTTCTCATAGAATCAAACTATTTCAAGATTTTTTTAATAAAGTGAGAAAGCTTTATTAATTGAGTAATTAAGTAAGCAGACACAA
Organism: Nettapus auritus; assembly: GCA_011076525.1. Lineage (NCBI taxonomy): Eukaryota > Metazoa > Chordata > Aves > Anseriformes > Anatidae > Nettapus > Nettapus auritus. Next base: position 106,003,719 of record CM021765.1, on the reverse strand, counting down.
GCAAAACAGCGCTGGGCGGCCGGGGAGTCTCAGCTCCACCCACGGCGCGCGCTGGAGTGACAAACTATTTCATATTTGTACAGCAGAACACTGAATATTCAATTAATGCCTATACATATTCATTACCCAATCCCGCCTTCTCTCGCTTCGTATGCTGATTAGCTTATCAGTCCTTTGCGCTTGCGCAGATTCTTCCAAGAATTGTGGGCAGGGGTCTTTGGGACGTGGGCAGTGGTCTTTGGGAGGAAGGCCGTAGGTCTTCCTCGCAGTGTATTTTTCATCTTTGGCCTGGAATGTAGTGATTTGACAGGCTTGCAGTTTCTTTATCGGCCTGAGCTAGTTTATGTTCTTGTTGTCCATTTGTTTTTCTTTCTGCCTGGGACGTGATGGTCTGGCAAGCCTCTGCAACCAGTCTCCACACATCCTTCGCCTCCTGGCCCCCCCCCCAACAGCACATCCTTCAGACTCAGACAACCTCCTCCCCAGCCAACAGATAACCTTGACTATATATTCCAATCTCAGTATGCAGACAACAATTTATTCTACTGTCTAATTAACTAAGCATTATTTTACACTTAACTATTTACTTGCTTGTTTCAGAGTCCCAGTTACATAGTCTCTGACAGGTTTTATTATAGATATATTCTGATAGGTTCGGGTATTGTTCTGCGGTGAATTTGTTTTAACATGAGATCACAAGGTCTCTGTACAAATCGGGAATTTTACTTAACCCTGTGATATCACAGTCTGTTCGCTTAACCACATGTCTCAACCTTTGTTATTGTGTAACTTCCCCCTCCTTACTCAATGAACAAATATTCACAATTTATTACACTAACTGTTCAAATTAAAATGCCTTGAAACAAAAATGATGAATTGTTGGTAAAGGTACATTGGCTTCTTTGTAAAGGAAAGATTAAAATTGTTGTTACTGTTTAGGGTAGAAAGGCATTTAAATTTATTTATTTATTTATTTTATTTATTTGAACTGTGTGCTCTGATGTGTTCTGATGATAGAACTTTCTAAAAAGTGCATGTATGTTCTGTTTCTCATTTGCCCATTTACTTGGTATATTTGTTATTCTTTGTAATTCTCAGTGTAATTCATAAAGAACTAAGAGGTTTAAGATCAAAAACTCTGCCATGAAAGTCACATTATCTGCTTGTAGAGAATTCAGATATTCAGTACCCTTTGACCTTTGGGCCTGATCTAACCTATGCTGAAGCCTATGGAGTTGAATGGAATTGTTGCCTCTGACTTCAGTGATGTTTTAGATAATGTTCTGAATTTAAAATGCAGAGATGCTCCCACCCTAATGACTGTGATATTTGGGAAGAATTAGAACAGAAAGCAGACTAGGATTTCTACATAAAGGAAACAGCATTTCCTCCTACAAATTTGCTTAGGCTGCTGAGATACAAATAATTATTATGTCTCTTAGGTTTATATCTAATGTACAGAACATTTGGGGAAAGCTCATACTTAGCCATAAGTCTCCCATTCAGAAGGGAATTTTCCTGGGTTTTTTAATGTTGAAAATGCAATTAATTTTATTTTAATTTACAATTTATTTGAATTTAATACTTCAGGGAAAAAAAAACGAACAGAAAATAAGTATGTTCCTAAAGCTAGTGCTCTTGTAATAAATTTTCAATTTAACAATGTAATTTTAGGCATAAAGTTTGTAAGTCCATAGTGAATGTTAAGAAAGTTAATCTGTTGTGGAAATTTGAAATTTTCTTCTATTTTAAAGAAGATAAAATGAGTAAAAACATTTCTGCTATTCATAAGAAAGAAATCATAGAATGAGTGTGAGTTCCAAACAGTTAAAGCTGATTTTTCCCCCTCACTGCATTTAAAGACATTCTGAATATTTTCCGTAACAAATTACTTTTTTTTTCCTTTCAGGTTTCCTCTCCCTTCCCCTGTTAGTTTTTGTTAATTTTACAACAGAGTAGAAAAGGAAGATTAATTGTCACAAATTTGCTCTAAAATACACATGCAATTGGAAGCACAGCTATGAACAGAGCTAAGATGTTCTGAGCAGCTAGCATTAACACATTATATTATCCACCTGGAGGCATCAGCTGATACTTCTTTCCAATAGCAGAGTAGTAAGTGGGAGTCCGGATGGGCGTAGTCTTTATAACTTTTATCACTTCTTTTGCTTTTATCAGTTTTATCACTTTAAGACCACTTTCCTCTAAGGTGAGAATCATCAGAATACAAACTCCTGGAGAAATCCTGCGAAATCTGAGAAAAACAGAGACACTAAAATACCACCACTGGACTGCTTTGCAGTTGTGGTGGAGGTACAAAGCTAACATCAGAAGTAACAGTAGCAGTAGTGATCGTTATTATCAGCAGCAACAGCAGGTTTCACATCAAGGAACTTCTGTAACTTTTTACCTACTTCCTTCAGTTTTCAATTTTACCCAGCTTCTCTCAAATACTACATGCCCAGTTCACTTTTAATGTTTCACTTTCCTTTACATTTTAATTCCTGATGACAGGCAATAAGGTTCTATAATACCTTAAGTAATACACTTAGCTCCTCATACAGAAAACTAGATATTTGCTACAAAACAACAATCTTATTACTTTCTATTTTAAAATGTTCAGACTTTCTTTCATTACATTAACAGGTGAAATACAATTTAAATATACACTTCTGATTCTGTGATGCAAGATCCTGTCTCCTCATTAGGACTTGTATTAGTTTCAAATTTAGCTTCTTAAGCCTGGACATGGTATGTATCATAGACAGAAAATGTTTACTGAAATGAATATGCCACATGTGCAAGGAATAAACATTAAATATGCATTTAGATTCTTGCAGGAGGGTACTGGGATGCCTAATCTTCTATTTCTATTTAACATTAAATTTGTTATAATTTATAACATATTAAAATACATTTTAATATCTCCAACTTCTACTGAATATATATATTTTATATAGGAAAAATAGAGCATATTGAATAAAACAGAAAGTTAAAGATAGAAATTTCTGCCTACTTTAAGTTAAAGTAGAAATGGCTAACAATAATACAAAACTTGATCCAAAATTAAAATAAATTAATAGTCTAACCTAAAACTTCATGGCAATAAATGCCCCTCTTTAGCTTATTTCCTTTCAAATAAAGATAATCTATTAGACAGATAACAACTGGAAAGCAAACAAACAAATAAACAAACAAGTGTCCAATAGGCTTTTCTACCTTCCTTCAAATGAATAAAACTGCACTTGAAATGCACAGAAACGGAACAGAAATCTAAACTGATTACATTACTAGACATGTACATTTAATACACATCAATTATGTCATCTGAATAAAAGATACACCTATACTGATTATTAAAATCATTTTTTTTTCTCTTCAAAGTATTTTGATTAAAATAAATTTTAAAACTGCCTGATTATATATATATGTACATATATATATATATATATTTTCCAATGACCACCTTTCTCAGTGCTTGGTAATAATAAAAAGTTTGCAAAAAATAAAATCAATTTGTGAATTATTTTTTCAATAGAATTTCTCATGAAACATGAAGTAAAAGGGCTGTCATAGTCACTGAGTTATGTAGATTCCTGTATATGATTAAGTTGGACTTAAGTTGGATCTGTATTTGAATTCATAGGATCGGAAATACTTCTTTGCCAGTGCTAACTAATGCATTTCTTCTCAGACGGTCTCTTAGGATTATTTTTGAGACTGAATTTTAGATTGCACTGTTTTTGTTTAGACTTTCTTTCAAGGAAGTCTATTAGGAAACAGTAGAAATTACTCTTACAGAAGCATTTAGTTAAGTGTAATAGCACTGAATCCTTTTGGTTACCTCTTTTTGATTTGTTTCTGCACTTTCTCTTTGTGTTTCTTAATTTCCTTCCGCAAGTTGTAGACCTAATGAATGCAAAACCAAATGAACTTTGGATCAAGTTGTTCTATTTTATAACTATCATGTTAAAGCTGTTTTATAGTTTGAGGTAAACAGAAAGTTCAATGCTGTGTAGTTATTAAAATATGAAGACTAAGAAAATTAAAGCAGAACCCCGCAGATTCATCGGGCACTTTAAATGCCAATTTATTAGTGCATAAATTGTGTCCCTGGCTGCTGGCATAATTAAATTCTTACCCATTGTCCCTTATAACTTATAAAAACTTTATTGGGTAAGAACACACACCAAACTTTACACCCTAAAAGGAAAGACAAGGAATCTTCATTGAAGCCAGCCTATGTGCAGTCCAAGACATTGGCATGCTGAGATACTGGTAGCAACTAAACATGGACCACACGTGTTCTTGTGTGTGTCTGTGGGAGAAAGGGAAGGAATTTATGTTTAACCATTTTTTAAAAGAGTACATCCAGGGAATCAAACTGGGGATCAAATCCCAGTACATCATGGGAACCAAACATGAAGTACCAATAGAGCAGAAATCCTATTTACACAAAAAATACATATTCAGAACCATCTTTAGGCTACTCAGTCTTTTCCTGAAAATATTCAGGAGTAAACAGCTCGTAGTCACTTAACAAAGAATTGACAGCAGCAAGTTTTCAGAGACCTGTTATTATTTTTTGTTTCTATAACTGAGCAGGTGCAAAGTTTATTCAACAGTACAGCTGTGGCTCATGAACTGACTGCTTCTCTTTATTGCATTGAAGGAAAAATAACAGTGTTTTACCTGTGAGAAATTTTGGGGTTTCAAACTGACTTCTTATTTTTGCTTTTTATTTTGAATTTGGCAAGTGTTCTGGAAATGTTTTGAAATGTGTCCTTACTTAGGTCTAGGAGTTCAAATGTAGGTGAGGTTCCCACAGTGATACATAGGGATAATCATTGGCTTGTGTAGACTTTTTTTATTATTTGCATTCCAAATAATATTCTCTATATTATAACTTTTATTCTCTATAACTAGAAATCATTTCTCTGTAGCCTGCAGAAAACCACAGGTATCTGGGAGTCTAACGAAAAAATTCTTGTTTTGTTACTTGATTTCTAGTAAACTTATTCTACCAGATAAGACAATAGAGTGTGTTGCCTCTTTAGATCATTAAGATCTACTGTACTCCTTCTGAACTTGAAGGCAGGAAGTCTTAAAAAATCATACTAATCTAATTATCTCATTGGATGACTTAAAAATTTTGTCAGAATTTTACTAACTTACAAGAATCTAGGCTATGTAGTTGCCTGAAATTTTTCCATTTTGTTTTTAATTCCAGAAAAAAGCATAACAAAGATGTCAGAAGAAAACAAATTAAATAAAAGAAATAAAGAAATGTGAAAGTAGAACAATAAAAAAAAAAAAAAAAAAAAAAAAAAGAGACATTATATATATATAGAGAGAGAGAGAGAGAGGGAGATACATCGGTCTTGTGTGGATATGTGGAAAAGTACAGCTGAGTTTCAGTCCTATCCTTTCTTCAGATTTTCTAAAAAATATTACAGTTGCTTTTTAGTGTTTTGGTCCTCTTTCCACTAGAGAGCTATTGAAGAATTAGAAATTAGAGCCATTGAAAAATTAGAATCTAATTGAAGCATACAGCCTATATTTGAGCAAAGCTCATAGAAAAGTATGATGGAAAAGTAAAACATGGGAGAATGGATTTGCAGATGTGAAGGGACAGCAGAACATCACAGAGAAGATGCAACAACAGCTATATATTATACGCATAATAGTTGAGAAATGAGAAACAGAGGAGGAAATAGCTACTGAATTAGCTACTTAGTTATACAGGAAATCAATGCAATTAAGTGTAAATCCAGTGAACAAAGAGAGAATCAATGGAACAATGGATGAAGAAAATCAAGGACTAGGTGAACAATGAAACAAAAAATTCAGAGTGTATAAATCACAGACTATATTAGCTAATTAATTAGTCACAAAATAGATTAATTAGGGGAAGGATCAGTGTATTAATCTCTTCACTAAATGATTATCCAGCTAGGGATCCATGCAATTAAATAAACAGAAAAATATGAGTTCAAATAAAAGTATCTGGAATCAGACAGTAAGAAGCAGTCTAAAGAGTGAGTTAAAATGCCAAGAGTGGACAAAACCAACCAGGAAAGGAAGATCAATGTAAAAGATACATCACAATGATGGGCAACATGGACAGAATGTCAGCTTCAGCAAACATTCAGATGAGCTCTTTTCTGTCAGAGAGCACTGATTCTGTGCACATTACTGACATTAACAGACCATATTTAGAAATAGGAAGCCACATCTTTTTTTCTAGGACATTTGTCCGGGTGTTCAGAACAATTTCTTAGCTTTTGGTCCAGAGTGATAATAACCTGGGGGACAGTTTGCTTAACAACATATGGTAAGTTATATAAGTATACGATATTGTCAGAAGGAGCTTGTCATGAAGTCAAGCAATAATTTGACTTTTACAATGCAAATGTTCTGTAATATTGCATTTTAAATGTGGAATAAATTTCTGGAGTTTTCTTCCAACCCTATGTATTTTTTAAAAAAATCAATATTCTGCTTTATATTCCAATAAAGTATACAAAACCGGATAGGACTTTCCCATTCTTGAACAATTTATGCACCACGTTTTTTCTGTTGTGCTTATAAGATTTCTTCAAATATACATAGTGATATGATACCAAGAACGTAAGGAAGGTGATAAGAGATTTAAAATTTAACCAGACTGAATTATGATTTTTGGAATAAAATCTTGCTGAAGCATTTTTTTTTTCCTTTCTTTCTTTCTTTCTTTCTTTCTTTCTTTCTTTCTTTCTTTTTTTCTTTCTTTCTTTCTTTTTTTTTTTTTTTTTTTTTTGACATTATTAGTACTGAACAACAATTTCTGTATGGATAGTAACAGTTTTAAAAGGCAAAATAAAATAGTTCTTCTCTGTCTTTCAGGATCACTGAAAGAATTCCTAATGTCAAGTAAGGATGTGCCTTTAAAAGAATAAAGAGTCAGAAGAGTCTAAGTAGCAGATAATCAGGACATTCTCAGCTAAAGACATTTATATTGCATCATAGTAAATTTGATGGTATTAGGTCTCTTAAGAACACTGAGGGGCAAAATTCTTCATAGGAATTAATGAATTAATGGCAAAATCCTATGATTCTTCTCAGCTTTGAGTCATTCTGCAACAGGACCTCTCACACACCATCTATCTCCTCAGTTCCTTCTCATAAAGGAGGACTATAGTACATAGCTAGCTAAACTGCACAGATGAAGGAGTCTGAATAACCTCTGTTATTTATTTATTTATTTATTTATTTATTTTCCTAGGCTGTTAAGATCTTTTATTCAAACCTTATTTTGTGAAATGGAACATGTGAAGGAGTCAAAAGCATTTTGGAAACAGAGTAATACATGAAGTAGATGATACATTATGTAATCATCAGGATTAAAATGTAAAACTTCATGATATTATCTAGACAGTTTTGTTACCTGATTTAGTGTTTTAAAAAGATGAAATAGTAGTAATACAATCAATGTTTTGTGTTCTTAATGGATGACTAAGATATTTCAACTTTATAGTACAATAAAACATAGTTGCATAAGACATGCCAATAAATGCTTTCTATACGAGCTGTGACTATGTTTGACAATGAGTAATCTCATCATCTGCTTTGTATGCAATAAATTAAATGTTTGTTTTCTGTCCATGCTGCTTTTGACAGAAACAAAACAAAACAAATATATATTCCTTCAAATGAGCTAAAGAGTGATTTTATTTTCTCTTTTTGCTGTTGTGCACTCATCTAAGAGGGAGGTTGAATGTCCCTTCCCTATTTATAAGGTAAAAATATTTCTAACTTTGCTCACAGAAGCAGAGCTTATTGGGAAAATATACTGATTTAGAATGGAGAAGTTTCATAGTTAGAGTAAAAATGCTAATTATTAAAAGCACTTTAGCATTAGGAAAATCACTAATGATTTTATCCAATGTTACAGCTCTTTGTATACTTAACTATGGTAGCTGAGATAATGTTAAGGGAAAGAACCGGTGAGAAAATCTGGAGACTCTTCAAAAATCATGCTAATGTCTAGATTATCCAATGGAGATTTAACGTAAGAGAAATCAATATATTATATATATTTTAATAAAAAATCTAGAGATCCACTTTGTTTTGATCTTAAAGTATAGAAGAGAATTATGAGTAAGTGTGATAGAAACTACCATTTTCCCTGTTACTCTCAAAAATCCTTAACTATTTTTTTTTTTTTTTTTTTGGCAGATAGAATGCCAGCATTGCATAAATATATAGTTTAGTTCAAAAATAAAACTTGCTTTGTTAAGATAATCTCCACTTCTACCATTCACATCATTCACTCTAATCTTTCTTTCTGGAGGAAAACTTCTGAGAAAGTTAAGGATAAGCAGTGGCTGTTGAGTCCTTTCATTTTGCTTTAGATCTGGATATGAAATAAAAATTAATTTGCTCTTGCTGATTGAAGATTTTTCATATTATAGTGGGATGCCAGATAACCATGCTGATTCTCTTGCATCTCTCAACGGCTTTTTGGAGTTCATTAACCAGGAGCTTTTGTTGAGATAACTTTCATCTTTGAAGAGAGTGAACTGACACTGGCTTGTACATCCCTGCTTTTCTTCTCTGTGGAGATGCAGTTGGCAATGCTATTGAATTGCTCTTACACACAAGGATTTCATAGCTCCTTTTCCTTTGTGCCTTCTGTGGCTGAAGGAGAGGACTGGCATTTCATGGGTTTAGGCCAGCTAATAGCCATTCTCAAAACTTTAGGTCACTTAAGTAAACACACAATTTGGAAATTGATGGAGTATGTTAAGAGGATGTGTATCCAGAGGTTTGTGTATTCCTAAAAATTAAGATCATTACCAGGGCTATCCAGGCAGAGTGTTTTCAGTCTGCCCATATGTTGGGAACATGTGAGGGAGATAGAATATAACATCATAGAACACTTTTTTAGGGCAGGATAGGTGCAATTTTTGAATTTGCTTAAGATGTAGCCATTTTGCTGAGAAATACTAAGAGCAATGTGGGAAATGACAACTCCTTTCAGAGTATACTTGATACTGTAATTCTGTTCAGTCCTTGTACCATCATGCATTTTCAAAGGCAGCATTTATTTATGTTCTTTGTCTCTGATCTTTATCACCTCAGCCCATCTTTTATAACCTTTTTGTAGGTCTTGACTGGAGGTTTCCATCTACCATACAGATAATTCTTTCTCTCTCACCCCTCTTGGCATCCTTTCTGGAGAAGACTTGAGAAGGACAGTTTACTCTGAAACTTGCACATTTGATGACAATCATTTCCTACTTTATACTTGTCTTCAGTTGACCAAAATGTAATGAAAGTATACAGAAGTAGTGACACAGGATTATTCAGGAAAAAAAAAAAAAAATCATTTTCATACGATTTCATACTATTTCCATACTATGCAACAATAACAACAAAAAGCAAGCTAATATGATTTTGTTAAAAAAATAAAATATTGTGTCTATCACAAGAGCTTGAAATAAAAAAGACTATTTTAGTACATATCCTTGGGAAAGAAGAGAGTGTTATTTCAGATATAGAAGAGAGTGTTATTTCAGATATAAACACTGAAAGAAAGCAGTTCCTTTATTACCTTAAAGGCAAAAAGAAGAGAGGACTGTTGACTGTTGAGAGCAGCTTATGAATATAGTTCGCTTGGTGTGGTGGGAATGTACTACCTAAAGAGAACAGGTAGCAGAAGGTACTGTTTCAAATCAGTAGGGCACCTTACTAGAAACCTGACAACAGACACAAAAGGAATATTGCGTGGGGGTCATATGTATATGTCAGCCCTAATTTCTTCTGGCATTCTCAGAAATCAGTGGGAGATTATATATATTCCTCATCACTGAAGGAGAAATGGAATATATGTCGTCCTATGTTCTCTGGAACATTGCAAGATGATCGAGCTACGCCACTCTACTTCTTAACATCTTAAACTGCAGCACTCCATTCAGTCAAATGAGCAGAATTTAGTTCAAATCTCATATTTGTTAGAATCTGGTAATGATATAATGTGGATTTTGCCTTGTATTTGGAGGGAGTCCATGTATTTTTTTTTCTTTCCTCTAATCTACTGTTTCATTTCTAAATGTGCTCAGATTGCTCTTCACTTTGTGAAACATTGTAAACAGTTTCTTCAAAATGAAATCTTAATGAAATCTTTTTTTTTTTTTTTTTTTTTTTTTTTTTTTTTCCCACGTACTTTTCAATACAAAGATCTATCGCTATGTTTTAACATTTAACTAGAACTGTCAGTCTCAGAAATTACAAATTTAATGTGTCTGTTCAGTTTGGGCATGCTCACCCTTGCTTTTAAAATTTATATTATGCCTTCCTAAACAAAACAATAAAACAATATACCATTATTATTCATCTGAGTAATTTGTAATCGTCTGTTCTTAATCCTGACTTCAGAAGTTCTTGCAGGGAGATCATGCTCTGACATTGCTTCTTAGCTTTCCAATTGTTATTATACATTATGGAAGAAAGAGGAAAAAAAATTGTCCATTCTAATTCCACTAATGTCAGTGGGATTGTTTTAGGAATGGATATGGCCTATTACTGATATTTAAAATCTTTCTGTTATAAAAGCAAAACATAAGGTTGCCAGTTCATTCGCTATTCCATCCCTTTTTGTCTGTGTGAATATGACAGGAGGACAGATTTTGATTATGCAGATGTTTGGTACCAGAAATAATGCACAATAATTTTATGCCATTATGTTAAGATACTGTTCTTTTAATTGTTCTAAGGTCAAGTTCTTTTTCCTTCTCATGTTTTTATTGAAGAAATACATTGCTGAAACTCAAAATAATTTTATGCTAGAACACGGCACCAAATCAAATATTTGTTCAGCTACAAATAGCTTCTTTTGTGCATTCTTTCCAAATGTGCTAGGATAACTAGCTAACTTTGCTAAAAATAAGTATGAATTGGTTTTAGCCATAGAGCTTTTAAAAGCTACTTGTACATGTAGATTCTTTGGGAATATGACTACCTGATTTTTTATTTGTAAAATATGGACATATTCTCATAAAATTATTTGTCTTTAGTTTTAATTCCGTGTTCAGTGAAGGATGATGAATGCCAAGAGGCACACTTCAGAGAATTCAAAGATAGAATGATATTTTTTAAAAACTGAATTTTTGAAAAGTGTTGAGAATCACAGATAACCACATCAAGTGAATCATCTCGGGTTTATATCAACAAGAGCTGGCAGATACAGTACGTAAACTAGCTTAACAAAATGTAAGAGTCTGCTGCAAGGTGCTCCCTTATGAATATTTTTGTTTATTTTTGTTTGTTTGTTTGTTTTGTTTTTCATTAACAACATTCCACTGGAAGGTACATTAGCTGTTGATGCAACATCTAGTCCTGTTTCTCCTGTTCCAAAATGAGGGAATGAAACAACTAGAGGCAAAATATTTCACATACTCTTCTCCCTTTTGTCAGAACTATTTTAGTCTAAACCTAATATATACAAAGAAAATCAATACAGAAGTTTCATGTGAAAGGCTGCAGAAAACTTTGCACATTCACACAGTGAAAGGAAAACGCAGGGAGAATTTATTCAGAGACAGTGGGGTAAATGTCCTGTCACTATAAAATGTAAATCTTCACATAGAAAAATAGTTTTCCAAAATTGGTGCAGAGACAGAGAGCTCTGTTCCAAAGTTAGTGTGGTCTGAAGATGTTGTTCCCTTTTGGATTTAGTCAAGTGCCAGGCAGCAGCAAACATTCATAGTTCAAACATCATGAGAGTAGTTTTCATCGTTATTTTTGAGCCAGCAAGTTAGAAAGGCAAGATCATTTTCCTCGTAAAAAAAAGCACCTCGCATGTCTCACACGTGTGCAGTCAACAATACATACATACATAAAACATGACTTACATAAATTACTTCAATTCAAGAATCTCTCCCTATTTAACAATCCTATGGCATGAAAATACACTATTTTGGTGTATTTTCTCTCTGCTTCCTAGTAAAGAAAAACATGTCTTCCATCATGACACATCAAATGAATAAGGAAAAAGTTTAAATCCTTAACAAATTCAGTGCTATCTTAGGCAGTACAGAGAGAACTTCAGAAAGTTGTAAGAAAATAGTGTTCTGAAGCAATGCATTGATACATAATTGCAGATTTGTTTATTTATTTATTTATTTTGCTTGATTTGATTTGCTTTGTTTTGCTTTTTCTTGTAGAGGGAAATACATATTTAAGAATAGAAAGAAAACCTGTATTGTTGTAAAAAGGCATCCTTGTTTACATTCTTCCCATTTAAAGTATCTTTAAATCAAAGGGGAATTTTTTTGAAGATATAAATACTTACTATCCTTTTCAGTACTGTATTTTCATTACAGGTAGGAATGTATTAGTAGGATATATAAAGTAGTGATTAGTTCCCATTTGAAATACCATAAGTGATTTTGTAATCTACCATAAGAAAAATAAATTGAAGCAGAAGTACTAAAGCCTTTTTTTTTTTTTATGATTGGCAAGAATGTAAGAAAAGCTGTTTTTTTTTTGTTGTTGTTGTGGTTTTTCCTAACAAAAAAGAAAAAAAATACTAAATGGCATGTAACTGATATATGAGAATATATAATTATGGTAAGTGTTTGAACTTAAGAAAATATGTAGGCACTACAAATGAGCACAAATATGCAGTGAAAAAAATTAGGCTGGAAATTAGAGGATGCTTCTAGCCATCAGTGGAATGACAGAAATTAAAAGAAGCTGCAGAAAAGAAAACCTAGCTTAAGATAGAGCTCCATATATTTTGAAGTTGATTATATGAGTTATTTATGTATAATAAGTAGGGTGCTCAACTGACTGAGCCAAGATATTTCTCCTTATATGAAGGTTATTAATGATATAACAGCTGGACTGTTGTGTTCCAGAAAGACCCTACAAGTTTCATTACCTAATTCTACACATTACAGAGGTAAGCAAGAATGATGTAAGACTGAAATGATGCAGTGACATTGGATAAAAATGTCAATTAATTTTATACATGATATTATCTTCTATTTGTTTATTTTAAAGCAATTTTTCTAACTTTTCTGAACAGGCAAAATTTTAAGTCAGGGAGGTCACTTTCAAAATCTGTTTATAATTGTTTATTAATCTGCTGCATTTTTTCCCATTAACTTTTTCCCATATTATTTAGTAGGTACAAGGGTTAATAAAAAATCCTGGATACCACACTATGTTAAAATAAATATGATGTTTTATTCTAGAATGCAATTCTAGAGGGGAGTAGGGGAGGGGAGAAGGGGAAGAAAAGAAAAGAAAAGAAGAGAAGAGAAGAGAAGAGAAGAGAAGAGAAGAGAAGAGAAGAGAAGAGAAGAGAAGAGAAGAGAAGAGAAAGAAAAGAGAAGAAAAGAAAAGAGAAGAAAAGAAAAGAAAAGAAAAGAAAAGAAAAGAAAAGAAAAGAAAAGAAAAGAAAAGAAAAGAAAAGAAAAGAAAAGAAAAAAGAAAAGAAAAAGATAATTTTATTTAAATTAAAAGACAAGATTTTAATGGTCTCAAAGAGGAGCTTCATAACTAGAACTTTCATTATAGGAGAAGGATTTTACATATTCAGTCTCTTAGGGTAAGTGAAGAAGACATCATACTGCACAAATTATTTTAGAATGGTGGTTAATGGTCAATAATGTGAATCCTGGGAGTTATTTACTGCCATAAATATCTATCTTTCTTCTCTCTTTTTATTTTCATATTTTGAAACAAGAAGAAAACTCACTTATCAGGAATGTCAAAATATTAGAACTTTAATTTTATGTTTTTCTTTTTCTCTATAGAATATAGATTTCAGAATGAAAAATACATACTTTATTTTTAATTTTCACTCCAACTTTAAAATTTTAAAATCATTCAGCTAGCAATTCAGAGATGTCACACTGAAGCTATAGTAGAAATTCCCCTGTTACAGGAAAACCAGAAATGACAATAAAGTCATGAAAAAGTTAGAAACAGTTGAATATAGATAAATATTCTGCATTAGCATTAATCAATTAGCTCTATAAGCTACTATATATTGTTAAAAATATAGCACACTCATTCTGTTCTCTTCTAATTATACAGAGTACCAGCTATTTCATGAAAACCTGAGTCCAAATGACCTTATTTTTGCCATTCACATGCTGTTACGTGTCACTCTTCTTTTCATTTGATTTTTCTGAGAAATGTATTTCCAGGACAGATTTCAGTTTTGGAAGTCCAGTTCTTTTTAACAGTGAGGCTCTTCTAGAAATAGATTCCACTTGCTTAAAATGAAGGGAGGGGGACTCCAATCCCTTCTCTGTCAGTCAAAGCTGTGAGAACAATTTTAGCGTAATCTTTTAAGCACATAAAATAAAATTCAAAGAACTGACTTATTGCTTCATCGTACCGAGCTCATGGGATGTGATATTCATCTGTGATATCTCACCTGCTCTATCTGAAGCCATTGTACTTCTTTATCATGAGATTTTTATTTTATTTTTTTTCTAGTGGTTGCTGACTACAAACTAGGGAGAAGGTGTACGTGTCATGTCAACAAGTCTGTGAATGAGCATGTGGGAGACATGTTATGTGTACCAAGCAAGTATACCTACGTTTGTTTATAAAAGCAGGTATATTTCCTGTAGGCTTCAATTTCTTCTTCTGGCACTGGTCCAAATAGTAAACATGTAGGTAGAACTATTTATGTTCTACATAGAATATGAACATAGAAAGAACTCTGTTTCAGTAATCACATCTTTATAGGCATGGTTTGATTTGTTGATGAGGCTTTCAATTTTCTTGTAGTTTTCTGAAATCTTAGGCATAAATATTTGTCTAAAAAGATAAATAAATGAATTGGCTAGGGAGATCTGGTTTATTTAAGCCTCCCATTTATAAGTGTTTAGTTATGATATTTTATGCTTGCTTATTTTTATCTAAAAAAGGTCTCTGACAATATCTACTATGTTTTCCAAAATAAAATGTTCATTTATATATCTTGCATGCATTAACTCCTTCCACTGCTCTGTTGTATAATTTGGGTCCTATGGATATTTTTCACTCCCAAATTACCATCAAAGTCCACCGTACCTCAGGAATTTTATATTTTATTTTATTTTTTATTTATTTTCGTTAAACAATATAGGGCTGAATGGTATTATAGAACAAAGTATTTTCTCTGCTTTGGGACAATGTGTTTGATGTGAAAGAACTTTGAGGTTTGGATTGGAAACTTAAGGTTGGATCATCTTTTTTATTTAGAATTGAAAAAAAAAAAAAAAGGAAAAAAAAAAAAGAAAAAACAGCACATTTTTATTCATTTTAAATTAATGTTTCAGACTACCAACCCTGAATTTGTCCTTTCATTTAGAATCACCATTCTGCCCTGTTAATCCAGTGGTAAGGCAGCAGGCTTAGAGTGCTATACACCCGTGCACTTTTGTTACTTTCAACAAGTGTTCAGTATGATGCAGTGATTCTGTTTCCATATTCTAAATTGGTCTTTTGATTTTGCTTGGACTTTTACTGCTGTATCACAACCTGCTCCAATAAAAACTTGCAAAACTTTCCTCTCCTAAGTTTTCTGATTTGTGTCTCTCTCCAGGCCTTTTTACAGATCAGGATGTGTCAGTCAAGTGAATACTTATGAACCTTTTTTTCATACTCCATTGAATTAATTCTGTAACCACTGTAGGGCATGCTTGTTCAGATTTGTTTGTCTTTTGCTTTCTTGTATGTCTTTGATCATCTTGTGAAAGGAGACACTGTTGTATAGGGCATATAGGTAGCTTTTGATCTTGGAAATCAGCTTTTCAGTCTCTTCTATTTTGTGGCTTGCACAGTTGCACTACTCCAGAGGTATCAAAATAAATAAATTTCAGAAAAAAAAAACTCTAAATCAAGACAAGACAGATACAAGACCTTAAGGTTTCTAAAACAGTTCAGGAGTCCAACCCAGCACAGGATTTAAATGCTCAGGATCTCTTTTAGACCCATCCTGTTTTGCTAGGCGTAACAGCTTTTAAGTGCTGAGTACAATAGAGGTCTTTGGTAAATATTCCTTCGTAGACAAATTCCCTCTGCCTCTCAAACATTATTATTAAAATACATAAAGTGTACCTGTTTGAAATGTTGTATACACATGTTTTGCTGAACTTGAAATGGAAATGGAATTTCCAGGGTGCATAGCAGTTAACTATGACACAGTGGTGATTTCCTTGAATTCTTACCATGATCTTTATTTCCACTTCATCTTATTTTGTGTTAGGGAAATATATTTTACTGTTTTCTTTGTTAAAAATATAATAAAGGTTCTAAAACAACTCATTCAAAGTGGACATTAACAGAATGTTTCAAAGGCCTTGATGCTGCACCTCAAGTACTGTATTCAGTTTGGGGCCTATCACTACAAGAAGGACATCAAGGCCCTGTAGCATGTCCAGAGAAGGACTACAAAGTTGGTGAAAGGCCTGGAGCACAAGTCCTGTGAGGAGCAGCTGAGGACTTTTAGTCTGGAGAAGAGGAGGCTCAGGGGAGACCTCACTGCTCTCTACAGCTACCTGAAAGGAAGTGGTAGGCAGCTGGGGGTTGGCTGGGAGGGGGGGGGGATTTGTTAGGTTGAAAATTAGGAGAAAAAGAAAAGAGTAATTAGGCATTGGAATCAGTTGCTCAGGGAGGTGGTAGAGTCACCATCCCTGTTTTTTTTTTAAGGAAAGGTTGGATGTAGTACTTAGGGACCTGGTTTAGTAGGTGATATTGGTAGTAGGGTGATGGTTGGACTAGATGATCTTGAAGGTCTTTTCCAACCTTAATGATTCCATGATTCTATGAAATACATAAATAATGCAAATAATGTTAAATCAGTATTTCAAATCTAAATCTTTGCCATATTCATTAGTTTGATCCTTGTGGTTTGTGTTACTCTAACTCAAAACAGCTACAAGACAATGTTATTTCAACAACAGCTATGTACTTACAGAGCAAGACACACAAATGTAAATCTGTGATACCTTCAACCCATGATGTTGAGACTGATTAGACTGGCACAACAGATTGCTTTGCAAAATAGTGTTCATAATATAGTATCCCAATAGTATCCCAATGTGTTTTTTTTTTTTTTTTTCTCCCTCTAATTTTCATAATAATCTGTTGATGGAGATTGATGCAACCTTATTTTTGTGTGGCTGCTCTCTCTTGATGCTCTTAATGGTTGCAGGAAACTGACCTGAACTGAGGAGTGTTGTGCTAGTCTACTTTTTCCAGTTTACTTTAGAGATATGGTTGGAGCAAACTCTGTCTTTGGGGCTTTAATAGGCCATGTCTCCACGTTTCTTTCTCATGCAAGCAGAAAGTTGGAAGGAATCATGATACAGATGAGGCATATACTGATGTGGAAGGTTTCCAGACCCCCTATTCTATTCATTTTGAAATTATATCATTGAGAACAAAGGGAAAGAGCTTCTGGAAAACACTTACCTAACTCAAGAAACATGACAACCTTTGAACAGACATTTTAGAAACAGATTGGTATAGTTATCTTTTGAATATATATGAATATATATTTGTATTATTATTTTTGTTGGATATATTTAATATGGATTATAACAGGATTTGTGATCTACTTTCTACAAGACATGGGCATGGCAACTATGGTCTCAGAGGGACTGGTGTACTCAACTGATGTGAGAAAGTATAAACTAGATTTTCACATTTTGCCATACTGTGACATGAAGCAGTATGTTCATTTTGGGTCAAACACTTTTTTTGTGTGTGTGTGTATGTGTGTGTGTGATTGCAAGCTTAAGTTTAAACCTCATCCTGAAAATCTTGTCTCCATGACATTCCCTTCAGGATAGTGCCTAAACTACCACTACAGAATGTTCATACTACAGAGGATGGGCACATAGCAAAAATATCTCTGTCTCTACCTTCCTTAAAAAGTGCCAAGTAATAAAATTGACCCAAAAATACCACCAAAGAAATGGCGTCTTGTTAGACTTGATCTTGGCACCACTTTAAGCTGTGGACTAACCATTTATCTGGACTGGGTTTTATATTTTTCTCCAAAATTTTATCTAAGAGGAAATTTAGTATTAGCTTCCTTTCTCACTCTTCCAGGCTCTCTCTCACTCCCTGTTAGCAAAGAAAAAACCTCTCTGAAAACTTCCAGCTGAAAGGAACATTACCTCAGCATTTCTTGTAAGATATAAGCAGTCTGTAACAGACTCATTACTTCCTCATTCTATTCTGCACACTCATACAATGACCATTCTCCACCAGGTGTACAAAGCTTCCCCATTTTCATTAATATAGACATTTATGTACAGTTTAGTGGAATTTGTAAACCAAATTCCTTCACTCCCAAAATAGCTGTTCATCACTCAGTCATATTCGCCATAGCTTTAATTAACCTGCCAAATTTTTTTTTCTTTGAGGACAGGAATTTTAACAGAGCTCTTATCCACTTAATTAAATACAATTAAGCACTACGCTGTATTAAGAAAATAAGAATATAGGAGTGCAGGATAAAATAAACTTCCTATAAAATGTGGGCTAATAGTTTTCCCCATAACATGGATTGCTTCTATAAAAAGTTTTTAGAATTATACCTTTGGTGGGGAAAAATTAAAAAATAAAAATTTAATCATATGCACTAGCTGCAACTTTTTATTATTAACATTATTAATTATTAGGTCTCAGAGGTGCTAGTCTAACAGATTAAATGACTTTTAAAATAAATAGTTATCTAAACAAAAGGTGATTGTTTTCTTGAGAACTATAAGGTTATTACTGAAAGTCAAAAAGCTTGTAGCTACTTTGCAGCAGGGTGAAGACTATTTATAAAATTTGAAGTGTGTTGACCAAGGAAAAAGGCAATATATTCTTCACTAAGTTGTAGTAAAATAAAGCTAAAATATAGGAATATGTGATATAATCCTGCACCTTATAAAATACCAATTTTGATGTTATCTCTGAAGTTTTATGGAACATATTCTGCAGTCATAGTGTGCCATATTTATAGCTGTAGTACAATTTAATTATTCTAACCTAAACATAAGTTATAGCAATTTTTGCTCACTTGCCTTTGAATGGATGTCCAGTTATTCTACATCAATGTCATATAAACTAGAAAAGATATTACCTTCCACGGAACAAGGAAAACATATTACAGAATCACAGAATCACAGACTCACAGAATTCTAGGTTGGAAGAGACCTCAAGATCATCGAGTCCAACCTCTGACCTAACACTAACAGTCCCCACTAAACCATATCCCTAAGCTCTACATCTAAACGTCTTTTAAAGACCTCCAGGGATGG
>CM021765.1:105959287-105979412 GCA_011076525.1 Nettapus auritus | reverse complement strand
TGGTAAGCGGCTTGGCCAGCTCCTCTGCCAGTTCTCTCAGTACCCTCAGGTGGATCCCATCCGGCCCCATCGACTTGTGCACATCCAAGTGCCGTACCAGGTCACCAACCATTTCTTCGTGGATAGTGAGGGCCACATCCTGCTCCCCATCCCCTTCCACCAGTTCAGGGAACTGGGTATCCAGAGAACAACCGGTATTGCCGCTAAAGACTGAGGCAAAGAAGGCATTAAGCACCTCCACCTTTTCCTCATCTCTTGTAACTAAGTTTCCCCCCGCATCCAGTAAAGGATGGAGATTCTCCTTAGTCCTCCTTTTTGTGTTGATGTATTTATAAAAACATTTTCTGTTATCTTTAACGGCAGTAGCCAGACTGAGCTCCAGATGAGCTTTGGCTTTTCTAATTCTGTCCCTGCACAGCCTCGCAACATCCTTATAGTCCTCCTTAGTGGCCTGCCCACTTTTCCAAAGATTATAAACCCTCTTTTTTCTCTTAAGCTCAAGCCACAGTTCTCTGTTCAGCCAGGCTAGTCTTCTTCCCCGCCAGCTCGTCTTTGGGCACGTGGGGACAGACCGTTCCTGCGCCATTAAGATTTCCCTCTTGAAGAGTGCCCAGCCTTCCTGGACTCCTCTGCCCTTCAGAACTGCCTCCCAAGGGACTCTACCAACCAATATTTGGGATTTTTATTTATTTATTTATTTATTTATTTATTTATTTATTTTTCTGAAAAAGAATTATATTTCCTTAGAATATTCCTGCCACTTAAAGTAGATGTCATTCTTGATGAAGTCAGTAGGAATATTTGGAGCCCAAAGAATTCATGGTTATGTGAAGAATTTTCTTAGATAACTATCCACTTGTTAAAAAGGAATTTAATATTAGTATACAGATTTTAAAACTTAAATAATTTTTACTTATTTAAGTTTTCCAAAAATTTTACATGGCAGAGATTTTCCTTAGTATCATTTAAAAAACCCAAAGGATTTTCAACATTATTTTTCTTCTTTAATACACACATCAAGAAGTCCAACATTCAGTAGCTCATTTGTCACAATCATGACATAACAACAACATGCTATGGTGAGTACATTACACTGGACTTCTGATCAGGCCATGACAAGTGATCAAGTTAAACTGGTTTAAGTACTGATGATTGAAATTTACCTAATTAACTTAATATTTTAAAGTTGCCAGATTTTATAATTTATAATATGTTATATAATTCATAATTATTTTATTTTATAAAAAAGACTAGGCAGATAGGCAGTACAAGTTAGAAATACCCAAATAACATTTTTTTTTTTTTTTTTTCCACTATTATTGCAGTAAAATATAAGGACACTATTGCAATTTTGCTTAGAAAAGTTTCTGTTGTTTTGTTTACCTGCATTTTTTAACATTAATTTAAACTTAACAACTTGCAAAAGAAATAATTGTTGTTTAATTTCTCTGAAAAAAAAAAAAAATTCTTCTGGAACAAATTGAAACTGAAATATTGTAGACAGAAACCTATCTGTTTAGAATTGTAACTGCTATCTGGCACCTTTGTATGTTTTGAAGAATATTTCATGGTCTATTTTCAAATACAGACTCTAGTTCTGAAAAACACTCCATAAGTATGGCCTTATTTGCTGCAGGCCTGTTGACTGAAGGCAGTTTTAATCCATTCTTCATGATTCTCAAAGGAGGAAGGAAAGGAGGTCTCCATAGAGTGCACAGTTTTCCCATATTACAACAAAATGCAGAGTAACACGTTATGTCACCTGTGGTGACATACGTTCTGTTAAGATGTGGAGCACAGCTAATTCCTGCAGGTTCACGGGCCCAGGAAAGCTCCTGCCCAGCTGCCTGTGCCCAGTCAATGCCTGGGGACTGGGGTGTCTGCCCATCCTGGGGGGCACAGTTCCTGCTTTCCCCTTTGCAACCCATTGCAAAGCTGAGCATGTATCCCAGCAGCACACAGACACACAGACAGATGGGACACTGACACAACTGGCTGGGACACAGCCACACACAGGTTGCCTCCACCACGGGCTGCCTTCAACAGAACTTACACACAGGTCTCACATAAATCACAGACACAGACGAGTCGTGTCTGGCTGGTAGAAGCAGAAGTGGGCATGCACCCACCCCTCCAAGCTCACAAGCACAGGCACATTTGTGGATCCTCTGAGTACCAGCACAGACCTCTGTCCTCCCAGTACGAGCCCAGATCCCTTGAGTACTGTCATGGCTCCTCTGTGTGTCCAGCAACCACCCTGGACCCCAAGCCCCATACTCACTATAGGGGTCACCTACTTGCTGACTGGCCTAGCTGGAAGCTCTCTGCACAGAAGCTCAGTACTCACTCACTTGTCCCCCATCCACACCACATTTTCCAGTCTCCCTATCTGTAACAGCAAGGACTCCCTGCCAGATACCCTGGTCCAGACCCAAGGTCCCCACTACTTGCTGGCTGCTCTAGCTTACAGTTTACTAGCGAATACACATGCACACCACATGCACACCAGGACAGGGAAGATACAGATACTTGGCTTCCACCAGCAGCTGACACCAGGCACAAAGGCTGTGACCTGCAGCACCACTCCAGCCCTGCACTCCCCAGCACAAAAGCCAGGAAATGGTTTGGGAACATTAACCACTCCTTCCCTGTGGCTAGAAGTAAAATACTCCCAGTAGCTGGCACTGAGATTCTACTCACTCCAGCAGCCAGTTTCACTCACACACACACAGGTCTTGACAGTAACTGGAATATAGTACTTGCAGCAAACGCACACGGGGAGCGAGTGAATATGCACAGAGAGAGTTAAGAAAAGATCTAATGAGAATTTATAAGAAGATAGGACAGACTACAGAGACTGGGTGCATGGCTCAGCCAGACAAACACGCCGATCAGCCCTGTTGTGAACATGTGAACAGCCCTTTAATACTCTTTTCTGCCTACCCCCTCTCCCTGTTCCTCCTGCTCCCTCTTCCCCCTGCACTCCTCCTACACAGGTTCTCAGTTTTGCATCCTTATCACAGGCTTATCAACTGCAAAGTCCAGGCTGATCTTCCTGGGAATGGGCTTGTATCTTGTTAGCAACTGGTTAGTGAGACTGGGATTATGATGATGATGACGATGATGATGATGATGATTATGATTATGATTATGATGATTATTATTATTTCTTGTGATTGTCTCCCAGCTTAGAACTCCATCAGACAGCCCTGCTGGAATAAACATTTCCACATTCTCACCTGCTATTATTAATAAGTGTGACCAGACTTGGTGCCCATCACTGCCTTCCTTTCTTGTTATTCCCTGTTGCTCTGGAAAGGATCCTTGATCAGGTACCCTTAAAGGAGCTGACACTTTCCTTCTACATACCCTTATAGGCTGAAGAAAATAATGAAACATTCTAAGTCACAAGGTCAGTTATTCGCTGATTCCTTCATATCAGGTTATCTGGACAAATATTTTGGTAGGAAGTTTTTAGTTTCTGATGTGTTGTAACAACTTCCAGGAAACTTTGATGGAAGGAGAAGCAGCCGCATCACACAAGATATAGCTTAAACATAGAGATAAATACAGATATTGAAGGAAATTACATTTTCCAGGAGCCATGAGAGCTGAAAATCTCTTCCATACTTTCTGCAGCTTTTAGCAGAACATTGTATTTGAATCATGCAGTACTGAGTAGGAATTTAAGCTGGGGAAACAAGACCTCTGTGAAATTGTTTAGATGGAAGCCTAGATGCTCGTTGCATGTTTAAAGAAGCAAATTCAACAATTTCTCATCACAAGAAGCTGGGAATCAGTGAGCTTATTAGTACATCTTTTTCTTTCTGTGATGCTTGCAAGTTTTGTTTATCCATCTTTTTGTCTCTTTGTAGTTATTTTTTATCTACTATTATGTGGGTAAAGTTTATTTAGTTCTTGCTATAGAAGATAAAGACAGTTTGAGACTCACAACTTCTTTCTCCCTTTTCCTATCCTATGGTTGCATTGTTTACTTTACTGGGGACACAATAATTTTCAAGCAGTTTACCAACTAACCAGCAAGCAACACTTACTGCTACCACCATTCACTCTTCTTTTCCTGTTAAGGGAAAAAGTGACAGCATTGAGGGAAGGCAAAGGGAAAGTCCCGATTCCTCCATTCATCCTTCACTCTTACATGCTTCCTTTGATAGCAGGTTTACACTTTGTACTTCATGCCACTACTTTAACACTGACTGGCAACTGCAATGTTGCTATACGTAGCACCCATGTAAGAGAAAAGAAACATCAGAATAAAGCAAGAAGACTTTTTTTTTTTTTTTTTTTTTCTTTCTTTCAAGCTCTTCAGCTTCAAAGTTGGTGTCCATTTGGGTGTTTAATTCTAGTTTAATTTTAATTTCTATATCTTTTAGCTCACATTACATCTTATAATTTTCTCTAATTGATAATAAGTACTTATATATATATATATAAGTACCTATTTGTTAAGGGGGGAACATGACTACTGAGGATAAGGAAAAGGCTGAGGTTCTTAATGCCTTCCTTACATCTGTCTTTACTAGTCAGACCATTTATCCTTGGGTTACTCAGCATCCCTACTTGGAAGTCTGGGATGGGAGGCAGAAGAAACCTCCCACATTCCAGATGGAAACAGTTAGAGAGACCTGCAGCTCCACCTGGGCTGTCACAAGTCAATGGGGCCAGATAGGATCCACCCAAGGGTGGTTGAGAGAGTTGGTGGATGTGATTGCTGGGCCGCTTTCCATCATCCATCAGTGGTCATGGTCATCTGGAGAGGTCCCGGATAAATAGAGACTTGCTATTGTGATGCCCATTTATAAGAAGGGTTGTAAGGGGGACCTGGGGAACTACAGGCCTGTCAGCCTGGCCTTGGTGCCAAGAAAGGTGATGGAACAGGTCATCTTGAATGCAATCACAGAATGTATGTGGGACAACTGGGGAATCGGGGCCAGGCAGCATGGGTTCATGAAAAGCAAGTCTTGCCTGACCAAACTCATCTCCTTCTATGACTGGGTGACTTGCCTGGTGGATGAGGGAAAGGTTGTTAATGTAGTCTACCTAGACTTCAGCAAGGCCTTTGACATCGTCTCTCATAGTATTCTCCTGGAGAAGCTGGCAGCCCACGGCTTGGACAGGTACACACTTTGCTGACAAAAACTGGCTGGATGGCCAGGCCCAAAGAGTAGTGGTGAACAGAGTGAAGTCCAGTTGGGAACTGGTCACCAGTGGTGTTTCCCAGGGGTTGCTGTTGTGACCCATCCTCTTTAAATCTTTATTAATGACTTGGATGGGGGAACTGAGTGCACCCTCAGTAGGTTTGCAAATGACACCAAGTTGGGGGGAAGTGTTGATCTGCTGAAGGGTAGGAAGGCCCTGCAGAGGGACCTGGACAGGTTGGATTAATGGGCAGAGGCCAATGGGATGAGGTTCAACATGGCTAATTGCTGGGCCCTGCACTTTGGCCACAACAACCCCATGCAGCACTACGGACCTGGGGAAGAGTGTCTCAAAAGCAATGCAGAAGAAAAGGATCTGGGAGGGTTGGTCGATGCTTGCCTGAGCATGAGCCAGCAGTGTGCGCAGGTGGCCAAGAAAGTCAACAGCATCCTGGCTCGTATCAGGAATAGTGTAACCAGCAGGACCAGGGAGGTTATTGTCCCCCTGTACTCTGCTCTGATGAGGCTGCATCTTGAGTACTGTGTTCAGTTTTAGGCCTCTCACTACAAGAAAGACATCGAGGCCCTGGCACATATCCAGAGAAGGGCTATGAAGCTGGTGAAAGGTCTGGAATGCAAGTCCTATGAGGAGCGGCTGAGGGAACTGTAGTTGTTTAGTCTAGAGAAGAGGAGACTCAGGGGTGACCTTATTGCTCTCTACAACTACCTGAAAGGAAGTGGTGGGGAGCTGGGGTCATCCTCTTC
Source organism: Nettapus auritus (assembly GCA_011076525.1). Classification (NCBI taxonomy): domain Eukaryota; kingdom Metazoa; phylum Chordata; class Aves; order Anseriformes; family Anatidae; genus Nettapus; species Nettapus auritus. The sequence continues at coordinate 105,973,488 of CM021765.1, read as the reverse complement.
TTACAAATAACTAGTGATAGGACTAGAGGAAATGGCCTCAAGTTACACCAGGGGAGGTTCAGGTTGGAAATTAGGAGAAAGGTCTCTAGTGGGGTCCCTCAAGGCTCTATCTTAGGGCCAGTCCTCTTCAATGTCTTTATAAACGATTTGGATGTAGGACTGGAAGGTGTTTTGAGCAAATTTGGTGACTACAACAAACTTGGAGGAGTTGTAGACTCGGATGAGGGTGGAAAGGCCTTACAGAGAGATCTGGACAGGTTGGAGAATTGGGTGATCACCAACCACATGAAGTTTCACAAAAACAAGTGCCAGGTCCTGCACCTGGGACGAGGCAACCCTGGCCGTACATACAGACTGGGCGACGAGACACTGGAGAACAGCCCTGCAGAGAGGGATCTGGGAGTCGTGGTCGACAGCAAGTTGAATATGAGCCAGCAGTGTACCCCGGTAGCCAGGAGGTCCAACCATATCCTGGGATGCATGAAGCATGGTATCGGTAGTCAGGCGAGGGAAGTGATCGTCCTGCTCTACTCTGTGCTGGTGCGGCCTCACCTTGAGTACTGTGTGCAGTTCTGGGCACCACAGTACAAAAAGGACATTCAAGTGTTGGAGAGTGTCCAGAGGAGGGCGACGAAGATGGTGAAGGGCCTGGAGGGGATGATGTATGAGGATTGGCTGAGGTCACTGGGCCTGTTCAGCCTGGAGCAGATGAGGCTCAAGGGAGGACCTCATCGCGGTCTACAACTTCCTCACGAGGGGGAGTGGAGGGGCGGGTGACCTATTCTCCATAAACACTAGTGATAGGACCCACGGGAACGGGGTAAAGGTGAGGCAGGGGAAGTTCAGACTAGACATCAGGAGGAGGTTCTTCACCGAGAGGGTGGTTGCACACTTGAACAGGCTCCCCAGTGAAGTAGCCACTTCACCAACCCTATATGAATTTAAGAAACGTTTGGACTATGCACTTAGTCACATGGTCTAAATTTTGAGTAGACCTGTGTGGTGCAAGGAGTGTGACTTGATGATCCTTATGGGTCCCTTCCAACTCGGAATATTCTATGATTCTATGATTCTGTGAAATTTCTTCTCAGAACGAGTGGTTAGACATTGGAATGTTTTTCCTAGGGAGGTCGTGGAGTCACCGTCCCTGGGAGTGTTTAAGGAAAGTTTGGATGTAGTACTTAGGGACATGGTTTAGTGGGTGATATTGGTGATGGGGTAATGGTTGGACCAGATGATCTTGGAGGTCTTTTCCAACCTTAATGATTCTATCATATATATGTACACGTATACATTGTAGAATGCTGTCCTAGTTCATTCAAGTACCTAGACCTGCCTTCAAATTCTATCGATATAGCATTAAGTGTTTCAGACAAAAATGTAAAAAGGACCTTATTTTTCATGCATGGGTGAATTAATTATATACAAGCATTAAAACTAAAATAACTCTGTTTGGAAGAATGGATGATATGAACAGATAAACGTGATTATAACTTTTATAAGTAAACTCTAGTGAGCACTCATATCCAGACTCTCAGAAATGTATTAACCTGTGAGACATCCCCTGTACACATTGGAATGTTGTGATTTCCTATGTAGAATGTGGAGAGCAGACAGTGCTCCTCCTGCTCTTCATACAGGAAGAATGATTTGAACTGTACACATTTTATTTACATATATGTTAATGTTCTCTGCATTCTTCCTGTTCTTCATAGAGAAAGAATGATTTGAACCCTACATGCTTTATTTGAATACATGTTAATGTTATTAGCTTCCATTTCATTATCTCTAAATGGATTATGCCATAATGTGTGAGTGTATTTGTATTATTTGGTAAATTCCTTGCATAAAAGAGATTCCCAATAAAAATTTGAACATCTTTCCCCCCCTCAATAGTGGTGTTCAGAAGAAAACATTACAAATCTGTACTCCATTGATTTTCTTAATAGACACTGTTCCTTGGAGTGATGCAAGTGTCTTAATAAATTGCAAGTGCATACAGTTTAGTTAAATAAAATATTTATAGTGTTTAATAATTAATAGTTAAATAAATAATTAAATAAATAGTGTTTAATAATTAATAATTAAATAAAATATTTATAGTGTTCAGTAATCTGTAAACAGTACCCCATTCTTATAGATCAGTCCTAATATTCATGGCATTTTCATTAAACTGGTTATAATAAATATAATAAGGGAGACATAAACACATTACACTAAATAGCTTTTGCCCTTGGAAATTCTTATCTATCTCATACAAAAGTTAATGGAAAGCCTGCAGCTGAATGCATTTGAAGAAAACCTGAACTATGTATGAACAAATACACTCAATATAATGGAGTTAAACTGCTGAGATATTGCTTTTCATTGGCTTTTTCTTTTTTTTTTTTTTTTTTTTTCAATATTGTGACAAGTCAGTTCTCTTTGCAGGTCCTTAGTAAAAATAACAGCAATAATACAGTCTGCAAGCCAGATGTAGTACCCCTTTTAAAAATACATAAATAATAAGATATTTATTCAGCATGCTTCAGAGATATAAAGTAATAACCAATGGAAAATGTCTATATCATATCATTTGACCAAATTAAAAAATATATACTTGATGATTTTCCAGTTCAAACAAATGAATCGGATCCATTTTATCATGTTATGAATTTATTTATTTTTTACTTTATTTTTTAAACTTAATTTTCTATGAAACATTGCAAGTTTCTTTTTGCAAGCAATGGTCTCTATAAGTGCACATGTGTTCATGTACACACACATAGTTCAGCAGAATGTACTGTGTTTTAGTAAGGATATTGCATGGTCCCCAGCATTTATTTCTATAACATTCTATTTTTTGTAAGAACTGTTAAGAACATTTCTTAATAGGAATGTGTACAATTAGACAAGGTGAATTAAAAGTTATAGTAGTTAAGAGCTACTTAGATGTTCAGTAAGTGCTGAGGTATTTTATGAAAATTGCATGGAAATTGCTGCCATTACCATGTCTTCATCAAGCCCACTAAGGGACATTTTAATCATATCTGCTTTTATCTTCTTAAAGGGTTATTGTGACCTGCAGCAGTGTGACAAAGAGAAATTTCACAAAGAAAATGTGTTGCTTTTGAAAGAAAATGAGAGCTGATGGAAACCTGAGTGAAAGGCCACCAGAAGCTTTCCCTGGAGGAAAGCAGAGAAGTGAATAGGAACTGAAGACCCAAGTCTAAATCCTTGTCTACTCTATTTCATTTTTTTTGAACCACAGTAATGTTTATCTTGCCCTCTAGAAGACAGAAATATACTCTAACTTTAATGACAACTGCCTGAAGTAAGGAAGCAGACAGTATAATATGATTATTGTCATACCTCAGTGACCTTGAATGAGATCATAAACATGTATAAATACAATGTAAGTTTATTCCAGTGTCTGACACCTACTAACTCAAGTTTACTGAAGGAAAGAGGAATCATGTAAAAGAATACTCTTTGTTATCACAAAGTGACAAATAGTAATATGTGGATGGAAGCACACCTGAGAAATTTTGGTGTCAAGTATCAAATGGCAACACCAGCAACAGAGCTGGAAGATAACATAGGAATGTGGATATTATAATAGGCCAACAGAAATGTAAATAGCTTACACTGATTGTTCACATATGATTGCAAAGCATGTTGGAGAGCTTTTCCTGCAGAAAGGAAGAGATTTGCTTATTTTTACAAATGTGTGCTTGTTTTAGTAAGCACAAGCAATGTTAGAAATGAACTTTTGAAGCAAAACAGTGCTAAATCAGTTAGAACATACTAATAAAAATAAACCCATATTGCCCAATTATATAAACAAAAAAAAAGGGGGGGGGATACATTTGAGAGGCAAATTGTGATTTTTAGTGAGATAGGATGAGGGAATAAAACTGGAAATAAAGGCAATAAAAAGAAGCCACTGAAAAAGAAGTTAAATATTCATTTTATTCACCTGTAATGGCTATACCTTTAAATTTTTGTAACTCATGATCTGAACTGTATCTTACAGGAAATACTATAGCGGGAACCACCTTGATCAACAAAGGACAAGCCTTACAAGAAGCCAGGCAAGTGCTGCAGTGACCCAACATGAGCTGATTTCAGCACCCAATAACTCATCACACTTTCCTCTCCAGAGTGACCACCAGAGCAGACAAAACAGAAACCAACTCACAGAATAAGTGGATTTAATGGATATTTTACTGACATTTTACACAGGTGGTTTTAGACTCAAGGTATCTGTGTATGTATCAAAGGACAAGAAGGAAGTGGTGGTTAATGAGAATGTCTTGGATAGTGTGGGACCTGAGCACAACATAAATGGTATGCTTTAAGGGGTGGAGAATGTACTGACTATGTCTGGGATGGATTTAATTTTTTTCATAGCAGCCTGTTTGGTACTGTGTTTTGGATTAGTGACTAGAACACACCAATGGCTGATAACACATGAATGTTTTAGCTATTGTAGAACAGTGTTTGACAACATCAGAGCCTGCAAGGTTTCTTACACTGTTCCCCCAGCAAGTAGAGTGGTGATATGCAAGGTGCTGGGAAGGAATACGGGCTGGACAGCTGACCCCAAGTGACCAAAGGGATACTCCATACCATGTGACCTCATGTTCAGCATTAAAGTCTTGAAGAAAGAGGAAGGGGGGACATTTGGGGTTCTGGTGTTTGTCTTCCCAAGTAACTGCCACTATGTCAGAGGCCCCGAGTTCCAGGAAGCAGCTAAACATTTGCATACTGATACAAAGCAGCAAATGAATGCCTTATTTTGCTTTGCTTGCATGTGCAGCTTTGCTTCTGTTATTAAACCATCTTTATCTTGACCCATGAGTTTGTTTCCCTTCTGCCTTTCTGTTTCACTCCCCTATCCTGCTTTGGGGAGGAAGGATTAGCAAGCAACTAGATGGGAACTTAGCTGCTAGCCAGGGTATCCCACCATATCACTGTATGTACATTTTTTAACTCAATTTTGCATTGTGGAGAATTGTTTTCATAAACCCACCATAAAACCAGAAGTCGTGCTACTTTGATGTAGTAATTATTTCCAGGAAATCTGCTCAGTGTTGTGGTTAGACCCTTTTTTTTTTTTTTTTTAGATGTGAAGTCTCTTCCAGATGTGTTACCTACTTGGGAAGAAAATGTTCTTCCATGATATTAACTTTATTGTTTTAATTTTCATTATTTTTTCCTCACTTTCTGGAATTGTTAAACTGATGCTGGGAGGAATTTTCCAATCTCTTTACAGGTGACCTAGGGTTATGATAGAAAATATACTCTATTAGCACCTTTTATATGAACTGTACAAGGAGCCACATGAATTTTAATGCTGACACCATAAACGTGCTACTGCAACCTCCAGCCTAAATGAAGTCAAGTGTCATATGTGAGTATTGATACTGTTTCTGAAAAAGCTTTTTGAAAGCAAAATTATCAGACAAGATAAACAATAGCAACATTATTAAAGGCATAAGAGAAAGTGGAAGGAAACAGATGGAGGTATTGTCAAGTTTACAGAGAAAAATAAAGAAGTACATGTGACATTAATGTTATATATTAACATTAGATCTCTGTAGTTACTATGTAAATTTACTACAGTGTAAATTTACCTACCACATTCTACTAGTTGTTATGGGGCATTGTATATTGAACAGAATGTGGAGGTGAAAATTTGATATACTTGAGTGATTTTGGAATAACTTTGAGAGAACTAAAAGTATCTCATTGGTATTTCTGAGGCCTTTCCTATACTGAATTGTTCTTTAAGCAGATTTGGAAACAAAAATCTTTGTTAGAAGAAACTTATATTGAAAATATATGTCATATAAATTCATCCAATCTAGGCAGCATAATTTCTCTAGAAAAATTCTTCTACCCTCCAGAAATACACAGCTGTGTAAATAGACTGATGATCAATGCATCTATTTCATTTGTTTTTATGATGAATTCCTACATCTAGCATCTCTCTATAGAATAGTAAAATTAAAAAGGAAAATAATTCTGAATTTATGTAAAATGCAGTGATTTTTTTTTTGTTTTAATTCAGAAAATAGCTTACTGATGTTGGTCTAGATTTATCACTTATAAATAGGAAGAAACAAGTGCAGCAAATTCAAACCTAAAGATTGAATTACCTTGCTGAAGACTGAATTACCTTGCTAGCAATTACCTTGCTAAACAGCATCTCCCTCTCTACTTCTATATCCGTAACAGAGTACATAATTTCAATACAATATACTCATGCTGTGTAAATGCTGTTTACAAAAAAAAAAAAAAAAAAAAAAGGGGGAAATGTACAGCATTAGTGTTTCTGGTTTCTGTTCATAAGATATCCATGAATGTGTTTGTATAGTTATTGTTGTTAATAGAGACTGAAAGAGAGGGAAATTATCACATATCAAGGAAAAGGTATTCCCAATTTAATTAACTATTCTTACTTTTCTAAATGTGTACACTTTTCCCTCATGGTGAAGGTTTTGACGTGGAAACAGCAGCCTAGCTCAGTATCTGTTAGACAGTAATCTTAAGCAAGCACGATCTACTGTAATTTTTGTAGTAAGTTTGTGCCCTTGTACAGTTTGTAGTTAGTTTCTGTTTCACTCACTGTCACTATCTAGATGGGGGATTATTCCTCCTGTATATTTCTTAGACTTATAGTTTTTGTGTAGAATCATATAGCTAGAACTCTATCTTTTAAGCACCTCTTGCAATACCTTTCCCTCTTGGACCAAAGAAAACTCATCTGACTCATTAAGTCAGAATAAGTGCATCGCAGCCTGAATGTTATATGAGTAAATCCTTTTACTTTGGACCACATTCAAGTAAAATTCTTTAATGTATGTGACTTTTAATAGGTGGTTAACCCCAAGTGAACTGAGATTTCTCCTTGAAGTATCTTATATATTTTGCTGGACAAGGAGAATGGTGCTTTCTTCTCTACTGTAAAGTGATAGTAATATTTCCCATATCACTAGACTTTTATGTCACAGTAAATGAATGAATGTTTAATGCTCTCACATTCCATAGTAATATCCTCTCACATTTTGGCTGCAAATAAACTGACTTGTAAAATATCATTTACTAATTAATTAAAATTAGACTTCCCTCCAGAAAATTTTAAAATAAATCTTCCTTGATGCCATTGTATGGCAAGAAGTGCTAATATCTTACCTATAACATTTTACTTCATTAAGGGAAAAAATCATAAAGTACATGGTTAGATTGAGTAATCTGGAGGTAAATGTGTCCAGTAATACTGACTGTCCTAAATCTTTTTGGAAGAAAGCAAGCAACAGAGACACGAGTTTATTTATTTATTTATTTATTTATTATTTATTTTTGTACTAGTCCAGTGACATCACAGTGTGCTTATAGGATGTAAAAAACTCAGCAAGTCAGGAAATTATAGTTTGTCTTACAGGATTCATGCTGTATTTTGATAGCTGAGTTTTCCATTAATAGTCTCACAATCTTGCGTATGATGGAGGTAGCAAATACTGGTGAAATCAAATGTCAGTTGTTAGTCCCAAGTTGTTGTTGTTGTTGTTGTTGTTGTTTTTTTGTTTGTTTGTTTGTTTTTAATTGTACTGACTCAGAGGTAATCAAAAGCTCAAATCTGTACCAGTGACAGATAAAAAAAAAGTGAAATTAAGAATAAAAAATAGATTTTAAATGTGATTTAAACTTTTTCAGATCCTATAGTTGACAATAGAGCTTTTTTGGATGCACAGTATTTTAGATGCTGAAGCCCTTTTTTAATGCTGGAGCTTTGAAATTTAGATTTGAAATCAAATTCTTCAAATCAAAAAATTTCCTCCTAAGGATCAGGCTTTTTGCTCTTAATGAATTATAAGCACTGGACTTTTTACAAAGTGCAGATTCTTTACAGATAAGAGCAATTAAAGCTATAGCCCTTTTCTTGCAGAAAAATAATAATTCACATCAATAATAAAAGCAGATGTGGCCATGAGTTATATCATTTGAGGTATACTCAGCAGAGGTAGGAAATGATTAATTCTCTTGTGTTAAGCATTGATTTACTTAATTTTGAACACTGCAGAAAGTCTTGATTGGCCATCTTCAAGAATTAGTAACCTTTACTGAAATAAGAAAATTATTATAGGGTGATCAAGAGAAGGAAGAGTATACATAATAAAAGTAGGTGGGCATGCTTTAATTAGTTCAGTATGATGCAGAAGGACTTGGTTATTGGGTAAAAGTGCCATTGGGCACGGTAAGAATGTGATACAGATCCCAGGAAGGAAGAGCAAAGTCATGTTGGCATAAGAGCAAGTGAATAGAAACTGTTCATAAATTAGTTCTGTTCGGATATTAGAAAGAATCCCCTAGAAAATAAAGCAGCATGTTTCTGCAGGTTTAATCAAATCAGAAGAGCATGGAGAAGAAACACAATTCAAAATTATTTTAAGAATGGAGCCTTTCATAAACCCATAAACCCATGCTGACTGGGCCTGATCGCCTGCTTGCCCCCAAGTGCTGCGTGATGACTCTCAAGATAATCTGCACCATGAGCTTCCCTGGCACTGAGGTCAAACTGACAGGCCTGTAGTTTCCCAGGTCAGTCCTCCGGCCCTTCTTGTAGATGGGCGTCACGTTTGCTAGCTGCCAGTCAACTGGGACCTCCCTCGATAGCCAGGACTGTTGATAAATGATGGTAAGCGGCTTGGCCAGCTCCTCTGCCAGTTCTCTCAGTACCCTCAGGTGGATCCCATCCGGCCCCATCGACTTGTGCACATCCAAGTGCCGTACCAGGTCACCAACCATTTCTTCGTGGATAGTGAGGGCCACATCCTGCTCCCCATCCCCTTCCACCAGTTCAGGGAACTGGGTATCCAGAGAACAACCGGTATTGCCGCTAAAGACTGAGGCAAAGAAGGCATTAAGCACCTCCACCTTTTCCTCATCTCTTGTAACTAAGTTTCCCCCCGCATCCAGTAAAGGATGGAGATTCTCCTTAGTCCTCCTTTTTGTGTTGATGTATTTATAAAAACATTTTCTGTTATCTTTAACGGCAGTAGCCAGACTGAGCTCCAGATGAGCTTTGGCTTTTCTAATTCTGTCCCTGCACAGCCTCGCAACATCCTTATAGTCCTCCTTAGTGGCCTGCCCACTTTTCCAAAGATTATAAACCCTCTTTTTTCTCTTAAGCTCAAGCCACAGTTCTCTGTTCAGCCAGGCTAGTCTTCTTCCCCGCCAGCTCGTCTTTGGGCACGTGGGGACAGACCGTTCCTGCGCCATTAAGATTTCCCTCTTGAAGAGTGCCCAGCCTTCCTGGACTCCTCTGTCCTTCAGAACCGCCTCCCAAGGGACTCTACCAACCAGTGTCCTCAGCAGCACAAAGTCAGCCCTCCGGAAGTCCAATACAGCGGTTTTACTGGTCCCCTTCCTGGCCTTGCCAAGAATAGAGAACTCCACCATTTCATGGTCACTCTGCCCAAGACAGCCCCCGACCACCACATCCTCCACCAGTCCTTCTCTGTTTGTGAAGAGAAGGTCTAGCGGGGCGCCACCCCTGGTAGGCTCACTAACCAGCTGCGTCAGGAAGCTATCTTCCACACTCTCCAGAAACCTCCTAGACTGCTTTCTCTGGGCTGTGTTGTGCTTCCAGGATATGTCAGGGAAGTTGAAGTCCCCCATGAGAACAAGGGCTGAAGATTTCGCAACTTCTGTCAGCTGCCTGTAGAACTCCTCATCCGTCTCCTCATCCTGGTTCAGCGGTCTGTAACAGACCCCGACCAGGACGCTAGCCTTGTTGGCCCCGCCGATCCTAACCCAAAGGGACTCGACCTTGTCATTCCCAGCCCCAAGCTCTACAACATCGAAAGACTCTCTAATATAGAGAGCCACACCACCACCCCTTCTGTGCTGCCTGTCCCTTCTGAAGAGTTTATAGCCAGTCATTGCAGCACTCCAGTCATGAAAGCGGTCCCACCACGTCTCCGTGATGGCAACCAAGTCGTAGCCTGCCTGCTGCACGATGGCTTCCAGCTCCTCCTGTTTGTTACCCATGCTGCATGCATTGGTGTAGATGTACTTCAGCTGGGCCATTGCCTTATCCCCCGGCCTTGCTATTGTTCCCCCTGGCACAGCTCCAACAATCCTTGCTTCAGCCCCGTCCCCCTTCTTACCTAGTTTAAAGCCCTCTCAATGAGCCCTGCCAGCTCCTGGGCCAGGATCCGTTTTCCCCTAAAAGATAGGGACCCGTCTGCGGCCATCAGGCCAGGTGTCGAGTAAAGTGCCCCATGGTCGAAAAACCCAAGATTTCTGTGTTGGCACCAGCCCCTGAGCCACGTGTTTAACAGGTGGGCTTTCTGTGTCCACTTTGTACCCCTCCCTGCCACCGTAGGGATGGATGAAAACACCACCTGCACTCCCTCTCCATCCACTAACCATCCCAGTCCCCTAAAGTCTCGTTTGATAGCCCTGAGGCTTCTCTCTTCAATGTCATCACTACCTGCCTGGACTATCAAAAGAGGATAATAGAGGGGCGAACCAGGTTGGGAAGCTTCTTGGCAATGTCCCTGACCCTGGCCCCAGGGAGGCAGCAGACTTCCCTACGGGTAGGGTCAGGCCGACAAATAGGGCCCTCTCTTCCCCTGAGGAGAGAGTCTCCCACAACAATAACCCTTCTGTCTTTCTTGGTGGAGGCAGTCCTGAGGCGTGGAGTCGACCTCCTCGCCCTAGGCATCCTCCTGGGTACTCTTGCTACCTCTTCCTCACCCACCGGTCTCTCAAGCTCCAGGGCCTCAAACATGTTGTGTAAGGGCACCTGGGAAGGTGGGGCCGGAAGGGGAGGGCATCACCTGCGATGTCGAGCAGGGACCTGTTTCCATTCCTCCTCAACTCCCAGATCTCCTCCCTCTGCCTGACGGCGACAGGGCAGGGGGTCCACCCCCGTTTGGGGTGTCTCACTCCGGAGCCTCTCCTTGAGGCCCTGCAGGGAGTTGCTCCACCAGTCTATCTCCCGCTCACACTCCCTGATATCCCTCAACCTCTCCACCTCCTCCTTGAGCTCCGCCACCATGCGGACCAGGTCATCCACCTGCTCACACCTCACGCACCCAGTTTCTCTGCCTCCCGCCGATGGCAGCAACAGGCTCAGACACTCCCTGCATCCGGTGACCTGAACTGCTGCATTTTTTAACGGGTAGTCGGTCTGGGTGTGTACCGACTTCCTGGAGAGCGCACCGTGCCTGGTGGAGGCCATTATCGCCTAGCTAACAGCTGTTGTTACAGGAGGTGTTACGTATGGGCGGGGGAGAGCGCTCTGCCCTGCCTGCACTAATCATATAACACAATATACACATAGACCTGGAGACCTCTCCAGTCCTGTATCTGCTTAGTTTTGAATTGTTGTTCTGCCTTGTAGTGTTTGTTATAAAACAATTCAGAAAAAAAAAAAAAAAAAAAAAAAAAAGAGAGAGAGAGACAGCGAGAGAGAGAGGGAATAGTTACCTACAAAGATTCATATGACAAATATATGACCATTACTATTTTACTAATATAATATTTGTTATATTTGTTTAGAATTGTGAAATAGTTAATTTCTCTGTGAAAGATAGCCCAAACTGAGAAAAGTATGGAAGTACAGGCATTATTGGAAGCTTACAAATAAGTTTTACATATTACAGTGTTATTTCTTGTCAGTAAAGAGGTGTGCATTAGCAATCTATACTGTGTGACTAGGATAGTACAGAAATAAAATGAGTGAAAACTGTTTTTGTCGTTTTATCTATACATTTCCATATTTAAAATATATCTGGGGTTCTGATTACAATTTGATTTTTGTGATTGTGATTTTTGCTTCTAGTGATTTGGATTTTTTCCCTTTTTAATTGTACCTTCTTGGAAATACTATTTTCTTGAATGAATACAGTGAATTCTGCTACTTTTAGTTATGGGTAAATAAATACCTTTTGTGTATGTGTGTGTGTTCAGACAAATATATATATATATATAGAAGCATTTTTGGGGAAGTTATTTGGTTTTACGTGTAATGACGTGGTGGAAAGAATTCAGATGTAAACAGTACAGAACTGTATAGGTTCCCACCCAGGCTTAGAAGAGTTCCCATCTCCTCAGGCACTCTTGAAATAAGTCACTAGTTGAAAAACATTCATAGAATCAAAAGCTTTCAAAGAGAATTAAATCCAACCACCAACCTGACCTAGCAAGCCCCATTACTAGATCATGTCCTTTAGTGCCAAGTCCACACATCTCCTAAATACCTCCAGGGACGGGAAGTCTACCCCCTACCTGGGCAGTCTGTTCCATTTCTTGACCATCCTGTCCATGAAGAAATTCTTTCTAATATCCAGTCTAAATATCTCATAGTTTAACTTGAGATCATTTCCTTGCATCCTATCATTTGTGACCTGAGAACAGAGACCAACATCCACCTCACTGCAACTGTTTAGGAAATTGAAGAGATGAGGTCTCCCCTCAGCCTCCTTTTCTCCAGACTAAACAGCTCCAATTTACTCAGTTGCTCCTCATAAATCTTGTTTTCTAGTCCATTCGCCAGCTTTGTTCACTCTTCTCTACATAGGCTTGAGCAATTCAATATTTATTGAATCATTTTTTAATTTTGCTGTTACAGAAAGCTTGCCTCTATTTTTAAGCAGTTTTCTTCATAGAATTAACAAATCATTATATCTAAATATTGGCAGTATGGTCTTAGTTCATTACAAGAAATGACCCCATTTTCAGCCACTGTAAGAAAAGAATCAAATGTTTCATGTAAAAAGATTTGAATGTATTCTGTATTAAAACTTTCATGACTCTGATATCATTTTTTTATCAACAGCAAATCAGCAGTAGCTAAGAAAATAGCAAAGCTGAGCACTTACTCATGTGAAATTTTATGATTCTAAATTGAAATGATGTCCATGGAGGAAAAGGTTCCTAAATCCTTTCTAAAAAGATAACTTGGGGGTCCTTAGTCACTTTACAGCTTATAAAATATACTTTTTGAATCCAAACAGACAAATTCCAATCCACAGAAAGCTTGGCATGAACTTGTGTCTACTCAGAAAAACCTAATTGGAGTCAAGAGTTATTAAGGAAAAAGAGCTTTTTAAGTACTGCTGTTACTAAATTGTGATGGGTTGACCTTGGCCAGCTTCCTGACACCCATCCAGCTGCCCTCTCACTCCCTCTCCTCAATAGGACAGGGGAGAAAATAAGATGAAAAACCTCCTGGGTCAAAAGAAATGCAGGCAGATTACTCACTAACTGCTGTCACAGGCAAAACAGACTTGTCTTGGGAAAAATAATCTAATGTATTGCCAATTAAAAATAGAATTGGATTATGAGAAACAAACAAAAACTAACAATGTCTCTCCCCCATACTTTTTTCCAGGCTGAACTTCACACCTTCATCCTCAGCTCCTCTAACTCCTACCCCTCAAGTGGCACACGGAGAATAAGAAATGGAGAGCTATGATCAGTCCATAACAGTTCATCTCTGCTGATCTTTCCTCCTCACATTTTTCCACAGCTCCAGTATGGGTCTTCTGCATGGGCTACATTCCTTCAGGACAAGACTGCTTCAGCACAAGTGCTTTATGGGCCACAGTTCCTGCAGGAAAACCTGCTCTTGCATGGATTTCTCCCCACAGTTCCAGTCATGAATCTGCTTCAGCATGGGTTCTCCGCATGCTTCAGTTTCCTTCAGGGTATATATGCCTGCTGTGACATGGCATCCCCATGGGCTGCAGTGTGGGTATCAGCTCCACTGTGGTCCTGTGTTCCATAGTGGTCCTCTCCATGAGCTACAGGTAGGGACCTGCTCCACCATGATCTCTCCATGGGCAGAAAGGGGATTTCTCCTGTGGCACTTGGAGATCCCTGCCTTGTTTTCCCACTTTGGGGTCTGCAGGCTTGTTATTCTCACATTTGTTCTCATTCCTCTCCCTCAACAGCTGCACAATTTTTTTCTTAAACCTTTCTTAAAGGTGTCTTCCCTCAGGGTGACTGTGGGGCCCAGTCATACCTTGCAGTGGGGCTGTTGAAGCCAGTTTGAACCAGCTGTGTCTGGCATGGGGCAGCCCTGGTCTCGCCTCACAAAAGACACTTCTGCAGCCCTGCTACCAGCACTTCAACAGCTGCACCCAGTACATGTATAGGTCTCTCTCTCTCTTTTTTTTTTTTTTTTTTTTTTTTTTTTTTTT
>CM021765.1:105901579-105959187 GCA_011076525.1 Nettapus auritus | reverse complement strand
CTCTCTCTCTCTTTTTTTTTTTTTTTTTTTTTTTTTTTTTTTTTCTAATTAATTTTGTATATTTTCTCTTAAAACATAAGGTATGTTTCTTACTGATGAATTTATATCAAAGTATAGATAATAGTAAAGTACTCTGTGGTGCAGGTGCTACTCCTTAGAGCATGGATGAAGGGGTCTGTTATATAAGGACCCATTACTGGTGCTCAGAAAGTCATAGAATCATTAAGACTGAAAAAGACCTTTAAGATCACCTGGTTCAACCATTCTCCACCATCAATATTACATACCAAATATCTGAGTTTGACGTGAACAATGCAGAATTTTTGCTGAGAAAGTAACACTGGGATGTAACTTGAAGACAGCATTAGATTCTGTCAGACTGAATATGATTAGTACCTGTCTGGGCGCACGCGTCTTTGGATGAGATTTATCATCAAGTAAGACACCAATGATAGCTTTGTGGATGAATTTGCTAATGCGTCTGTACATTTGAAAAGAATTCAATGTTCATGTTAAAAGAAAATTTGATCATCAAGGGAGATTTGTTCTGAGCAAAGTGAAATGGAAACAAATTGAAACACATATTTTATATGAGACAAGTTCGATATGAATTAGTTTTGATTTTTAAAAGTTAATTAATTCTAGTTTGAGAAGGCAGGAGATTTGGGCAATCCTTATACTGTAAATGAAATTTGTTTACCACGTTTCTGTAGACCCTGCAGTACTACACAGAAAAAGTAATGATCAAAGGACTGTTGCCACTAGGAAGCTTCTCCTAAAGATGTAATATGGCTTGTAGGTTCAGTACTGCCACTTTTACTTTCATAAGATCACAATGTGACTAGTTTTCAACAAAGTATTGAAAACTTCTATCAGTAGCTCTCCTCAATAGCCAGCAACATCACTGAGCCACAGCAAATGCTTATTTACATATTAACAAGCTCTTCTTCCAAAGCTAAACAGCTAGTGTCAAATATGTAATTTGGGTTTTCTGATTCCTCACTTTACCCACAGCTATTGAATCTAAATGTTTCCTTCAGATAAAGAGGAAAAATAATAATAAAAAAAAAAAGCTGCTGTTTCTCAAGTCAGATTCTTTTGTTCAAACAACGCAAAGCAAACCTTACTCCTACGAAAGTTTGTAGTCACAGGTCATCAATTCTACAGCATTACTGTATTCAGAATAGCAAAAATTATTCCAAAGCATTCTAATAATTCATGATATATGAAAGTAAAAAGGCTTATTAGCTCCCACTGGAGTATAGTCTGTTCTCAGTAAATGGTCAAACACTAATGCTGGGAAAAATCTGTTTAACAATTCAAATACTTCTACTAGTTTGTTGAGAGAGTAATACACTTCATGTTTTGTATTTCTACTGTTTCTTGGCTACTGTGTAAAGGATTTTCATGCAGGGAATACAGCAAAGAAAAGAGGAATGTTTCATAAACACAATATTTGGAAAGGATATTTAACCTTTTAATAATTATTTGTGCTAAGACTAATTTTTACACAGCTCAAATGTTTCACCTTGTCTTAAACGTTAGTTTAATAAATTCAATATTTTAAAATGAAAGATGATGTTTATGTGATATGATTAATATATTGTGTAAGCTATCCAGATGGTCTGCATTGACATAGCTGCACTGAAGTCAAAGTAGTACACTAGTTTAAAATATGCCAGCCAATGGAGTGGAGGTTTATAATAGAAAGAAATATCGATTAACAAGCCTTTTGTCTGCATATTAGTTCTTTTCTGAAAGGAGGAGGTCAAGCCATCTAGACCATTTGATTCTTCTGTACATCTGAATTGCATACATATTTCATTCTGTAAATCACTATTTTAGCACCCCTACTCCTGCAGTGTACAATGACAATGAAAAGGTTAAAAAAATCCAGGAGGAAATGGTTAGCAATTGCTACTCCATTCAGATGTATGCAAGATTATTGGGCCAGATAGGATCCACCTGTGGGTACTGAGTGAGCTGGTGGAATTGCTTGCCAAGATGCTCTCCATCATTTATCAGCAGTCCTGGCTATCAGGGGAGGTCCTAGTTGACTGGTGGCTAGCAAATGTGATGCCCATCTACAACCAGGGCTGCAAGGAGGATCTGGAAAACTACAGGCCTGTCAGTCTGACCTTGTTGCTGCTGAAGCTCATGTCACAGATTATCTTGAGTGCCACCACACAGCACTTAAAGGACAACCAAGTAGTCAGGTCCATTCAGCATGGGTTTATCAAAGGCAGGTCTTTCTTGATGAACTTGATCTCCTTCTACAACAAGGTGGCATGCTCAGTAGATGAGGGAAATTCTGTGAATGTGGTCTACCTTGACTTCAGTAAGGCTTTTGATACTCTTTCCCACAGTGTTCTCTTGGAGAAACTGGCTGCTCAAGGCTTGGATGGGTATACACTGCATTGGGTTAAAAACTGCCTGGGTGGCCAGGCCCAAAGAGTTGTGGTGAATGGAGTTCAAACCAGCTGGAGGCCGGATGGTGTCCTCCACCGGCTCACTCTAGTGGTGTCCCCCAGGGCTCAGTACTGCAGCCAGCTCACTTCAATATCTTTATCAATGATCTGGACAAGGGGATTGAGAGCACCCTCAGTGCAGGGTAGGAAGGCTCTGCAGAGTGATCTGGAGAGGCTGGACCAATGGGCTGAGGCCAACTGTATGAAGTTCAACAAGGCTAACAGCTGGATCCTGCACTTGGGGCACAACAAAACCATACAATGCTACAGGCTTTTGGAAGAGTGGCTGCAAAGCTGCCAGGTGGAAAGGGACTTTGAGGTATTGGTCAATAGCCAGACAAATGTGAGCCAGCAGTGTGCTCAAGTAGCCAAGAAGGCCAGCAACATCCTAGCTTCTCTAAGAAATAGTGTAGCTAGCAAGACTATTGTCTCTCTGTATTTGGCTCTGGTGAAGCTGCAGCTCAAATACTGCATTCAGTTTTGGGCCCCTCACTACAAGAAGGACAGCAAGATGCTGGTGCATGTCCAAAGAAGGGCGATGAAGCTAGTGAAGGGTCTAGAGAAGAAGTCTTATGAGGAGCAGCTGAGGGAGCTGGGGTTGTTTAGCTTGGAGAAAAGAAGGCTCAGGATAGATCTTGTACTTTACAATTCTCTTAAGGAGGTTGTAGTGAGGTGGGGATTGGACTCTTCTCCCAAGCAACAAGTGATAAGACGAGGAGAAATGGCCTCAACTTGCACCAAGAGAGGTTTAGGTTGGATGTCAGGAGAAATTACTTTACTGAAAGAATTGTGTGGCATTGGAATAGGCTGTCTAGGAAAGTAGTCACCATCCCTGGAGGTCTTCAAGAAACATGTAGATGTAGAACTTAGGAGCATGGTTCAGAGGCGGATTTGTAAGTACTAGGTTAAAAGTTGGACTAGATGATCTTAGAGGTCTTTTCCAACCTGAATTATTTTATAATTCTATGAAAACGGGTTTTGAAGTAAGCTCTTATGAAATGTAACATGAAGAAGTATTAATAGAAATTAAAAAATGTTCAGTTTAGCTCCATGAAACCAGCATCATACAAACACCCCTCGGCCAGTGGTTATTATCTTTATTTTGAGTGCAGGACCACAACTAAATCACTGTTAATTAGAGGTTTGAGGTAATGTTATGATATAGGTATACTCCCAAGATTTGACTGCCTCTTTTACACACAGCTGTCTTAAGCTGTCAGGGCCCTGAGGGCTCGAACAGGTCTTAATTACCCTGACCAGCCTCATTCAGTGCCTTTGCGCAGGCTGCATTTCAGCTCACAGAATCACAAATCACAGAATATCCCAAGTTGGAAGGGACCCATAAGGATCAACAAGTCCATCTCGTGGCACCGCACAGGTCTACTCAAAAGTTCAGACCATGTGACTAAGAGCACAGTCCAATCTCTTCTTAAATTCAGACAGGCTCAGTGAAGTGACTACTTTACTGGGGAGCCTGTTCCAGTGCGCAACCACCCTCTTGGTGAAGAACCTCTTCCTGATGTCCAATCTAAACTTCCCCTGCCTGAGCTTCACCCCGTTCCCACGGGTCCTATCACTGGTGTTTATGGAGAATAGGTCACCTGCCTCTCCACTCCCCCTCGTGAGGAAGTTGTAGACCGCGATGAGGTCCTCCCTTGAGCCTCATCTGCTCCAGGCTGAACAGGCCCAGTGACCTCAGCCGATCCTCATATGTTTTACTCTCCAGCCCCTTCACCATCTTTGTCACCCTCCTCCTTTTTTTTTTTTTTTTTTTTTACTGTGGTGCCCAGAACTGCACACAGTACTCAAGGTGAGGCCGCACCAGCACAGAGTAGAGCAGGACGATCACTTCCCTCAACCGACTAGCAATGCTGTGCTTGATGCATCCCAGGATATGGTTGGCCCTCCTGGCTGCCAGGGCACACTGCTGGCTCATATTCAACTTGCTGTCAACCACGACCCCCAGATCCCTCTCTGCAAGGCTGCTCTCCAGTGTCTCGTCACCCAGTCTGAACATATAGCCAGGGTTGCCTCGTCCCAGGTGCAGGACCTGGCACTTGTTTTTGTGAAACTTCATGTGGTTGGTGATCACCCAATTCTCCAACCTGTCCAGATCTCTCTGTAAGGCCTTTCCACCCTCATCCGAGTCCACAGCTCCTCCAAGTTTGGTGTCATCGGCAAATTTGCTCAAAACACCTTCTAGTCCTACATTCAAATCATTTATAAAAACACTGAAGAGGACTGGCCCTAAAATGGAGACTTGAGGGACCCCACTAGTGACCATCTGCCAGCCTGATGTGGCCCCATTTACCACAACCCTTTGAGCCCTGCCCGTCAGCCAATTGCTCACTCATCATATGATGTTTTTGTTAAGTTGTATGGTGGACATTTTGTCCAGTAGGATCCTATGGGAAACTGTGTCGAAAGTTTTGCTGAAGTCCAAAAAGATCACATCAGCTGGTTTCCCTTGATCAACTAGATGGGTGATCTTATCGTAAAAGGAAATCAAATTTGTTAGGCAGGACCTACCCCTCATGAACCCATGTTGGCTGGGACCAATGACTGCATTGTCCCCCAAGTGCGCTTCAATAACTCCAAGAATCATCTTCTCCATAATTTTACCAGGCACTGACGTAAGACTGACAGGCCTGTAATTGCTAGGATCTTCTTTCTTACTCTTCTTGAAAATTGGCACAACATTTGCCAGCTTCCAGTTTACCGGGACCTCTCCAGATTCCTAAGATCGTTGCAAAATAATTTAGAGAGGTCCCGCGATGACGTCAGCCAGCTCTTTAAGCACCCTGGGATGAGTCCCATCCGGACCCATGGACTTGTATGGATCCAGGTGGAGAAGCAAATCCCACACACATTCAGGGTGGGTTGGGAGTTTGTCATTCCCACTGTCACAGTCCTCCACCTCAGGGCACCCTTGGTCCCAAAGCCCATCATCAGCGTTGAAGACAGAGGCGAAGAAGGCATTAAACATTTCTGCTTTGCCTATGTCATTGTCTGTGAGGAGACCTTCCCCATCAAGTAGTGGACCTGTTCTTTATTTGGTTCTCCTTCTTCTGTTCACATATCTAAAAAAAACTTTTTTATTGTCTCCCACAGACATGGTCAGCTTCAACTCTAGTTGGGTTTTGGACACACAGATTTTCTCCCTACAATAATGAACAACATCCCTGTATTCCTTCCTTGTCACCTGACCCTCCTTCCAGCAGCCGTATACTTTCTTTTTTTTTTTTTTTTTTTTTTTTTTTTTTTTTTTTGCCTAAGCTTCAGTAGAAGATCCCTGGTCAACCAGGCCAGCCTCCTGCCCCGCCTGCCTGACTTCTGATATTTTGGAATTGCCTGATCTTGTGCTTTTAGGAGGTAGTGCTTAAAGACTGACCAGCACTGATGGACGTCAATGCCTTCAAAACAGTTTCCCAGGGGACCCTGCTGACTAGTTCCCTGAGCAGCCTGAAGTCTGCTTTCACCATGTCCAGGGCTGAAGTTTTGGTGGCAGTTTTCCTTCTGTCACCATAAATTCTAAACTCATCCACTTCATGGTCACTATGACCGAGACGGCCGCCTATTGCCACATCTCCCTCTCTGTTCTCTAGCAACAGATCTAGGAGGGCACCTTTCCTAGTTGGCTCCCTTAGCACCTGCACCAGGAAGTTATCATCAAGGTACTTTATGAACCTCCTGGACTCGCCTGTGTCAGCCATGTGGTGATCCCAGCTGACGTCTGGCAAGTTGAAATCCCCCATAAGGACAAGGGGAGTTGATCCTGAGGCATCTCTTAGTTCTGCAAAGAATAATTCATCGGTGTTGTTGTCCTGACCAGGTGGTCTGTAATAGACTCCCACAATGGCATCCCCTTTATTTGTTTGTCCCTTAATCCTTAGCCAGAGGCTCTCAACTTTGCCATCACCAACTTGAAGTTCCACACAGTCCAGCCCATGCTTCATATACATAACCACCTCACCACCCTGCCTACCCAGCATTGTCCCTTCTGAAGAGCCTGTAACCATCTATTGTAACACACCAGCCACAGGATTCATCCCACCAGGTTTCGCTTATGCTGATGATGTCATAGCTGTGGGACTGGGCTAAGACTTCTAGCTCATCCATTTTATTCTTCATACTGCATGCGTTTGTGTAGAAGCACTTCAGATGCATCTCCCTATACTCAGCACCTTGTGGAGCTGACTGAAGGACCTCACTGGCACACAATCCCTCTGATTCTAGCACACCATCCCTTAGGTCATCACTAGTGTGCCTGGTTTTATCCCCTTCCCCCCTTCAGCTCTAGTTTAAACCCCTATCTATCAGCCCTGCCAACTCCTGACCCCAAATCCTTACCCCTCTCTGAGAGAGGTGCATCCCATCTGGTGCCAGCAGGCCTGATGTCACATAGACTTTCCCGTGATCAAAAAAAAACAAAACAAACAAAGTTCTGCCGGCTGCAACAGTCCCAAAGCCATGTGTTAATGTGATGAGCCCACTTGTCAGCATCGATCCCCCCTATCAAGAGGACAGAGGCAAACACAACCTGTGCCACTGATCCTTTAAGTAGTCACCCCAAAGCCATAAGGTACCTTTTGATCACCCTCAGACTTCTCGTTGCTCCCTTGTCATTACCAGCCTGAAAGACCACTGGCGGGTAGTAGCCAGTGGGTCGTACCAGGTGTTTGATTTTCTTAGCAAAGTCTCTCACCTGAGCCCCAGGGAGGCAACAGACTTCCCTGTGGGTTGGGTCTGGTCGGCATATTGGGCCCTCTGTCCCTTTCAGAAGGGAGCCCCCCATGACAATAACACTTCTTTCTTTTTTGACAGATGATGTAGCAATGCGGGGGTAGGTTGCCTTGCCTTAGGCACCCTCTCCAACTGGGACAAGCTTTTGTCTACTTCTGTGTTCTGACTGTTGTGTTTTAGACCATCATACCTGTTATATAAGGGTAGATGGGAAGGTGAGGTGGGCAGGGACAGGGCTCACCTACCACCCCAAACAGGAACTTGCCTCCATCCCCCCCCCTTGGCCTAGGTCCCCTCCTACTGCCTGGCAGGATGAGGGAACTTTTGTCTTCTGTGTAGCAGGAGACACTTGTGCTGTGGCAGGCTTGTGAATCTGTCTCAGAGGGGGTAGAGTACACCTCCACAAGTCAATTTTCCTCTCTGACTCCCTGATGCTCCTCAGCCTGCTAACCTCCTTCCGAAGCTCTGCTGTCTGGCTGAGCAACTCTTCAACCTGGGCACACCTCCCACAGGCATACCCCTCGCTGCTGCTGTCGTATACTGACAGAAGACTCGGGCATACCCTGCAGCCCAAGACCTGGATGGCTGTGTTTCCCCAAGCCCTCCATCTGAGTAGCCACATCGGTGACTGTGGCTGGAGAGGCCGCAAGAGATGCGGAGGCCATGTTTTTCTGCCTGGTTGATACCATGGCCAGGTTCCTTGCAAGCAGGTTACAAGTACCGAAGGGAAAGACCGCTGCAAAGAGCAGTTAGAAGCCCTCCCTGATTGCCCTGCCTGCACAAACTGCCGCGCAAACTGCCGCTCCCGGCCCTTCTGACACACCCCGCCCTGTTTGCCCGCCCCGGTTGCCTCCCTCCTGGGCTTGCGCTCCCTAGGGGCTGCCTTTGAACGGCCCGGGAGGAGGCGCTGTATACTCCGCCTATGCCTCGTCAGCGTCCCTCACGAGGGCTGCCGGGTCCTGGCGGCTCCGCCGGCTGTTTCAAGTGGCCTCGATGCCGAAAAAAAGCCCTGCCTGTCTCGATCCCCCGCTCCGCTGCAGAACGCATCTGCCCTGGACCCGATTGCCTCGGCAAGCTCAGGCAGGTGCTCAGCCCTTTCCAGAGCTTCCTTGTGGATATGCTTATCTGCATCCCTGTCAATGGTCTTGCTTCCTGGATAAACCTGGATGAACCTTGCCTCTGGATGACCTTGCCTCCAAGTCTTTGGCAATAACTCCTATGCTATAGCCTTGTTCCCAGACTGGTCTCTGGATGTGGTTTTGGTAGTCCTTGTCCTAAGCAAAAGAAGCATACCTACTGCAGGCTGCACTTATAATCTGGTTGTGTCATGGTCAAAAAATTTGAGCTCAGAATTGGTAAAAGGCAGTGCAGACATACTAATTTATAATAAAAATTGCTTTCTTTTTGCTGTGCTTCTTTTTTCCTCTTTCTTTTCCTTTTCCATGCCTATGTTTTTTTTATCCATAATTGTCTTCTAATCAGAATGCACCTGTAAATAGTGCTTTGACCATGTACAGTAACTCCACCTGTACAGGATTTTTGACCTCATGAGTTTGAGGGCTTTCATTTGGAACTTTTATTTATTTTTCTCTTGTTATCTATAAAAGGATATATTAACAAGAATAAACTGAAATATATTGTTTGCTTCTGCAGTTATTCTGAAAATTAAATTCATCAGGTATAGACATGGTCTAAAACATGCAAAGTCCAATAGAAGGCTTCCTTGACTTAGTGGACTTTCATTAAGCTCTTTGTGAAATTTGATGTATAAAATTATACTTCAAGTGCTTCTTCATGCTGGCTTAAAAGTGTAAAGATATCTTTAAGTAGACTCTATGCGCATTTGACACCCTTTGGTGTGATGGTTTTACTCGGGTGGGCGGCCAAGCTCCACCACAACCGCTCTCTCACTCCTCCTCCTCAAAGAGGAGCGGGGAGAAAATATGATGAAAGGGGCTCAAGGGTTGAGATAAGGTTGAGGAGATCAAGCAGTAATTATTGTGACAGGCAAAACAGACTCAGCATAGGAAGATAGTAAGACTTATTGCCCATTACTAACAAGCTAGAGAAATGAGAAACAAAGGAAAGAAACCAAAAGCACCTGCCCCTGATACTGGCCTGATACTGATTTCTATTGTTATGAATTTTAAATATGCTGATATAGTGTTCTTAAAATTTAGATTTCTTGATCAAATAAGGGAGGTCTGTTTCATAAATTTTTACTTATAATCTTTACAATAGTCTTGGAAGTATCAGTGAGGTTTTATGCTAAAACAAAACAAGATGATTATATTCAGCAGTGTGCCCTGGCAGCCAGGGACAACCGTATCCTGGGATGCATCAAGCCCAGCATTGCTAGTCAGTCGAGAGAAATGATTGTCCGGCTCTACTCCGCTGGTGCAGCCTCACTTTGAGCACTGTGTGCAGTGTTGGGCACCACAGTACAAAAAGGACATTTAACTGTTGGAGAGTGTCCAGAGAAGGGCTACAAAGATGGTGAAAGGCCTAGAGGGGAAGACGTATGAGGAGTGGCTGAGGTCTCCTGGTCTGTTCTGTCTGGAAAAGGGGAGGCTGAGGGGAGACCTCATCATGGTCTACAGCTTCCTCATGAAGGGGAGCAGAGGGGCAGATGCTGATCTATTTAATGGCACAAAATATGTTTTGCCATAGCATTAAATTTGATATAAAAGAATAGTAATACTGTGCAACATTATATTTTGCATACGCAAACTCAGTCCCCTCTGGGGTTATTTTAAAGGCTAGGGTACTGTGAAACCATTCCTGCTTCAGAAATCACAGAGAACTGTGTAGTTATGAGGAAATATTTTAATTCTATCTAAAAATCTTTTCCTCTTCTGGTGTTTTTTAGACATACTTTGGAAATAGAGAAAGTTCAGTCTTTTATATCTACTGTCACATCCAATACTGCTGTAAAATGACAGTCCCATGTTCATATCACAAAGCTTGCCATATCTTTATTTGACAATAAGTGAAGAATTTTATTGATGATTTCATGAAATACCAACTTGCATTTATCCTATTATATTCAAGGATTTTAACTTGACCTAAGTCACCTAAAAAAAAAAAAAAAAAGAAGACTAATTTTGTCAATAGAGTAATTCTAAACATTAAAATCCATTTAAAACAAAACAAACAAACAAAAGTAACCCATAAATACTGGAGGAAATAGAAAGAGGTTTTGTTAATTCGAGTCTAGAAGTTAGCATATTTATTATTTCGGCATGGCTCAGCAGAGATACAGACAATACTTTTTTAAAGCAGTGCTGCTTTTGGCAGATGAAAAGATGGTTTAATCCAAGAGAATGCAACAAAACTTTTCTTACACTATTTCTTTTCACAGTATCCTCAAAACTCTACCCATCACTGTCACTACGGTACTCCTTTGCCTTCAAATTTTCTTTAGGCAATAATAAACAGAACACAGGTTTTAAAGAACATCAAAATGTTTAGAAACTTGTATATTTATATACACTAATGCATTCTGCTGAGATAACATGCTCTGGTAAATGTCATTATAGGGAGACATCAATTTAATTTGCAGTCATTCAGTTTTAATTATATCATGGATTCTTGGCATGCTATTCACATGTTCTTCCAGAGAATTCCCTTCTATATTTTATGTAATGAGTTGATAAAACTATAGGCATGTTAATTTATTTATGTGTTTAATGTATTTATGTTAAGATAGCAGATTGAAGGACAAGAATTCCTGAATATGTGTATCATTATTTGTTTAACAGACTGTTATTTTCTGTCTAATGTGTGTGTGAGTCGGGGGGGGGGGGGGGGAAAAAAATCCCATTTCATGCATATGAAAAACCTAGCACACAACACTTCGATCACTAGCTAAAAAATTTAGACAAATCTTTTACAGTTGTTAAATTGATTAAATATGTCTAAGAAAGGTGAGACATCATAAGACAGAAAAGGAGACCATCACCACTTAATGTTGGTGAGGGAGAGTGCATAAATCTTTCGTATCAGTCTCACTGTGAGACAATGATGAACTCCTTGCTGAGATGTAAAACCCTTTGTCATAGACTGGCACAGGGAGACAACAGCAACCTGTCTCCAGAAGACTGGACAGCTCCAGAAGATTCACTCCCACAATTTCAGTGAAAGATTTAAATTTTCATAGAGCAAGTTGAAGAAATATGTGAGTTCTGTGCAATACAGGGTGAAGGTGTGGAAATATTTTTCCACAAACAAAGGGGGTGTCTGCAGCTGAGATGTACTTGTAAATAGAGCAGCAGAGAAGATTTTCATGACTAGAGACATCAGTGTTCCCCACTTTTTCCTAGACGTGCTGTAGGGCAGGTGATGAAGCCAAGGTAGGGTGTGCACTGAAATTCTCTATAGAGGATGAAATCTCAATAGTACTTACATACCTGTTTTCAGTCTCCTCTAGTCTCAGATATCTTTAAATTATAGTTGAATCCATCAGATATTACTGGAAAGAGTGAAAACTGTGATGGCTTGCAGATGTCATTCAATATTAATAAAACTGGATAGAAGTGAAAATTAGGGGCATTTTTCAGTTTCTCTTTTATTATTATAAAATCAGAAATGGGTTAAAGCACGTATATCAAGCTAGTCTTCTATTTATGTTATTAACTTCTAGATTATCTCAACTACATACAGTATAATGTATATATACATATATATATACATGTATTACTTTAAAAATGTGCAGTCTGGGTGAAAAAATCCTATGTGCCAGTATGGAAAAGTAGACTAACATAATGCATTTTTAGGATGAGTTTGAGGCAAATTCAGTATTTTGTCATGCATTATGTATCATGGACAGATTTGTCACAGAATACTTGTAATCATCTATTTGTCCAATTTATACAATATTGATAGCCATTAGATGTAAAATGCTCAATGAAAAATTGTGACAGTTATTCTTTTGTCTTAACACAAAAAAAAACAGATGACATCAAAATAGAAAGCCATACTTTTTCATATAGTACTTTAATGTTGTTTAATTGTAAATATGGAACTTACTGGCACAGGGTATTGTAGATGCCAAGCATATGAAATATTTATTGAAGTAGTGAGGGCAATTCTAGAAGAAAAGTTCATTAAAGACTGTTAAACACAGAGATGTGGGTATGTCTTGTTGTACAGGAAGTGCCCATGCTGAAATTGCTAGCAGCTCAGAAGAATAAACAGAATAGTGTTGTGTATTCCCTCTGCTCTGATACACTTCTAACTCATGGCTCTGTCAGAGGCAGTGTACAGAGCTGGCCAGACCTTCAGCCTGACCTAGTTTTGTGTAGCTAGTTTTGTGTTTCAATTCACCTTTAAAATACTGTATTTGAATTTTCTACAACTCACAGTATCAGTGTAGGTTAAACCTGTAAGTACCAGGAAAATAATTATATAAGATCTAGCAGTGCATTTGACCTGATGTTCTCAGTGTAATGTAAATCACCGTGTAAGTAATATGAGTAGCTCTGTTGAAATAACCAATGCTACAATGAAATAGAAATAATAGAGGGCACAATGACACAGATATTTTATGTTTGGTTTTGGATGATTGTTTTAGTGTTAGTTTTGTTGTTGTTGTTGATGTTCGTCTTTTTTTTTTTTTTTTTTTTTTTGTAGTGTGGTTCATAGAGAAGAAGTGAAACTTCCTACAGATTTTTTTTTTTTTTTTTCTATCTCTACCTCATTTCTGATTTGTATGTAAAAGCTATTATTTTATGATATGTGCTCTGTTCAGTTTCCAAGTGGTGTCTTGTAAGGCAATATTTCTTTTTCAAACAGGCAATCATATGATGTGAAGTGTCACCTTTGAACCCCAAAACTCTGGTACACTTGCTAGTCTAAAATTCTGTCTAAATTGAAATGTATTTCTAGAATATTGGGTGAATATGCTGATCTTGAAAAGTAGGGTGTCATATTTCATTAGAATGGGTTTTTCTCTAAGGAAATAACAAAGAACAGGAAATCTATTTGGAAAGCTCCTTTTACTTCAAGCTTGATTTAACAAACTGATCTCTGACTTGCAGGTCTCAGGTCTCTGTAGTTATAATTCTGGTTGAAGAACTAGATTTTATGTTTATGCTACGTTATATATGTAAATAACAATTTAGAACTATATGGTATACAGTTTTATATATAGATATACAAATCTTTCTGATTTTCCTGCTGTTCTGCTCTTCACTTTCAAATCTCAAATATGTTTATATTCTAAAGCATGACTCACTGAATATCTTAAACAGAAACATATTATGGCAGCTTACTTGGAGTGACTAGCTTGTAGGAGCTTCCTTACTTCATTTTTTGGCCTTTATCTCACTGCTATAGGGAGCAGATAAGTGTACAGTACTTGCCAGTGTCTTTATCACTACATGTAGGATTTTATAGCTGAATAACAACATGAATGATGCTCTCACTTTTTCCCTCTTATTCTCTTGTGTAGAGGTCACACTACGGTTTAATTCCATGTGACTTAGTAGTTAGCTAAGTTAAAATAGAAGATATATAATTTGGCATCTCAAACTGTTATATCATTGAGCTTTAATTTAACAGAATAATTTTCTTTGTGATGGACAAGATTAATTCACTCTTTGGCCACAGCGTTGTGTCTGTGTGGCATTTTAAAACACATTATGTGCCAAAAGTTTTAGACTGACGCCACTAGCAGGAAATAGTACTTGTTTGGTGTAAATTGATTAGACTGCCTACAGCTAAAGGATTTTTATTCTAATTTAGTATTTTGAGTCATAGTGTACTCTTCATCAGATATCTCACACATCAGATATCATATGAAATTTTGTAACTTTTATTAGAAATAACTAGCTGTGCATCGGCAATAAGTTAAATCCCAGAAATTCAAAAGACATATTCACATTAAAATGAGCACAGGCTTATATGAAATAGGAAAGATACCACGGGGGGGAAAAAAAAAAATAAAAGTTAAAAAAAAAAATCTGTTGCTAAATAATCCTAACTTGGAGTTGGACATTTATTTTGGCAATTAATAACAGGACCAGGTCACTCTGAAATCATTACCAATGACCAGTGTTTCCTGTTTCTGAGACAGCTAATATATATGAATTGAAACCAGAATTTTCAGGTCCAACTCTATGGATATTTTCCATAGAATATTGGTCATAAGCACTCTTGCCAGTAGGTTTTTGTGTAATCATATTGAAAACCTTTAAAACACTTAAGCATTGGTATTGTTACATAATGCCACTGTGCTCTTCTTATCTCTTCAGCTCTAAATTTAAAAGATTTAAATAAAAATAGACACATGACATAGCACCCAGTAGCCAGTGGTGTCCAAGGCACTGAATTTGTCTGTTATGGTCAAACTAAAAGCATGAGCACATCAGATATTGCGCTTTCTACCTACAGTAAGATAAAAACATCTGTCTCAGAAACTGGCAGTATGTTAAACTGGTGGCAGAGATGGGCAATGAAGCCTTTTCAATTCTCAGATAACTCTTCCAAAGTTCTTTGAAAATTGTTCTGAGAAAACATCACTAAGTAAAAAGCAGTATTTTAGAAGACAGTTTTTGATGGAATAAACTTTCATCACATCAGAAATATGTCACATTCTATTTTCTCTTTTATTCTTGCAGCACAATTGAGAAAATAATAAAAGAGGAGAAAAGGAGAATGAATCTCTGTGATCGTACTGCAAGACAATTCTAGGTCAAAAAAACCAAACAAACACAAAACAAACAAACAATCAAACAAAAAACAGCTAAAAAACTGTGAACAGCATTTGGAAGGAAAAAAAAAAAAAAAAAAAAAAAAAAGTATTACTGCATAGTACTGATTTCCAGAGCTGTGCAAGCACAAAGTGCTGAAATATCCGCCCTCACTATTATTTTGATGAAGTACAAAAAAAGCAGAAAAGCTCAGCTAGTGTTTGGACAATAGCTAACATAGAACTACCTGAAGCAGTTCCTTTGGATGAAAACTGTAGTGATTTCATCTTGGGAAGAACTTTCTGATGTTTTAACACTGCAGCAAATATCATTTGGGCATGGTATTGATAAAAAAAGTGGGTACTACCAGATAAATACAGAAATACAAGGTTTCCTGTACACTTACAGTGAAGCCCTAATGGAGTTTTACTTGACTCCATTTGGAATCCAGTTATACTTGAAGTATACTGGATTCCAAATGGCAAACTCACAGAAGATACACTGCTAACTATTAAAAACAATGATCTAAATGCCACATAATGAATGATTGACAGAAGCTGGAAAGGTATACTGAAGTGTTACTTTATAAATGAGCTCCTTCCCAAACCTCTGCTAATGGCAGCTGTCAGAGCAAGGTTAGAGAGCAAGGTGGATATTGTGGCTATGCCCACAGTATTTTGTAAACTGATAGAGTATACATGGATTAGCAAACTGAAGCAACTGTGCTGGGGTGCCTGCAAGCAATATGGAAGTTTTATGTCTGACTAAACATAGCCTGCTCCTATGTGTGGAATATCCTTCAATACTTGAGGTTCAACCTGTCTGAAGACAAGCTGTCCCACAGACCACTCATAACTGTGGGTCCTGTGAAGGCTACCTATGGAAATACCAGATCGTCCTTTCGCCACCTGACACTCATGACTTTATTACTGCTGCAAGGATTTCCAAGCTTGATTTCCATTTCTGCTGAAATTCCCACCTCTTTTCCTTTCCTCCTTATTCTGCTTTTTCTCATTTCTTAGTGACACCATGATGCCAGCTGCCTAAACTAATTAGGTCATTTGTGCAAAGAAATACACTGTAAAGGGAAATGATGGGCTTAATTCTGTAGCTGCATCAGCCACTCTGGAAGGATATTCCAAAGACTGCTCCTCCAGCTCACCTGAAAGTTCTATGCCTGATAGGCAAATGTGGACTGATGGCCCAACATTTCATTTGTGATGCTGCACAACAAACAACAGCAGCAAAATTTTTGGATTTGAAATGATAAAATAGACATCCTGTGGTGTTGACTCATGTTCTAACATGTTTATGTCAAATTTTTGAAGCATAAATCCAGATTCAAAGGAATGAACATTGCATAAGGTAGCCTCATACATCTTGATTCTTACCAGAAATTACTTAATTAGTATGATGTGGGAAATCCACCACGGGCAGAGCTGTGATTAAAGATATCAAGGCTATTCTGCAAATTCTCTTGTGTAGAGCAAGTAAATTAAAAATATCCATACTTTGTACTCTGGACTCCCAGGTTACACCAGGGTGATTGATGGGTATCCTACTCCCTTCTGGTACCTTTGCCTGGCCACTACAGGGTTTTAGGTACTATACACATGACACTCAAGCCTCTGTATACAAAACAGATGGAATTGTGAATACCTTATCAGGTGGCATATGCCTGTACTTACCCCACTGGTCAGGAGGCTGACAATGAACTAAATCTGGTTTAACTGTGTTCTAATATATTAAAGCAAGCAAGCAAACAAACAAACAAAAAACCACACACACATTTTGATAAGGATATTTTAGTAGAATGTAAAAGGATCTCTCCACACTCTTAAGATTTAGTGTTTTCTTAAAATGAGCTTTTTATACAGTGTACCCTGCAAATGTCTCTAAAGTACAATGCAATGCTTCACAGAGACAGATAAGCCAATTCTGACAGAATTAACTCAGGTTTCAGGATCAGAATTATGCTTAAATATTGCTATGCCTGGAATAAACATTGCTCTACCTGGAATAATAAATCTTATTTATATTAGGAGCAAGGGCTGTTAGCAAAGTGGCAAATCAAGTTATCTTGCACTTTGGATCATATAACTTAGATGAGATTCATCAGTTTAAAGGTGTAACTCCAAACTGTAACTCCATGTCAAACACTTTGACTTTTTCTATTCTACTCTTGCTAATAGCGTATCTTATCTTCTTGCAAATAGAGTATCCTTATCTTCTAACCAATTCTTTTGTAACAGCTTCCTGAACTTATTTTCTGAAATCTGTTGATTTGTAATGAAATTCCTTATGGCAAAAGAAGATATTCCTTTGTACATAATTTAATTTTTGTCTGTGCTGATTTTCCCTTGGACTCTGGAACAAAACAAGCATTTTTTCACTCCTCAGTATTGCCTCATGAAAAATGTAAGATTTTATGAAGAGATAAACTGAACCTGTAGAACTTTCATAATAAATATTTACACACTTAAATCTAATGTACAATCCATGAATTACCTGGATAATTTAGAGAAGCAGTTTCAACTACCTTTTTATCAGTCCTCCCAAAACTAAGACAATGCAAGATATGAATTGTTCACATAGAGGTGAGAGTATTTTTTTTTTCCTGGCTCTTTGAACAAGAGCACTTTCATCTTAGTTGGAATCTAAACAGTTTTAAGCGGTTTTAAGATTTTCTCAAGATTTTAGGAGTGTGATCCTGTGTTATTGAAATCAATGACAAAATATCAATTGACTTTCCTGGAAATAAGATTTGGTTTCACATCTGTATTTATTCATCTATGATTTTAATTTTCCCCTTCTCTTCCAACTACAGTGAAACTCTTTGTATTTGGGAGAAATTCATGAAGTAGGTCCAATATATTCCAAATAAGAAATATTATTATTATTATTATTTTAAAGGAATCATGAGTAGAAATAGAAGTTATTTTAAAATGATTTCCTTTTGGACATCTAGAGGGAAATATATTCCTATGCACAGCACCACCTTATTCACCACGTTTTATGCACTTATGCATAAAATTTAAGAAGTATGTGAGAGATATAGACATCCTGAGCTGTCCCTTTGCATGGAGAAGAATTGCATTCTTATGGAATTAGTGTTTCAATATTAAATCTGTTTTAAAATGCTATACAAATGAATAATTCATATAGGTCACAAGATGGATATGACTGTCCTCCTTTGAAAGTATGATAAAATTGCTTAAAATATATTTAACTTGATTTTTATTTTCCCATGTCATTCTGATAATAGAAATACTACCCAAATTTCTGGCTACTGGTATTATTGTTAAATAAAATTGCTTTCTCAAGTCTTTTTGTTTTTCCATTCACATCAGTATGATGAAGGAGGAGTGAGAGTTTGGTAACTGAGCATGTAACTCTTCATGTTTTAGCAAAGCTGCATATAAGAAAGGAAGTTAGGCCAACTAAATGAAAAAGAAACTGGTGGTACATCATCTCTTTCAGAGCTAAGAATATAAAATCTTACTTTTATATTGACATTGGACTTTCATAACATCTTCTGAGGAAATATTCATATTGTTGCTTTTTTTGTTGTTGTTCTACATTTTTTTTTTTTAAATAAAGAGACCACAAGCAGATAACTATTTTATAAACAGTGATTATACCCATGAGAATGCAAATGCTACTAAGCA
The DNA here is from genome assembly GCA_011076525.1 of Nettapus auritus. Classification (NCBI taxonomy): domain Eukaryota; kingdom Metazoa; phylum Chordata; class Aves; order Anseriformes; family Anatidae; genus Nettapus; species Nettapus auritus. The sequence goes on along the minus strand of CM021765.1, from coordinate 105,940,617 downwards.
AGTTTATTTGCTATTGACATTGTTTCTGACTTAGATATATATATATATAGTACATTCCATTCATTCTACAGCATTAAGTGCTTATTTTGGCCAGATGCATCTAGTAATACTTGACAGTGTAGTACTCTGATATGGTATAATTACAGCTATTCAAAATGATATTCTCTAACGTAGGTATATATGTTTGTTGAACCTCATTATTGGCCTCTAGATTCTCTGTTCATGGGTCCTTCTTGACATGAAAGTCTAAGCAAGGCCTTAACATTTTTGGGTAGAACAGGACTATGACTTGCTACGAGATTGCATATGTATGTATGTAGTTCTGCAACCATATAAGATTTTGTGCTTCTGCAATTTGTAATCCAGTAGAACTCTTCAAGTCTTTTCTATATAACTCTTATTTAAGTTGTTTTATTCATGTATTCAAACATTTTTTTCCAATTCACAAAGGTCATTTTGAACTCCATTCCTGTCCTCTAACATAATAAAAATATTTCCCAGCGTGTGATCTTCTGAAAATACATACATACATACATACATACCATGGAGTCACCATCCCTGGAGGTCTTTAAAAGACATTTAGATGTAGAGCTTAGTGATATGGTTTAGTGGAGGACTTGTTAGTGTTAGGACAGAGGTTAGATTAGCTGATATTGGAGATCTCTTCCAACCTAGACGAATCTGTGATTCTGTGATACATATATATATGTATATACATATATATATTCCAGACTATTAAGAAGGGGAAAAGGAAATGCCAGTGGATGTAGGACATATTGCATCAGAACCCTTTTGGTAATGTCCTCCATTTTTATAGTGAACTGCCCATGACTGTTCTCTGAATAATATAAATTCACTTACAGTTGTCTAACCTGATACATTTCTAACAAATCTATGCTATTTTGTTCTATGCTTTCAAACATAAATCTGATTATTTGTTCCAATATATTTATGGGAATTAAAATTATTCCTCAAAAGATGATTTCCCTCTTTTCACCTGATCAAAAATGTGCATTATATGTTCTCACTTCATGTCTTTTCATACTTTTCTGAATTGTCTTCAGTGATTCTAAGACTTTGTCAGCTGCTTCTCTGACTACTAGGACCAGCCATATGTCTCACATATCTGACTTGTCTGTGTACTATCTAAGCTTTTCCTTTCTCACTCAGTGCTGTTGCTGATGCTAAGTGTGAGCTGTATGTCAGCAGTTGACCTTTTCAGTCAAGACTGATGCAGAAGGCATCAGTGCTTTGGCTTTTGGGGGGTTATCTGTTTTTTTCCAATGCAATGATAAGCCTTGCAATGCAATGCAATGATAAGCCTTGGATTTTATTATTGTAGTCTTAAGCATATGCTGTGATAAATTTTTGTTTGGCTTTCAATTATCCAGTCAATAATGGTGAATAATTAATTCAGATAAATTGTTCCATAGGCTGTTCTGCTATCTACTTTTCCTGATTGATTGATGCCTCATCCACCTGAACTTTCTTGGTATACAGTAGATCACAGATCACAATAATAAAGGGTGTTTTTTTTTTTTTTTTTTTTTTTCCCTCTCATTCATAAGCCAGAAGCAAAGATGATAGTTCAGCCAAGGGGAGGCATTTTGAACTACAAGGTAACATTTCCTACAGAGTCATACCATCATTTCAAACTAACTTATGAACTTATGTCTCTATTAATATTATAGCTGTAATAAGAAGAGAGAAGAAAGAAGAGGAGGAGAGGAGAGGAGAGGAGAGGAGAGGAGAGGAGAGGAGAGGAGAGGAGAGGAGAGGAGAGGAGAGAAACGAAAAGAAACGAAACAAAATGAAATAAAATGAAAAGAAATGAAAAGAAATGAAACAAAATGAAAAGAAAAGAAAAGAAAAGAAAAGAAAAAAGAAAAGAAAAAGAAAAGAAAAGAAAGAAAAGAAAAGAAAAGAAAAGAAAAGAAAAGAAAAGAAAAGAAAAGAAAAGAAAAGAAAAGAAAAGAAAAGAAAAGAAAAGAAAAGAAAAGAAAAGAAAAAAGAAAAGAAAATAATGGCACAGATATGGGTGCCCAAAGAAGTTACACAGTTGGACAGGGTCAGCTCTTGAATTAGTCATAAATGGTCTAATAACATTTGATCTTTTGTTGTGGTTTAACAGGACCTAGGAGCAGGCAGTGGCTTAGAACATGAAAGTTATCTTTTGCTTCAAAGCAATTGGGAAACCTATGCTGAGAGGGAGAAAAAATGTCATCAAGTAGCTCTAACAGAGATAGTGTGATCTTACCAGTAATGAAGCACTACCCTGTGAGGGGTAGAGGCAGCAAAGCTATAGCCTTGAACCGAACTACAATGAGCTATGTAAAGTAGAAGGCAGACTTGTAGTAAGTATAATGCCTATAAACTTTCTCCTTATATTTCATCCCAGTGCTAAGAGCACAGTGGGGACCATTATCTCACTCTGTCCACCATTCTCTAACATGTTCAGTATCACAACAGACTTTGTGGAGGATGATTTTTGCTCCTTACTACTAGTCCACAAGATTTTTCAGCTGCATTAGTGGCCATCAGGCTGTTCAGCTTAACACAGACTCCATGAAACCTGTCAGATAGCCATCTTGCAGAGGCCAGACTGGAAATTTTAACCAGAGTATAGTCGAGGCAAAAATGTTAATAGGGCCTCTATGTCTAGGGGCAAAGCACATGAATAACTGCATCCTGAAACTTATATACAGGATGGATTCAGGAAATTACAGACAACTATGCCCTTAAGTGTAGCCAGCTGGTTCAAGCTGGCCGCTTCAGTGAATGTGAGACTGAAATCAATTGTATCCATAGCATACAATTTAAAATCAGACAATACGTCTATCTATATGTCTGTCACAATGATTTGCATCATACCACATATTTTGATTTAGCCTCTTCTATTTTCATCAACTGCTTCTTTATTCTTGGCACATGTTTAAATTTAATCAATTTCAGTGTCAAAATGGTGTCCTGAAGGATATCTTAAATGAGAAATCCTATTCAGTAAGTCATTTAAGTAGTTGTTTGTTTTAAATGTATTTCCCCCCCCCCCAAAAAAAAAAAAAATAATGGGAAACAGTAACTGACCTGCAGCAATATTTGCACTTTCTTTAATACTTGTTCAACTAAGTTCTGAACAACATCTTTTTCTTAGTATTCTATCATTTTTTTCTTTCTTCATAAGTTTCACTATACGTCCTTGTTCTTACTACTTTTCCCATTCCCTTCACTTGAAAGTTAGCATATCTGTCTCCCTTTTTTTATATATTGATTTGCTTTTGTACATCCACACATTTTTGGTTCCCCAGTAACTTCTTTTATGGTGTTGTGATGGGAATATAATTTCATAGAATCATAGAATATCCCGAGTTGGAAGGGACGCATAAGGATCATCAAGTCCAACTTGGCGGAGCAAAGGAAAAAGTAAGAAGGAGTAAGAAGTAATGAAATATTAATTGCCACTGAATACCTTTCCTTTGGTTGTGTCTGTATCACAATTAGCACATTATGTGGGAGATGATTTAAGGTACACTTTTGTGCTGTAAGTAATTATAAATGATTAAAGTAGATGAGAGCACAATTTATAAGGGTGACAGTGCTGGCAGAAACAACTGCCAACTTCTTGTGAGGTATTGTTTTTTCAAACTCTCTCATTAAGGTTATTCTGCCTTATAATGCTTCTCTCCCATAGTTTATAATAAACAGTGGTGAATCTATGAATCCAAATTCTCAGTGCCTGCATATACCTTCAATAACTGAAAGTTCGTACTAAGCGTCAGACTGGATTTTTTTTTTTTTTTTTTTTTTTTTTTTTTTAAGGATTTGATAAGATTATCTAACCTGTCTTTAAAATGAACTAGCAATAGTGATTGGGAGAATATTTTATCAAATGACAATGAAATGCATGGATCTCGATTGATTCAACAGCTTTGGAGTTCCAGAACATAAGGGACATTGCTTGTGTTCTTGAGCATTTTTATTGCACACAATTGACAGTTATTGCATTGTCATAGGAGCCATAAGGACTCTGGGGTTATTTCCCTTTTGTAGAGTAGTTTTACAATTTTCAAATCCTTTTAAAACTTGGGTTTAAGAATTTATGGGTGTTACTGCAGTGGTTAAGGCCAGAAGTGGTCTTCAAATGGAAGCACAGTTAATACATGAGTTTAAGACTATTTCAACAGGATCTTTGCTTCCTACCCATCTTTATATTTACTTGTCCCTTCATAAAAAGAAGTGATACTTCTATAGTCAATCAAAGTGGAGTGATCCATGAAATGACTACATTAACTGCTTCCAGTTGTATCTATAGTGCCCATTAAGATTTTTTCTTACTATATCTTCATGCTATTAAAAATAAGAAACAAATGTTTTCTTTAATCAATAATGACCATAAGGAAATATATATATATATATATATCTTCCTATTTAGAGAGATTAGGGGGAATAATAAAATAAACCTTCAATTGTTTATCAGACTGCCCTTCAGCTTCAAAGTAGGAATCAGAGATGTAGAATATCTCATTAAAATAGAAATGTCAAGCCTGAGATGAGATCTGAAGGACAGCAAAAGGTAAAGATCCCTCCTAAATACCATGGCACTGCTAGTTCATTAAGTTGGGACTAGAATTGTTAACTAAGTTGTCAACTGGTACTGAAAAGAAATGACATTGAAACACCACTTTGATTTACTCAGTGGGTGCAAAGATTTAAATATCATCTTTTTGTACCTAATGAGAATTAGATATTGAACAAAATGTCTCAAAATGTCAGTCAGTAGAGCATATGCTATTGAGATTTTTTTCTGAAGGCAGAATCTTTTTTTTTTTTTTTTTTTTTTTTTCCTTCATAATACAGAAAAGACTGGTTTAGATGGTCTTTAAGGAGATATAAGAAAATGTGGTGTAATAATCATTGAGGAGTCATCAACCTCTCTCAGGCTAAGGGAAGATCCAAAATACAGTATTCTAATCTGAGAATTAGGAGCACATTCTCTGTCACTGTATTTCTCAGCAATCTGCATTCCGTTTCTGTGTTTTAGTTTTTCTAATGTATTTACATATATATATAGTTAACAGTAACAATAGCAGAACTGAAAGGGTAAATTATATTTTTGTGCTGTTATGTTTGTGATTCCAAGAGATATTTTTCATAATTAGTTGCAATGAGAAATTAACATTTTAAATAAAATAAAAGTGTAGGAAGAAAACTTATGTGAGCAAACTGAAATGTGTTTTAGTGTATTCTAACCATTTTGGTTTTATTTGATCATTTTGTGTAAATGATTAGTAATGGTCTGTTGATCCATTAATCATCAAAGTTAAAAGCAATAGCCTAAGTTTTTGAAACCATTCTCCCCTTCAGATTAAATTCCATCAAACTAATTACAATTTTAACAACAACAAAAAGTTGAAACAATATTTTCAACTGTTTTAACAAACCAGTCTCAGGCCCACTGATAAAGCTTCCCCCTTTAATAATACTGAAAATACAAGACCAGATAGAGAAGTGTTCAGATATTATGCTAGCAGAGTAATATAAACAGTTAAGTTTGGTGGACAATTAAATGAAAAAGGATATGAAATGAGGGGGAAAAAACAGAGTGGGAAGGATCAGAAAAGCAAAGAAAAAATGCATCTGGAAAAAGAAGCAGGTTACAGAAAAAAGAGTCAACAGATGGTAAATGGGAAAAAAAGTATGTTGTAGGGGAAGAGACCTAATGTCTTCTCCTTTGTAACACGGAGGCTGTGAAATTGAGGAACCGTGTTTTTCCTCAGTACATGAACAGAGTAGCCAGCTGGGCATAGCCAAGGGAATAAAATGTCCAATGAAATCAGGCAAGTTACTCTCCTGTAGGAGACAGGAACAGATTGGAAATTTATAATGTCTTCGCAGGAAGGTTCCTCTAGAGATCATCTAGTCCACCCACCCTGCTTAGAGCAGGGTCATCCAGAGAAGGTTGCTAAGGGCTGTGCCCAGCTGGATTCTGAATATCCCCAAGGATGTATAATCCACAACTGCTCTGGGAAACCTGAAGGGTTTAAGTTTAAATGGAATTTCCTGTACTTCAGTTTGTGCCTATTGTCTCTCATATCACTGGATTCTACCAAGAGTCTGGTTTGTTCTTTTTTATTCCCTGCCATCAGATATTTATACACATTAGTAGTATCCCCCTGAGCCTTCTATGTTCCAGGCTGAACAGTACCACCTCTCTTAGCCTCTCCTCATACAGAACTGCGCCAAACCCTTAATCAACTTTATGGCCCTTTTCTGATCTTGCTATGGTACAACTCCGTGTCTCTTTTACTGGGGAGCACAGCACTTAAGCCAGCATGCCAGATGTGTCTCCCCAGTGCTAAGCAGAGGGGAAGGATCACCTCCCTTGATCTGCTGGCTACACTCTGTTTGGTGCAGCCCAGGATGCTGCTGACCTTCTTTGCTACAAGGGATCATTGCTAGATCATGGGCAACTTGGGGTCCACCAAGATGACCAGATACTTCATAGAAAATCTGCTTTCCAGATAGTCAATTCAGTTCCTGCTGTGTACTGGTACATAGAACCATTCCTTCCCAGGTGCAGGACTTTGCCTACCACTTTGTTGAACTTTATGAGATTTCGGTTGGCCTATTTCTTCAACCTGTCAAGGTCTCTCTGAAAGGTAGAACAACCATCTGGCCTGTAAACCACTCTTCTGAATTTTATATTGTCTTAAGACTTGCCAAAGGTGTACTCTGTCGCACTACACAGGTCATTAATGAAGATGTTCAACAGTATTGGAACCAGTATCTATTCCTTGGATACACCACTGTGAATGGACCTCCAGCTGTACTTTATGATACTGATCACAATGCTTTCAGCCCAGGAGTTTTCTTGGGTAGATAATGATAGGACAAATGGGAATGGTCTTCAACTAAAGAAGGGGAGATTTAGACTAAATATTAGGAGTAAATTCTTCACTGTAAGGGTGGTGAGAGGCTGAAACAGATTGCCAAGAGAAGTTGTGGATGCACCATCCCTGAAGAAGTTCAAGGCCAGGCTGGATGGGGCCTTGGCCAACATGATCTAGTGGGTGGCATCCCTGCCCATGGCAGGGGGGTTGGATCTGGATGATCTTTAAGGTCCCTTCCAATCCAAGCCATTCTATGATTCTATAGTTTTTATTGACACTTCTTAGGTGAGTCCAAAATTATCTGAAAATGTGATGGCAGTTGTGCCGAGGTTGCTTATCAATGCAAACTAAATTAGTCAAAATTTTCCTTTGAAAAATACTCTGTGGAACCCAATTTTTTCTTAAGTCATCCTGAGATTCATTTTAACCTATTTTCACTGTTCAAGGCACTCATGCTGAAAATTTTGAAGTCAAATTTGAATCTCTTTTATTTTGGAAAACATTTAAATCTACATTTTTTTTCTCCGTCTAGGAGAATACTTAACCATCCATGAACTGGTGGTTTCTTGTTTCTCTTCCTCAGTATTTCCCCCCCCCCCCCACTCTGCATGGATTTCCTCATGTAGAGACAAAAGCAAGGACGCCTCTCTCTGTCTAATGGTGATGTGAGATGCGAAATTCCACCCACTACTTCTGGACTTGATTAATAATCTGTGTAAGTTAGTACAGCAGTACAACAAATTTATAAGTAGTGTTGGACTGAAGCATACCTTTAATCATGTCCCTTAGGCCACTATTCATAGCAGGACAATCTGAAAAAGGAAAATAGCAGCATTACCTTCTTCTATTGAGCTAATATTTCATTTCCTGTTACTTTTACACACATACATATACAAATCTTAAAACACATTCTGTTTAACTTGAAACTAGTGTTTTCATGTCTCCATTTTTTCTCCATTTTTTCTAGAATTAAAAACACTTTTTTTTTTTTTTTTTTTTTTTTGGCTTGGCTTGGCTTGGCTTGATCTCAGCCAGAGTTTTGTGATTGTTCAGTTAAGGGGAAAAATGTGTTATTTACACAATCATAATTCTAGTTACAGAAGAATGAACATATCAGTGTCCTTCTTGAAACAGATTTTCAACAGTAAAAGCCAACACTTACTGATATCATATTTTTTATAATTTTATGAATGTGTTTTTTACTGACTACTCCTAAAAATTATTCTTCCAGTACCTGGAAAACACTCATTAATCTTTGACCGTTCATCTCTCATCTGTTTATGGTGAAGAACATAATGTTTCAATATACTTGCATTAACAGTGATGAAAATTATCAAATTGCATTTTTAGATGTTATAAGACATGCATGGACAGATCTGCTGTAGCTATAATTAGCTGACTGATAAATATAAGTTAGCACCTAGATGCATTTTCTGTTTAATGCATAGAGAAAGTACTTGACATCTTGTGAAGTATTAGATCAGCCTGTGTGATTAATTTCTTATCTTCAGTTGGTGCTTCATTCAATAATTCAATAGATTCAATGAATCTAGAACTAATATACTTAAGCCTTAGATGAAGTTCTGTACCCTGTATACCTGTATAGACCAACAAAATTCAGTAGCTGTGCATAAAGTTGCAGTGGTAAGCTAACTAGCATTCATTTCTGTGCACTAGGAGTCTCGAGCTTATCCTTGGTACTTTAACTATTGCCCTACCCCTAAAATACAAGGTACTAATTATTGAATACATTTTTACAAGCTTTCAAAATGGAAAAAAAAAAAATCTGGCCAAGCAGAAGAAAACAAATAGGACAAAAATAGGGCATATTACCCTTTTCACCACACCCTTCCAAATTCTTTGCATTGTTAGCAAAACAACTAAGCAAGACATTTCAGTGTAAATCATTTGAGACAGAAATTACTTTACCTTGCATCTTTTCAAGACCTTTCAGTATGCATGCCCAGCTGCTTTTCGTTATTATGTATTTGTTCAAAATCTGCTGAACTCTTTGAAAGAGCTGCCAGTAGGAGCACAAAGGGCAGAAAATCAACATTTTGCTGATTATTTATTTATTTATTTATTTATTTTGAAATGTGCACTACACATGTAGAACAACACTAAAATAGCACGGATCAATTTTGAAATGCATGGATCATAAATAAAGTTTTTCAAAAATGTATTTGCATGTCCTTATATTCTACTAGCTTTGTTTTCTGGTGTGTGCTGATTAAAGCAGCTGAAATGTTCCAAAAACTTAACCACTAGTTTTTGAATTATGGCTATAATACTATAAGGTAGAGTAGCCATAGAGTAGTGGTGACAATAAGGTCTTCCTGTAAGATAGTGGCTGACCTACATAACTCTTCACAGAATTTAAGCTGTAGAACAGTATAACAAAATAACAGAAGATGCCAGAACACAAGTCTTACATGAAGCTCATGACGATCAGATAGATCCTGCTTACAGGATCCTGAAATTTACTTTGGTTTTAGTAAAAAACAACAGCTGAAGTTTACTTATCTTTATAGAATTATTATTATATGAACATGTAAGAACCAATAAAAATAACTATGGACAGAATACATTACAATTAAGCAAAATTAAATACTGGAGGGATTGATTATCCGTGTTACTATTTTTGATCCTCTGGAACAAAATCATTAACTCTGAAAACTAACCTACTTGTACTCATAAAATCATAGAATCGTAGAATCATAGAATGGTTTGGGTTGGAAGGAAATGTAAAGATCATCTAATTCCAACCACCCTGCCACGGATAGGGACACCTCTCACTAGAAGAGGTTGCTCAAAGCCCCATCCAGCCTGGCCCAAAACACTTCCAGGGATGGGGTATCCACAAATTATTTGGGCAAATTGTTCCAGTGCCTCATCACCCTCTGAGTAAAGAATTTATTCCTTATATCTAATCTAAACCTACCCTCTGTTAGTTTAAAACAATTACTCCTTGTTCAGTCCTGACAAAAAAGTCCCTCCTTAGGCCCCTTTAGGTACTGGAAGGTTGTTATAAAGTCTCCCTGGTGCCCACTGTTCTCCAGGCTGAACAACCCTAACTCCTTCAACTTGTCTTTGTTGGAGAGGTGCTTCAGTCCCCTAATCATCTTTGTAGCCCTCCTCTGGACTCATTCAAATGCTTCCGTGTCCTTGTGCTGGAGGCCCCAGAGCTGAACATAGTACTCCTTGTGGAGTCTCAAGGATTTTGTGACTTCTCTATCCAAATTTCACCAATGTTCAACCTCTCCCAATGTGGTTTATTTGTTTTTCTCTGTATGTCCAAGGCATTTCTCTTGCTGTAATTTGTGTATGTTGCTTCCAGCATTTTTGGTGGACGTCACTGAAAGATCTACATCTTCTACAAAATTCACCTTACATAGTGGAAGATACCTATTAAACTTCTGCCATTAACCTTTTCTCAAGGCTAAACAAGCCAATTCAATTATCTCTCTACATATCACGTGCTCCTGCCACACCCTGGTCTTCATGGTGATCTTCCACTTGACAAAATGGAAAAAAAAGACAAACTTACAGTTTGTCAATGTCTTTCTTTTACTGATGGGACTGAAAACTGGAGTTAGTTTTCCAGGTCTGGCCTCCTGATTGCAAGCTGAAGTGAAGAATAACTTCCATGTTGTGCTAGCTAAGCTCAGAGCTGAACAGAGTACTCCAGGTGGGGTCACATGAGAGCTGAGTAGAGGGAGAGAATCACCTCCCTTGTTCTACTGGACATACTTCTTTTGGCACAGCCCAGGATACTGTTGGCCTTCTGGGCTGCAAGTGCACATTGCTGGCTCTTGTCAGGCTTCTTGCCAACCAAAACCCCCAGGTCCTTCTCATCAGGACTGCTTTCAATCTATTCTCTGCCTAGCCTATATTTGTGCTATGTAGTTTTGTTTGGACAGCAGACATGCTGAAGAACTCTACAATTTGAGCAAAATTATATAAATTATATCCTATTTGGTATAATACTGAGATATAACACCCAACAGCCTGTTCTGGCATGCTTAAGAAACAGTGTTAACAGATTAATAAATTGAACTAAAAACCCAGAGGAAAAAAGAACACTAGCAAAAACAAAGAAAAAAACAAACAAACAAACAACAACAATAAAAAACACTGGAGATTCACACTCACAATGTGTATATAGAACAACTGCCACTGAAGAATATATAAATGTTTCCAAAACCACAGTTTGCAATAACCCACAAAAATCTGGAAAGGTCTTTAAATACTGAAATAATTATGCTGGCAGGAATAAAAGTTCCAAGAGAACAGAAATTCACATAGCTTTTAGCCATTTCTATTAAGGTGATTTTGTTGACAAAACAGCATGAATTTGTGAACTAAAAGTGGCAGTTTATTTAATTTCTCAGATAAATGCCCAGACTCATCTGAAAAGAGAACTCTTTAGAAGCATGACTAAAAATGCACAGACGACATACTAAATAAATACACTTCAAACAATCTAAGAGTTTCTGAAAGAAATCTTGTGTTTTCTTAGATGTGCAAATTGTAAATTAAATCAGAACTTCTTTGTTTTGTGCAAGACAAACAAAGAAAATATGTTGTCTTTTTATTTATTGACTTGAAAATTTAAAGAAATGTTAGTTACAACCATCAAGAAAGAAATAACTGCAGTGAGGCCATAAACATTCAACACATTGAGCAAATAATTAATTTTAAATGGCACAAAGCACAGAAGAAAATAATTAGTGGTCCTTATTTTTTAACCCATTTACTTTAAAAAAATCATCAAATTAATGTAAATGACAAAGATATTATATATCCCTGGAAATTCCACTACATCTTCAAATAGCAAGAATATATATGTACGAGCTGTCAGAATAGTCTGTATAGCCATATTTAAAATAGAAAGTTTAATTCAAAAACCCTGACCCTGTACAAAATCCAGTGCAGATAACAGCAATGGAAACCAGTAAAATAAAGAACGTGGAAACTTCTAATTCTGGTACAGCTGTACAACCTTGGTTCATCTGAAGACACTGAAGAGTACAGATGAGGGTTTTTATTATAGCTGGGTCCATCTCCATCCATGTTGTTGGTCCCTATTGTAAAAACAAGTTTTAAGCTTTTGCTTTATCTTATTATTATTTATTTTATTTTGCTGCTGCTGAATGCATGGGTTTTGATTTAATTTAGAAGAACACACTGGCACTCAGGCCTTTCTCAGCTAGTAGTAAAATGTATTTCCAAGGCTTTTATGATGGCATTTTTTACACCTATGGCTCATTTGGAGATTGTAATGTGTATTAGCACGTAAAATGCAGAAGGATTTTACTCATTTATTTACAATATAAATATTAAAAAATAATATCCCCTTTAAAATTACTCACTTAAACTATGTCTTCATTTCATTGAGGAGATACAGAAGACTTTAAGAAGACTTGATTACTCTGTAAATGAAAGCATCATACCATAATTTAGGAACCAACCTGAAAAAGCTGGTAACTGTAGTAATAAACATGAGCTAGAATGCATCCCTTAAAAGGAACCAAGTTAAAAAGGGGGAAAAAAATGATTCTCCAGTCATTTACTGAACCTATTTATAGTAAGAGTCAATTTGTTTCTCTCACTTTCTTTCAGTATGGAGGATAAGAATATATATAAGAAATAATTTCACGGATGACAGTATTTTTGCAATTTGATTTCAAAATCAGTTCATTGTTACAATCCTTTAATTCAATGAAGACATATAAAAAGTAACTTTCAATTCTCCAAGACAATGAAGGTGATGTTGGTTATCTGTATGTGCCGGTGCCCAGGTGCTGGCAGTGGGGCTGCTGTGGACACTGTGCTGGCCTCAGCTGGTTCCAGCTGGCTCCAACGGACACACTACTGGGGGGGGATCAGGAGGGGGACGCAGCCAAGATGGTGGCACCTCACCTCGGGGGCAGCCTGGGGAAGAGAGGGCAAACACCGCACTGCAGGGGGTGGTGGGAGAATAGTGTGAGAAGTGGCCCTGAAGACACTCAAGGGAGAGGAGGAGGTGGGCAGAGGTGCCCTAGGTGCACAAGCAGAGCCTCTACAGCCCATGGAGATCCATGGTGGAACAAGTATTTCCCTGCAGCCTATGGACAGAGCCATGCTGAAGCAGGTATCCACACTGCAGCTGTGGGGGACCCTGTGCCAGAGCACATTTATTCTGAAGGTACTGTGGAAAGCCTATCATAGAGCAGCAGAAAGGTGTGAGGATGGAGCATCAGAAAGGAGGTGTTGTGGACTTATTGCAACCCTCTCAGCCTTGTATCACTTGGGGTACAGGAGGAAGGGGAGCTGGCAATGAAGAAGTGAAGTTTCCTCTGGGAGAAGAGGGCTGGGAGGAAGGTGCCCCCTCGCTATCCAAGCCAATTTCAATTAGCAGTAAGTTAAATTATTTTTCCCCAGGTCAAGTCTGTTTTGCCCATAACAATTTGTGGTAAGTGACTGGTGTCCTCCTTGTCTTTGAATCCATTATTTTTGTCAGCCTATTTTGCCCCCATCTTGTTGACGAGGGGGTACAAAAAAGCAATAGATAAATGGATGTTAACCATGGTTAACCTGTCACATTATCTCTTACTACCTTTCTTCAGTTGCAGTCAGGAATCATGGCAATAGAGGTTTTACGTTTGTCCCTACCTAAAAGGTAGAATTTCTCTCTTGATTTCATGTTACAGATGGTATTCTTGGAATTAATTTGTAAGCATTCTTGACTGACTTCTGAGTCATTGCAGTCAAATACATCATATAGAAAAATTAAAAAATTGAGAATCTATTGCTATTGGCTAGTGTTTTTTAATCAAACATAATGAAAGCTGAGATACATACACACTGAACTGTGAAAGCAGTAATATCATAATACGTTTCCAGTAAAATAGTGATGCTATTAACAATGAAGCAAGATGACATTAAATATACCATTGCTAAAACAGTCAATCAGTTTGCTGGACTTTTCTGTAGAAATAATATAGGTTAAATTCTGACATTTGAATTACAGGAAAATGCATATGAAATGTAATTAATAGATATTATGGAATATGGCAGACCACACTGCTGCAAGTTTTTTTTTGGCATTTTTTATTTTTTTTTGTTTGTTTATTTGTTTTGGTGGTGGTGATTTTATTTATTTATTTATGAAGCTATATGCTGATGTAGGCCATTTGTATCACTGTATGATTCGTTTGGTTATATGTCCTTTTCCCCTCCTTCTTGATGTGAAACCAGAGATTCTGAAGCCCAGTCATATGATTAATGGTGGTCTGTATGGAAATTATATCATATACAGGTTATGGAGGAGCATGTGATATGAAACATATGACTGATCTGAATGACTTCACCAAGAATTCTTTAGGAAAACACTGAAACTGCTACTTACCATATCTGAAACATTGGCTTACACATGAGAGTTTTCCAGTTTATTCACAGGTAACAGATTTAGTGTCAGTAAAATTACATTAAGAATAGAAGTTACTTAATTGCCTAATTATATCACTGAATATTATTATTCATACAGGAGATAACAAGTAGCAAGAACTGTTTCAAGAGAAATTAAGAATGAATTATTTTTCATTTGGGTAGATTGCAAACCTGTTATCATCAGTTGCTATTAAGACTTATGGGGAATCAATTTAACTTTATATTATCACAATACAGAGAAGAATTAAATAAAACATTCATTTATGAAACTTGTCTCTTGTTAGTTGTTTCATGCTAACGAGTTTATTAGCTTAAGTGCCTTTAGCATTTTGGTGTAGTAATGCAATTACAACAAACTCAGAGCTATATGTGCCCAGCAATTTTATCAATGAGAAAACATTTTAAAAGTTAACATCTTAATGACTTTAGTAATTTTGCGGGAGTGAAGAAAAAGGTGAAAATATAGCAATTGTTAATTATATGGTTGTTTTATAGATTGGATAGGAAAAAGCTTTGTTAAAAAGAAGTAATATTTGTCATTTAATAAAAATGTTCTCTTTCAAATTACTTTCACTTCATTATATTAGAGTGTGGGATCTGCACAAAGTCTGATGACTTTAAACAATGAGAACAAATGTGACAGGCAAAATATGCTCAGTCAACAGCTTATTAAACCTATTTAAGAGTGGAAACAATTGTACAGCATAGGGCTAATGGCTGTAGCTAGTCTGTAGGAAAGGAATCAGTTTCATTCCAATACTTGCAGCAAATAAAGTAACTGTGATTCTAATTTAATTTGTCAATGCCATTATTTGTTGAGAAAGACTAACTTGGTAGAAATGCCAATAAATGGAGTTTATATTAGGTAAAAGACTAGTTCAAGGACCTAATCCAAATGTAGTTAAAGATGATGCAATTTCTATGTTTGTTCAACTTCTTCAGGTTCAGGAAATATCAAGATGGATAGTGCCATGTGTATTTGGTAGACAAAGGCTGCCTGGATTAAATACAGCTTTATTTCATGATATGAGAAGAGCATTGTGTGAAAAATAGACATGTAGAGATCCATGGCTGGGAAAACTGAGGGTTTCTACAGCTGATATTCTGGGGGAAGACATTTTCCCAACTATACTTCCAAGTTCATGTGATAAAGAAGCTGGATTTCCAGAGTAACAGTCATTGCTTTTGAGATGAGAAAAACAGATAATTCAGAAAACAACCAAAGCAAACAAGCAAACAAAAACGTGAAGAAGTCTAGGCTGTGTGACAAGCTTCTTGTACCTTGGAATCATGGGCTAAAAAATGGCAGGTATAGAGAAATACTTCCTGCATGGCAAAATTTCATTAATCTCATTCTCTAAAAAGGTTTTAGGCAGAAGGTTTAGGTTAATGCACTGTTGTTCTTCATCAGACAAATGTATGCTATAGAAACTCCACAGTTTGAAAATATGGAATATGGGAAGGTCAGAGACTGTTTTTTAACAGAGAGTACCTACTTAACACCTGTTCCACTGTCCCTGGGTAATTAAGGGTTACAAAGGTAAATTTAAAGTGAGGTGACTGTAAAAAGATATATATATATATATATATATTTTTCCTACTAAATTTGTCAGGTAGATTTGTGCAGTGCTAAGCTGCTTGTTGTAAAAGTAATATATATATATTACTTTTATATATTATATATTACTTAATATATTACATGATATATTTCAATATCATGAAGTGCCTGACAGTGAGGTTCCTGTAGTAAAGCTTGAGTCCATTTTTCCAAAACAGGATTATCTACATCTACAGAATATTCTTGAATGGGGCTGGATTGACCATGCCCATGAGTAGTGAAGTAGAAAATCCATTACTAGGAATCACGCTTAAGACAACCATGGTAAATGAGAAAATCACACCTATGATTAAAGGCATAGTTGTCTGTGGTTCTAAAACATTCTGCCTATAAGAAGATTGTGAAAAGTAAATTTGCATCAGCATTGATCTACTGAAATAAATGCATTGAGCAATGTTTTTCATGTGGGAACAAAGCAATATGGCCAACCCCCTATACTAAAATGCAAGTCATTCCTTTTCACTTTTAAATTCTCAGTATGTTACACCTTGTGATTGTTGTTCTTGCTCTTCCACTGGGTCATTAGTTTCAGCAATTAAATTACTTTATTTTATTTATTTATTTATTTATTTCCAGGAAGGCAAGGAGAACCTGCAAACTGCCTCTTCAAACACAGAATCAGGCTGGAAGGGACCCAAGGTTGTCTCTACTCCAGTAAGATCAGCTCTGTCCAGGCTGCTCAGAGTATTGTCCAATTAGGCCTTGGAAAACATCCAAGGAGCGTGCAGGACCTGTTATACTGCCTGCCTGCCTGTCCTTATAGGACTTTTTAAACTTATGTCCAGCCTGAACCTCTCTTGAATCAATTTACACCCATTGTTTCTTATCCCTCTGCCATGCACAACCGTATAGAGTCTGTCACTGTCTTCCTCATGACTTCCCCATAGATATAGAGAGGCAATCATTAGGTCTGCTTGAAGTCATGTCTTCTCCATGCTGAAAGGCTGAGGAATGTGGTCTTGTTCTCCATACTGAAAAAGCGTGCATTCCTCAGCCTTTTACTTACAGAACAAGTCCTCCAATCCCCAATTATCTGTGTGAGCCCTCCTCTGAATTTGTTCTCATTTATCAGTGCCCTTTCTTATTCCAGGTTACAAAAACTGGGCAGCATATTCTAGATGGGGTCAAAAGAGTGCTAAGAAAAACAGAATAATCACTTCCTTTAAACTACTCTCTATACCTCTGTTACTACAATTAAGTCTAGAGCTGTTATTTGCTGGCCATGCACTCCTGGTTTATGTTTACCATCCTGTTCACACGTGCAGGACAGACTTGTAGACCTGTTCAAATGTGCTCTCCATCCAGTCTGTCCCAGCTGTGTACCATTTCAGAGGGTTAATCCATTCCAAGTATAGGACTTTGTATTTATCCTTGTTGAATTTCATGGTCTGTTTCTCCAGTCTAAATGCCTTTGAATGACAGCTCTGACATATGAATGTCTGAATGTACTGATTTTACCTCCTGATTTCTATTACTGTGTTGGGTTTATCTGGCAAGTTTTTTTTGTTGTTGTTAGTTTTGTTTTGTTTTTGTTGGGGGGTGGGGGTAGGCTTCAGGGTTGGCCTCTGTAAGAAGAGTCCAGTAGCTCTCTAAAAGGGTCCTGTTGCTAGAGCAGCTGGGAGAAAGGAGCGACAAAATGTGAGAGAAACAGCCCTGCAGACACCAAGGTCAGTGAAGAAGGTGGGGGAGGAGATGATCAAGCACTGGACCAGAAGTTCTGCAGACTGTGCGGAGGCCTGTGGTGGAGCAGGCTGTCCCCCTGCAGCCCATGGGGTACGACAGCAGATCCCCACATTGTGGCCCTTGGAGGAGCTAAGGAAAGGAGGAGCCTGATACTACGCATACCAGGGTCCTGAGGGAACTGGCTGATGGAGCTGCCAGGCCTCTTTCCACCATATCTGAAGCCATGGCAGCCAGGTGAAGCCCTTGGTGACTGAACAAAGGGAAACATTCCTCCCATTTTTAAGAAGGGTAAAACGGAGGACCCAGGGAACTAAAGACCTGTGAGCCTCACTTCTGTGCCTGGAAAGACTGTGGAACAGATCCTCCTAGAAGTAGTGTCAAGGCACATGCAAAATAAGGAGTTCATTCAAGACAGCCAGCATGGCTTCACCATGGGCAAATTATGCCTGACCAATCTGTTTTATTATTATTATTATTATTATTATTATTATTATTATTATTATTATTATTATTATTTTATTATTATTATTTTTATTTTGGTGGTTATATGTGAGCAGGAAAAAATGCATGCAACTTTAAACAGTCATTAAGATGGCTATTTTCAATGTACAAAAGGCAGCTGCTTTCTTAAGGTTAAAGTCAGCATTAGCAATCAAAGACCGACTTCTCACTGGAAAGCTGTTTCTCAAGAAAAAAAGTTTTAGTGTTTTTGTTTGGTTGCTTGTTTTTCAGTGTTCACAGAAAATTAGCATATTGCTGATGAATCTAAATAAAAAGCACAATATTTTACTTGCTCTCATGAATTATTCAATTACAGTGTGATATCTAAAGGTACTTGGAGCTGTATTTATGGAAAGACTAATCAATCTGATCCAGGCGTGTTTTCCTTCTGATAGTGAGGATCCTGCATACTTACTTCTCCCAGTAAAATGCAATTCCATTAACTCCTGTAGCTGTAAACTCTTTTATCCATTCAGTAGACGCTTCTGTCCAGTAACTATAGTTCAGATGATACTTGAATGTGTATTAATATTGGCAATGGAAAAGAAGAAAAGCAAAACAAACAGAAAAACAAAACAAAACAACAACAAAAAAAACTAAAAGTCTGTAAGACTGTGCATGTGTAGGCTGATATATTCAATATGCAACTAACAGTGCATTGAGTTCTTATTTCCTTCAGCAGCTTTTTTATTTATTTTTTTTTATTTTTTATTTTTTTCCCTCTAAGAGTTCAGTTCTAGTTCTCCAGTAAACTTGCAAAGTGTTTTGCAAAATTTCTGTCACAGTCTTGGAAAGAGTTACTGGAATATCTAAGTAAAGAAGCAGTTGCTTCACTCACAGTTCTAACACTGTGTTTGTGGTTAAAGAAACTAGAAGTACAGCTGGTACACAACAGAATACATTTCTCTTTATTGTTAAATACACTCTGATGGTTCTGGCCTGAGAGCTGTTTTCCAGTCCTGGGGTTTAAAATAAAGATAATAAATAAATAAATAAATAATCTAGTCAGCTGCAAGAGTTGATGCAAGTCCCTGTTTGCATACAAAGCGTGAATAAGGAACTAATGGCTTTTGTTACAATTAACAAAACTTATGCTGCTCAAAATACAAGTAGAGAGGGAGAGAGAAGAAAACTACTGTATCCTTTACTATGGAGCTATAGGAATTGGTTTGAGTTTGGTAATTCTAAGTTACTAAAATAAAGACTTTCTGGAAAGAGAAGTCAAGATGCATCAAACACTGCAAACCAACGCTGTTCATTCTACTTTAATGTGAGGGTGAAAAAACACTGGAACAGATTGCCCAGAGAAGTTGTGGAGCCTCCTTCTCTGGAAATACTCAAAACCACCTGGATGTGTTCCTGTGTGACGTTCTCCAGGTGACCTTGTTTGGCAGGGAGGTTGGACTAGATGATCTCCATAGGTCCTTTCAAACCTCAACCATTCTGTTATTCTGTGATACTTCTTCACTGCAACAATGACAGCTATAATACTGCATTATTCACATCGTAATTCCCATTTCATCATATTTATTTTATGCAAACATGACTGAAAGAGGCAGTTCTTTAGTACAATTTACTCTTAAGGCAAGGGAACATATCTGTTGCATTGTATTCAAGTAATATCCATTATAGTACTTCCACAATTATCTGAACAATAAAATAAAATATAAATTATGCATACTGCTATATTCCTTAACTATATATTATGAATTAAGATAAAAATTTTGGTTCTCTTTACAGATAGAAAACGTTGAAGTCAAGTCTGTCTTTTTGTGGAGAGGGAAGGAGAGGGAAGGGGAGGGAAGGGACCTTGCTACATATTCCCCTTAAAATATCATACAAATGTAACAGTTTTTATTAGTCATGAGATAATCCAGGCAAATATCAAGTATATAGAATTAGGGAGTGGCAGGTTGTTTGTTTGGTTTGGCATCTGTTTTAATATGTCATGAGTAAGTTTTGTGAACAGAATGCAATAAGCTTAATGTGTACATGGTCAACACTTTTAGTATTCCCACCAAGACAATAATCCAACATGGTATAATAATCCAACTTAATCTTCAATTTTTTATTTCTATTTTGCTTTTGTTTTACTGTCAGGTTTACTGAAGTAGCTGACATTCTCACTTCACATATTCAAGCAAAAATAAAACAAAAATGGAACTGCTACTATAATAGGAATTTACCTCCTGCAACATCAGCTGTGGTCTTTGGATATAAATACCAGAAGTTTTGATACACAGATAAATAGTTGTCTTTTGAGTGTTGTGTGTTAAATAGTCAAAATGGCTTCTTTTGTCACATCTCAATTATTGATTATTTTTTGTCCTGAAATCTTCTCTCGGGACTGAAATATAATTTAGTCAAGGAATGGTTTTCAATCAGTTAATATTACCAGTCAGTTGTAACTTCCTATGTTTTTAAATGTGAGAATGTTTGTCACAAATGTTTTCCAAAAGTCTGATTAAAATAATGTGAATGGAATATGACATGACGGAAAGAACAGGCAACTTGATTTTTAGTTCTTTTAGTGGGTTTCCTTGGCTTACTTAAGAATGTCCTACTTTTTTTTAAAAAAATTAATGTTCTTATTTCTGAATACTTAGATTTCATGAGGTGTTGAACTTCATTTTGACTTCCCAAAAACCTTACTTAAAAGAATTCTGTCATTTCAAACTTCATAGCAACAATGCCTGCAGCAGTAACTGAAAATAAAACATGTAAGTCTTAATTATTTGAAAAACTTGGTCTAATTAAGTTTATAAGTATCTGCAGTCTTCTCTTCAATATCCTGTTTGACTGATTGATATTTCAGAGTTTGAAGATATGTTTCTATGAAGCATTCTGTGATTCCATGATTCTATAATCTTTAGAATCTACAATGAAAGCAGAGCTCAATTAACTGTACACTACACTATACTTATAATGTCTATAAATACCTGAAGGGAGGGTGCAAAAAAGATGGAGCTGGACTCTTTTCAGTAGTGCCCAGTGATAGGACAAGAGGAGATAGGCACAAAGGAGGCTGTGTGTGAACATAGGGAAAACTTTTTTATGGATGATGATTGAGCACTACCACAGTTTTAACAGAGTGGTTGCAGAGTCCCCCTACTTGGAGATATTCAGAATTGATCTGGACGTGGTCCAAGACAACCTCCTGCAAATAGCTCTGCTTGAGTAGGGGCTGTAGACCTGATGATGTCCAGAGGTCCCTTCCAACCTGAACCAGTCTATGATTCTGTGAACTCTATTGGGTTGAAAGCTCTGCAGGAAAAAAAAAGAGAAGGGTAATAGTGCAAATGGTAATATCCAGGTCAACTCAATAGCCCCCTCATTCTATGAGAAAAGAATAGCAAAATATTTTTACCTTTTTTGGTTAACCATTTACATCATAAGAACTATGGTTTATCAAAAGTCTTGGACATAATACATGCAGTGCTCTTGTTACTTTTGCTGTTGTGAATGGAAGATAATGGGTTAAAGTCACAGCAAAGCTGAGGAATGCCAGCAGTAGGGGAAAATACAAAACCGAAGGGATCAGACACACAGAAAAATCATATTGCTATCTGCCAGTCCCTCCTTTACTATTGCTGGAACAGTTTTGTTGATATCACTTTACAGCTTGTCTTCTAAACCTGGAAGGCTTAAAGAAAAAGAAAAACTTGAAATGTCATCAATATCATGAGTGGAGCTGTCAAAGAAGTTGCACTCAAACCAGACACAAGTGTTGAAATGGTCTTCTGATCTCAGTCTGTTTTTGTCTGTGGACTTGTCCATTCACTGCAGGATTTTTATCAGAGCTCTCTTATGGAATATGAGTCTCTGACAAAAGTGTCTAGACATATCCTTCTCCTGAACAAGGGAAGTTCCTGTTGATGTGGCACAGTGTATAAACAAACACTGAAGGAGAAGAGGCATAGTTTGGTCAGTTTGTATCGTGGGTTTCAGCACACAGCTGGATAATATCTCTTGATAATCTCTTGAACTGTAATACCTGCAAAAGAACCAGCCCACCCCACAAATGCCTATCTAAGCCTTCTTGGTTCTCAACATACCTTTACTGCATACTTTTATTATTGCCTCCACAGTGTTTTAACTATAAACTCATCAGACAGAGAGTCTCTGTCTTTGCTGAATGCCTACCATAATGGACAAAGATGCAAAAGATGGATTGTAAGATGTACTGTCATTAATGAGAATTTTACTATTGTTTGAACTGGAGCATTCAAGCTGAATATACTCAGGACAGCCATAATATTTAGAGGGTATTAAACACTGAAAAACACTAAGAGGCTTTCAAATTCTTGATGTGGCCACTTTGGTGTAGATTAGAGCTGCCACTAACGTCTGCTAAATCTGTCCTTAACTTCACAACTCTGATTCAGCTGGATATTAACTAGTGAGTTTCTTAAATCAATATTTCAGTAAGATAGAAAGTTGTAGACTAAAAGGCTTAATAAGTAATTAAAAATATGAATAATATATAAAATATATAAATATATATATATAAAATATATAAATGAAAGTAATTTAAAAGGCTTTATATTGGCAAGCAATCTAAAAAGTTCCAAGTAGTACCTAAAGACCTGCATTATGTTACATGCTCTCATTAGGATCTTACTTGAGGACTACTTGTTAAAGTACCTATTATGTTACTTTAAGAAGGAGAAGGAAGACTTCTGAATGTCTTTTGAGAGTTTTACTTTGCTTAGATCTGATTAAAAATATATATATATATAGAAAAAAAGTTCTCAAGGAACATAACTTGAGAAGTTATCTATCACACCTATTTGCTTAAATGCAAGTTAAATGATATGTGGTTTCCACTAGTGTTTTGTTTAACTTATTTTTCAGATTACTCAGTCTTCATAGATATGTAAAATTCTCAGTATTTTATTAATGGCATACAGGAAAGCACACCTTATGCAGAGCCAAGAATTTCTTGTTAGCATACAGAAAAAACATAATAACACAACCAAAATTAAAAAGTTGTTACTAATCCAGTTACAATAATACTAACAATATAGTCAAAATTAATACAAAAAAAGATCTCATTAATAGTGCCTATTAATAGTGCAAGAAAACTTGCTAATACTAACACCTTTTATCTGGTGTTAAGCTCACTTTCTCAATGTCTCTTTGGCTTTGAAAGCTAGCAGCTTGTCTTTCTCAAGAAGCCCAGGGCAGGGAGGTTACAAAAGCCATGAAGACCTTTGCCAGGAGTAGCATCATGGGGTTTCATTCCTCTTTTATTTCAAGGATGTCTGGGGCTATTTTTTTTATACATTTTCACACAGCAAGTGTAGTGCTTAGCTGCTGGCTGTAGTGAACCTACTACAGTCCTTTTTGGTACCCCAAGTGGGATTATTAAAAAGTGATTGTGTATTGCTGATTAAGAATCTCAAATTAACAAATAAACTGATGGATGGGAACCAGGGGCAGTTGCTGTGATATTGCTGCTGGTGCAGTGTCATGATAACAATTTGCACCTGCTGTTCTTTGACACAGCAACCCCACAAGAGAAGGGTCATCTGAGAGGCTGGGCAAGGTAGACCACTGCTTAATATTCTCTCTGTCCACAGTGGCTACACAAGAAGTCCACTACTACTTTCTTGGAAGACCTCTTGTTAAGGTCTTTAAGGTACCTTCTTCTGAGGTAGTGTGTGCCAAGGATTGGTACCTTCTTGTTTGTCACAATAAGATGCTTCTGCCACTTTTCCACTCGTAGATTTAACCCAGCCTCTAACACAGACAACATCTGTGAATACCATGTTACTAAGGGGTATAAGGGATTTTTTTTTATAAGTAATGAGAAAAAAAAATAAATCTCATTCATAAGTCATGGTTATTGGCTTTTTGTGGAGTTTAGCTACTTCAGAGCAAAAAAATAACAGGAGAAATGTAAGAAAATTATTTTCCTTTATGTTTAGAACAAGAACAAAATCAAAGTCTTAGAAGCTGTTACAAGCTTGTATAGAAGGATTGAAACTGTATCTGGAAGACCTTGAAACATCCTACTGTTTCTGAAAATATTTAAAAAATTAAAAATGTCTTTCTTCTGCCTTAATTCTGGGGAGAAGTACGCACAATTTGTCTCTTTCTTAAGCTTTGCCATAAAAAAGGTACCTACTTTTATCAGTCTTCTAAGCTGTATGTGGGTATTCTTGTAGGTCCTGAAGTACAGGGAAGGAAATTAAAAAAAAAAATCTTATCTTTTCCTCTGCAGTTGTTTAAACCTTTTGAAGCTTTGGGGTTGGATTAGGAAAATGTCTAATTGCTTCATTTCATCGTCCAGCTTTTCTTCTGGTTTTCTCAGATTTTCAGGTGTTTGTTCATATGGGAATGAGATGATAATTTTGAATATTGTCATAATGTTCTTGCAAAATTCCAGTTCAATTTGTGGATCCTTAGATTGGGTATGCAAATACCTTGGTAAGTAGCTAGATTGCTGTTACAGGATGTACAAAATTGTTTTTCTTGGTTATATTTAGTGAGCCCAATAGAAGTAGTCTAGGATTTGCTGGTCACCAATGTATTTAGGATATATGGTTATGATATCATATGGATATGTATCATAGGATATGATACAGAAATATATGCTGGATCTCATACTGGAAGCTGAATAGATGACTGTTACTGATAATTTGACTGTTGCAGGCCCTTCTAGGCAGGTGGAACAGAATCAGTTAGCAATGTTCTCAGTCTGCCCCAAAATAGATCATAAATTAGCTTGAAAATTAGATGATCTCGGTTCAGGTTAGAGGGTTTGGATGCTGTGAATCCCTGTCTTTCATCTTTGTTTCCATAAGCATGAGCTATTGAGCAAAAAATGTTCATCATGGGTGCCAAGGGGGGGGGGGGGCGTATTTCTTATTTTTTTTTTTCCTAGTATGAACAATATAATTAATCGGGATCCAATTAGTGATTTGTTTCTGTAAAGATAAAAACTATTCTGTCAGAAAATTCACTGTGCTTGACTTGCGAAGCTTATTAAAAATTGTTTCTGAAATGTATTTGCTGTTTTGATTTGAATGTTGTGATTGTTTGTTTGTTTTCTTTCTCATATTTAGGAAATATTCTACCTTCTAGACGAGACATCTGTGCACATTACATTACAAATGCAACCTAGAAACATCCTTAAATGTATGTGGATCAAGGTTAGCTTCTCCTTTGAAATTTTGATATTCTCCTTTAATATTTTATTATATTGCCAAATAAATAGACTTTATTTTCCTACATTCTAAGCTGATTTTGACAATTTTTTTTTTTTTTTCCATTCAAATATTATACCCATAATATCTGTGGCTATTATCCACAGATGAAATTAATATTAAATAGCTTTTATTCTGTTCAAATTGTTTTATTCTAGAAATATTTTGGGGTGTAAATTAGTATCATAAATATAGAACACTTAATAGAATCACAGAATGGCTGAGGTTGAAAGGGACCGCTGAAGATCATCTGGTCCAACCCCCCTGCCAAGCAGGATCACCGAGAGCACATTGCATAGGATGTCATCCAGATGTGTTATGAAAATCTTAAAAGAAGGAAACTACAACTTGTTCCAGTGCTCTGTCACCCTCAAAGTAAAGAGGTGCCCTCTCATAGACTGTAGGTCTACTCTTTTCAATGTTTCAAATTATGGCTTCTGCTTCTCTAAAGAATTCCTAAGATTCCTAATTCTGCTTCTCTAGAAAATTCCCATTCTAGAGAATAGAGTAAGCTTCTGCTTACTCTAGATAATTCCTAAAGCTCCTTTCTGTTTTTTGAAACTGTTTTCCTATGAGTTTTCAGATTTTGTTTCAATTCAGATACATCTATCTCATACAATTAATTTTCAAACAGATGAACTTTAAGTGCTTTCTTTAAAATATTCAATACTCTAATAAGCACTTTCTTTAAAGTACTTATCAATACTCTAATAATAACTTATGAATTATTGTACAAACTTGGTCATCGTGTTTCTTTATTTTTTCTGAATTGAACAATATTCTGAGCAAGACCTTGAGGGGGAAAAGAGCTTGCACTTTTTTTTTTTTTTTTTTTTTTTAGAGCTATATAGAGCTATATCTCCTGGGAATACCTTTTACTCCACTCTCAGTAGAATGGAATAGTTTTCTTCTCTCTGTCTAGACCTTCAGGTTTACTTATCAGAGTGTTACTTAAATTTTGTCTCGTTTTGTTGTTGCCTAGATTCAGGAACTAGACATAGATCTTTGAGTAATGCTCAGCTCTAAAATCATTCCTGTTACAGTAGCGAAAAAAAATGTTTTTTGAAGAATTGAGATTGCTTTTACTACCAAATAGGAACACTTTTCACTTCACTTATTGGAAAAATAATAGGAATATTTACATGTATTAAAGTTGTATGTATGCATATGTTTTTCTATCAATATATTTAAAGCAAAGTACACTAAGACCTGTACAAAGTAGCATGGAGAAAAATACAATAATGCAAATTGTACAAAAAAAAAAATGTGTTTCTTCATTAGGAATGAATGCAATGCTCCCCTGTATCATAGAATCACAGAATCATTAAGCTTGGAAACGACCTCCAAGATCATCTGGTCCAACCATCACCATACCACCCATACCCCATATCATCCACTAAACCATATTCCTAAGCACCATGTCCAACATTTCCTTAAACATCCCCAAGGATGGTGACTCCATCGCCCCCTGTTCCAATGCCTGACTACTCTTTCTGAGAAGAAATGTCTCCTAATTTCTAAACTAAACCTCCTTTCATGCAACTTGAGGCCATTTTCTCTAGTCTTATCACTAGTTATTTGTAAGACGAGGCTGAACCCAGCTCCCTGCCACTTCCTTTTAGGTAGTTATAGAGAGCAATAAGGTCGCCCCTGAGTCTCCTCCAGACTAAACAACTACAGTTCCCTCAGCTGCTTCTCGTAGGACTTGTGTTCTAGGCCCTTCACCAGTTTCGTAGCCCTTCTTTGGACATGCTTCAGGGCCTCGATGTCTTTCTTGTAGTGAGGGGCCTAAAACTGAACACAGTACTCAAGATGCAGCCTAATCAGAGCAGAGTAAAGGGAGACAATAACCTCCCTGGTCCTGCTGGTTACACTATTCCCGATACGAGCCAGGATGCTGTTGGCTTTCTTGGCCACCTGCACACACTTCTGGCTCATGTTCAGGCAAGCATTGACCAACACCCCCAGATCCTTTCCTTCTGCATTGCTTTTGAGACACTCTTCCCCAGGTCCATAGTGCTGCATGGGGTTGTTGTGGCCAAAGCATAAAAGCTAAATTATTTATAACATTAATTATATAGGAAATTTTTGCCATGTTAAAAGTTATTCCTAGTCTATGACACAGACTATTATAGATTATTTCTATGGGGAAAAAAGCAATATTAACATTTTTATTTTTTTAATTGCTTATTTAAAAAAAAAAAAAAAAAAATCTGTAGGTCTTGGAAGCCATAGTTCTGTTAGTTTTTAATATGCTCCATGTGGCTTTGTAATAATCAATTTGGCTTTCCTTCCAAAAAGCACGCATTCTAAAAAGATAAATAGATTAAAGGTAGGAAGCAGAAAACATGTACATATGCTCCCTTTCTTTCTTTTCCAAGGTTTCTTTCTAATCAGACTTTCCACAAACTGCTGAATGCTTTGTGATAATTAGTAGTCTACGGTATAGAGTGACTACTGGAATAACTAATAAGAAACCAGGTTTTCCTCAACCTATTTTTGTCTCTGTAATTCTGCCAGTTTTTACCCTTTGCAAGTTCATCTTTACAGTTCATCTAAGGTAGTCTGAATTAAAAACTTAGTTGGCACCAGGTCATAAAAGCATGATTAATTAAAATTTCTACTTCACCATCTCTGACGTGGTTACACTGATTTTGCTTTCTATTTTATGAAAAGAACCTGAGGGTTTACCTACTCTTTTTCTAAGTTATTCAAGGAATCTCAAATGTTTCAGGTCTAGGGATCATTCCTGACATTCATAACTAATAACTAACTTGCTGAAAGGTCACACATGGAATCCACTGTGGTAATGGCTGAAACACCTGTTCTGTAGTCACTGCCCTGCACTTGCAGTGTCTCTGTCCTTGAAAATAAAATTAGACAGAACTGAAAAATATGGGTCTACTCATCTTTTTTTTTTTTTTTTTTTTGAAAGGGTTAGTGTTGAAAGCTGACCTTTTAGCCAAGATTATCTTTTTCAGTGCTCTATGTTGCACTATCTCTTCTTAAATAATTAATTGAGAAATAATCTTCCAGTAAAATTATTTTCTCTTTTCCACTATTTCCATAGAATACCATCAGTGTCTCACATGTCAAATTACTTTGTATTTGAACTGAACCATAAATTTCCTAAAGCAGATATTAAATATTTTATATTTGTATAATATAAAATTATATCTCAGTATTCTCCAGAATTGTTCAATAATTCTCTTGAAAAAACAAAACAAAACAACATCAATAACAGAAAACTTGCTTTACAAGTTTCAATATTTCCTAAAAATAATTTCTATTGTAGCCATCCTCTTTTACAAGCTTCAACTTTTTAAATTTATAATCTAGAATTTTTTCAAAACTTCATTTTACTGGATTGGTTATCTAGATGTAAATGTGTGTATGTGTGGGGAAGTGCTATTTATATGGTTCTGTTTTGTACAATTTGTAAACATGAGTTAATATGACTTCCTTGGCAAAGGCAGTTTTTCAAGTTTTTGTTATGCTTGATATGCCATCTGTACTTGTTCACACTCCAGTGCATTCTGTCTCTAATTAGGACATGGATAACAGAAAGAGAATTGAAAAAAAGGGGGGGAAAATGAATATCAGGATGGGATATGATGCTCAGCTTAAAATCCACAAAAACTTGTTAAAAATTAATCGGTATTATCATGAGCATGTACTAAAAAACCGTACTTGTACATTTTCTCGGAAATGCACTTGTCCTCTTCTATTCTTAACCTAAAAGTAGACATCAAACAGGCTAAATTCCACAACTCTCTGCATAGTTTGAGTGTCTTTTCATAATGTAAACCAGTTCAAAATTTGTCCTATTTTTTTCCTGTAGCTTTCTTAAGTTATGCTGTTTTAAGATTAAAAATAGCTAACAGCACTTGTCTAGGTGAATCTGATAGCTTGTGTTTGCTTTTTAACATGCATAAATAATTTTTAAAATTTAACATTTGTTTTCCTTGTTTCTTGCTCTGTACATATCTACACACAAGCACATTTATGCATGTGCGTATTTATTTCTATATTTATATATGGAATTTAACTAATGTCCATAAACAATCTTTTCATTACTCGAGCATCTGA
This sequence comes from Nettapus auritus, assembly GCA_011076525.1. Lineage (NCBI taxonomy): Eukaryota > Metazoa > Chordata > Aves > Anseriformes > Anatidae > Nettapus > Nettapus auritus. The sequence continues at coordinate 105,911,197 of CM021765.1, read as the reverse complement.
GTCTTCAGAGTATCTCTTTCAGAACTGTCTAATGAATGATGAATGGTTAAAAGGCTGTATGTTGTCATGAATGTATTAGTCTTCAACATTCCAGTTCCATGTTCCGTGTATCAGAAGTAGAGCTGACAAACACTTGCTGTTGAGCCCTTTAAGGATCTATGTACTCATTAATCTCCCTGTTCTTGTGTATAGTATTGCAAAGTTCAGGTGTGTCTTGGTCTCATTTTATTTACTAAAGATCTTACTCCTGAAGATTTTGTTTTCTTCCATGCAGTGGCATGTTATCTTTTAGAAAACTTTACCATGACCTTGGAAACTGATGTTTACATGAAAAATGAGCAAGCTGACTTTGGGTCAAATTAATTTGGAATCTAATCTGAAACAGTAAAGCAAATTTTAAAGATCAAGGGAAAACATGTTAACATATTAGTCATCAGTTAGGACAAGAGGATGTTTTTTTTTTTGTTGTTGTTTGTTTGTTTGTTTGTTTGTTTTTAAATACTTAATACCATGCTGGTTTTCCTAATGTAGTACATTTAATAGCATTAATATTACCAGAAAGACATTCATAACAATGAATGAAAATATAAATTATAATAAGTAAATATTGAAGAAATAAGTTTCTGGTATGGAAATCTCTTATACACCCCTATGTATTCAATGTTTACCTTTTTAGTTTGAAGGAATTGAAAAGCTGACTTCAAGTCTGACTGACCTAAGCTTCTCAGAGCTATTTGGAGGATATGTGTTCATGCAAAGTATATGCTCTGTTTATAATTAGAAACAAATTAAAAATAGAAACAAATTACAATACTGCTTTCTGCAAACAATGTTTGCTCACCCAACTCTTACACCACAAGATTTCCTACTAGAACACAAATTACATTTATCTCACACAGATTAAACCATTGTGTGCTGCTGGGAGGAGGGAAGAAGAGAAGAAAAAGCAGGGCCTAGCTCTATTTATTCTGAGGACATGAAGTTGGTAGCAAAATCAGGATTAATATTGCCCTAATACAGGATTGTTCGGAAGGCCTCTTTATATAATGTTGCTGTTTAGCACGTTAATTTTAGTCATTTATTCAAAAACCTTCACACCCAAATCTAAGACTGCTCACTTTTTCCTAGCAACTCTTGCTCCTTTACACATTCCTCCAATGTTAAATTTAAATATTGTCAGTGTCAAATATACCCTTTTGAGAACTTGATGTATAAAAAAACAAAAACAAATAAAAAACCAAAACTATTTAATGAAGGTACTTTTAAAACAGTAATAACTGTATCAATTGTGGAAGTGTGTACCTATAGGTACTTGTAGGACACTGGACTTTCTCTCCTATTAGCATCAACACTGATACAAGCATTAAAGTCAAGAGTTTGTTTCCAGGCAATTTGTCACAGACAAACAAGCCTGATCCATCTTTTCTGAGCATGTCCTTTGCCCAACATGTGTATGTTAAACCTTTTAATAATCATATAAGATTTATGCTTCAGGAAAAGAGTAGAACCATCAAAAATTATTTATAAAGCAAAGACAGAAATGTCAGTAAAATTTATTTCAGGAGAGAGAAACAGGACAGAGAAATGAGAGTGTGCAGACAATAATTAATGTGGTAACTTTTGCATTTTCTATTTTACAAAATTGATACCTGTAGTTGCATAATAATAATAATAATAATAAAGCAAAACAACAACAACAGCAACAAAAAACACACATTACAATACAAAATACAAGAGAGCATATCAAAATTAACCAGACTGCTTAATCCATAAACAACGTGCCTTGGCATTTGTGTTGAACAACATTAGAGCAGTCAAGATAAACTTAAATCTAAACTTTTACTGGGCAAGGTTTATATTCTGTCTTCTGTCCTCTTGATTCTGAAAGTACAGTAATTCTGTGTGTGTGTGTGTATATATATATATATATATAAATTAGAAACAGACCCTTGTGTTGGAAAACATTATCAAAAAGAGTATGACAACTTTAAGAAAAAACAGATATTATGCATCCTGACTACATTGAATCCTCTCAAATCACAACATAGCCAGGTGTAAGTTTCATATCTGCTTATTGACCTGTGCATGGAATCATATAATTTGGTTAAGAACAGACCTTAAAGATCATCTAGTTCCAACCACCCTGCCATGGGCAGGGACACCTCCCATTTCCTTTGTGCCCCATCCAACCTGGTCTTGGAACACTTTCAGGGATGGGGCATGACTTCTCTGGGCAACCTGTTCCAGTGCCTCACCGCTTTCTGGATAAATAATTTCTTCCTCAATCTAATCTAAACCTGCCCTCTTTTAGTTTAAAGCCATTACTCCTAGTCCTATCAGTGCACTCCCTGACAAAGAGTCCTTTCTCAGCTTTCCTGTAGGTCCCCTGGAAGGCCACTATAAGGTCTCCCCAGAGCCTTCTCTTCTCTAGGCTGACCAATCACAACTCCCTCAGCCTGTCTTCACAGGAGAGGTTCTCCAGCCCCTTGATCATCTTTGTGGCTCTTGATCTAATATGTCATGTAGATACATTTTCTGATGCATATAGCTTTCACTATTTACTGTTTCTTCTGTAAGTGTATGTCACTGTTTAGAGTCTTTATTATTATTTAGTCAAGATACAGACATCCATCTTATCTTAGTTCTTTCTTTTTTTAACTCAAAAAGATTTTGTGCAAGTTGAAGAAAGGTTAAATTAAAAAAGAGAACCCCAAACAAGGTCCCAGAGATCAAACGGGTACAATGATCAGCCTAAATGTATTTCTTGCCATGATTATTCACCAAAGGAATTATTTCAAAAACTGTTCCCAAATTAGCAGAAAGGAGAGACAAACTGTCCCCTTTTCCACTACTTTGATTTAGGTATAAATGCACAAACAAGTTTTAAATAAATATCTTGATTGCTTCAAGAAGGAAAACTGATTTTTAAGTAAACAGAACTTTTTGACATATTAATTACAAAATCTTACTGTACCTCAAGTGTGTGGTTAACCTAAATCAATCACATCAGGAACAAAAAAAAAAAAAAAAAAAAAAAAAAAAGAGAGAGAGAGAGAGGGACTGCCTGTGCAGCAGCTCTGTGCTCATCTGTTTTTGTTAAAAGGAGTAACAATTCTGAAATTCTGAGGTATAGAGTAAAAGAAATACATAGTGTAGAAGGCAGGATTAGAGGAGATGGAACCTGAAGTTATTGCAGCAGGATTTAAAGGCAAATACAATTTCAGGGGTTCCAGTTCTCACAAATCTATTATTGCTTTTTCAGGGCAAGAATTCTGTCAGTAATGAAAACATATTGGAGTATCTTGTGTTAGTTTGTTTGATTTGTATGTGTTAGCATATTCCTTTAAAAAACAGGACAGAAGCTATTGGAAGGTGGTTTGTTGTTGTTGTTGTTATTGTTTGTTAGTTTTGTTTTATTTTTATTTATTTATTTTTTTCCTCCAAGTTTGTTCTATAGTGGTCTATATGCTCTAAAAGCCATTGTCTTCAGACTCTTACCACTTTCCTGGAAGCTGGGGGGGAAGTGCTCAGCTGGGCAATGGAACATGGTTCTTGCATTCAGCACTGAGTGTTTTGCTTACTGTGTCTGAGAAAACTGATTTCAGTGTGCTCATGGAAGGAGGCTAAAGTTTCTATAAAGGTTTACATTTGCTAATATTTTCATTGCCCTGTATTCCTTTTTTACATTGTCTGTTTCTCTTGAGGCTCTGGTCCATAAAAGCTCATGTATCTTCTGTCAGAATCAATATATTGCATATCGGATGTGCATTCAGCTTATAAACTGTAATGCATGTTTGCTCTAATGACAGAAATAATAGGTATTGCAGTCAGTTCAGTAAAGGCACTTGTGTAGTCAATACCTCAAGTCATCATCTTTCAGTCTTACTGAACATCTAAAAGCATACTTGTTTTTTCCTTCATGTATCCAGTGCCAGTGTCTTTATTTCCTTTAAAAACAATTGGAAAATATAGCTTTTAAACAACTGAGTGTATTTAAAATACACCTTTTAAAGCAGATCTTTTACATTTTTAATAATGCAGTAGAGATCTGAACACCTAAATTACTTCAGTAAATAACATTTTGCTTTATGTAACAATTTAATATTTGCTTCTTACAAAGGCCAGTCAAAGTAGCCTGTAATATAACCAATCTACCTCACTTTTTACATGGAGTTTGTAATTGTGGAATAAATTAACACAGCTTTTAAAACATAATTGTTTTCATCTTTCATGTTCAAACTCCAATAATTTGTATAGATGAATTTGTCATCACTTTCAATTTGTATTCAGACAGTTGTCACTGTGTATATTTTCTAGATGAGTAGTTGGTTTTATCTTCAACCAAAGTCACTACAGCAAAGAAGCCACGGCGCGTGAGTAGAACCATTCAATTATGTAGAACAAATTACATAGTAAAAGACTAGGTGTCTGAGAAATTATCTTCCTCCTCTCTTCAAAAAGATATTTTGTGTTTAAGCTTAACGTGAGGACCCGAACTGTGCAAACATATTAAATCACTGAGGTTACTAGGAAAGCAAATGTAAAGGTGTTCTGTTTTGTTATGGAGTCACATTCTGTGAAAATGTTGGCTACATTTACAGGATTATCTGTCTGATGGCCATGCAGACATCTCTAATATCTCCACAAATATCCCATATATCTCAAATATCTCTACAAATCCAAGCATGTAGATCTTTCTGTGGGAAAGATTAATTCAATGGTATCAGTATAGGTATCCAAGAAGGTAAATCTACTGTGTTCATCTCTTTTTAGGTTGTAGGCAAGATCTGCTATTTCTATTTTTTTTTTTTTTTTAATTATTATTATTATTTCTGTAGTTCACACTGGCATTCATTCTATTAAGTTGCTTCCTTTTCTAACTTTTAAAATTCTGATACAGGCCTCAAACGGATACATAAACTATTTATTTAGGAGAAAAAAAAAATATATATTTTTTTCTCTATGAACTTTTCAAACAATCAAAACAATACCTTATCTGTTTATTACTAAGAAAGTAAAACTCCTGCAAATTATAGAATTTTAAGGTAAATGATGCTTGAAGAACATAGTTTTACATTATACTGTAAATATCAATAAATTACTGCAGGTGCTATAAGTCCCATTAATATTGGAATATCAAAAAATTCTGAAAACTTTGGAGGCATGTGTGTAAGGAAAAATACAGTAGTTGATTAATGTATTGAGCAATGAGTCAACTTATTTTGTATCATTCATTCTGTAAATTGACAGGAATTACTCAAAAATTACAGAATAAAAGTATGGTACACATTTTTTAGCAATATATAATCTCTTATTGTTAAAATGAGGGAGAAGAGATACACTAATAAGAGAGTAATTAATTATTTATTTCATATTGTTCTTTGAACCTTTGAAATAGAACCTAGAAGTCTAGAAAAGGATTTAGCAGAAAAGGTAGTGATAAAATTGGCAAAGCTTTTTGTGCTTGTGAGTCTTATTTAGATATAAATCAGTCTTTGACCAGACTTTTTGTAACATCTTTTCAGTCACGTCAGATGAACTGATTTCTGCAAACCTGTAACATTTTTTTCTTTCTTTGAGTTGTGATGCATAAACAGGAGTAATTTTTTTTTTTTTTTTTTTTTTTTTTTTTTTTTTGAGATTGTTTGGTCAATCAAAACTAAGTGTCTCTTAAAAACAAAGCAGTCAAGTTCATTCAGCCTTGAATTAGATGATGTTTAATGCACTAGTCAAGCAATAAAGTCATATTCAGGGTCTTCATGCTATAGGCCTTTCACAATACCTATAATACATACAAGACCTATAGATCTTTCACAATATCTCCACTTCTCTGTTGCTGCCTCCTACACCCACTGCAATAAAAGAATAATAACAGAGAAGAAAGAATTATTTCTTTGGTAACATCTAAGATCACCATGTTACATAAATATACAATAAAACAAAACAAAACAAAAACTCTTATAGTGTTCTTGGTCTGGCTGGGATGGAGTTAACTTTCCCTGTAGCAGCCCATACAGCTGTGCTCTTCACTTGTAGCTAGAACAGCACTGGTATCACACCTGTGTTTTGTCTATTGCTGCACAATACTGGCACTGCATAAGCCCCCCAGAGCCAGCAGGCTGGGGATAGGCAAGTGATGGTGAGGGGACATCACCAGGGCAGCTGACCTAAACTGACCAAAGGGATACTCCATAACATATGGTGTCACACTCTGCAATAAAAGGTGAGAAAGGTGAAAGAGAGGGGGGTGCTCTCGTTGTGGAAGTGACTGTCCTCCTGAACAACCGTTATGTGTATTGAGGCCCTGCTTCCCAGTATGTGGCCGAACATCACTCATTGATGGGAAGTAGAGATTAACTGCCTTTTTTTTTTTTTTTTTTTTTTTTTTCCTTTTTTTCTTTCTCTCTCTGTGCTTCCACGAAGCCTTTGCTTTTTCTTTTTTATCCTTTTCTTTCCTTTTTTTTTTTTTTCTTTTCTTTTTTTTCCCTTTTCCCTTTAATTAAATAATTAGTATTTCAAATCTTGAGCTCTGTGTTGTATTTTCTCCCCCTTCCTCTTTGAGGAGGGGGAGTGAAGAGAACGACCATGGTAGAACTTGGCTGCTCAACCAAGTAAAACTACCACACATAGTCTTCCAACCAATGAATTGAACAAAGATTGAAAATGACCCTAAGTCCAATTTGACTTTCTTCTCTGAGACTGTCAGGGAAAGTTCCATACTAATTAACTTTTCATATGGGCAAAAGAAACAAGGACTGTACAGTTAAGGCTGTATAAGGTTGCTCTACCCAACTACAAAAATGAAATTACATTGGATATTTAGATCTCATTATTGTTTTAGGAATGGGAATATGTGTTAGCTCTTAAAAGTGAGAGTAGAAATTCTAAAATAATCTTTTTGAAAATTTCCTTCTCTGCACAAACAAATAAATAAATAAATAGAACTTACCAGTTTGTTTTGCAATTATTACAATCTGCCTGGGGTATAAAGCCATTTTTCACAGACTGAAATTCAAACTGTGCTTTCTATGAATATCAGTTGAAATATCAGTTCAGCAAGTCAATGCTGTGTTTGCCTAAACCTATAGTTTACTATCTAAGGCTTACTCTGGGTGGCTTCACAGAATCACAGAACATTTGAGGTTGGAAGGGACCTCCAGAGGTCATCTAGTTCAAACCCCCTGCTTAAACAGGGCCACTTAGAGAAGGCTACCTAGGACCCAGAGGAATTTTGAAGTTGTCTGAGAAGGGAGATTCCACAACCTTTTTGGGCAACCAGTTCCAGAGCTCAGTCAACTCACAACAAAGAAGTGCTTCCTTACTTTCAGACAGTGTGTTTCAGTTTGTTTCCATTGCCTTTCGTGCTGTTACTGGGCACCAATGGAAAAAACATGACTCTGTCTTCTTTTCATCAGCCCTTCAGGTATTTGTATTCATTGATACAATTCTTACCCTGAACCTTTGCTTCTGCACGCTGAACAGTCCCAGATCTCAGCATTTTGTCATAGGAGAGATGCTGCAGTCCCTTCATCACCTATGTTGGACTCTTTCCAGCATGTCCATGACTCTCTTGTACTGGGGTGCCCAGAACTAGACATAGTTCTCCAGGTGTGGCCTCATGAACGCTGAGTAGGCCAGAGCCATACCGAGTAGAGGGGAAAGATCACCTCACTCAACCTTCTGGTGATACTTTGTCTAATGCAGACAAGAATACCATTAGCCTTCTTAGTGGCAGTCTGTAATATTGCTGTAAATGATATATAATGAGTGATTGGTGATAGAGTCTGTTTTAATATGTTCCACCTTTAAACATGGTGCATCTCTACCTGCAGCATTTTATTGTCAATTTTAATAAGTAAAAGAAATATTAAAAGAAATTCTGAAAAGAATCAAGAAAAGTTGTACTTCTCCACCATGACATCACTTTAACTAACAAACATGCAGTTTAGATGAGACATCAAAAAGTGTAATAAACATTTTTAAATACTTCTAAGATCTGGGTTCTTTATTCTTGTCCATACCCATTTTACACATTCATAAATTTGACACCCCTAAATAATATTAAATGTGACATGCAGGTTTCTGAATGTAATTTCATCACCTGCTAGATATATCCCTTCTTTGAAAGTTACTGTGATACAATTTTACTTATATTTTAACATTACTGAATGCTGAGTTCAGTTGAAACACACACAAGTTGAAGATTTTGTTGTTGTTGCTGCTGTTGTTGTTAAGCAATGTTCACATAGGCATATAGCAAGAAACAGTTTCTTCTCACCAGGGTTCAAAACATGGTTTAAACTCTACAACCAAATTAAGGCTGAACAACTTAATGTAATTCTTCTGAACATCCATATTTGTAGATATGTTATAATGAAAATACTTTCACAAAGATTTGTGAAGGTTTCTGTTTCCATATTTTTCCTCTTTAATAGAGATGTAAACAATTGATTAAAATCAGCAAATGTTAGTTTCTAGAGTTGGAATGTTGTAGAACTTTAAATATATTGTCTGTTATACCTGCGGTGCTGAGAAAATAATTAGTAATATTGGAGTATATCTACTGGAATCAAAGATCAAAGGATAAATACAATAAATTCAGGACAAAATATAATCCATTGTCATACTTTAAAAGCTGAAAGCATGTGAATGTTTCAAAATACTTTAAAAATAGTAATTATATATATTGTGAATTTCCACAGTTTGGAATTATTTGTGCAATATTTACTGCATGCTAACTTTTCTATATCAATTAAAATGCAAGTCTAACTGATTATGCATGAAGATAAATTACTTCAGTTGTCTAAACAAAACAGAAGAATACCTTTCAACTTAAATTACTGTCATTCCTGGAATGTGAATGTTCAGAATAGCTCACTCTTGCAGATTGTGAAGAGTCCTTTCACAAGTGTATATACTCAGCAAGTGGACAGTAACTGGGCAATAACAATTATAATGATTAGGCCTTTTACACAGTGAATATCTCTTAATAGCACCATGCTTCTGAATAATTAACATGATCATAAATAATTTTCTCTATTGGCATTTCTGTTTCACCAATATGGATACTGATTCATAAGCTGATTCTTTCGTAACCTGCTGCTTTGTGACAGAACTGAAGTGGGATACCATTTAGCTTTCAGCAACAGCTATCTAAGCACAACAGTTGGGCTTCCAAATGGCTGCTAAGATTCCAAATACTTCAATTTGAACAATCTAGGGTGAATTTGGTCTGGAAATCTCCATTTTTTTGCACTTCTCAGCCAATTGCTAGAAATCTGGTGATACTGTAAGCTTTAGAGCGTAGAAATTAAATAGAGAAGATGGGCTTTGCTGTTCTGTTCTCTTATATTGACAGCAGTGATACCATGCCAGGTATCTCTACAGAATTTACTACCATGTAATAACACCCTGCTCCTTACAAACTAAAGATTATGTAATGAGGTAAGCAACAAAAACTAAATTTTATATTGACAGGAATTTATTTGTATATCTGCATAGTTTTTTTTTTTTTTTTTTTTTTTTTTTTTTTTTTTAAAAAAAAGATTTGAATAGAATTACATTTTTAATAAAATATTTATTTATTTATTTTTTAAAAATTATTTAAAATTAATTTTA
>CM021765.1:105870399-105896067 GCA_011076525.1 Nettapus auritus | reverse complement strand
AAAAAAAAAAAAAAAAAAAAAAAAAAAAAAAAGCACTGAGTTTTGTCTGCTCTACCCTTGCTTTCCAAATTTTTTATTTAAGTGCCATATCACAAGGTGCTTTACAAACTGATCCCCTAAATATGCTAACAACTTTAATTCTAAGTTACATTTACTTACTGCTTATCTTTAACAAAAGAAATAACTCCCCCTCTAACTTTTTCTAGATTTCCAATTGAATACATAATAATAGCAATGGAGATCGTGTAAGATTAAATCTTTCCAGAGTTCTTTATCATTTTTTAAAGCTGACAGTCCCTATGTTGTTGTTAGATTAACATTGGTCATAATCACAGAATCACAGAATCACAGAAAAGTCTAGTTTGGAAGAGACCTCCAAGATCACCAAGTCCAACCTCTGACCTAACACTAACAAATCATCCCCTAAACCATATCCCTAAGCTCTACATCTAAACGTCTTTTAAAGACCTCCAGGGATGGTGACTCAGCCACTTCCCTGGGCAGCCTACTCCAGTGACTAACAACCCTTTCAGTAAAGAAGTTCTTCCTAAGATCCAACCTAAACCTCCCCTGGCGCAACTTAAGCCCATTCCCCCTCATCCTGTCACCAGGCACGTGGGAGAATAGACCAACCGCCACCTCGCTACAGCCTCCTTTCAGGTACCTGTAGAGTGCAATAAGGTTGCCCCTGAGCCTCCTCTTCTCCAGGCTAAATAGTCCCAGCTCCCTCAGACACTCCTCATAAACTTGTTCTCCAGACCCTTCACCAGCTTTGTCGCCCTTCTCTGGACTCGCTCAAGCACCTCCATGTCCTTCTTGTAGTGAGGGGCCCAAAACTGAACACAGTACTCAAGGTGCGGCCTCACCACATCCGAGTACAGGGGGACAGTCACTTCCCTGGACCTGCTGGCCATGCTGTTTCTTATGCAAGCCAGGATGCTGTTGGCCTTCTTGGCCACCTGAGCACACTGCTGGCTCATCTTCAGCTGACTGTCAACCAAAACTCCCAGGTCCTTCTCTGACAAGCAGCTTTCTAACCACACATCTCCCAGCCTGTAGCTCTGCTTGGGGTTGCTGTGTCCCAGGTGCAGGACCCGGCACTTGGCCTTGTTGAACTTCATACCGTTGGCCTCGGCCCATCGGTCCAGCCTATCCAGATTATCTTGCAGAGCCTTCCTACCCTCGAGCGGGTCGACACGCACCTAACTTGGTGTTGTCTGCAAACTTACTGAGGGTGCACTCGATCCCCTCATCCAGATCATCGATGAAGATGTTAAAGAGGACTGGCCCCAGTACCGAGCCCTGGGGGACTCCACTAGTGACTGGCCTCCAACTGCATTTGACTCCATTCACTAAGACTCTCTGGGCCCGGCCATCCAGCCAGCTCTTAACCCAATGAAGTATGCACCAGTCCAAGCCATGGGCAGTCAGTTTCCCGAGGAGAATGCTGTGGGGAACAGTGTCAAATGCCTTACTGAAGTCAAGGTAGACCACATCCACAGCCTTTCCCTCATCCACTAAGCGTGTCACCTTGTCATAGAAGGAGATCAGGTTCGTCAAGCAGGACCTACCCTTCATAAACCCATGCAGACTAGGCCTGATCGCCTGCTTGCCCTGCAACTGCTCCATGATGATGCCCAGGATAATCTGCTCCATGAGCTTCCCTGGCACTGATGTCAAACTAACAGGCCTGTAGTTTCCCGGGTCTACCCTCCGGCCCTTCTTGTAGATGGGCGTCACGTTTGCTAGCCGCCAGTCAACTGGGACCTCCCCCAATAGCCAGGACTGCTGATAAATGATGGAAAGTGGCTTGGCCAGCTCTTCCACCAATTCTTGCAGTACCCTCGGGTGGATCCCATCCGACCCCATAGACTTGCGTACATCCAAATGCTGTAGCAGGTTGCCAACCATCTCCTTGTGGATTGTGGGGGCCACATTCTGCTCCCCATCCCCTTCCACCAGCTCAGGGTACTGGGCGTCCAGAGAACAACTGTTTTTGCTGCTAAAGACTGAGGCAAAGAAGGCGTTAAGCACCTCGGCTTTTTCCTCATGTTATATAAATGTTATATAAAAAAGCTGTATTTCTGTTATCAGACAAAAAACATACTTTATAATTGCTACTATAAATATTTTCTTCTTTGTCTCCAAAATCATTTTTTTTTTTAAATTCAAACCATCAGAAATTTTGAAAAAATTTCAAAATTTTTTTAACATGTGACTTTTCTATTTCTTTATTGAAGATTTGGATGTATTCAGTACATCTGAATATATTCACTGTGATTAGGTTTATGCTTATGTAGCTTAGTGTTAAAAACTGATGTAATTTATCTCTGTATCATTAATATTTTCAAGAGCTCATATTCCTTCATTTCAGAATTACTGTACTACATGGAGTCCAGACTTGCTAATAGTTATAGTATTTTTATCATTTCGAACAGTTAACTTCCTAGACAGTCATTTACTCAATGGATAAAAGCATCATATAAATTGTAATACAACCTGTATCTATTTTGAGTAACATTTTTCCATTTCCTTTTAATTCATTGTTTTGTAAATCTCCAATTTTTGAAATTTAGTGGTGCTTTCAAGCACAATCCCTCCTCAGAAAAGAAGTGTAAAAACAGACAGATATGTGAAACAAGGTAGAAGGACAGAAGAACATCAATCGAAGTTGCTTACTCTTTGTCATGAATGAGTAGTACTTTCTGAAATAATAATAAAAAAATGTTCAGAAACTGTATAGAAAATTAGAAAAGAGTAACACATTTTAAGAGAATACAGTACCAACAGTATGTCACTGTGAAAAGGAGGATATATGGGTTTTACAGCACATAATAAGGTGAATCTGGATGTAAGTAGAAAAAATATTTACTTTCACTCTTCTGTATTTACTCTCATAGGTTTGTCAGGCATGTTATGCAAGCTAAAGATAATATACTATGCAATAAAGCATGTTTGTGCTAAGATATTGTAATGAGTAATAGGTTACAACTAAGATTTAATTCTTCCATTGAATGCTTCCTGTCTGTACTGGCACTAACCTTGTACATCCCTAGGGAATCCTTGCACATGTACCACAGAGAGTATATGGTAAGCAAAGAATGCAATGAGTTAGACTGATTTCTGTTTATATTTGCATATTCATTTTTGTGTGACAATGATTATAATTTTCAGATGGGGAAAGAACTCCTTCTTTAAAGAAATATATGAAGTTATATTTGGTATATACATCTAGTTATTCAATCTGACGTGCTCTATAAAAACAAACAAACAAACAAACAAACAACAAAAAACACAGTCATTTCCAGCAGCAATGAGTTTGTACATGGTATTTTTATTGGATGATTGCAATTTCAAATCTGTTAACAGATTTGAACTACGTGTACCTGAAAACCTATTAATTTTTAAGCTATTAAGTATTCTCAAGAAACTTCTGCTTTTGTTGGTCACAAATAAACTTAACTGTACTGGAAACTGGCCACATATTTCAGATATTAATTCCCATTGTCTGACATGCACAAACCTTCCTTTTTAACAATTGCTTCACTTTCTCTTTTTGGCTTCTTCATTTGGCTTTAATATTCCATGAATCATAGAAATTCAGAACTATATGCAATTCTATAGCAAATTCTTATCTTCAAATATCACAATTTTAATATATTAGTATTTTTTGTTTGTTTGTTTGCTTGTTTGTTTATTCCCCAACATACGTTCTGCTGAGTATCAAATTGTTTCTTTTCATTTTGGATTTTTTTTATTCCTTGAATTTAAGCTTAAACTCTTCAGTTATCTTTCTCTCAGTAGACTCTGTATAATACATTTTTTTTTTTTTTTTAAATCTCACTTTTTACAGTCTGCACGTGTTTGTGTTTCTGATTAATAATAACCTGTCACTTGTAAGAGTGGCAAAATTTCTGCCCAAAGGTTTTTTTTCCTAATCAGTTACATAAATTCTGAAGAAGTTAGTTAACTTCAGAGCTCATCAACTGCCTCATCAGTTATCACAATCATTAATTAAATGTTTATTAGGGCTTATATTGGAAAAATGTTAGAGTCAAAATTTCTGTTTAGAAAATAAATCCCATCTTATGGGTGTGAAATCAAGCCTTATTTGAGGATGACAAAGTATCAGCAGATATTTTTTAGTTTCTGCAGTTGTCAAGATGAATTCAGAACATAGTTACCAGCATGTTTATGTCTGGTGGTTGTTCTAAAGTTGGATTTTGTTGGTTTGTTGGTTTGTGGGGGCAGGAAAGGAAGAGGGAGGAGATTTATTTATTTATTTATTTATTTATTTTTGGTGGTTTGGTTTGCATGACTTGTTTGTTTTGGACTGTATACATGTTAACAGACTTCTGCCAACATACCTCTTCTACAGTACGTTAAGCAAATTTCTCCTTGTCTGACTCAGTATTTCTTGGAGGTTAGCTTTGCTTTATGGCGTGGCAATCAACAAATAGTGACTGTTGGATGAATAACAAACTTTAGTATATATTTTTACCTAACAGTCATGTCTTAGCATATATACATTAAAGCATGGTTTATTTGTGCATACTGTGTTTCGTACTCCATATTGGATGATGCATTCCAGTGTTCATTATAACATACTAATAACACTAATCCACATGATTTTCAATTCAAAATGAAGTCCACAGGTTAACTTGTTCTTGTCTGAAAAAAATAGCTCTTTCTGACTGTGCCTTTGAAATGACATCAAGGTAGTGAGACAACTGAAGAGATGTGAAAGATCAAAAGAGAACAAAGTAGAGGAAGAGGAATCCCATTTCATGCAGGAGAGCACTAATGCAGAGTGAATGATTAGGAGAATATAAAAAATAAAGAGAAATTTGCATTAAAGTGTTATGTTTGTATATCTCATATTGTTCATGTTATAGTGCAATTATCTTGGTGTAAAATACAGTTGCCAGGTCTTGCTTGTTTTAATGGTAACTGAAAAACAGGAAATTTGAGCCTTGGGAAAGAAAACCGCAATATGGAATTTCACAGCCTCAAACTTTGGGAGTGTCTTACGCTATTGTAGCAGAAACTACTAAAGACTAATAATTTCAGTTTCCAGACATTTGTTCCTCCATGGAAACAGCAGAAGAGTACCACATCTCTAGAAATGTTGTTAAACAAAAATTGTATACAGAGAATATACTTATGACCTTGAAGGCTGTCCTGAATATGCAAGCAGAAGAGGTCTATGATTGGAGCTAAGTATGTCAGTCTTGTAGACTCATTTTGATTTTTAATCCAGGTCTTTAAAGTTCCTGTTATTCATGCTGAATAAAGAAGCTTCCAGTGCAAACCACCGTGGCTCATACAGACTGCATATTTCTATATATAGATACTTTTTGCCTTGTATTCTGAATGGGAGATAGCAAACTTGAGATGATGGCTATTATTGCAATGTTTTCACCCTTTGTATATGGCTAGCTCTACTACTTTTGCTGAGGCTTTGAGGCTGACAGTTTGAGACAGGGTGAAATCTGACTTGCCTGATCTGTGTTGTGATTTATTTATTTATTTATTTATTTATTTTTCTGTTTCTGTCCTTCCAAGGATCATATGCAAATGATAAACTGCCTACAACTAGGTCTATAACTCCCCACCCAAACTGGTATGGAATGATGAAGAAAAACATGTATCGGGTAAGAAAATAATCTAGTGGAGACATTTTCATAGTGACAAAGTTGCCAGGTATTTCTGAAAAAGCCCTTGCTTTTAGTGTCTCATTTATTTAAAGTGCTTGATTAGAATTAAACAAAAGTATTTCTGAATATTAGTAATATCCTGGGATCTTGAGCTATATAATCTGTAGTCATGGATGATACACATTTCCACCCTGAATTAGGAAAAGACAGGAATGGATCCTTGTACGTGCCTCAGAAGATTTCTCAAGGTCATAGGGGACTAGGGACAGAAGGGTGGACAGAAGGGTAGCAAACTATTTCCTCTGCCATCCCTTTTATAAGTTATGCAAAAGGCGTCCAACTCCTATAAAGTAAGGAAATATTAAGATACCTGTTTCTCTTAGAGAAATATTTATAGCATTGTGTTTTTGTGTGTACTTTCCTTTCTTTCAACTTAGTAATAGATCACCATTTTAAAACAACTTGTTACATAGTCTGTTTCAACCACACCCACAACTTTCACAAAAAAATATGCTACTTCAAGAAAAATTCTGTCCATTCAAATTTTAAATTAAAAAGATAAAAGTCCTGTGCACAGGATCCCTCTATTCTTTTCAGCAATTCAATCATCACATAGTCTAATGTTATTGCAACTTCTTTTTCACCGTATAATTTTTGTGGGATTCCTTTACATACATACCATCATTTCCAAGAGGGTTTCCAGAGGGAAGTGGAGTAAGTCACGTTCATTTTTGTATAGGTTGTAGATTTTGAGAGCCTGGGAGTGGAGGGTTCTTCTGTGAGGTGAAGCCATGGCTGCCCCATGCCAGAGCTAGCTGGTTCCAGCTAGCTCCAACAGCCCCACCACAGGGAAAACTAACAACAACAACAACAACAAAAAACTATGAGAAACAGCCCTGTGGACACCAAGGGGAGAGGAGAAGTAGGAGTGGGTGGGTGCTCAAGGAGCAGAGATGCCCCTGCAGCCCATGGAGAGTCACAGTGCATGATGTATGGAGGAAGGAGCTGTTATGGACTGACCACAGCCACCATTCCTCATCCCCCTGCACTGCTCAAGGGGGAGTAGGTAGAGGAGTTGAGGAAGAATGAGTGAAGCGGAGTCTCAGAAGTGAGGGGGATGTGTCTGTATGCATCTGGCAAGTGGTCATGATAAACTCACCATAGAGGGTTGTGGTTGTCTGAGTTTGGATGGTAATTTCTCAGAGGTTTCCTATCAGAGAAAAAAAAAATCAACTTAATTTACGAATAGGTTATGTAACAATTGAATATCATGAATATGGCTTTTGGCCAAGTGGTGTAAGCCATACTGCTGATTAATCCTTGCAACTAGACAGCAGGCAAAGGCTGAAAGTCTGGGCCCTGGTAGGCAGTAATCAAAATAAGCAACAATCTTTGTGCTGTTTAAAGGCTGATTAAAGAATAACATTCCTCCGCTGCCCTCTGTAATCTTTGTGATTAACTGAAGACTACAAAGGTATGTCTTCATTATGCCTTCATTAGAAACATGTAACTGTGCTATTGTCAATGAACGTAGTTTCCAAGAAAAATCCCCATTTACAATTTGAACATTTATAGCGAAGAGTTATATAAAAAAAATTGACATTTTCAAATAGTAACCTAGTTGTGTTTAAATTCTCACAAATATATGGCTTTGATTAAAAAAATCATTTATTTGTGGAAATCAAATAAGCATTTAACATTTTGGATTCAAATAGGACTAAAGTTAAAATGTTTTTGGTTAAGATATGTTTTTTTATTATTATTATTATTATTATTATTATTATTATTTGCTACAATGTGTTAAAAAAGGAATAGAAGCAACTGATTGGACATACAATTTTATTCCATTTACTTGTGACAAATCAGCTTCTGTTCTTTTTAAGTCTGCAGGGAATTTATGTTTCAAGACTTCCTGGTAAAGGAAAATAAATTCCCAGGTTTTGCCTGCCTTTGAAAGAAGGCAACTGTTGTGTCCCCATCCCTCTGCCCATATTCTCACTCACAAAGTCTGGACCTGTGACTGAATATAAAAAGCCTCTTTTCTGTTTTTAAACAGATGCTTAATTAGAGGTGAAATAGATATAAATTATATCCTCCTGTTCTTCAGAAGTATTCTGACAAACCAAAGGGAATACACAGGGCAAGCCAAGTGATTAGAAATTGACTCTTCTTGAGTTTACTGACTTCATCATGAATGCAATTCTGTAAAATTGTTGCAATCATACAGAACACTCTTGAAAAGATAATATGAAAATTTCTTCATGTTAGCAACTGGAGAGGTAGAAAACAAACTCATCCAGTAGCTGCAAATTTTTTAATAATAGTATGCAAACAAAGTAAAAAGGTTAAGTTCAACAACGTCAGATTGACTTTAACTTCATTGCCACTTGGACCTTAAACATGAATTTCACCTTTTTAAATACCTTGTCTCTTTTCTTGTGCTATGTTTTAATCTCTACAAAACATGAGGGATGTTTGTGGGAGGAGGGAATTCTTGCTAGGTTCACAGGAATCATGCAAGATGTGTTCTAGCTTTTGAGGAGTTTTTGCTTAAGGAGACAGCTTCTGTCTGATTGCAGCTACTTCAGAGCTGTGGAACAATTTTCCAAGTTCTAAGGAAATAACTCACAAGCTGATTACATTCTACTTCTTCCACAGTTTCTGGGCCCTCAGTATATTTTTTAAATTATTATATTTATTTATTTTTTTTATTTATGAGTAAAAGTGATATATAAAAGCATGAAGAGTTTTTTCTGTAAGGGGAAAAAGGAAGACAGAAAAAACAATACAGTGATTATGCTTTAAAAAATGCAAAAAAAAAAATAACATTGCAAATTTCCATTGTTTAGACTTTACCCCTGAAACCTTGCATTACAGTGCATTTAACTTTTCCTCCCCAGTATCTAGGGTGGGATTTATCTAACAGGTAAACACAGATAAGGAAAAACAAACAAACAAACAACAACAAAAAAATAGATATCTATGTATTTAATTTATTCTACTTCTCCTTGCAAAGCTATTGGTCTAATAAGCAGCTGTTCTACATGACTTGTTTCACACAATCCAAATATTCCATATTAGATAATCAGTTCTGGACTGGTTACTGCTAGTCAGGAAAGGTATCATAGAATGGGTTGGGTTGCAAGGAACCTTAAAGATCACCTAGTCTGACCCTCCTGCAATGGGCAGGGACACCTTCCACTAGGCCATGTTACTCAAAGACCCTTGCAGCCTGGACTCAAATATTTCCAGAGAGGGGACATCCACAACTTCCCTAGGCAACTTGTTCTAGTGTCTCACCACCCTCATAGTAAAGCATTTCTTCCTAATATCTAATCTAAATCTACAGTCTTTCCATTTAAAGCCATTATCCCTTGTTCTGTCATTACATGCCCTTGTAAAATGTTTCTCTCCATCTTTCTAATAAGGCCCCTACAAGTATTGAAAAGCCACAATAATGTCTGCCTGGAGTCTTCTCCAGGATGAGCAAACCCAACTGTATCAGCCTGTCCTCACAGGAGAGATTTTTTTGGCCTTTTGATCATTTGCATAGCCCGTGTCTGGACCCACCCCAGCATGTTTGTGCCTTTCTTGTTCTAGGTGTCCCATAGCTGAACACAGTAGTCCAGGTGGGGTCTCAGGAGAGCACAATAGATTGGTACAATCCCTTCCATCAACCTGTTGGTCATGCTTCTTTTCATGCAGCCCAGGATATGATTGGCTTTCTGTGTTGCAAGTGCACATTGCCAGCTCATGTAGAGTTTTTCAACCACCAGTTACCCCAAGGTCTTCTTCTCAGGGCTCTTCTTAATTAATTCATCACCAAGTCTGAATTGATGTTTGGGAGTTTGGGATTGCCCCAGCTGAGGTACAGGACCTTATAATTGGCTTTGATGAACTTCATGAGGTTCATGTGGGCTTGCCTCTCAAGCCTGTCAGGGTCTCTCTGAGTTCTTTCCCTTCCCATTAATGTATCAACTGCACCACTTAACTTGCTGTCATCTGGAAATTTACTGAGGGTGCACTCAGTTCTCCTATCCATGTCATTAATGAAGATATTAAATAGTATATATATGGAAGTATAAATTCCTGTATGGATCCCTGAGGGTTGGAAACCACTTATTACCGGTTTCCATTTGGCAACTGAGCTGTTGACTGTAATTGTTTGGATGTGGCCATCCAGGCAATTCCTCATCCTTTACCATCAAAACCATATCTCTTGAATTTAGAGACAATATAAAATTTTAAAATTTAATATTTCTGAGAAAAGTTCAGTTTAGTGCTCAGCCGCAGGAAAAATAAATAAATAAATAAATAGAAATTAGACTTATTAGACAAATATAGGGAAAAAAAAAACATTTGTGTTGTTGTATTAGTGTAACTACATCTTGACTACTGCTTGCAGTTCTTGCTCTGTCATAACGTCAATGAGGACAGAGAAAAAATATTAAAGGGTTGATGTTAGATGTATTTGAAAAGATGTGGAGTTGATCTGTGGGAAAAATCCAGCCAGTTAGGACTGGTGAAGTGATGCCTGAAAGAATGAGGTCTTACAAATCATGAACTGATGGGATGAATGGGGAGTGACGTTTTTGTTTCTTTCTATACAATGAATGAGGAAAAGTAAACTAATAATTGATTGACCCAAGCAAACATGGAGTTACTTTGCTTTATGCAAAGATGAGAAGCTTGGAGCAAGAGTAGTGGATGTGCAGTAGAAAAAGATGATTTTCCCATTTATAGAAGAGGATCTTCTAAAGAAGGATCTTCTAAAGAAGGATCTACTAAACAACAGTCCAGAGCAATATTTGTTTTTCTTTCTCTAAGCTTGCCTAGCTCTCATTAGGTCCCCGAGATGCTGGCTGTTCATCCGTGTCCCATGCAGCTCTCCCAAAGAGATGAGTCCTTGCCTGACTCAGTTTGTCTCTTCATGCATCTGTAAGGAACAAACTGCTCTAAGGTCCTGTACTTTTGTCATGATATCTGGGGAAAATGTTCTCCTGGCTTTTCTAGCTACATGAGAACTTCTTGATTACCTTTTATGTCTTGAGACCTATTTTATGTATGTATTTAGACCTTTTGTATAGCAGTTAATGGCTTTGGAATATAACAATAAAATATTGGTAAAGTTAAAAATACATAGAAAACTTGTATATTTTGGGGTTTATTTTTGATTGTTTTAAGATTTCAAGGTGCTTTACTGCTTTCTGTAAATACTAAGAAATACTAATGTCCTCCTCTGGAGCAGCAGGTCCTGTTCGGGCTTGGAATTTGATCAATGGATCTGTGTTCTCATGAAAATTAACAGTATTAATATCAGATGAAGGAAGTCTACCTACAGTTAGGTAATGTAAACCACCCTCTAGAGAGCTCAGTGCAGAGTTCCTTACAGCTTCTCATCAGACTTCATATTATTCTGTTTCTAAAGGGAGATCAGGGTTTGGTTGTTCTTCCTGGCTGTGCTAGAGAAAAGGGACTGATGCTGACTTCAACACCAACCAATGCCACAAGGCTAACTTCCCCCTTTCTGACCATTGGAAATATTTATATATTTATATATAGGGACTGTTAGGCCTGTGACACAGATATTAACAGGACCGTACCTTACTTATTTATTTACAAGAGAGTCTTTATATACAACTTTTTGGCTGTTTAGGGGTGTTAGTGTAAACTTAAGAACCTCTGTGATTCTGCTGCCTGAATCTCAGGTACTTTAGAGTCTCTCCAGTCTCCAAAGAACAGCAGAATAGAATCTGTATCCCTCTCAAGCATTCAGTACAACAAGGATGGCATAAGCAGCTTCCTCTGATGTTCTGCACTAGCTAGACCTAGCTACACCTCCCATCTACAAGACCAGAAGGGACAAGTACCCCACCACCCACCTTCTGGCATAAATCCTGCACAGTCCCAGCAGCCTCAGGTGACATTTATCCTCTTCTGGTCATCCAATGGATAACCTATCCTGATTCAATGCATGCCATTACTCTCTTCTGGTCACATGGCCTGTCACGATTGCCAGAAGTGCCTGACCACCCTTCCAGTTTAACTATAATACATCAGAACAGGAAGACCCTTCTCTTGCATACATGGGGTTGCCATTTTATTTTGGCCACCTTGTTATGGTTGAGCACCACCATTTACAGGAGGTAGCTGCCATTTTGTTAGACGCCATTCTGCTCTGTGGTAAGCTGATGGCCATTTCTTTATACCATTATACCCATATGTTCTCATTTAGCTCGGTGATTGGCAGCCTGCTTTCTTTGGACCTGAGAGTGCTTAAATAATAATATATTTACATTTATATATTATACAAGTATATGTGCAAAGCGGTGTAAATATGAAATATAAAAATAATCTGGGTTGTAGATTGAGTCTACTTTAACTAAAGTTTACATCACAGAGAGAAGGACTGGGGGAGGGGTGATGGGGACACTATTAGAGTAAGGATGACAGTTTAAGTACTTGAAATAAAAGGGTGTTATCCAAGGTGAAATAAGGTAGTTCTTGCCTCCATTTCTCTTAACATTAAAACCATTGAGTATGGTATTGAATCTCTAATATGCCATAACAACTATGATCTACAACCATCACTGAATCATGCAAAGTGCAGATGATAGGATATTACGTGCACTTTAAAGCTCAGCGTGTACTATGCAAAATAACGTAGGAGATCTCGGAAAGCCAAGTGGTGAACAAGTACCATAATGAAAAATCTATTGTCTTGTCACAATACCAATCTTGTAAAATTGTTTGCATGCCAACACCTTTATGGAAATGGAGGAAGAAAGCTCAGGATATAGTCACATGCCTTTCACTGGGTTATTAGCACAGCAAATATAGTTCTCTGTAGCATGGAAATTTTCCATCAACATGTTACTTCTCAGGGTGATAAACATTCTGTGTTGCTGCTAGACATTAGTAAAGAAGTTAGTGTATTTTGAGTACTGAGTTCATATATTTTGAGTATTGACAGTAAATTGACATTTCCAGTTTGGCATATAGTTTGCTAGGATTACCAATTTTCGTGTGTGACTTTAACACTATGGTAATTACACAGCCCGTGGGTTTTGTTTGTTGTTGCTGTTGGTGCTTGTTCTGTTTGTTTTGTAGCAACATTAATGCTTAGCTCTACACAATGTCTTCTGAAAATTTGCCTGTATATCCAAAGGTGGTATTAACAGACAGACAGAGCTTTTTGCTTCTGTTTAGCAGTGTTTATATTCTGTTATCAGAAAAAATTGTGTGGTTTTATAGATGTACAAAAAAAAAAAACAACCACCACCACTAAAACAAACAAACAAACAAACAAACAAACAAACAAAAAACTGGCAATATACTGACCTTCAGATAAGGTCAAATAGGTACTAGGTGGAAACTTTAATATATTTTAAATTACTTTTATCATAACACATCCTTATTGACAGGAACTAAATGCACAAAAAATAAAGGGAGGTAAGGCAAATCCGTGAGAAGTGAAATCTTAGAAAAACTCTTATTTCCTGTAGAAGAGAATGTATTCTTAGCATGTATTCACATCAAAACCTTATTTATTTTCCCTTTAAGATGATTGATATGACTCCATCTTTCTTCTTGCAGTTGTTCCTTCTCTTAATACATGAAATTACTCTTCTACAGTCCTTCATAAACTCTATAGGTGAATGTAAGTTTTCAGATACAGATTTGGAATAAACATTTCTATAATAAAAAATAAACATAATAAAAAATAATTTTCTAAATTTCTAAACATTTCTATAATAAAAAATAAACATAAACATAAACTCTTCCTGCAGTTTGTGAGGTTTTATTTATTTTATTTTATTTTATTTTATTTTATTTTCTCTATGCATATACAGAAGACTCTGCATCCCTAAGGTGAGGTTTGAGGATTTGACTCCATGGGCTGAAAACAAAACGTTACTAATAAGTGGAATATTACCATATGTTCGGGTTTCAGCTGGGATAGAGTTAATTTTCTTTGTAGTAGCTGGTATGGTGCTGTGTTTTGGATTTAGAATAAAATGTTGATAACACAATGGTGTTTTAGTTGTTGCTGAGCAGTACTTACACTAAGTTAAGAACTTTTCAGCTTCTCATGCTTCCCTGACAGTGAGGAGGCTGGGGATGCAGAAGAAGTTGGGAGGGAACAAAATCAAGACAGCTGGCCTAAACTGGCTAGAGGGATATCCCATACCATACAGCGTCAATATGAGTAATAAATATAGGGGGAACTGGCCAGGTGAGGGCTGTCACGGCTCAGGGCCTGGCTGGTCATCAGTCTGTGGGTGGTGAGCAATTTCATTGTACAGCACTTGCTTTGTATATTACTATCATCCCTTCCTTTTCTGTTCTATTAAACTATCTCAACCCACATTTTTTTTGTTTCCTTTTTTTTTTTTTTTTTTCTTCCCACCTTTATCCCACAGGATGAGTTGGGAGGGTGGAATGAGTGAATGGCAGTGTGGTGCTTGACCACCTGCCAGGTAATCCACAACAACAGTGTGAGTGATATTGTGAGGCTGCCAATGTCCTTTATTGAATTTTGCACATAATCAGGACTTGAAATGCAACAGGAAAAGGTAAAAATAAAGATCTTTGGCCCCTCTGACCTTGTTTTTCTGATTTCTTGAAGTAAGACAAATTCTTTAATTTTTAGTTATAAAAGAGTGATAAATTATAGCTGTTAGTTTTCATTGGAGCAAACCCATGTCTCCTGTAGCAATCTTAGCAGAGGAAAAACTGAAAAAGTGCTGTTTTGCAAGTCCTGTCTCATCTGTCTGGCTGCAATACAGTTTATGTAAGTTACATCTTAGCCTTTTCAGTGATTAATATGCCTAATATTTTGAAATTTAATAATTATTTGCATTCAATATTTGCAGCTCAAGATGACCTAAAAAGGAAGGATTGAAAACTATATTTTGAAGTTCTGGTGATTTTGCTGCATTATCAATAATGTTGAGCACTAGAATGCTGAGCAAAGGATTTTTGGATCCTCATGATACTGCAGGGTCTCCCATAAGAATACACCTACTTGCTTGGTTTACCCTCCAGGAAAGAACTACCGCATGCACCAGTATATGTCGGGTGCCAACTAGATGGAAAGCAGCACGGAGGGGCGCACAAAATCAACTCAAGTGGTCTCTTCCAACCTCAGCCATTCTGTGTCTTCATCTGTTCTATGTTTATGTCTAACCACAAAGAAAATACAGAGTAGCTGTAATTTATATGCTGAGCTAACTAACACCTTTTAAATAGTAACAGAATATTACATAAAGATGGATATGGAACTTTAATACAGTTATTTTTACTGATTGATAGCCCAGAAGCATTCAAAACAAACAAAGAAACAACAACAACAACAAAACAAGAATAAAGGCAGAAAAACCAACCAAAGATTTCATCTAAATAATCAAATATGGAAAAAAAGTATATTTTGATGAAATGTCATATGAGAAAAGGTAGCTGTCTAATGAGTTTTAATCATTCTTCATAGAAAACAAAAATGAATAAATATTTAAACTTTAGGAAAAATATATTCAGTCTTGAAACCTAAAGTAAGGGATGAATTCCTTAAAAAGAAGAAAAAATAAGATCATCCTAAAGGTTTACTCAGAAGAACAGCAGCTTGCTTCCATACTCAGTGTATGCCAGAATGTTTCTCCATGTTATTTTTCTGGTTGCTTTTAATTCACTGTCTCTCCTATCTTTGTAGGACTCATTTTCACCAAGTAAGGAGTCAAGAGAGTGGGCTAGCACAAAGCAAAACTGAGATGCTGCTATGTGATCTAGGAACTGCTTGTTTGGGTTCTGTTTCTACATGACTGTTAAAATTGTAATTCCAGTGAAATAGTTCAGAAGAATATGAAAAATATGTTCTTAAGCACTTAAAAAATAGTCATTGAAAAAAACTTTTATGCATGTAATGAACAGTGTCAGGAACCAAACTGGCTGACTAGAAGTTAATGGTTTGTGGGAACAATCCTGAAAGTATATATATGTAAAGGCTTTATTATTATTATTATTATTATTATTATTATTATTATTATTATTATTATTTTATTTATTTTTATTTTTTCCTGACAATCAATTTAAAATTAAGATTCCCAGATATTAATTTTGTTTTCCTGGAAAGTTTTTTTTTTTTTTTTTTTTTTTTTTTTTTTTTTTTTTTTTTTTTTTTCCCCCTGCATTTTCTGTAAGCAAATAAGTACTTCTTTATTTAGCACTGCCATTCTATTTATTCAGATAAGTTTATCTTCTTTGGTTCTTTTTGTTACAGTTTAAGCAGAAATACCCCTTGTATTTGGTAAGAACAGATATTCTAAATAAGATGTCAACATTTAATGAATTGGTAGCATTTTGGTAACTTGATGAAATAGAATTAAAAAAATCAAGTAATAAATATATTTATAGTTTTGCAGGTTCTCTTGGCTACCGTTTCTTACTAGTTTCATACTTGCTATTAGGCAGTTAGGCTTGAAAGTATGTTGAGAATGATTTGCATACTTTCTGCTTAAAGCAGGTCTAACCTGCAGGACATCTATCAGTAGCATTCAACTTATGCTATATGGGGTTTTGTATGCTAATTTTAACTATGGATATATGAAAAAAGCGACTAGCCTATATCTAAAAAATGCAGCTGCTCATTGTCAATATATTTCTGTCATGTGGACCAACATCTCTTCTTGGATACTCTTGCGAAGATAACAGTGTGTGCATAGTAAAGGTATATTTGGGTCCTCTCTGTCAGTTCTAGTATCAGCTTCTGCTATTAGCAATACATTGCTGTTATGGTAGGATCCCAAATTTATTTTCTAGCTTGTGCATGACTAGCAGTGGTAGACTGCTATGTCTACCACAGATGTCAAGTGTGCTGAAAGTGCAGTCATTACTTGTATTGATTATGTTTTAGACAGAAACAATCCAATTTGATTTTCAGTCCTAATTTGACTATTAAGTCTTATAGCTGAGAAGGGAGGAAGACAGAAATTTTGGTTTGTTAACCTAGAATATAAACTTAAAAGGGGAGGGGACAGACATCACACTATTTTCTAGGCATTTTTTATGTAATATGGTAATAAGAAGAGTAATCTTTCTAAAATTTATTTGCAGAGAGGGTTAACTTTTCCTGTAAAATATCTGGTCTGAATCTGATTATGTAATTCCCTTGGGTCAAGTTCTGTCCTTAGTTATTGCAAAATTCTGTATGCTCTGTTAGAACTGTTTTTTATTTTTATTTTATTATTATTATTATTATTATTATTTGTATTAGCTATTTGGTTTTATGAATTACAGCAGCAGCACATTACAGCAGGTCCTACTGTGCTAAATACCATACCAACACAAAGGTAGGAACAATGTCCTCCTGAAGACCTTACAATTTAAATAGATTGAAAGATGAATAGGAGCACACAGATGTAAAGTGTCTTGCTCAAGGTTACCCATCAGACCAATAGCAAAGCCAGAATTAAACTGATACATTTGTCCCCATCTAGCACCCTGTTGATTGCACCACTTTGCCTCTGGAAGTTGATTTGAAGTAATATTTATTATGCTATTATACCCTGTGGGGAGCTGTGCAAATTTTCTGAGGAGGAAAGACCTAATCATCAAAGACTTATGAAGAAGTTACTAACAGAAAGCATTTCATAAACGTTGGGTCTGATTGTCCATAATCATTCTCAGCAGACTCAGTGAACATATATTTTTAAAATTTATTTGAGTAACAAACTAAGCAGATCCTAAAACCTGCATCTTACTGTTTGTATCTCTCTCTGTGAAGCTATGAGGAGAATAACAAGAGAACATGGTGTGTTTCATGCAGCTTATGGATTCTTAGCAATTGGCTATGTACATTATAAGACATCATATTCAGATTTTCTCTGCTTTAATGAGAAATAAAAATAATTCTACTTTATAAAGAATAGATGAAGAAATCATTTATTTAAAGCGTTCTGTCATGGTTTTGGTTGGGACAGAGTTTAGTTTATTTGTGGAGAAACTTAATTGCCAAAGACCATGTATGTACGGCTTTTGACTGTCTCCAATGTGTGACTCCACAACCTCTCTGAGCAGCCCGTGCCAGTGCTTAGTCACTCTCCCAGTAACACGTGTGCACCCTGATGTTGTGAAGACAGAACTGCCTGTGAGAAGAAATGAAAATGTAGAAGTGTGTGTTTGGGTGGGGGGGAAGGCAGAAGGGAGGGAGAGGGAGAAGAGGGGAGAGGAAGG
Source organism: Nettapus auritus (assembly GCA_011076525.1). Classification (NCBI taxonomy): domain Eukaryota; kingdom Metazoa; phylum Chordata; class Aves; order Anseriformes; family Anatidae; genus Nettapus; species Nettapus auritus. The sequence continues at coordinate 105,878,182 of CM021765.1, read as the reverse complement.
GAGGGGAGGGGACTGGACAGGACAGGACAGGACAGAGGGGGATTGCTATGCTGTGGCTGTGGTACCTGTGGAAGCACAGAGGACACGTCACAACAGGGGGCTATCATCTGGGCTGTCAGCAGGCAGGGCCACCACAATGTGGCCTGGGCCGTTGGTGAGTACAGCTAGCACCTTCTGCAGGCCACAGCTATGTTGACCTTCCTCGCCCTCTCTGTGCTGGGCATTGCCCAGAAGCCTTGCTGGTGGGTGGTCACATGGATGTGGATGCACACGAATGCATGCAGCAGTGTGAGGAGTAGCTGATTAAGGACATGGCTGCCCAAGACTATGCCCAAGATGTGGTAATTACATCACAGAATATGCTCACATCATAGAATCATTAGAGGCTGGAAAAGACCTCAAAGATCATCTGGTCCAACCATTACCCTACTATCAATGTCCTCTACTAAACCATGTCCCTAAGCATCAAGTCCAACCTCTCCTTGAACACCCTCAAGGCACAGTGATGATACCACCTCCCTGGTGTGTTCCAATGCCTGACTACTCTTTCTGAGAAGACATGTCTCTTAATTTCCTCCCCTGGTGCAACTTGAGGCCATTCCCTTTAGTCCTATCACTAGTTACCTACAAGAAGAGGCCAACCCCCGTCTCTCCACAACTTCCTTTGAGGTAGTTTTAGAGAGTAATATGGTCTCCCCTGAGCCTCCTCTTCTCCAGACTAAACAAACCCTTTTACCTCAGTGTGGTGGTTTTACTGTGCTAGGCAGCTGAACACTACAACTGCTCTTTCACTCCCCCTCCTCAGATGAGGAGGGGAAGAAGTAAAGGAAAGAACAACTAACGGGCTGAGATAAGGATAATTTAATTAAAGGGAAAATATATATATATTAAGGAAATATTATTAATTAACAATTCAACTAAAGGGAAAAAGGGAAAAGGGAAAGAGGAAAGGGAGGGGGAAAGGGAACAGCAAAACAAAACAAGTAAAGGCTATATGGAAGTGCAGAGGAAAGAAATTATTCTCTACTTCCCGCAAATGAGCGATGCCTGACCATGTCCTTGAAGCAGGGCCTCAATGCACGTAGCCGGTGTTCGGGAGGAGGACAGACGTTTTCGCAACGAAAGCCCACCCCTCCCCTCTTCCTCCTTCTTCCACCTTTTATTGCTGAGTGTGACATCATATTGTATGGAATATCTCTTTGGTTGGTTTAGGTCAGCTGCCCTGGTGATGTTTCTTTCTCACTTTTTTGCCCACCCCCCAGGAGGGTTAGAGAGAGTCCTCATACTGTGCCAGCACTTCTCAGCAGCAGACCCCAAACTAGTGTGATAACACTGCTGTTCTAGCTACAAGTGCAGAGCACAGCACTGTATAGGCTGCTGCAGGGAAAGTTAACATCCAAGCCAGACCCAGTACACTCAGTCATTCCTCATAGGACTTGCATTTGAGACCCTTCAACACCTTCATTGCCCTTCTTTGGACATGCCCTGATGTCTTTCTTGAAGTGAGGGGCCCAAAACTGGACAGAGTACTTGAGGTACAGCCTCACCAGAGCAGAATACAAGGGGATGATCACCTGCCTGGTCTTGCTGACTGGACTTGATCCCCAGGTTGTCCTGCATATGCTGCATGACTGAATTCAAGATGACTTGTTCCATCACTTTTCCTGGCACTGAAGTCAGGCTGTTAGGTCTGTAGTTCCCCAGGTCCTCCTTATAACCCTTCTTATAGATAGGCATCACAGTAGCAAGTCTCCAGTCATCCGTGACCTCTCCAGCTGACCGTGATCACTGATGGATGATGGAAAGCGGCCCAGCAACCACATCCACCAACTCTCTCAGCCACCCTTGGGTGGATCCCTTCTGGTCCCGTGGACTTGTGACATTCCAGGTGGAGCAGCAGGTCTCTGTTTCCACCTGGACTATGGGAGGTTTCTTCTGCTCCCCATTCCAGACTTCCAGGTCTGGAGGCTAAGTACCCCAAGGATAAGTGGTCTGACTAGTAAAGACAGATGTAAAGCAGGCATTAAAAAGCTCAGCTTTTTCCTTAACCTCAGTAGTCATGTTCCCCTCTGCGTCCAGTAAAGGATGGAGATTCTCTTTGGCCCTCCTCTTGCCATTAATATATTTGTAAAAACATTCTTTTTTGTCCTTAACTATAGTGGCCAAGTTGAGCTTGTACTGTGCTTTGGTCTTCCTGATTTTTTATCTGCATATGTTAGCAGCTTCCTTGTACTCTCCCCAAGTAGCATGTCCCTTATTCCACTGAATATGAACTCTCTTTTTGTCTCAGACACTCAGGAAAATTCCCTAGATCAGGTTGGCCAAGACCCCCTCCAGTCTGGCCTTGAACACCTTCAGTGATGGGGCATCCACAACTTCTCTTGGCAACATGTTCCAGTGCCTCACTAACCTTACAGTGAAGAATTTCCTCCTAATGTCTAATCTAAATCTATCCTCTTTTGATTTAAAACCATTCCTCCATGCTCTAGTTAATATCAATGGTTAAGAGCCTTCTTGAATAAAATGCTGCACGTTTTCCAAAATTTAATTCTTGGCTAGAAATTCAGAAAGGGGAAAAATATATAGTCCAATGGTAATCTGGAAAAAATGATGTGTTTGAATAACCTAAGTATAAAAGATATCTCAGTATCAATATCTTCAGTCCAGTTGGTAACAAAGCTGACATGAATTGTTCAGTTAAGTTTGTAAGCTTACAAATAGGAATACAATAGGAACAAAAATGTTGATCTTTGAGATGCAGTAATTTTAGGAGACCTATTAAAACTAGCAACTTTACTGTGCTACCACTGTGCTCTATAAGACATGCTATGTAAAGCATTTATATTTATGAGAAAGAACTTCAATTGCAAATTCTTTTTATATTGACTGGTTAATTGTGTACCCTACAGTCTCCCTGTTTGCTAGAAATGGATCTATTCTGTTTCTTTAGTCTAACATTTAAGAATAGGGAAACAGCATAAACTTTTCAGTCATGTCTTAAGCAGACATTATGGAAAGTTGAAGTAGGTGTTATATTAAACACACACATATATAAATTTATATAAAACAAAACAAAAAAAAAAAGGCACAATCTCTTGTGCTGTTTTGTTTGTTTCAGTTAGTTTGCTTATTGTTATCTACCTTTTGTGCAGTTTTCCCTAATGACCTTACACTGGATAGGATTTGGTTAGATTATTAGAGTTGGACATGTCCTGGTTTGCTTGCTTTCTTCTCCTGAAAGCATTATTCAGTTGAAAAAATATATACATCTGTAGACAGTCTTTGTGCTCTCCAGCTCCTCAAATATCTAAATAATTTCTCAGTTTGGAATCTGAGTCATTTCCAGATTTACATGAACTTTCTCTTCTTTCTCTCTCTCTCTTTTTTTTTTTTTTTTTTTTTTTTTTTTTTTTCCCTCACTACTACAGCATAGTTTCCCAATTTCTCTGGCCATATAGCATATTTTGTCTAGCTACTTCAAATCCATTTATTTTGTTAATTATAATGGTCATGCTTTGCAGTTCTACAATCTTTATCCTTAGAAGTTTTTCTGCAAAAATGGCACTAACAAAATTTCTTTTATTCTTTAGTTTTTGGGTTTCTCTTCTGTTTTTCCTGAGTTCAAACATATTCTTCGAGGAATGTATTACAAAGAATAGCTTTTCATAGAATTAACATTCTAGAAATGTTTTACACTTTAGATGTAAATGCTAAGTTGTGATGGTTTTACTCGGGTGGGCTGCTGAGTTCACCACAACCATTTTCTCACTCCCCCTCTTCAAAGAGGAGCGAGGAGAAAATACGATGAAAGGGGCTCAAGGGTTGAGATAAGGACTAGGAGATTGTGCAATAATTATTGTGACAGGCAAAACAGACTCAGCATAGAGAGATAGTAAGATTTATTGCCTATTACTAACAAGCTAGAGAAGTGAGAAACAAAGGAAAGAAACCAAAAGCACCTTCCCCCCCCATCCACCCTCTTCCACCTCCTCCCCCCGAGTGGCGCAGGGGAACGGGGGAATGGGGGTTATGGTCAGTCTATAGCACTTCTTCTCTGCCGCTCCTTCTCAGTCACTCTCGTCCCCTGTGCTGTGGGGTCCCACCCACGGGATGCAGTCCTTGCCAAACTGATACGGAGTGGGCTGTCCACAGGCAGCAGCTCTTCAAGAACTGCTCCATATATGAGTCCGTACCGCAGGGTCCATCCCTTGGGAGCAAACTGCTCCAACCTGGGTCCCCCACGGGCAGCAGCTCCTGCCGGGTCACCTGCTCCTGCGTGGTCTCCTCTCCACGGGCTGCAGGTCCGGCCCAGAATCTGCTCCAGCAGGGGTCTTCCACAGGCCGCAGTCTCCTTCGGGGCACAGGCTCCACCGTGGTCTCCTCCACGGGCTGCAGCGTGGATCCCTGCTCCACTGTGGTACTCCATGGGCTGCAGGGGGACATCCTGCTTCACCATGGTCCTCACCACAGGCCGCAAGGGACTTCTGCTCCGGCACGTGGAGTACCTCTCCCCCTCCTTCTTCAATGACCTTGGCGCCTGCAAGGCTGTTTCTCACTCCTCTCACCCTCCCAGCTGCTGAGTGGCACAGCGTTTTTTTCCCGGTCTTAAATATGCTCTCACAGAGGCGCAAAACAACATCGCTTATTGGCTCAGCTCTGGTCAGCAGTGGGGCCCTTACCAAATATGGGGCAGCTTCTAGATCCTTCTCACAGAAGCCACGCCTATGGCCCCCTGCTACCAAAACCTTGCCACGTAAACCCACTACATAAGTATATTACTAGAAAGATGGCACTTGTTCCCTAGGATTTTTGATCAGAGCACTCATGGTTTTCTACTTTAGAAACCATGAAATATCATGTACAATTATTTTCAGCATTAAAATCAGATGCACATTAGCCTCTTCTCTTTGAAAGCATACTTTATAGAATAGTTGAATGTCTCTTACAGAGGTTTCTGTATATTGTTGCTGAATATCTTTGAATTGTACTTGTGGTGAGGGATGGGGGAGGACCACTGGGGGTAAAGCTTTTACAGCCAGTAACTTGGAAATGGTAATCATAGAATCATAGAATATGATCCACATCCAAGGATCATCAAGTTCAACTCATGGCTCCACACAGGACTACCTTAAAAATTAATCCGTATGTCTGGGAGTGTTGTCCAAACAATCACAGAATAGCAATGTTGTTGTCTAATATTTTTCAGTCTCTTACCCTTTTTAGGTGATTCATTAGTGTGTTTAAGGTGAATCATAAGGCTGTGGTTTTGCTTTTGGTTTGCTTAGACCTTTCTGACATAACTTCCATTAAACAGCTGCTATTCTGTCCAGTGTGAAAGGTATAGATAGGGATGATGTCTATGTTGCTTTTATCCTAATTCAGGTGTCAGTCATAATTTGTTCATTGGGCAATACCAGGAAGTGTCCTGCTAGAGTGTCAGGTTAATGAAGCTTTTACATTAATGGACATAAGTAATAGGAGACAAATTTTAGAAGAGATAATATGATAGCCTTTCCAGAGTTTGTTTCCATGGCCTCATATAGCCCTGTAACACTATAATCCTATAATGGACTGGGATAGAAGGCGTGTTTTGGTGTAGCAATGAATGCCACTGTGAAACATGGCATTGCTAGTCTGTTGAGGGAAATGATTGTCATCAGATTGTCATCTGTGAGCAGACTGAGTGTCATCACGTGGCACTTGCAGGGCAACCAGGTGATCAGGCCCAGTCAGCACGGCTTTATGAAAGGCAGGTCCTGCTTGATGAACCTAGTCGGGTGAGGGAAGTGATCGTCCCACTCTACTCTGTGCTGGTGCAACCTCACCTCGAATACTGTGTGCAGTTCTGGGTACCACAGTACAAAAAGGACATTCAAATGTTGGAGAGTGTCCAGAGGAGGGCGACAAAGATAGTGAAGGACCTAGAGGGGAAGACATACGAGGAGTGGCTGAGGTTATAAACTTGGTTATACATACAGACTGAGGGATGATGAGGGACTGGAGAGCGGCCCCATAGAAAGGGATCTGGAGGTTTTGGTTGATGGCAAGTTGAGTATCAGTCAGCAGTGTGCCCTGGAAGCCAACAAGGACCAACCGTGTCCTCAGGTGCCTCAAGTACAGCATTGCTAGCAGGCCGAGGGAAGTGATTGTCCCTCTCTGCTCTGTGCTGGTGTGGCCTCACCTTGAACACTGTATGCAGTTTTGGGTGTTACAATGTAAGAAAGACATAAAACTACTAAAGAGTGTCTAAAGGAGGGCTACAAAGATGGTGAACAGTCTAAAAGGGAAAATGTATGAGGAACAGATAAAATCACTTATTTCAGCCTAGCGAAGAGACTGAAGAGAGACCTTATGAGGAGGATTTGAAGGGCAGGTGCCCCTCTTCTCTTTGGTGATGGCAACAAGACTCAAGAGAATGGCATGGAGCTGTGACAGGGGAGGTTCAGGTTGGATGTTAGGAAAAGGTTTTTCCCCAGGGACGTGGTCACAGTAGCAAGAGTTCAAGAAGCATTTGAACAACTCTTTCAGACATATGGCTTGATTTTTGGGTGGTCCTGTGTGGAGTCAGGAGTTGGACTCAATGATCTTTGTGGGTCCCTTCCAGCTTGTGGTTTTCTATGATTTTACAATTCTACAATTCTATGATTATGAATTTTTAATTACAATTTCTTTATATAATATATATATATATGTTTTAATAAAGAACTTGGCATTTTCTTTGTGACAAACTTCCATTTTAATTTTCAAAATTTTAACCTAACATCTGCAGACAGGTAAAGTTTATGAAAAGCATCTCTTTTGAAGAATATGAGGTGCTTTGTTAGAACATCTTGAACCAAAGAGGTGTCTCTCAAAGATTTTACGAAGTGAAGTTAAATTTGAAATCTTTGAGGAATGGGATACAACTGGCATCAAAAATAAATTGATGCAATAATGTAGCAAAATTGTCTTTTGGAAAATTATAAAATTGTTTGTCAAACTACATGGAAATTTATTTAATTTTTTGGTTGTAAATATTTACATTTACATCATTTATATCATGGAATTTTTCCATATAATCTTGATTTTCCCATATTTTTAATATGGGAAATATAAGGCATCTCAAGCACACTTTTTAATCAATAAAACATATTTTTGTTGTTTCTTTTGCTCAGAAAAGGCAGTTAAGTTGTTTTATTCTACCTCTCTTGAATGCTTCAGTGATAACTCTGTTACTGAAATACTAATAGGACCAGAAAATAATCTTGCAGTGTTAGTCTTTTTAATATTGTTTTGTCTTTCTAAGTAAAGAAAAAAGTGCTAACTAGAGATCTATACAGCTAATTCGATTTGTCTGCTTTTTTTTTTTCCCATATACAAATAACCTTAAAACTCGGTTTATTGGTGGTAGTTTCATTTTCTTCTTTCAGAGAGCAGAGTGGAGTAGCAAAGAATTCCTTTTACATGAGCATGTAGGAATTCCTTCAGTAAGAAAAGATGAGAATGGTAGGTTTGAAAAAAGAAGGCTGTCAAATTGCATTAGCTGTATAGATCTTTCAAACAGCATGGGGCCCTGCATAGGTTTCTACAGAATTAAATCTCCCAATGGTTTTATTTTTTTAAAGTATAGTATCCCTGTCTTAAAAGATCAGTTGCTTTTAAATATAAGCATCTAATAATATTAGTAGCACAGTTCAGACACTAGTTATTCAAGGCAGGATAAAAGATAAAAGATAAGGATGCAAGTTTTGAATGTTTTTTTTTGTTGTTGTTGTTTTTTTTTTTTTTTTTTTTTTTTTTTTTT
>CM021765.1:105849142-105869999 GCA_011076525.1 Nettapus auritus | reverse complement strand
TTTTTGTTGTTGTTGTTGTTTTTTTTTTTTTTTTTTTTTTTTTTTTAATTGAAAAATGAAATATTATTCTATTTTTGAAAAACAACATTTTATACAGAATTTGTAGAAAAACTGTTGGGTTTGCACAGGATCTTAAGCACACCTCTTTCCCTGCCCTAAAAAATGAAAACAAAATAAATAAAATAAATAAAATAAAATAAATAAAATAAGATGCATAGTGTAGGAAATGGAGAAAAGTATCAAAAATAACATGCTTATGTAAATGATAGATTGCAATACATAAATCTCTAAAGAAAAATTAGACCATGGATTTGTGAAATTTTTGCCATGTGTAAACCTACTCATAGAGGAAAGCAGCTAAAGAATTTGGTCTGGTTGTTTATTAACCAGAACCTCTGCAATATGTCTCCGTGTTTGTAAGTGCTCTAAAATGTGTCTTAGAATAAGGAAAAAGAAGAATTTTACTGACTGAGTAGAACAAACAAAAAATGAAACATTTCAAAATGTGCTGTTTGAACATAACACATATTTTTAATTATATATATAGTAATATTTTTAATCTGCTCTAATCTAGTTTGTGTTTCAAAAAGAAAAAAAAAAAAAAGCCTGTCTCTAAGGAGATTCATCTTATTTTGACAGAAGAGGGCAGTGTTACTTTACAATTATATGTGGGAAATATGCATATTATTTTAAAGATAAGTCTCTAGAGAGTATTTTGAGCCAATGAATTTAAATGTAATAAATGCCCTCAGAATATGCTACTTAGTAAAAATAACAGGCAGTGAAAAAGTAGACATTATGGTTACTTAATTGTTGTCAGCATTAAATGATACTGACCCAAGGAAGGATATATAACCTTTTGCATACCACATAGATGACTGATTTTTGTGTAATATTCAAAGATTAAATGTCTGAAACAGCACTGTAGGTTAAAAGTGGAAAAAAGGTAAAAATTGAACCTACTACTACTACTACTACTCCATTATGGAATATATTGAATATATTAGTATCACTAAAATAGTTTTGCAGGAATTCAATAGATGAATCAGCACTGACAGTCTGACCCTTCAGGACAACTTCTGACTCCTTCAAGAGTTGTCCATTCTGCTGTAGTGTGCACCCTATACATATGCATATACCTATACAACAGGCAAAGAAAAAAATACTATCTCAGTTTATGAAGGGAATAAAGGAATTAAGCACATCTTTTACTTTAAAAGCTCTGGCTAAGCCCCAGCTTAATTCAAGTTAGATACTCTCCTTATTGCCCTTCCAAAATAAGGATATTTGCTAAGTCTGGGCCCTTATGATTGATATAGTTCTATATCTTGAGTGGCTTTCTTTATTTCTGCCTGAAATAATAAGATAGGCATGTGTTTCCTCCCTTTCCTCCTCCTTCCTACCTACCAAAAGCTTATACTAATATTCTTCTTTCCTTGTAGTAATATTTTATCCCTGTTTTCTGAGTATTTTAATTCAGCAGAGGATGGTAGAACCTGTCAATTCTTCCCTGGGGAGTTACTCCATACCCAAGAAGGTGATGTTTGTTTGTAACAACACGGGAAAACAAGTTTTTCTGATGCTTAATGCAAGTGATGGTGTAAACGGATATTGCAGTTTGTTCTGCTCAGGTCCAAAGGAGGATGCAAAGTTCTCTCATGTCCTCATAGGCTGATAGTTTTGCTGGCAGCTCTGTCCGCAGCCACATTGGCCTCTTGGCCTGCGTAAAACTTAATCATAGATGAACAGTGTGACCAGCAGGGCTAGGGAGGTGATCGTCCCCCTGTACTCGGCTCTGGTGAGGCTGCACCTTGAATACTATGTTCAGTTTTGGGCCCCTCGCTACAAGGACATCGAGGTGCTTGAGCGAGTCCAGAGAAGAGCGACGAAGCTGGTGAGGGGCCTGGAGAACAAGTCCTACGAGGAGCGGCTGAGGGAGCTGGGATTGTTCAGCCTGGAGAAAAGGAGGCTCAGGGGTGACCTTATCGCTCTCTACAGGTACCTGAAAGGAGGCTGTAGCGAGGTGGGGGTTGGTCTGTTCTCCCACGTGCCTGGTGACAGGACGAGGGGGAATGGGCTTAAGTTGCGCCAGGGGAATTTTAGGTTGGATCTTAGGAAGAACTTCTTTACCGAAAGGGTTGTTAGACATTGGAACGGGCTGCCCAGGGAAGTGGTTGAGTCACCATCCCTGGAGGTCTTTAAAAGACGTTTAGATGTAGAGCTTAGGGATATGGTTTAGTGGGGACTGTTAATGTTAGGTCAGAGGCTGGACTCGATGATCTTGAGGTCTCTTCCAACCTAGAAATTCTGTGATTCTGTGATTCTGTGAATCCTAGGAAGAAAATGACTGTCCAGAGAACAAAGAGAAAGTGTCATTAAACATTTTTTTTTTTTTTTTAATGGAAAGCAAAGGAAAGGAATTGAAGAAGGGAAAAAGGTGTTTAGAAAGTTATTTCTTTTCCTGCTTTCATTTTATAAGTCTGTTTCCTTTCGTCCTTTGTTTATTTCTGTAACTTATTTTGATTAATTCTAGTGCTTGGGAAACGTGTCAATGCAATCTAGACAATTTTTCACAGGAAAGCAGTAACACAGAAAGTAGTGGCAAAATATTATGCTCCAGCTGTGGAGGAAAAATATCCTGCCATTTAGTCCTCAGCTTTTCTTTCCTCTGCTGCTCACAGAAATGTAAGCTGTGGCTCACCTTAAACAGTAGACAGCCTATCAAGCCTGTGTGAGCCTCCAAAAAAGACCTCATGTTAGTAGAACATGAATTTTATGCAGCAGAATGTGGAGCATTCTTTATGCACTAGGAAGTAATGAGTTGAAGTGAGAAACTCCACCATCGTATTGACAATTTCCTGAACAAACATTTTATAAAGCTTGGTATGGTTCTCAGGGCTGCAGCAGCAGCCTGCCAAAGGCAGATTGGCCTCTGTTCTATAAATAGTCCAGTATCTTCTCTTCCAGCTATTGCTATTTTAGATTTTCAAAGGTGTAAAATGACTCTTCATAGTAGGTCTGCACAGCCAAATCCATTTTCCTTAAGCCTATATATCATAAGACAACATTTCTGAGAGGTTTAGATTGCCCTACTTTTTTTTTGAGTGATATTCATCCTACAAATGCCACTGAAGGGATCCTTAAAGAAATCAGGAAATAAGATAATGTGATCTGGTGAAGGGAAATGTTTAAACATATTATTAATTATATTTTGAATAAAATTCTAAAGCACTGGCATTTGACCTGTCCTTATGCTAAGGATACACAAGATGAAATGCAAGATGAGATATGCTGTTCCTGTTTAGATCAGTTCTAAATACTTTCAGAAGTATTCTTTTTCTTTTTCATAAGGGCAAGTGTTTATGTTAATTTGCTTCTTTGATTTTACTTTATATTTTGTTGTTGTTGTTTCTGTTTATATTAGCACTTTTTTTTTTTTAGACACTGTGTAACTAAAACAATTTTCTGCATTAGTTATTTTCAAATTAAACTATAAAATTATTTATAACTTTTCTCTATGAACTAGATGACCTTAGAGGTCTTTTCTGACCTAAATGATTCTATGTTCCTTAAGTAAAATTTTTGTCCTTTTATGACTGGTATCTAAGCTGATCTTATACTTTCCTTCTGTAAATGAGCCTAAGTTGAATAATTTTATAATTTTATAGTTGCAGGGAAACTGTAAAATATGTTTGCAAAGAAAGGCTGAAATGAGCATAAAATGTTGAAGAAAGCTGATTATTGAGGAATTAAAAATGTTATTAACTATTTAACACACTCCACATTTGTCCTTGCCTAATTACAGAATTTAAACACCAATTGAAAGCCAAAGTATGAAGAATACTTGTATGAAGTTTGATAACAGAAGAATGAAGAAGGTTAAGAATTCTACCTTTTCAGTTCATTTTTAACAATCAAAATAATAATTACATGAACATGGAAGACAACTGGAATACAAACTTGAAGTGGAGTAAAGACTGAATCAAAAATAGATTATTGATATAAACATGGATATGGAACTAGAGAAATCCTGTAGTTAATAGATAGCCACTAGAAAAAAAAAAAAAAAAAAAAAAAAAAAAAGCATTAAAAAAAAAAAAAAAAGCATTGCTTTTGTGTCCTGTTGTGACATTGTGCAGTTCCTTATACTTGCAGTCCTGAACACCTTTATGTCTGAAAACCGTAATAAAAGGCAAACAAATATTAATTCCCAAATATTTCTGCTGGGAATAGAGGCAAATCTTATGTTATTCACTTGATTGCTTAATTCAAGAATCACATTTTCCATGTGCCTTTTACAAAGCACTTTGCAAATATTTAATGAAGTGACCAGCGGAACATCCTTGCAAAGTAGAAAATGCAGTTTAGTCACAGAAATCTATATTGCTATCCAAAGCACCACCAAAAGGTTAATTTTTCTTTGTTGTGGGTGAGATATTAAAAATCTTCACAGAGTCAGAGAAATTATTTTATTTTTATGTTTGCTTGGCTATAAGTTAAGCTAATATTCAGACTTTTGCTTTTCATGAGATAGGTAGATTGGTTGTAGATTTAATAGCAAATTAAAAGCATGTCAGCTCAATCTTGTGAGATGCTAAAGTTGGATATTTTAATGAGGCAAAGAATCAGTGTGCCATTTTTAATGATTCTGCTGCCCTCCCACACCTCTTTGAAGGCAATCTCCGGAAGGATATTATGTCCATGCAAGCATAATTAGCCTGATTTATATTTCAGGGGGATTTGAATGTAATGATTTCAAGAGAGAGATCATGGCTTCCCAGGGTTTGGGAGTGGTTTGTTAATTTTTTTAAAAGAGAAGATAAATCTATTACAAATTAAAACTTGTATTCTGTTTTTCTTTATTGAGGTAACTTTGATAGACCATATCTGTGTTTTCAAATGTTTTGATTTCTTGCTAATTAAAATCTTACATTGCACAGTATTGCCTCTTGTCTTGACTGCAAAATTTTATGAAGATTTTTAAACAAGATTGAAGGCTAGGATGTCACATGCTTCCAATTTTACTCTTACCTTCTTTTTCTCATCTTCTAATTTCACTACTTTTTAAGCAACTTGCTCAAAAAGAAAGGAAGTACAAAATTTATAATTTCTTCCCTGTCCTATTCTTAAATTGAAGACATTATGTTGTCTTCAGCTCTGCTGTAATTGAAGTCAAAAGTGCTGTCATGATAACAAATTGAATTACATTATAAAAAAAAAAAAAAAAAGGAAGATCAGAAATTTTCTTCTTTCATTTGAAGTTTATATGGCTTCAGTTACATTAATTGTATTTTTTATACATATTCATTTAGCTGTATTCTTTTTGTTCTGTGTGATTTAAAGAAAATAGAACGATGATAAGTAGAACTTGAAATAAGTATTTTAATCTGGCCAGCATATTAATTTTAGAATTGCTAATACAATAGATCCTTGAAAGACTAAAGATTTCCAAATGTTCTGAGAATTATGAGTTGATTTTAATGTCAGGGATATATAGAAATTTTTATTATAATTATCTTGTCAAGATTTATTTATTTATTTATTTATTTAATATTTGTTTTCCATATTATCTGACAACAGCCACATCCAAGACACTAAATCTGAAGCAGATATGTGAAACTTCTTTTGTAGTGAAACATGGGATTAGAAATTGGAGAGCAACTGGTTAAGAATAAATATGTAGGCAACACTCATCACTTAATATGTACTACATTTGTGATATACTGTGCTTGTGCTGCACTTAGGCCTCCAGATGAGCCCCTAGGACCCCAAGGACCAGATCAAACCAAGCTTATGGTTCGGACTGTGACCAAGGGCTCAGAGAGAAGGAGGACTGTTTACAAAAGGGCTTAGATATAAGGAGGACCGTTTATAAAAGAATAAGACAAAGAAGGTCAAACATGAAAGGCCTCAAGATAACAGGAACTCCTTGGACCCCAAGTACTGGAACAAACCGACCTTATGGCTCAGATTGTGACCAAGGGCTCAGAGAGCATGTGCAGGGAGACGAGGTGAAAAGTTCAACTCTGATGAAGACGTCTTATTTCATGCCGACGACCACCCAGATGACCACCAGAGAGTACTAGGCAAGTGCAGATGGACTGATCAGATAATTAGCTTACAAAGCGGGGCTAGGTGGAGCTAGGAAATGAATATTCATATATGTGTTATGAAACTTAATGCATATGTAATATTTTAGGAGATAAAAGAGAATGCAAGCGAGCGAATTGTGTGCACAACTTTCGTAGGACTACCCCCCCTGCTGCCCAGCCCTGAATAAACATACCTACTTTACAATCTTACTGATTGTAGAGTCAATTTTTCGTGAGTCAGTAGTAGAAAACATTTTGTAGAAATTTGGCTGTCACCTTTTCTGAGTGTGGATGTGCAATTAATACAGGACACGGGTAAAAGTCCCAGAACATGATTAAAAAAAATAATAATTTAAATCACAAACATAGTAAGACAATGTTTTGCTATGTAAATCTTGTTTAAAACAGCATACAATATACCCTACACATTTGTGTAAACTTATATCCTCAGCGTAAATCATGAAAATGCTAACCACTTAAAAAATTCAACCAACCAACCAAAACCACAAGCAGTTAGGGATTTTTTTTTTTTTTCCAAGTCACCGTTACTGCTATTTCATTATTTGTGATAAATATTTGCTCTTCTTGACTCACTGATTTGTGTTTTGCTCATATTTTTTCAATGCAGTGGGAAAAAAAAAAAAAATGCATGTAAGAAATAGGTTGGAAAACATGTTGTAAAGCCATATCTGACTTTATCTTCTGAAAGTTGTGACTTTTTCACAGAATCACAGAATTGTAGGGGTTGGAAGGGACCTCAAGAGATCATTGGGTACAACTCCCCTGCCAAAGCAGGTTCCTTAGAGCAGGTTGCCCAGGTAGGCATCTAGACAGGCTTTGAATATCTCCAGAGAAGGAGACTTCACAACCTCCTTGGGCAGCCTGTTCCATTGCTCCGTCACCCTTACCATGAAGAAGTTCTTTCGTATGTTAGTGTGGAACTTCCTGTGATCCATTTTTTTGGCCATTCGCCTTGTCCTGTCTCCAAAAACCATTGAAAAGAGGTTGGCCAAATCCCTCTGTCTCCCATGCTTAAGATATTTGTAAACATTAATAAGATTCCCTCTCAGTCTGCTTTCTAAAGGCTGAACAGACCCAGGTCTCTCAGCCTTTCCTCATGGGGAAGATGCTCCTGGCCCCATGTAATCTTTGTGGTCCTCCACTGGACTCGATTTTATTCTTTTCCCTTTTCATCCTGAGTCAAAATAAACTCAATTTCCCCAGTGCAAATTGAAACCAACTACAATTTCTGCAAACTACAATTAAGTGAAAAGATTGTATTAATAGGAGTAACGAAAATAGGTTTTCATTGGAATGTTTTGGCCCTCCAAAACCAGAATATTTTGTTTAAGAGATGATACTGACTGTCTCATTAGAACTAAGTTTCCATAGGCAGTATATTTCTCATTATATATTGTGGCTTATCTATCAGGGAAGAGAAAGTAATAAGTCTCAGAATTGACAGTCTTATTCAGAAGAATGATGAAATATTAACCATATCAAAAAAAAAAAAAAAAAAAAAAAGAGCTTTATGACATTATTCCTCTTTATGAGAACCTGATTGATGTTACTATATAACTTCATTGAAAAAGAAATAAAATTCTTACATTAGAATAGTTTTGAAGCTTTTTTGTTGTTGTCCTTATCTTCCATTACTTGATCAGTGGATTGGACCAACCTCCAGATATCCCTTCCAACATTAACCATTCTCAGAAAATGTGATATGTAAGACTAGGTTTTGGAAAGAGTTGTCACAATTTTTGTCCATTAATTTAATTTAAATATCTAGGACACATGTAAAGGTAGAGTTTATGAGAAATAAAACAAATGATTCTTTGAGATTGGATGTTAAATTTCACTGATTAAAATAAATTATGAACTCTCTTCAGACTTCTTCCTGCCCACTGGTGTCCAAAGAACATGATAATTTTTTAAATATGCCTTTCTTAAAATGCTTCTCTCTCTCTTACTTTTTTTTTTTTTTTTTTTTTTTTTTTTTTTTTTTTTTTGTGCACTTGCTATTGTTATAGATCTTTTGATCATTTTTCTGTAAGCCTTCATTTAGTGTTTGTAAATAAATGTATTTTTATATTTCAAGGACAAATGATCTAACCACTCCAGAACACCCTAAAGAAATTATTTCACTATTTTTCATTAAATAAATAGAATATCATGATGTGCAACTTAGACATTTATTTAAATATGGTACTTGCTTGTTCAAAACTTTTTATTATTATTATTATTATTTTTACATTCCATTGTAAAGACCTTCCAGTCTCCTCAAGATCTGTTCCTGAAAGACCAGTAATGAAATCCTCTCAAAATCAAAATAAGCTTTTCTGATGTTTACTAATATTCAAATATCCCTTACTACTTCAAATATTTATATATATATAAAAGAAGGGAAATATCAGCTTGACAATATTTTTGAAAGTGAAATGGCAGTGTTCTAACTCCTTCACTCAAATTATTATTATTTTTTTTCACCTTGGTGATTTTCCTGTCCTCTTTTCCTTACCAGAAATCCAAAACATATTGTTGCTTAATTCTTTTTTTTTTTTTTTTTTTTTTTTTTTTTTTTTTTTTTTTTTTAAATTAAACTAAACTAAACTAAGCTAAACTAATGAAATAAATGGTTTCTGTGTACTCCTAACATTACTTAGCACTTTTCTGGTCTGCTTGACATACACTCTCTCTATGGCAGTCAGTCTGATACTGATTCTGTTTTTCGTGTAAGAGCAATAGTGAGTTTCAAATGATTAAAAGATTCTGAATTGGCACAAGCAGAAAATTTGCCTAATGATTTTTGTTAAAGTGCTGAACATATATTTTGCTCTTAAAATGCAAGGGACTTGTAATGAACAACCTCAATAATCTTTTTTGGTCTAAAAAAAATTTTAGCAGTTTTTGCAGTGGACCTTCTAAACCTCCTCTTTTTAAGAATGAAACAAGTTGTTTTCATCTCTATTGTCTTCCATGAAATCAAATGCTACAAAAAAAAAAAAAATAATAATTATGAACAAAACTTGTAGAAATACATTACACAAGAGGAAAAATATGTACAAAATCATCCACAAAATATTAAAATGCTTAAAATATCTCCATCAAAAATAATATATACTACCTCTTTGTATATGAGATTCTGATTACAAAGTCCCACAGTCATACAATCATAACTATTTTGTTCAGCAAAATATACCTTCATATATAAATATATATATATTTTGCTGTTGCAGAATATTTTTTCACAAGACTGAGTCCAAAAAATTGTCTCATGTATATTCCCTTCACAGTCATGTTCTTTCTTTTACTGAAAGTAAAAACAAAAATAAAACTTTGATTCCATTGGAAGCATGTTACAAAATAAATAAATAAAGAAAGAAAAATGTGAATGCAATCTGTACAGTTCTTACTCAAAGATATTGAAGTTGCTAGATACTGCTCATTTAATTTCAGCAGTTTCTGATTTGAGCATATATATTTTAAAGGGGGAGATGTGCAAAACATATTTGATTTGATAATCAATAAAAAGAATATATTTGAATGACGAGATATTCTTTTTGTTAAAGATTTTTTTCTGGGGCGGGAGTTGTTTTGTTCTGTTTTTCCCCAGGAATGACCTGTGCTAGATTTTAGAACTTGCATCAACTCCTTTTGTTAAGTGTGACTCCTATCAGATCTTAAAGCTTCATCTTCCAGAAATGTATCTGCCTTGGTTGGCCCTTGTCCAAAATCTATGTGCATTAGTTTTCTACTTATTACCACTCAGAACTGGACCTCAGCCATAACTGTTAATGGCAGCAAATACTACTTCAAAGCGGAAGGGTTGTTTAACTGAGCCGTTGAGGTTCCTTTGACTTTTTATTTTCATGATATATGGTATCATATCCTGTTATCCCAAAGAAATCCCAAACTCATAGAAATTATCCTTTAGTCATACCAACTGAACAAATTAAAACATTTTCTTCCCGTTTCTGTGTAATATGTGAATGCACAATCATCTTCAAATGAGTAAAATAATAAAATTATATATACAGTTTCTAATGTTTAATTAAAAGTTGCTATATTATTTCAATTTGATAGCCATTGGTTATACTTTCCTTATTTATTTTGTATATACATGAATATTGTACTTATTTGTACAGAAGGCGCGTTATTTTCAGAAAGCTTATTCTGTTGTTTCCTTCTGGCAAACCAGTAGTGGCTTTTACCAACATTTCAGTGTGGAATAATCCATAGTTTAATACAAAATGCAAACATTACTCCTCTTTTTTTTTTTTTTTTTTTTTTTTTTAATATATATATATATATATTTATTTTATTTTATTTTTATCTTTTTCCCAAGAGTTGATAAGGAACAAATAGTGGAATTAGCTGATTCATTGGAATTGTTCATGGAAAAGAATTAACACCAACTAATTTACTACCTCCAAAATGAAGAAAGAATTTTTAAATTATCGTTATCCAAATGAAAAAGTTATTTTTGGAACAACTTTAAAGAGTAATAATTTATAAAACTGCAAGTATGTGAAGTGTTCTACCTGAAAATATTATCATCCTTCATGTTTCGATTTTTTTTGACAACTGCTTCTGAGTTTTGCTTGATTTTTTTTTTTTTTTTTTCTAAATCATTATGTTAGATTAAATAATTCACATATATCCGTGGGCTGTAGGAAAACAATGAACTGTGGTTTTCAGACTTATTGGACAGACAAATATCTCAATATACGTAGTGTCTATTCTTGCTAGTATCGTAATGGTTGGGTAGAGTCTTTAGTGGATTTTTACATGGGCACACACTTGCTGCCAAAGGATGTTATTTTCCTTCAGTACACTTTACACTATTTCAGTGGAAGCCTAGTGCTATACTTTTCATCAGACTATAATGATGTTATTTGAAAAAAAAATAAAAAAATTAAGCATTCACTCAAAAATTGAGATGAGTATTAATCTCATGTAAAATTTCTGAATTCTACAGAAATTAAAATAGGACACCTTTCTTCCAGTTTTTGAAAACACTGTGGCATAGAAAAAGTGTATCCAAGAAACAGCTCATAATCTATTTTATTGACATTCTTAGGGTCTGTGTTTTCGTAAGACGAATCTGTAAACCAGTTTTGTTTAAACCTTCAAATACTCAGTATACAGATGAACAAGTTCTCTGTCCTCTGACTCCTCCTATCCTGAATCATGAAAAGCTCCATCCCCCTTACGTTTAATACTGAGCTAGTTTATTCTGAAGTGATTTATTCTAATCATAAAGTCATCTCTTCCATTCCCCCTCCCCCCCCCCCGGGGGGGGTGTACACTGTGCCAACTTGCACTACAAATGTAAGCATTTCCATGTAAATTGAATGTTTCCAAGAATGTAATATGATTCATGGAGATGAAAATAGTTAATGTTTTCTGGTTGATTTAATTGTGATTTAATTGTTTATCCTTTCCCCCATCCCTCTATTGCTTTCTGCTAGCTTTCTCTCCTAGAGTTACCATTTTTCCAACTTGGCAGTCTAGCTGACCATATTGAATAAAGTTCAGCTTTTACTGATCCGTATGTTATTTGTACTTTTCACAGCATCTTTAAACTTCATTACTGTTCCAAAATTCATATATATTATTTTCTTATGTAAACACAACAAAAAACATTTTTGGATGTTTGCCTGCATTCCACTTTGATTTCTGACAAAGCCTCATCTTTTTCAGCCTTCTGAATACAAATATTGCTTTCTTGCAAGGACTGTTATTTTCACCTTTTGAATAAATGTTTATATTGTACTGTTTTCAACTTCTTGTTATTTCTTGATTTGATTGCTGTTTCTCAGTTCCATCATAAATGTTTAGTTAGCTCACATGATTCTCAGTTTTATTTCCTCTTCTTATTTGGTATGCTAATCTACTGAAACTTTTGTGTATGTTTTCAGAGAAATATTTTACCAACTAAGAATTTTTTTTTTTTTTCTTTAAAAATAGGCAATATATATAGATAACCTCAGACTACTTGCTTCTATGAAAGTAATGTCAAAGATTCAATTTTTTTTTTTTTTTTTTTTTTTAGTTTTTTTTTTTTTTAAAATTAATTTAAAAAATTAAATTTTTTTTTTTTTTTTTTTTTTTTCAGTTTATGTTCTATCAGCTATATTCTATCAGTTATATTCTATCAGTTGTTCTATTAGTATATATTTTTCAGTTTATGTGCTACAGCAACAAACAATATATGAACTGATCTCTTTGAGCTGTATGTACAGATTCTACATGATCATTTTAAAATTCCTTTTAAGTTTCCAGATCACTAGCTATGCTCACAAGAGCTTTTGTCATGTTTTTGTTTGTTTTTCTTCTGCTGACTCTTCATTAGTTTTCTATGCTTATGACCTGTGCTACTTGCTCCAGAGGTAGCAGTCTTATTTGTTCAGAAAACATCTATCAGATGGCAATATAGGCAAGAATACCATTTTATGTTTGCGCAGTATTTAATATAACAAGTACCTTATAATAAGTAGGAATCTTCCAGGTGCTACAATGCAATACTAACACAGAATTTGTATTTTGTTGTTGTTGTTGTTGTTGTTGTACCAAGGAAAGGGAAGTCATGTGGAAACAACTATGAGGAACAGAAAGATGTTTCATATTTCTGTGGAAATGCTTTGCGAATATTACTGCTTTTAAGAAATATGTCTTTAATAAAGATTAGCTATAAAGGAAACAGTGGCTATGTGAGGAAGAATACAGTTTATAAACTCTTATGTCATTTTCTGATCAATTTCTTTCAAAAAGAAAAATGGTTCACTATAAGTTAAACAGACCTGTATGGTTTGTTTTAGGGTGAAAAGAAAAATAACTTTTCTTCAGCAATGAATGTACAGGTAACTCAGACCATTGCTTATTTGGTCACCCTGTGAAATATTATAACTATACTACTGGGAATATCAATGTCTATTTATTTTTCTATTTTTATTTTATTTTATTTTATTTTTTTATTCTGAATAAGTGTTCACATTATAAAATACATCAAGAACTATTGGAAGGAAAAGTGGAGATGCAGAAGACCAAACAAACATGTAGAGCTTTCTTTTCAGTGCTAAACAAAATGATAAATCACACATTATATTTGCGCATAATGACAAACCAAGAAAATGTGGAGTACTGTGTTAGGACTAGACTAACAAAGTAGTGAACTGCCTCTGGCTGATATTGCAACCTCAAGGAAAAACAACGGCTATACAATGAAGTAATAGACATGTTATGAACAATGCAAAGACAGCAAGGGTGCTTGTTCTATGAGTTACTGCTTATGATGGGAGGCTCACCAGAGGGTTAAACTAAATTAAAAGCAAATGAGGTTCTTCGGGGGAAAGGAGTGTTGCGTTAAGGGGTGTAGCTGATTAACCATTATGGGTCCGGTCAGATTCAGGGTACTGAACTATCACAATCACAGATTCACCAATAACGCATTAACTGATATGAGTCTGGTTGGATTCAGAGCACTGAACTACCACAGTCACGGATTCACCAACAATGTATAACCGCCCTTACTCTAGTCGTGTTCAGTGAGAACTATCATTGCTAGGAACCATGTAGTTAAGTGCAGTTTATTACAGCAACAGGTACACAGGTTCTTTGGATTGCTGGCAATAGTTACTGTCTTCAAAAGCAAGCCAGTATGCATGAAATACACAGGTGCACAGCCTTGAGATTAACACATTAAAAGGCACAAAGACTCTAGAGAGATTTTTAAGTTTCTGCAGAGAGACACAGTATAACCATGTGTTCAAATCTCACCCAAAGGCATACCAATGCAGGGGGAAGAGAGGCTCAGCCCATCGACTGATCCCAGGTGTCAGGAGGTCCTCGGGATGGCGTATTCCCCAGGGATGGTATCTCCCCTGACAGTGGTATCTTCCCTAACATCCCCTCTCTCTTAGGCCAATTTATATTATTTTCTATCTTTTAGGTGGAGCTTGAGTGACTCTAGTCAAACATATCTTAGTTATGATTGGTGAAAAGTTTTCCCGTCTCTGTTTAAAGTAATAGATTCTGAGAAATTCAGAGCGCATGCTCAGTGAAAGGTGGTCACACCTTGGAGGCGGGTAGCTTTTGGGATGGAGGTGTGTTTTGGTATTATAGTAATACAATGAGCAAAAGTACACTAGAGTACAGCATTTGTCAAAATATGACCGGTGTTGGCTCAAGGTAGCAAAAGGTGCTTATCGGTCTCGGTGTGCACAAGAACAATCGAGTCCCCACCTGGTCACAGAGCCTAGCCATGGTGTCTCCACTCCACTCTACGCTCTGTACTGTTCCTTAGAGCCAGCACACCAGGTTCCCCCAGTGTGATAGCATCTAAGGTTGAAAGCCTATAGAACGCTCAGGTAATGCAGCTACGCCCTATCCTGAAAGCCTCTTCAATGTTGTACATTTTCTTTAAAATGTGAATGTTATTTTTATTTTCCTAGTCACTTTAGGCAATTGCACCAGAAGGAGTGAGGAAATATAAGAAGAGGAGCCACAAATTAAAATTGAGAGCGCAAGATCATGTCTGCTCTGGCCAGTGTAGAAATATAAGAGCTAGCCTTGAGAAAGCCAATGTGGCTGCAGAATGCCATAACGCTACATAGAGAAATCATTGTAGCTTTCTGGATGTCACATTTGTATGCTCTGTGTTGTGGTTTAACCTGGCAGGCAATACACAACCATTTGCTCATTTCTCCCAAGCAGGAATGGGAAAAGAACTGGAAAAGAGGTAGAACACGTGGGTTGAGATAAAGACAGATTAATAGGGCAGAAAAGGAAGTGATAATAACAGTAACAATATTGATAATAATGACTGTAAAATAACATACAATAATATTCAACCATTCAGTGATATACATATTCAATTATATACAAAGAAATGATGCACAATGCAATTACCCAACACCCACTGACTTCCCAGCCAGTCCCTGGGCACTGGCAGTCTCCCTCTCCCTCCCTGGGCCAACTCAGGTTTTATTGCTGAGCATAATACCATACAGAACGGAGTATCCCTTTGGCCAGTTTGGGTCAGATGACCTGGCTGCATCCCCTCCCAACCTATTGTACACCCCCAGCCTCTGCAAACCCTGGCAGGGCAACACGGGAAGCTGAAAAGTTCTTGACTTAGTGTAAGCACTGCTCAGCAACAACTAAAACATCCATGTATTATCAACATTATTCTCATCCTAAATCCAAAACACAATACCATACAACCTAATAGAATGGAAACAAACTTTATCTCAGCTAAAAACAGGATATTCTGTTAGTATAATCTTAATATTTATTTATTTATTTATTTATTTATTTATTTTCCCTTACACAGGTATACTGTTTCTTGTTTGGTGGCTGGCTCTTTGTGGGAATGGTTTGACACACTGCATGTTAAGTGTAGGTGTACTCAATATGGAAAAATATTGATAAAAATGTCATATGGCATGCGTAGAGCACAGAAAGTCAAAATAGAAATTTGGGGATTTCTGATTTTGCTCCTTCTATTCTTAAGACCTACATCTTTAATTGTTTCTGTTTTTTTTTTTTTTTTTTTTTTGTTGTTTTTGTTTGTTTGTTTGTTTGTTTGTTTTCCAAGATAAGGCTGTAGTATTTGCAATTGCATGTATTTATGTGTGTACATGTAAGTCTTAATTCATATAATTCATATTCTATTTCCAAGTATATGGAAATTGCTGACAAAGAAGAAAAATGGGCCAGACCTTCTACTGACGGAAATCAAGCAGCTATATTGACTATAATTACCTTGTGCCAACATGAAGAAATTCAGGCTATTGAAGTTTCCAAAACTGCATATGAAAAATTGTACTGCAATGGGGCTAGAGGCTAGAGAGCAACTCCATGGAAAGTTATCTATGGGTTCTGGTTGATGGGAAGTTGAATAGCAGTCAGCAATATGCCCGGGAAGAAAAAAAGGGCCAATTGTATGCTCAGGTACCTCAAGTACAGCATTGCTAACTGGTTGAGGGAAGTGACTGTACCTCTTTACTCTGTGCTGGTGTGGCCTCACCTTATTTACAGTTTGGGGTGCCACAGTATAAAAAGTACAAAAAACTGTTAGAGAGTGTCCAAAAGAGGACTTCAAAGATGGTGAAGGGTCTAGAGGGGAAGAATTATGGTGAGCAGCTGAAGTCACTTGGTTTGTTCAACCTAGAGAAGAGGAGACTGAAGGGAGGCCTCATGGCAGCCTACAGCCTCCTCATGCAAGGAGGAGAGGAGTGAAGGGGCAGGCACTGAGCTCTGCTCTCTGAGGAAAGCAACAGGACTGGAGGGAATGGCATGGAACTGTAATGGGGGAGGGTCAGGCTGAATATCAGGAAAAGGTTCTTCCCCAAGAGGGTCTTCGAGCACTGGAACAAGCTCCCCAGGGAAGTGGTCGCAGCACCAAGCCAATCAGAGTTCAAGAAGCATTTGTACAATGTTCTTAGACATATGGTCTGATTTTTTTGGTGGTCCTGTGAGAGTACCCAGGAACTGGATTTGTGGTCCATGTGGGGATCTTCCAGCTTAGGATATTCTATGATTCTATGATTCTATATTACCTTAAATTATGTCACTCCTACATTCCATAAATTTTTCTCTTTCTCCTCTAAGTATTTACCAAAATAAACCTAAGGGAAACCTGTGAACCCCTTGTGAGCAGTTAATACATACAACATGTTTTAATTTCAGTTCTATCAGCAAAACAACTGACTTCACTTTTTTTTTTTTTTTTTTTTTTTTTTTTTTTTTTTTCCCGCCTCTGTTCCTCTTCTAATCCTGTTCAGACCACTGTTTTGACTTTGAACTGAAATTAACAACAGCAACAACAACAAAAAGATATTGAAGAAAGGATAGAATGACTTCAATAACTTATTTTCAGTTCAAATTTTACAAAAGAATATATATATATATTTATTATTTTTATTTTTTTATAATTCATTATGCTGTTTCTATATTCTCTTAACTGCTGTAAATCCAGCATTTTCATTTTCCATTGATCTTTATCTGGAATGTGTCTCTGTAACCATGACACTGCCTTCTCCCAGTAATTACACTGAAACAAGCTGTTATTTTTCACTCTTCTCCTTTAAGTCTTTGTAGGAGGATGCTTGCCATAGGAGAAGCAAGCAGGTGACTGATACAGAACACAATGCAATCATAACTGAAAGCAGTTTAAATGTGACAAATTGGACAGTCCTAATGTAATGTCCATTACTTAGGTTATGGACATAGTGTGCTCTAGGTAAAGGAATGTAAATCAAAAAACAAATTGATTTTTTTTTCTCTTTTATTATTTAATTTTTACAAAATTCTGTTCTCGCTCAATCAGACATTATTTTTCCCAAAAGGGAGATTTATTTTTCCTGTTAATAACCACTTTGTGTATTCTAAGAGAGTTAAGAAACTTTTAGCTGCATCAGTGGGGATTATTTTAATGTTCTCCAGAGTACTTTGTGTAACACAATCATTCTAATATATATATATATATTTTTTCACTAACTTTTAGTAAATCTTACAAATTGAAATGATCCCCAAATCAGAAAAAGAGATATATAAAAAAAATAACTCTTTTTTTTTTTTTTTTTTTTTTTTTAGTTTAGTTTGAGTGATCACATAATGTGGAAACTATTTACTGAATTAATACAGTAATAATGGTCTTCCCAGAACATTTCCAAGAAATGCTGAAGGCAAGTATATAAAACCTTGTCATCTTTTATTATAAAGAAGCCTTTGGAAAGTATAGCTGGTAAAGATAACACTGCAGTTTGTATTTGTTAGCAAAGTGTGTAAAGTAGAATAGTGGTCTACTTAGAAATGGTTGCCATGAGTTTTTCATGTTTTCACCATATTTCATATTTTTGTATACTCAAATTCCATGAAAGACATGATACTTTAAATGTAAAAATACTAAGTAATAGTTTAATAATTTTAAATTGTCATGCCATGTTCAAATAAACTCTGTAAATAATTTTATTAAGCTTTTATCCAACAGTGTGATGATATATTCTATGTAAATATATTCTACAATTAAACTTAAGCCAAAGTCAGGTAACTTTGGCTCTAACCTAATAGATACCAAGGGTTTCTTACTTTGCTTGAATTTCACATATGATCCCTGCTGGTATTTACATCAACGTATAAAGATCAGTGGAGTGTCCCTCTCAGTATTCTATTTACATATATATATATATAGATATATATATATACAAATAATGTACATTTATGAAATGAATAATTGCACTCTGAACTGATCTTTAAAAAAATGTTTTGTCAGTAATGTATTCTTTGTTTAATATTACAGTGTATGCAATTAAATTCTAACCTAAAGCTTTTTCAATTAGAATGATGAAAACTAATTATGATCACTTCCACCCACATCAGGAATATCAGTCCAGTAATATGTCTGCTATGCATTTGCCATCAACAGATGTATGTGGCAGCAGGATTTTTTGGTAAAGTGTCATGATGTGAACATAAATGATATTATGGTATTGGTAAATTACAAGAGGATGATACAAGGTAAATAGCTGAATGACCAGATAAAATCACAGAATCACAGAATCACAGAAAAGTCTAGGTTGGAAGAGACCTCCAAGATCACTGAGTCCAACCTCTGACCTAACACTAACAAATCATCCCCTAAACCATACCCCTAAGTTCTACATCTAAACGTCTTTGAAAGACCTCCAGGGATGGTGACTCAACCACTTCCCTGGGCAGCCTGTTCCAGTGACTAACAACCCTTTCAGTAAAGAAGTTTTTCCTAATATCCAACCTAAACCTCCCCTGGCGCAACTTTAGCCCATTCCCAAAGAAGGCATTAAGCACCTCAGCCTTTTCATCATCTCTCATCACTAAGTTACCCCCTGCATCCAGTAAAGGATGGAGATTCTCCTTAGTCCTCCTTTTGGTATTGATGCATTTATAAAAACATTTTTTTTTGTTGTCTTTAACAGCAGTAGCCAGATTGAGCTCCAGATAAGCTTTGGCCTTTCTAATTTTGTCCCTGCACTGCCTTGCAACATCCTTGTAGTCCCCTTGAGTGGCCTGCCCTCTTTTCCAAAGATTATAAACTCTCTTTTTTCTCCTAAGTTCGAGCCACAACTCTCTGTTCAGCCAGGCCGGTCTTCTTCTGCACCGGCTTGTCTTTGGGCACGTGGGGACAGACTGCTCCTGAGCCATTAGGATTTCTTTCTTGAAGAGCGCCCAGCCTTCCTGGGCTCCTCTGTCCTTCAGAACCACCACCCAAGAGACTCTGCCAACCAGTGTCCTGTACAGTTCAAAGTCAGCCCTCCAGAAGTCCAAGACAGAGGTTTTACTGGTCCCCTTCCTGACTTCACCAAGTATCGAGAACTCTACCATTTTGTGGTCACTCTGCCCAAGACAGCCCCCGACCACCACATCTCCCACCAGTCCTTCTCTGATAGTGAACAGAAGGTCTAGCGGGGCACCTCCCCTGGTAGGCTCACCAACCAGCTGAGTCAGGAAGTTATCTTCCACGCTCTCCAGAAACCTCCTGGACTGCTTTCTCTGGGCTGTGTTGTGCTTCTAGGATATGTCTGGGAAGTTAAAGTCCCCCACAAGAACAAACGCTGACGATTTCGCAACTTCTGCCAGCTACCTGTAGAACTATTCATCCATCCCCTCATCCTGTTTTGGCAGTCTATAACAGATCCCCATCAGGATGCTTGCCTTGTTGGCCTTTCTGCTGATCCTAACCCATAGCGACTCCACCTTGCCATTGCCAGCTTCAAGTTCAGCGACATCAAAACACTCTCTAATATAGAGAGCCACTCCACCACCCCTTCCGTGCTGTCTGTCCCTTCTGTAGAGCCTATAGCCAGAAATTGCAGCACTCCAGTCATGAGAGTGGTCCCACCACGTTTCTGTGATGGCAACCAAGTCATAGCCTGCCTGCTGCACAGTGGCTTCCAGCTCCTCCTGCCTGTTGCCCATGCTGCATGCATTAGTGTAGATGCACTTCAGCTGAGCCTTTTCCTTCTCCCCCAGCCTTGCCACTGTTCCCCCTGGCACACCTCCAACAGGCTTTGTTTCTTCCCCATCCCCCTTCTTACCTAGTTTAAAGCCCTCTCAATGAGCCCTGCCAGCTCCTGGGCCAGGATCCATTTTCCCCTTGGGGACAGTTGGGACCCATCTGCGGCCATCAGGCCGGGTGCCGAGTAAAGCGCCCCGTGGTCGAAGAACCCAAAACTTCTGTGTTGACACCAGCCTCTAAGCCATGTGTTTATCATGTGGACTTTGCTTGTCCTCTCTGAACCCCTCTGTGCCACTGTAGGAATGGACGAAAATACCACCTGTATTCCCACTCCGTCCACTAACCGTCCCAACCCCCTGAAGTCCCGTTTGATAGCCTTCAGGCTTCTCTCGTCAATGTTATCACTGCCAGCCTGGACTATCAGTAGTGGGTAGTAATCAGAGGAGCGAACCAGGCTGGAAAACTTTCTGGCAACATCCCTGACCCTGGCCCCAGGGAGGCAGCAGACCTCCCTACGGGTAGGGTCAGGCCGACAGATAGGGCCCTCCGTGCCCCTGAGAAGGGAGTCACCCACAACGATCACCGTCCTTTCCTTTTTTGTGGAAGCAGTCTTGAGTCGTGGAGCAGACTTCCTCGCCCTAAACTTCCTTGTTAAACTTCCTTCCACATCCTCATCCACCGCTCCCTCGAGCTCCAGGGCCTCAAACCTGTTGCATAAGGGCACCTGGGCAGGTGGGGCAGACGGGGGGGGGGGGGGGGGGGGGGG
>CM021765.1:105802610-105849042 GCA_011076525.1 Nettapus auritus | reverse complement strand
TCATCGAGCAAGGACATGTCTCCATTCCACCTCAGCTCCTAGGTCCCCTCCCTCTGCCTGACAGTGACTGGGCAGGGGGTCCACCCCCATGTGGGGAGTCTCATCCCGGTGCCTCTCCTTCGGGCCTTGCAGGGAGTTGCTCCACCAGCCTATCTCCTGCTCGCACTCCCTGATGGCCCTCAGCCTTTCCACCTCCTCCTTGAGGTTTGTCACCAGGTGGACCAGGTCATCCACCTGCTTGCACCTCACGCACACAGTATCTCTGCCTCCTTCAGACAGCAGCAGCAGGCTCTGGCACTTCCTACACCCAGAGACCTGAACTGCCACATTTTGGAGAGGGCAGTCTGTCTGGGTGCCTTCAGACTTTCTAGTGCGAGCTCTCTGCCTAGCAAGGACCATAGTGACCTAGCCAGTGGTAGACAGCCATTAGGTGAGGTGATCTTGTGGACAGGCAGGATCGCTCTGCCCTCCCTGCTCACCCTGCCTGCGCGAGCTGCGGCGCCAACTGCCGCGCCCCTCCTTTCTGCCGTGCCCTGCCCTGTTTGCCCATCCTGGTTGCTGCACCCCTGGTCGCTTGTGCTCCCTAGGGGCTGCTTTTGAGCAGCTGGGGAGGGGACACTGCTGGCTCCACCTACGCCTCATCAGCGTCCCTCACGAGGGCTGCCAGGTCGTGGCGGCTCCCTCGGGAGGTAGCCTCAATGCCGGCCAGGAAAAGAGCCTTGCCTGTCCCGATCCCCTGCTCCACCGCAGAGCACGTCTGCCCCGGAGCCGATCGCCTCGGCAATTGTTGAATATGTGATCCATCTTTAGAAATTCTTTATACATCTTGCCAATGTCATTGTAGTAAATGTACTCTCATATGCTCCCCATTGTTGTATGTATTGCCAGATCATGATCATGATGTTTATAACACCAAATAAATGGATTTTTAGAAAGCAAAATAGGATTTATGTCATGTTGCTTACAAGACGAAACCAAAAAGAAAAAGATATGACCATAACTGATTATCTTCTAGTTTCAATTGATCAGTTGTCTGGATGTAACAATGCTAAAGCTTTGATTCCCTGGTACACTAATTTGTCCACACTTTTGAGAATGTATAGCAGTATATTTTTCTCTAGTGCAGGCAGGAAAATTATTGTAGATTTAAAATTGTTATTAATTAAATATCAGATAATTTTATTTAACTTCATTTAATTTACAAATAGAACATAAATATTTGAGAGGCTTGAAAAATTATAATTTTAAGTATGTTAAATTCGTATCTGTTCTGTCAAAAACCACATCACAGCAGTCAAACAAGGTAAAGAAACTCCACACCTGTCATTTTTCCATTAAGTATTACTGAGTATTGAGTTTAAAATATTGATCAAATATGATAGGAAACATACTTTTTTTTTTTTTTTTTTTTTTTTTTCCTTAAGATTGATGAATAGGGCTCTGAATTACCTGTTGAACTTCTAAAAGAACAGAGAAATACACCAGAGTTTAAAATATATATATGTATTAAGGTGCATTGGTTATTTATTTGTCTGGAGCTATATCTTTATGAAACTTCTCATCTTGCTTGCTGATTTGCCCTTACCAGTAGAAAATAGAATGGGTGAGTCTATATTTATGTATTTATTTATTACATGACTAATAGATAATCGTGATTATCTGCAATGAAACCCTAGGATTTAAATATTAGTTTAATTAAAGGGGAAGAAACCTTAGGGGACAATATCAGTTAGGTAAATGCTTTTAACCATAGGTCTCTAGGAAACTGACTTTAATTTCCATTTTGACATTGTGACTTTATTTTTTAGAAATAGGCAGCCAAGTAGCTGTTTTTATGAGAGGCCAGTGGGCAAATTATTCAACATACTAGAGAGCAGCAAATCCACAGAAGAATAGCTTAATTTTTAAAAGCAATCATTATCTGTCAAAAGTCTATATGTATAGATAAAATGGACTGTTGTCTCACACTTAAAAGACCATAAAATTTGTCTGTAAGCATTTTCATCTGATGGCTGTTGGAAAAGGTTTATCATATAAGACATTTCCATCACAGTAATATGCAATGCCTCCACCAGGATTAGAAATCTGTTGGTACAAAGTTAAAGGTTTAGTCTTTGATTTTATGTGGGTTACTCAAGTAGACCCCTTCTATATGTTAAGGTAGAAACTATTTTCTAGATATATTAGTGGAGCTCAATTATATAATGGGATTTTACTTGCTCGTACATGTACTTATATGTATATATATGTATGCACATAAAAATATAAGGATTACACACAGATAAATAACAATAACTTATGAGAAGGAGAAAGAGAAGTTATCCTTCAAAGCAGTGACTACTAAACTCCTAAAGCTAGTCACAATATAGACAGTGGGCAGAAGGCTGATAAGTAATATTATAACAGAAATCCTCACTCATAGCAAACTAGAAGTGTTATTTGTAGATCATTTCACCATCTCCTTTTTCATTAGTTCTATAATGTATTAACTTGGGTTTATTTTGTATGTAGGTGTTTTGTGTTTCATGATGCATGAGCAGAAGACAGCTATATGGCCAACTGATACACATACACATATTCTTACAGTGCAGGGAGAAGAAGAGTTCCCAGATCAATGTGATGGGGAGACTTCCAGCAGTCTGTCAACTAGTCTGTCAACAGCAGCCTAGGCAGCCCTTGATAATGTTAAAATCTGTTTTTGTTCTTCAGTTCTGAGTGATGATAAAGTGGAAGAAATTACATGTTCTTATCATGACACTGCTTCATGCTATAAATTTCTGTCTAACCTTGTGTTTTATATGTTTTAAATTGCAATGCTAATGTGTTGTTTTAAGCAGTTTCTCCTTGTATAATTTATAGATATAATTTCAAAAATCATTACTTTTTCTACTTTTGTAGAACATGAACCTTTCCAGGTCCTGAGCTGCACTTTCAATACATATGCCTACATAGAAATGTATATTTCCGTATATATAGGTACAAAATTGGAAAACATAAGTCCTATTTAAAAACATCCATTCATACTGTATTGCAAAAAGGCAGTAGAAGGATTCAGACAGGGTTAATAATGTTTTGATTAGCACTTTGAGAAAAAAGGTGGTGGAAAGAACATGCTGGGGAAGATGGTTAAATTGACAAAGTAGCTGGACTGCAGTGATGTGAACTAAAGGGTAAGGATTACTGCCACAAGAGCCAAGTGGAATCTCGTCACTCTGCAGCTGGTATTTTGTATTAATTTCTGTGCTGTTTAGGGTTTTGTTTGCTTGCTTTTGCTTGTTTTATCAATGTGTTTCCCAAATAAAGGATAAGGTTAGCCTTTCATGTTTGCCATTGTCTTGGCAAAAACAGACCTCACAAGCTAAAAATAGTCTAGCTGTTGATTCTCACTTCTGCCAAAGCAGAAATCACACTGATTTATTCAGGGTAAAAAAAAAAAAAAAAGAAAAAAAAAAAAAAAAGCACAAGGGCACCAAAATCCTTCTATTTAGCAGCAAACTTTATTTTTATGATATAGAGTATGTAACTCTACACAGATTACAGATGATCAGGAATTCTTCTGTTCACAGAATCACAGAATCGCAGAATGTTAGGGATTGAAAGCGGCCTTGAAAGATCATTTAGTCCAATCCTCCTGCCACAGCAGGAACACCTATATAATGTCACACAGGAATGCGTCCAGGCAGGTTTTGAATGCCTCCAGAGAAGGAGACTCCACAACCTTGGGAAGCCTGTTCCAGTGTTCCTTCACCCTCACCATGAAAAAGTTTATTCTCATATTTAAGTGGAATCTCCTATATTCCAACTTGTACCGATTGCCCCTTGTCTTGTCATTGGATGTCACTGAGAAGAGCTTGGCTCCATCCTTCTGACACTCACACTTTACATATTTATAAACATTAATGAAGTCACCCCTCAGTCTCCTCGTCTCCAAACTAGAAACCTGGCTCCCTCAGCCTTTCCAAATAAGGGAGATTCTCCACTCCCTTACTCATCTTTGTGGCTCTGCGCTAGACTCTCTCAAGCAGTTCCCTGTCCTTCTTGAACTGAGGGGCCAAGAAATAACCTTAGCAGGGAAATTTTCCTGAACACCACAACATAGGTGAGTAGATTGGAAAAGCCAGGGTGACACAAATGGAAACAGAAAAATGATTAGAAAGAATTTACATTTTGAAAAATATGCCAATTGTGAACCCTTGCCATCAATGCAATAGGTTTTTTTTGTTTGTTTGTTTATTTGTTTGTCTAATTTTTAAAAACTCATGTGCAATTGAGTAAAGTGCTGTTCTTGTGAATCAAGTATAGTGAAATCATAGGCAATATCTTTTTTTTTTTTTTTTTTTTTTTTTTTTTTTTTTTTTAAGTAAAGGCTGATCAGTAGTAGCTTTTGGCCAACGGTATGAAGTTCAACAAGGCCAAGTGCCAGGTTCTGCACCTGGGGCACAACAACCCCAAACAAAGCTACAGGGTGGGAGACGTGTGGTTAGAAAGCTGCCTGTCAGAGAAGGACCTGGGAGTTTTGGTTGACACTCGGCTGAAGATGAGCCAGCAGTGTGCTCAGGTGGCCAAGAATGCCAGCAGCATCCTGGCTTGCATAAGAAACAGTGTGGCCAGCAGGTCCAGGGAAGTGACTGTCCCCCTGTACTCGGCTCTGGTGAGGCCGCACCTTGAGTACTGTGTTCAGTTTTGGGCCCCTCACTACAAGAAGGACATGGAGGTGCTTGAGCGAGTCCAGAGAAGGGCTACGAAGCTGACGAAGGGTCTGGAGAACAAGTTTATGAGGAGTGTCTGAGGGAGCTGGGACTATTTAGCCTGGAGAAGAGGAGGCTCAGGGGCAACCTTATTGCACTCTACAGGTACCTGAAAGGAGGCTGTAGCGAGGTGGCGGTTGGTCTTTTCTCCCACGTGCCTGGTGACAGGACGAGGGGGAATGGGCTAAAGTTGCGCCAGGGGAGGTTTAGGTTGGATCTTAGGAAGAACTTCTTTACTGAAAGAGTTGTTAGTCACTGGAATAGGCTGCCCAGGGAAGTGGTTGAGTCACCATCCCTGGAGGTCTTTCAAAGATGTTCAGATGTAGAGCTTAAGGATATGGTTTAGTGGAAGATTTGTTAGTGTTAGGTCAGAGGTTGGACTTGGTGATCTTGGAGGTCTCTTCCAACCTAGACTTTTCTGTGATTCTGTGATTCTGTGATTCTCTAATTCTTATTCAGAGCAGGTCGTGCAGACAGCACCTTCACACTGTATTCAGAGGTAAAATGCTTTATCATTCCAGTCATAGTTACTGCTGATTTGTTTTGTTAAGTATATGACATCTTCTATTATCATGGGGAATACGAATTAAGTTTTTTTCTAACTAGATAGTGATAAGTACTTATTGGATCTAATGCCATAAAGATTACATCTTAAGTGACAGTTTTGAAAGAGTCTTTTCAATAAAAAGCTCTCATTTTATTATTATTATTTTTATTAATTTCATATTTGACGTGATTACTGTATGGTCTGAATCTTAATTTCCTATGCAAAGCAGGAAGACATTTCATGCTTGCAGCTGTTTTTTAAAATTCAGTTAAATTTATCAGCAGAAATCTCAAACCTTTCCTTTGCTTTCTTCTCAGATGCCTTCATGTTTTGTATCCTTTTTGTAAAACTTGTGTCTAAGCAAATATATTTAAGTATTAAGTACAAGAGGTATAGACTGATCTGTCATTCAGAACCACCTTTTCAGAAGTGTACAAAGTAAAATCAAGTCACATCCATCTAGTTCCTGACACATTAGACACACTTGCTTAGATAATATAACCCTTCACAATTTTATCACTGTGCAGCAGGTTTACCTCTTTTTTTCTTCCCTTCTTTAGAGAAAAAGACAAAATCTTACAAATAGATTACATAAATGAAATTCTGTCTGTCTGTGGTCAGGGAAAAGAGGATCCTGTGTGGTCGTAAGCAGCCTTCTTTCTCACATAGGTGTGCATTCCAGGTAGTGCATATTATAAACTAATGTAATGGAACAAAGTTAAAACAGAGTAGAAAATTTTTACTTAAATTCAAATTGTAATTCAGTGCATTTTATGGTTTGCTATATGTTAAATCAGATTAATTACAAAGAAAACCAAAAGAAGAGATGATGACAAAACAAAGTCATGGACTTTAATTTGGGCTCAAGCAGAATGTTTTAGCTTTGTGTTCTTAAAGTGTGTTTATCTCATGAGAAATACTAGCTTCTGTTATTATTATTATTATGGATTTTTTTTTACAGTAGCCTTTTATCATTTCATTTTCACTTGTTTCTACTTGGATATCACAAAATGCTATTTTATAAGACAGAAGAAAAGAGAACTAACTTTTCAGTTCCCAAAGTAGCTAACTTACTTTAAGCCATAGGCAACCTTTACAACAGCTGGAATAGGGAAATTAGGAAATGCTTGAGAAAAATTGCCAATGGCCAAAAAGCAATTTCAGGAGAATGAGCAGTGTCTGCCAGCTAGTACATCATTATGTCTTTTGAAAGTATTTAAATTCAACACACAGAAGCTAGCACTTTCCCTAGTAGTTGCCATTTGATCTATGATGGGTTGGTTTGCTTAATAATGGTTGTTGTTTATTTGACCAAATTTAAGTCCATGACCAGCATCATACGATGTCCACTGTCCACAAGAGAAAATGGGTTGTAGAATACAGATAGTCTCTTAATTGAAACTTTCTGAATAAAAAGGCAGATCCGGATGTGTACCCTTACAAAAGACCTTTGCATGACACAGAAAGAAAAACTTATACTGCCATTATGTAGTATGCTACATCTTTTAAGCCAGTTTTGTAGATGAGAAGGGCCTTAACTCTCCATAGCTTCAGGGTTGGAATTACGAATACTGAAACGTACCTGGAAACAGCATAAGAACACAAGAAGTTACAATAAAAGCATAGCATTTAAAACTGTAATTATAGTTCATAAGTATCATGCTCAAATATGTTTCACAAGTCATATCTGTAGATGAGATTTTCCATCCAGACATTTTGTTATGATGTGCAATACTTCTCAATTGTGCTTTAGTTACTCCAGTCTACAGCAGAAAAGAAATAGAAAGGCTACGTGAAAATTGTGATTTTATTCAAGGCAAACGTTTATTTCAAACCTTTCATGAAGTTATCTTCTTGCTTACTCATATATGTTATATTGAGCAAAAATAAATTAAAAGGAAAAGTTTGGGGGATAAACTAAAAAAAGAAAGAGGCAAATATCAGGGAAATACACACAGAAACAAACAAAAATAATAATAATAAAAAACCTTACAGAGTTATGTGTTGAAAAGACATTTATGGGATTTCTGAGCAGAAAATACACTCTAAAGAAAATAATAATAACAATAATTATAACAGCAACAATAATAAAGCCAATTGTCAGTCATTTGAAGACACTGTGGTAGATTAACCTGTGTGACTACATGTAGAAAGAAATAGTGGTGCAGCAGCAACATTTTCAGTAGCATTTTCATTTTCAGGAGAAACATTTCATTACTTCATTCTCAAAGACTTTATAAGTCAACTGTTAGAACTTAAACACTTAAGGCATACTGAGGTATGACAGTATTGCTAATGCCAAGATGTCATCTAATGAAATAGTTAAATCAGAATAGAAGTTTCACTTGTAGTGCACCCTCTTATAGAAAAAAGTTTTATGTTCTATTATAAATTTAAATAATTGCAATTAAGTATTTAAAAATGATCATGATCATAAGAAAGTAACAAAGCTTCAGTTAGAATGTTCCTTGTTTCTTAGAAACAGGATTATATTATCTTCTTCATCTCTAGTTTAATTAGGTATGATTCTATTCATATTGATGTTTGTTCAGACTCTGACTCTATATCCTTAGTAATAATGACTAATAGAAAATGTGTGATGCTTTTTAATATTGCATACTCTCATACTGAAATTGGATTTCCATAATAGGAATGTTGGGTGACAAAAGGGCATGAGAGATATTAGAGTTAAAAGATTATTTAAGATTAAAAAATGAAGTGCTTGTATCTATAAGCCTTTGATATGAACAAATACAGCAATTTACTGAAGGATTTTTGATTTTAATAAACCAAATAAAGTTTATGGGAAAAGTTATAATGAAGACTCTCTGCATGTAGGAGAAGTTACCTGATGAATAAATATTTCTGCCAAAGCAAAGCAGATACTTAAAATATTCATTAAGATGAAAAACTTCTGGAGAAGCATGCTAAGCATCAAAACAAAAAAGAGTAGGAAAGCAAGCAACTACACAGAAACAAAAGATAAGGGGATTTTCAAGAGAAAAGTTAAAACAGTAAAAATTGTAAAATGTTGGTATTAACTTTTTCTCTTGAAGTGTTTCAGCTTAATCTTTTGAAGTGTAAATGATTTAATAGTAGAGTGCTTTTTAGGTGTATCCATTGACATAATCCACAAGATGTTTTCTTGTAACATCTCAGCAAACTTTTAATGGAAAATATGTACAGTGAGGTTTTATATTTCTAGGCTTCATTACTTTTTATGAAGCCAATCAAAGTAGATGTACTGAAGTAGAAGGATTTTTTTTTTTTTTTTAAAGGATACAAATAAAGTTACAACTAAGCAGTAACTGCAGAAATAAAACATATTTTTAATATGTACAATTGTATACAATATGTTTTAATATGTACAATGTTGTGTTTTCAATATGTACGATACATTTTTTTTAACTTTGACTTTTAATTTACATGTCATTTCAAAACATGTGCATTTCATTGCACATGTACATGCACATGCACATGCATCTTCATTTTTCACAGTGTACACAAGGTACATTTTCACACTTTTGAAATCTCCCAAAAATCTATTTCTCCTGCAATCAGTTCTCATTCTCTGGAGCAACATTATGCTGGTATCTGGCCAGGACTTGTTTTGGTAGTTTTCTAGGCCAGATGCAAAACTCTTCCACATCCTAGAAAGACAGTAAACTCAGGAATCTACCTATAACTACTGATACTGGAAGTTGTATGCTCAAAAACCTGCAAAGGAGCTTTCTTGGCCAAGGAAGTCTATGACAGAAATGCCCATGTTTTAGCAAAAGTACTTTAAAGGTAAGCATTTTGCTAGAATATATGAAGAAAAAATTTTAACACAACCCTTTTTTACTGGCAAATATCTGCATGTTTTAACTAATTAGTAAATTGATTAATTAATTAATTGATTAATTGATATAGTGGAACAATTAATGTCTGTATTTGTAGCACTGAGATCAGTAGAATGAATTTCAGTGTCACTTTGAATATTATCCTTTATTTGTGTACTAACTAATGTTCAATGAAACAATATTCTGAATTTGTATCAAGTTAAATCAGTTTTTGTAAGAAAAAAATATAACAAAAACAATGCCTTGCTAAAAGTTCAGAAAACAAAACAAAGCAAAAAAGCAGATGACAGAAGAGGGGTAGTTCTTTTTCCTCCACTTACTAAAACATATAGCTAAGGATAGATCTGATTCATGAACAAATCCAAGACCTGAACTCAAAATATAAGATAAATTTCAGGGAAGCTTTAGAAGGTGATGGCATAAGGAGAATTTTTGAAATCCTGGTTAGTACATACACAGCACCAGATCTATGTTCCCTTCCCTACCAAAAAAAATATTGACATTTATAATGAGGTAAATGTAGGATGGGGTAGAATAACTCATCATAATTTTCTCTATTAGAAGCAAGCTTCTTTGCAAGGAATGTAACACTTCTGACTGAAAAATGCTGTCTTGCAAAGGTTACATGTTTCACCAAAAATTTTAACAAGAGTATGCCCTGCTCCAGTATTGATTGTCATAGGTGGAAGCCTCTTTCTTTCTCTGCTCTGCTACTTTAACTTCAGCTCTCATCTTCAGAGCTAGTCTTTGTAAGCCAAGAGTATTTTGCAATTCCTTTCTGTTCAGCTTTTAATTCATAACCTAGCCTATATAATTGTATAGCACTTTAAAAGGTCATAAAAGTACAAGGTTGACAATAAGAATAATATACCTTTGGATTAACTTCTATATAATAGAAAATCTTTCTCACTGCACTGTTACATATGCATGATGCAATAATACTTCTTTTTTGATTTCTTTTGCTTTGAAAGAGGAATCCTCTTGTATGAGATTTATTTCCTTAAGGATATTATCTTTCCTGATAAAGGTGTGCTTTTGACTTTCCAGTAATTAAAAGAGCAAAAATATGTTTCAATATCTTCCTTTCTTTATCCATTTGTGTCATTGCTGAACTTGTCAACAAGGGCTCTAGTTAGCCTCACTTGTTTTGTTTTATTATATGCCTATGATCCTTCTGGCAGATGGCAGGATGCTATACAAATAATAAATGATGATAAAGAAAAATAATAATGACATATTTTAAAATCTGTTTAAGCCTCTCTGAGGATATTGACCTTGTAAATTAGGAACATTATCTTCATGCAACCTATAAATCTTGACAATATCAAAACCATCTCCTATGCAGAAATACTGGTTTGTTGAAAACACATTATTATTCAGGCCACATATTACCCCATATTTGAATATTTTCCACCAAGATGATAAGAAGGCTTGAATTCTTGCTCGAATAGTTTTTACTCTGTTTGGAACAGTTCTTCAGCCACATGCTTTTATGGTTTGGTTTGGTTTGGTTCAGTTTGGTTCTGCTCGGTTCGGTTTGGTTTTTCTTGTGGTCCAGTATTTTTCACTAGGTATTTGTTTTTATCCAAACTCAATTTACAAAGGGAAATTTACTCAAGAGTTGAAGCATGTCAGTTCTATTATGCATAGCCTGCAACATCCCAGAACCCATCTGTCCTATCCCCTGTGGCACACATCACATTTTATGTCTCGAGCGACTACAAACAGGCAATTTGCTGGCTAATGCTCTTACACTGAACTGCTGTTTTTAGAGTTGATGTCTTTGAATACTTTGGATACGTCAAATACAACATCAGTTCCTATCATTGTCTCATGAGCAATGAGGTATTGCTTTGATTGATCTACATAATTGTTGTCATGTGTATGATGCTACTCTGGTACTGTATTTTTTTCTTTTTTCTTTTTCCTTTTTTTTTTTTTTTTTTTTTTTTTGAGCTTGGTATGAATTCACAGCTATCAATCAACATAAACATGGCAAACTCTTCATCTGGAAAGTCTAGCGCTACTAATTTTGTTGAACCTGTTGTGGTCTGAACCAACTAGAATGTGCTTGTATCCAGTTGATTTCTCATTCAACTTAAGTGAGAAGTGTTTATGATGCAATCTTCTATTCCTCAGTTCATATCCATCATTTAAAGGATTCAGTCAAATACTTCCATGAAATGATTAGGAGACTCCTAAGAACACTGTTATTTTTGTATTTAGTTGCTCTTGTTGTTTGTTTCTTTGTTTGTTTGTTTCCTTAAATAGTGGGATTATACAGGAGAACTTGGAAACATAAATAAATGAAATTGTGCTTTTGAAGATGTTCTCTATTCAGTTTCTCTAGGCTGCTTTGAAATGTTTTACAGTGGATGAATGGACCTGGTCTTCCAATGGATTGGATGTTTTCATCAGCTCCAGAGGGTTCTGGGTTAAGCTATTAAGTGTTCTGGTACTTTGGTGGTAGGGAGTTGTGATTTAAAAAGTCAGATGATGTATTTAGATATATTTGGACCCTCTTTCTTGAAAAAAAAAAAATCATATTGGAGACCTGCAAAATGTAGCAGTTGCAGTTCTTAGTGTGTCACTTCCAGGATTCAAAACCCTGAAGAAAGTTACTATTGGATATTTGGATATTTTTCAGACTTTCTTGGAAGGCAACGGTCCCACTCCGCTGAGCTGTCTCATCAAATGCAAATAAGTCAAGGAACAAAGGAAGTTCAAAGCATTTCAAAATACAGAGTTCTTTTCAGGGTAGCCTCAAAGTGTAACCTGATGAGAAGGTTATTTACTGACCTACTTTAAGAACAATAGTTTCTAAAGAAACATGGTATGTACATCAAAATCTAGAGCTTTAATACCAATATTGAAGAGAAAAAAATATTTTTTTTTTAGAATACAGCAAAAACATTTTTTTCAAAAATATTGCTTTTTAAGTGAGTAATAATAATAATGTTTAACCACTCTGATTGACCTTGATTGAATTGATGAGTTTAAAGCATGGTGGTCAACTGAAAGCTGACATTCCAGGCAATATCAACAATATATTTTTTGATGGAAGTAGGACAGAAACTGGAACTAAATAACTAAAGTATTTCTTAAAAAAATCCCAGTTCACACAGTATGTTCACAAGAAGAAATATAGGATTTTTGTGTTCCTCTAAACTTCAGACTTATGCAGCCTCTTCCTGGTTTGCTTTTTTTTTTTTTTTTTTTTTTTTCTTATCAATTGGAGAAATAAAGATTCTGACATTATTAAAAGTAGCTAAATTATAAACTTATGATAATAATATTGTTTTATCAGCCTGGATCTTAATCTTTCAAAGCTTTTTTGACCTGAAATTGAAAAAAAATAAATAAAATAAAATAAAATAAAATAAATGAAATCAGAGGTAGCTCAGAAGTTACTGAGTAAAACTGGCTTATTATATTACTAATTGTTTATGATAAAAGTGTCACTTATGGGAAAGAAGTGTAGTTGATCTCACTGGTTAGTTGCCCCTTCTTTATCAAAAAATTTGTCTGACATATAGTCTCTCTCTAAACTGGGAGATGATTAGACTATTAAATTTATATGAAATGCATGGCACTTTCCAGTTCTGGAGGTACGCCAGCTTGATGACATACAGGCAGCTCTGCACCAGAAACAAGAAGTCTCTGTTCTTGCCTGCTGGCAGACAGTGAGAGGTAAACATGGAGCTTATGCTCTTGAGATGGTGAAAGGCTTTGAGAGAAGAGCAAATTTTCTTTGAAGTTTAAAACACAATCAATAATTTTGTCATTCAAATATATTTTGACTATAGAGCTGTACTGGGCTTCTAGAATAGAAGTGGTATATATTATAAAACTATTCATTATGATAAAAAGTTCATCGAAATCAACTTTAGATTGTCTCAGAAAATACATTTTTGACAGCCTTCACTGTACTTTCATGGACAATACTAGAGAATAAAGTGATCATTAAATCAATTGAAAAAGGGATTTCAAAATTATTACATTTGATTATCGATTTTATCTACACAAATACCAAAAAGGTTTACTATTCATTTAGTCCACAAGGCCTTCTGGGTACTGAAAGAGATGGTCTTTTATATTTATTTGCTTGTTTGGCTAGTTTTGAAACGTAAACTGACAAGAATACCTATTTAGAAGGGTAATTTTCCTTCTTTATAAAAAGGGACAATTTTTTCTGTCCTGGGAATTCTTCTGAAAACTTTATCTGTCCCACTCATCTATTACCTTAAAACTTCCTGTTTGCTTATATCAATCTGGAAAAAAAAGTAAAAAAAAAAAAAAGTAAAAAAATAAATACTATATTATAAATACAATTTTTAAGTCTGAAAAATAGTTAAAGT
Organism: Nettapus auritus; assembly: GCA_011076525.1. Lineage (NCBI taxonomy): Eukaryota > Metazoa > Chordata > Aves > Anseriformes > Anatidae > Nettapus > Nettapus auritus. The sequence goes on along the minus strand of CM021765.1, from coordinate 105,835,547 downwards.
GTAAAATTTTTGAATCTTAAAATAATAGAGCTTAAATGGTATTCTTCCCCCAACATCCTAAAATTTTCAAACCCCTAATATAATGTATGAAAAATGTAGGAAAAGAAAGATGTTCTTCTGAAATGAGAAATTTATAAAAACCTCAAGTTCTACTGACAGAAGATGCTCTGTTTGTTTTAAATGAAATCAGTTTCATTTGAATACTTAATTTTTGCATTCCTAATCAGGTATGTATAGTAGTAATGTAATATTTCTTTTACAGAAATAGCTCTGCAATGAAATTATAAATTTCAACCATTCTAATACAGTATTGTATGAAAGATCTCATTAGGAACTGTGGCTTTATTACATTGAACACTGAAAGATCAGTAGCTAAAATATCTTACAAGTAACTATAAAACAGCATTCAGATAAAACTAAAATGGAAAAAAAAAAAAAAAAAAAAAAAGAGGAAGATAAGTACTCATCATTAATTTAGATTCATTAATATACAACTGACGTGACATGTCCACAGAACTAACTATAGTTTTCAGTCCTTGTCTCGTCACAGATTTCATGTATGTGTATTTTTTATTATTATTTTTTTTTTTTTTCAGACTAATACCACAAGTACATGTGCATGCCTAGTTACTTCGTTGGCTAGCACGTTATCTCAAATTTTTCATCTCATATTAAGATATGAGATGAAATTAGGAGATGAGATTACAATTGTGACTTCAATAAGTGTTTGAAATGACAGATTTTAACAATGTCTAGTCCCAAATAAAGTACATATTTCTAGGCTTTAATGATATTATTTCCTGTTTGAAAATTTCAACAGGGAATCATAGTCCCCTAAAAAGTGTGACACAGTCACAACATCTTGCTTTGAAATTGCTTAGGCAGGTGCTGCTATGATGCAATATTAATCACTGCAGTGATTCCCTTGTGTCTCTTTCTCTACAGAACAGAGTTAGAGTCTGAGGGCCAGACAATTAAGTGACAGGGAGCTTTTTTTTTTTTTTTTTTTTTTTTTTTAATTTTGAAAAAAAACCCCCACCTCCTCTTTCTCCAACATCAAAAAAGTAGGCACCCATCTACACTCTGAAGTGATGAGAATGAGTGCTTGTTCTGCAACACTCAGAATGGAGAAACAGTAACTGTAAACTCAAAGTGTCTTTTAACATCTCATGAATGTTAAAAGAGATATTTTGCTCTTAGGGGGATGATTAGTGTCCAGAGTACAGTGGAACACAGTTAATCATTGTGAACTAATGTAATGTTAATGTTGGAATTCATATAAGCTTTCACAGATAAAACACAATTCTGTTAATTAACACTTTGCTCTATTTTTCTATCTTAAAATAACTCATACTGTTTATCAACTTCCTACATATAAATATATATTAAAAGTGGACAGAGTAGTTTTGTGAAAAAAATCTGAATAATTTGCACCATTTGAACTGATTTTTTTTTTATATTATTATTATTTTTTATTTTTCAACTGCCATAGATGACAGCAAAAAGATTTCAATTTTAAGGCAATAATCTGTAAGTTATAATTGTCTGGAAGCTGTAGTGCTTATTGTTTAAGCTATTAGGATAAGTTGATGTAATATGTCTAGTAATATGTCTACGTAAACACAAAGCAAGATACTATGAAAGGTGTAAGCATACATAACCTAAACATGTAATAATTGGAATGTTTCATTTTATTTTAACTACATAGTTTCACAAACACATTTATAGTTTTACTTAAATACTGTTATGAATAGAATCCTACTAATAGCCTCTAAAGGAAAATTTAATGCACTTCTTGACAAAAATATTTGGATTACACACCTTCTTAATTTAAAATGAGTTAAAACTTAATGCTAAAGTCTATAAAGAGCTGAAGTGTATACCATGACCTCTGCATTTTTATCAAAATGTTTTTGAAAATATTAACAGTGTCTTCAGAAGTATTATAGCTGAATTTAACAGCAAGTATTGACTTGGACATTTACAGATTTTTGCAGTTTATGATCAGAAAAAAAGTTTTTTCTTTTCCTGTCATGTCATATTGACTGTTTCATTGCCAAAATAATTTGCTAATATTATCAAGCTACAAATATCTATAGATAGCTTAAAACACAGAATATCTGTCTCTGTCTCTTTAGTGTAAGGCAATGCAAAGAATTAAATGCCCTTTAACTTTCAGTGGCTGACCCAGAGAAATGGTTTATAATCAGTATTTGCTATTGAATGGTCAGTTTTGAACGCGTCAGAGCAGCCATGCTAGCATTTTTCTTTCATCACCCCATCTGACAGCTGTGTTTCACACTTGGTATGAGAGAGTAAATTAGCACACACATTGCTTCCAAAAGACTGTCAGAGTACTGTGGTCTCAGTATTCTTTTTGGAGAAGATGCTATCAAGGATGCTAGGATTAAAATTCTCCCTAAAAATAATTATGAGCTATCTTTTATTATTGCTTTGTAAAAGTTTAAGACTTTTTTACTTTTTATTTTTTTTATGTTTATTTATTTATTTATTTATTTTTCTTCCTGCAGGGCTGAGCTATAATTTCTTTACAAATTCTCGGGACACAGGAAAACAGTGCAACTCCCTTCCCTCTCCTTCTGTAGCTTTTGGTAGACAACTAAAACCATTTTAACCTTTGGAAATCAGAAATAACTTGGTCAAAATTGTCTTTGTTCCTGCTTTCCTGAAGTGTTGTTTTTCAGACAGGTCATATTCCATTACGTTTACTATCAGCTGGAGGTGTGGGGTTTTGTTTATTTGTTTTCTTTCAGATTTGTCTTCTTTTCTCTTATCTGTCTTCTCCCTAGAGCCCTCATACCCTGTCTGTTGTATCACAGCATACTCTTTGTTCTCTAATCATTCCTGCATTTCATTTTTTTTTCTTGCCTTTCGCAGCTGTTAACCCCTTTTGTAAGTTCTGAGTCTTCCTTCAAAGCTGAATTCTCTTTTTCCCTTCCCACTTAGTAATATGGGAAAAGGAACTGTACTGTTTCCAACATATTCCACCCACTTGAGAATCTCATTATATAAGAGAAATTCAAGTTGCTGATCTCTGTTTTTAAGGGTTCTATAACAAAAGGAGGTCAAAATAAAATATTTTGTATACTTATAAGGAACAGTATCAGTAGTGCAAGAGTTGCTGGTATATACAATTCAATATGGAAAAGATTTTTTTTTTTTTTTTTTCCCATGTATATAACATACATATTTATTTGTTCTGTTTCCAGAAAGTAAACACTTCTTGAATGACCCTACACACACATCCATTGCCTCATCTAAATGGAAAAGAAACATTTCTGCAATAGAAATGCTATCAAGGTATTATAATTGGGGAAATGTAGTGCCATGTAAAAAGACACCTTCTGATAGTCTTGATAAAGTGGTGGTGTTATTTCAGTAGTCAGTATAATCTCAAGGAACTGTATATTTTTAACATCATTCCAGATGAAGAATGCTGCTAAGATCTGAATAACTGCACACACAAAAAAACATGTTTTAGGATTAAGAAAAGGTTTTATTTTACAGTTGGTCTTACTTCATCCACATTAAAGGAAAAAAAAAAAAAAAAGCTTTATGTGATAAAATTAGTTAATTTTCTACATAACTCAACATTACGTGTAGGATACTTCCTGCAGACGTATCTGGATTCCCTGTAATCATTTGATTAAGGGAGTGATTGGGCATAGAGGGCACATGTAGCAATAAAGAAAAAAGATATGTACAGATATATACAGAAATAGTGATATCTTCCTATTCTTGGCAAAGGAACCTGGGTGCTATAGTCAATTGAGACTAAGAGAATTTAATTTTTAAGGTCATTCACACTATTAGACGATTATCATTGTCCCTCCAACTTAACAAATGAATTATTTTTTAGAACCTGGGAAAGTGCAGCCAAAGTATATCGGTAAGATTTTGTACTTTCCAATTTAAGACCCTACGCTTCTGTAGATATAACCCTACTTTCACATACAAAGTTTCAGATGCTACATGAATACTTAAAGATAAACTCAAGAGGAAAAGTATTCTGAATCATGGCTTAATTCAGATAAGAAATTTCTCATACTTGCAATTTATATTTGTACCACAAAAATTGGCATGCAGTTCATTTTATTAATATCAATAAATCATTAGATGGTAGATAAAAATCTGGCAAACTGTAGCAAAAACATTATTATTATTATTATTATTATTATTCCCAGCAATCTAATGTAAGTGGTGGTTTTTGGATGATTAATAGGGCTTGACTCCTTTGTAATGTAAATGCCCCTTACTATTAGGTTCCATTAAATGCAGTTCTAAATAAATATTCATAGCAGTATCTACTCATTGAGATACAATCACGTAGATAGAGTGTTCTATTAAAAGTACATTTAATTTACTTGTAGGTGTCACCCAGCAGGTGTGAGAATTGATACTTTGACCAGTAGCTTTTGTCAAGATTCATTGGAAGAGGTCACGAAAAATCTATTGGTCAAAATGTCAATTAGCTTGCCTAATGGATTATACCTGTGAGTGCTACAGACCTATCTTTAAGCAAAAGGATGGTCTATCTCAACAAGAGGCCACCTTCATGAATATTTTATTAAATGGTCTAATTGAAGTAAATTACCAAATTATACTGTACATATAGTAATGCATTTGAGGTTCCCAGAAAGCAGTCAACAGGATATAAAAATGGATTATATATAGAAAAAAGGATACATTAGTTAATGTTCTTAATTTGCTGGCCTGGCTCTGTAACAGGATGAAGATCCCCAAGCCACTCATAAACAAGTCAGCTCAGGTACCTGAAGATGTTTTGACATGTTGAACTTAATTAAATATCTTTGGTGTTTCTTACTTTACCTGGCAGTCCAAACATACCATTAGGGCAGTGGGGAAAGGGCACCCTGAAGTCCTGCTTTAAACCTGTTTTAAAGCACAAAAGAAATTTTTATTCCTAAGTGTGAATCCTGGCAAGCCGATGTTGAAAAGGTCATTTTTCAGCTTTTACATGTGACATCAATTTACCCTTGTAGCTGTAGCAAAAGGATAACACTATAATTATTCATAAAACAAACAAACAAACAAAAATGTTATTATTATTATTATTATTTTTATGAAGGTTGTTTTCATCTTATAATATACTAGTAGAGCTAATATAAATTCAAAGTAAAGCAAGATTGGATAAGAGATAGACATGGAAGCTACCATACTGTCCTTCTAAAGAAGATCATGAATATCTCATGAATTTATCTCTCTTTGTTTTTCGTAGTATAGAAGGGAGCAAAGATACATTAATGGTAAATAAACCTTGTTTTTTTTTTTTTTTTTTTTTTTTTTTTCTTTTTTTTTTTTTTTCCTTGAAATGTAAGACCCCACTCCAAATCTGGACAAGATAATGCACAAATTTGTATAAAAGAGACTTATTGAAAGATACATAGGTGCATTACAGATTATAGTGAATTATCACACAGAAGGAAGTAAGAGTAACAAGAGGACATGACAAAGTCAGAGAGGAAGTGTGTGACTACAGCACTTCACTTTAAGGGGTGTTCTCTTGCTGTGTAAGCTCGTCAGTGGGAGGGATGGAAACTCATGCATGTTCTTCCAGCTGACAAGCTCGGTCTCTGACCAGTTACAAACCAGTAAGTTTAAATTACTTTCTTACTGACACATTTTCTCAAGGGGTTTAGTTTGAAGATTCAGACAGTCAGTCTGAGATGGAAGACATTTCCACTTAGTTAAGCTTGATAAAACCATTGAGCAATAAGACTTATAGAAAGGCAGGATAATCTGTAGCCAAAATAGTCTAACTTAGATTTAAAAAATGTAAGTTTTCTCTGACAAGTCATGAGAAAACAGGAAAATCTAGTTTTGTGAGAAAATTGCTTGAAGCTTAGCATGCTTATAAATAATTTTGAACCTTTTTTTTTTTTTTACCTTTTTAAATTTAAAATTATATTTCTCAGTTGTTAAAATAAAATTATCTTTTTGCTATGGTAATTGTATGCCAAATGTCATTGTGTGTTAAATGCTAAATTTTATGTTAAATGGTATGATTTTTATTTATTTATTTTTAGTTTTTTTTTGTTTTGTTTGTTTGTTTGTTTTGTTTTGTTTTTCTCCTGAAAGGAGGAGAAATGTAGCTGAAGCTTAAACAGAGAAAGCGAAGATCTTTGTCCATGAAGAGCGGCACGGAGAATTAAATCTAGGTCCTTGAATAAGCTGGAAGAATACTTCTTGGGGCAAGAATACAGACATCTGATGTTCTGCATTCCAGGAAATCAAAAAGAAGACAGAAGTACAACCAGTCCTGCAGTTGTGGTGAAGAGTAAAAATGGAGAAGTCAGTTCATTATCATGAGTTTACTTCCTGAAGCACGTCTTTCTGAAACATTTTATGTAAAATACTTTTTTGAACTTTGAGCAGTATATTGTGGTTTTGAAAATAGAAATTGTAAGAAAAAATGACTGTTCCAATTAGTGGATATTGGTAGTTGTGTTGGACGACTTATAGCTATTAAGAGTTCAGTTGGATAATGACCACTATAACAGACACTACAATTTAGAGTAATTTCATACTCTAGGACATGAGATTGCTCTGTAAGTAAACTGTCATTCTGATAAAAGCAATGGTCATATAATTTGTCACAGTGCAATAGATTACCTTTCAGCCATATTTAGCAATAACCCTACTCAGATGATGTTTCGAAAGATAAAACATCTTGGAGAGAACTTATTTCTTGTATGTTTTGTTAGAAAAGGTAGTCAGGCAGAGGAAGGGAAGCCTTTGTTCAAGCCCTCTGACAAATTCCATTCTGACAAATGGAAAATCTCTGTTATTAAAATCAGAGAACCAGCATGGGTTAAGTGCATCTATAAATGTACCACTAATAAGAAAAGTTTGTCAGAGTTTGAGATAGAATTAAGAATTACAAATCTATACAAACATATTTTTCATTGCATGTAGATGAAAGATAGGCTTGCCCTGTAAAAAGCAGAAAAACAAAAACAAAAACAAAACTACAAAAATCGCAAGTTTAGAGTGAGTCACTCACGTCCTAGAAGGCCACTAAGTTAGTCAGGCATGATTCACCTTTTGTGAAGCCATGTTCACTTTCTTCAGTCTGTCTTCCATATTCCTTATCATGGTATCCAGGAGGATTGTCTCTATGATCTTACCAGGCACAGAGATGAAACTGACCATCCTGTAGTTCCCTGGGTCCTCTTTTTTTTGCTCTTTTTTGGAAAATGTGGGTAACGTTTCCCCTTTTCCAGTCACTGTTTACTTCACCACTCTTCCTCTTCTAAACTTTTTGCCACATTCAGAGATGAATGTGTATTTTCATCAAGTTATTTTGTTGGAGTGACATTTATAAAAGCTGTAAATGTAAATAACAATAATAATAGTAATCCCCAGTTTTGGAAACTTGAGAGCTGCCTTTGTGAATCAGGACTTTATTTTCTGTAACAAAAAGACTGGTGCTGTAACTAGAACATGTAGTATAAAAGCCATATACTAGGACCAAATTCATTGGAGTGGGCGGAGGAAAAGTATGAAGTCATATGAGCCATTCTCTGTAACAGTTAGAGCAATAACGTATTTTTCTCATATTCTTGTTTTTGTTTAGGCTTCACCTTAAAAGATTTAAAACTACTGTAAAAGACAAAATATTAATAAAAACACAAAATAGTATTAGTAAAATAATATTTCCAGTTCCTGTGGTATTTGATTGAGAAAGTTTGTCACAAATAGAACAGTTTTCTTGCTTGTGCCTTGTTTCTGTTAAGATATCCATTAAGTTCAGACAGGAGATGGACGAGCTATGTAAATAACAAATAAGGGTAGAGCAAAACTATTAAGAAGAAATAAAATGTTACAAAATATGGTCCACATAAAAGCACAAAGTTGTGTTAATTTAAATAATCAGTACAAGCCAACTATTACTCTTTCCACAACATTTCAAAAATGCTTGACTCTAAACTATATGATTACCACAGAATAACCCTGATAAAATAATTAAGAAAAAAAAAAAAAAAAAAAAAAAGCAGCTTTTATGCAATCATAAGAAATGTATCTATGGTATAACATGATTTTTGTCTTTTGGAGTTCAGGTTCTCTTTTTGTGTAGTGTCAGAGAAAAAAAAATCAGACAATTTTCTGTATGCTAAAACAAGTTTATATCCATCACTATTAACCTTCTGGTTTTGAATAAAACATTGTCTGTGTACAGTTGTTAATGCCAGGGTTTAGGAATTGCTTGTTCTTGTGTTGCTTTTCGTTGCCTTGATACTGCAGGGCTTTTCATCTCTGCATCTATTTTAAGTACTAAAATAATATTGAAGCTTTGCTTTTTTTTTTTTCTTTTTTTTTTTTTTCACTCAACATACACCTTACTTGTGGTCTTTCCCTCCAAATGAAAACTCAGTATAAAAAAGTGGATAACTACTCATGTTTATATATGCAGAGTTCCTCAAATAACTACTTATTTCTGTCACTTCAAAACAGTTAACCTTGAAAAGTTTTGAAGTTACAGTAAAGGATTAAGAGACTTGTGTTTTAAATATGTTATTAGACAAATATATATATATATAAATCAATACTTTATTTATTTAAAATGATTTGGAATCAATCAAATTATGAATTAAGTTTAAATGCTGGAGGCATTTTCTGACCAAAATAATAATAATAAAAAAAAATAGCTAAACTGAGGAAAATATTTTTCAATTCTACTCTTTCTTAAAAGAATACTTAGGCTTTCATTTCAGAATAACATTTGATCTTTGAAACACAAGTTCAATGATCTGTTTCAATTGTAACTTCCCATATGTGTTCTCATAGAAGGACAAGCATGACACTTTTGAAAGAAAAAGTGTGTAGCCAAGTCTCACAGATTTAGCTAAATTGTGGTAATTTACTGAAATGCAGTGATTTAGATGCTTTGATTATGTGTACAAAGCTCATCATTCAAGAGAGAGTTGTCCTATCTCTTTAAATGTTCATTGATCAAACTTAGACAAAGATTTAGGGCCAGTAAAGGGTCCTTGGGCCGAGGCATTACTTTCTCTATGATATTCTTAAATCAGGAGGTCTGCTGAGTGCCTAAAGATGAGAGTTGTAATATCTTTCACAGTGAAAGGCCTAAATCTGTTGTAAAAGTGAGCTGGAAGTGTTAACTTTTTAGAACTGAAGGGCTTGTAAGAACAATCCTCTGAGAGCTCCACATCTGCTATCTTCCATGTGGAGTCACACATATTTTTTCAAGGGCTCCGTATGCCAAAACCTTCTAGGTAAGATTCATGCCAACAATTTCTAACAAGTAGGTGTGTGGGCAAAAATTATCTTTTTGTAGTGCACCTTTAATGTTAGTAGAAACACAAAAGAGGGTGACTGGATTGTTCTGTTGGCAGTTGGATAGTCTTAAGTGAGATGTTCCTAGTGTGATTTGTTAAAGCTGTACCAGGGAAATGCATAGGGCTTGTGCTGGACCAAGATATCTGAGAAGTTGCTAGGGGGCCAGACTCTAAGAAGTTAAGTTGCTAGGGAGAAGACCCTAAGAGTAATGGAAAGAACATAAATTGCATTTAACAGAGGTATCATGAGCATCCTCCCTCCCTAAATACATGCACTCTTCTCTTTGTTGGTGATTTAAAAAAGGAACAACAATTTTATAAAAAGTGTGAGTCCATCAGTATGTGTTTTTTGTACCATGCACGTGACTGTCATATCCAGGGCTTTCTTGCAGATAGACAAACGCCTACACCTTTGATCTCTGGAATGAGATGGAGGTAAAGATTTAAAGTTGGATATCTGTGATGATATGCCCTGATAGATGCATTAGATATTTCAACAATAAAGATGTGGATCTGTTAGTGCTCCTCTAATCAATGACAGTTAAGCATGAGATTTTCCTGATCATGGTAAACTGAAAATCCAAAATTCATTATAAATTTTACATTTTAGAGACTTTTTTATTATTAATAATTGAGTTTTTAGAGCAGTAAAACATCTATATATCCTGCTAAAAGTTTAAGTCAGTGTTCCTCAGTGTTTTTTATTTATTTATTTATTTATTATTATTATTAATAATAAAGTGTTGATATTTGAAGTATTGAAAAATAATCTATTTTAGTGGGCATTTAAACCTAGGCATTCTAGGAGGATTCTGTTATTTGGTGCTCTGTACGAAAAAAATGAATATGATTTGGTTTAAAAAAATAAAATAAAATAATCTCAACGCATTTGGTTTCTGTGTTTCAAAATTCGTATTTTAGATTTTTATTAGGCATTACTCAATATATATATTTGTGCTGCGGCCCCCAGAACAAGAACATGTTTATCTATTAGAATGGAGAATGTTTATCTATTTAGAATGTTTATCTATTTAGAATATATAAAATAGAGGAGGGCCATGAAGATGATTACAGGGCTAGAACACCTCTTGTACAAAGATAGGCTGAGAGAATTGGGGATGTTCAGCCTGGAGAAGAGAGGATTCCAGGGGGACCTCATTGTGGATTTTCAGTACTTAAAGGGGCATAGGAAAGATGGTGAGTGACTCTTTCCTCAATCAAATAATAACAGGACAAGGGGAAATGTTTTAATTTAAAAGAGGGGAGATTTAGATTAGCGGTTAGGAGGAAATTCTTCACTAAGAGGGTGGTGAGGCACTGGAACAGATTGCTCAGAGAGGTTGTAGATGCCCCATCCCTGCAGGTGTTCAAGACCAAAGTAGATGAGGCTGTGAGGAACTTGATCTAGTGGGTGGCATCCCTGCCCATGGCAGGAGGGGTGGAACTATATGATCTTTAAGGTCCCTTACAACCTGAGACATGATTCTATGATATTTATAAAGCTATATAAGAGGTTTGCCTGAAGTTTGCCCACTGTATATAAGGACGGTATATCCTAACTGGATTCATTACATAAAAGTAATGCTTTTAAGATCTAAAAAAAATATATATACAGAAGTTCCAGGGAAACCTGAGCTTGGCAGCCATTTTCATGTTGTCTCTTTGAGGGCACTCTGAAACTATAAATTAATGAAAGTTTTAAAATTTTCTCTGGGTAATATTTATATTCAGCGTAAAAATAGCTCTCTGTAGTTTATCATAGGAGTGCAGAAATGCTGCTTAAAGTACACAGGATCTTTTAGTTCTGTATTTTCTAGGGCCTACCTACAACACAAATGTGGAAAGCCTGGTTTATGTAGCATAGATTTTGAGGCGGTAGGCTGTTAAAAAGTGACCTCAATATAGAATTAATGTAAATGGCCTATTTTAAAATGAAAACTGTATAAACGGCGTAAGATTGAGGGGCACTATGCTGTGTAAATTTACAGGCCTTGATCAGCACCAACTTAGCTGTATATGTGCTGCTGACCAATATAGGTATGCTCTTCAGAAGAGACTTTTCCCTAGAATTTTCCTGAAGGTTGTATTTCTAATCTGGTGTCTAAATTAATGGTCATATCTGAGAGAACTTTCAGTTCATCAAAACATAAAACATTACTTTTCAAATTCAAATTCAAAGGATATGTGGGTGTGTTCAAGGAAATGTTGGGCCTGGTACTTAGGGACAGGGCTTAGTGGGTGACATTGGTAGTAGTGGGATGGTTGGACCAGATGATCTTGGAGGTCTTTTCCAACCTTTATGATTCTATGATTCTATATAAATAAGTCTGGTATATGTTATACTCTAAAAAAAAAGCAATTATTTTTGTTTAATATCACACTCATTGCACATGTATTAGTAAGCTTTTATTGAGGTTTAGTATGCAACTGATTGATTAATATAATCCTAGCTCTACCCTTAGCTGTACTTTAAATAAGTAATAAATCCAGATTTAAATTTTTAATAGTACATTCATGTTTTTAACAAATTGTTCAGGCACTTAATTAAAATACATTAAGGAAGTAACAGCGATGATTAAATAATTATCAATACATATTAAAGTGTGCAGTTGTTTTTCTTAACACATTAGGCAGCATACTCTCCTGTGCTGAATCCCTCTGACAGTTCTAGTAGTCCTCTGCAGGACCACTGGTAGTTTCTCAACATTCATTTTGAATCACCATTGACACAAAACAATGTTCCAGAGGCACCTTCACCAGTGCTAAGTAGAAGGTTACAGTAGTTTCTGCTAGATCTGCTGTTGTTGTAATGTAGCTCAGAATATTCTGTTCGGCCTGGCATTCACTGTAATGTCCACATTTCTTCTCTCAGGGCTGATATTCATCCATCCAGTTTCTAGACACTGGGTTAGGCTGTCCCAACGTGTAGCCTTTTGCATTTTTCACTGATGAACATTGTCATGCTTATGTTAATTCAGTCCTCAGATTTACCAAGGTCCCTGTCAACTGAAGCTCTGTTGTTTATTGTCAGTCATTCTCCATAATTTAGAGTTGTTTGAGGGTGCCTTGTCATTATCCAGGTCACTGATGAAAATATTGAACATATTGAACAGGTGGGCCCAAGAACCATCCCTTGGGGTACTTTACTCCTTGCCATCTGCCAGCAAACATTAAATGCTTTGGTTATGACCACTAAGCCCAGCAATCCAGCCAAGTTTCAGTGAAACTGCTGTCCATACTTCCTCATCTTCCAAAGGAGAGTGCTATGGTGATGAAGCCTTACTGAATGCAAGGTATGCCATATGCGCTAAACTATCCTCATCCAGAGCTGTAATCACGGCTGTTCCCCCATCCAGAGGCAAACATATACATTTATGGTTACTAATGTTAGGTCCTGCGGTAACTATATCAGTGAACTAATTCAGGGTAAAATTCTGCAGAAAGTAGATGTTTTATAGCCTAAATTGATTTACTTCTCTCTTTTGCATACATATCCCAGTTGGCTGTTGTTTTGACCTGTGGATTCCTTGCACATGAGCTCAATATATCTTTTGCACTCATGCAGGAATACAGACTGTCTCTTGAGTAAACATGTAATTAAAATTAATGATTATGCTATAAATTATTTTCGCCAACCAGAGTATTATAAGTAATATTATCTACATATTTATCTGTCTATATATAAAATTCATTAAAAAAAAGTCTGTAATGTATCTCTTAGACAAATCCCACTAGGCTGAGATCTCCATCCAAACCACAGCAGGAGTCACAGTTCCTTTCCTCAGGATCTTATTAAAAGAAAAGATCAAAGAAAGAGAAGCCACTGAACTGGAAGTGTATTATTTGGAAGACAATGTGAAAAAGCCTTATGCCACAGTCTTATGTCTGAGAGAAATGGAATATCCTTTGCCTTGGATAATATGTAGCTGCATAGTTGACATTTTGGCTTCTATTGATACTAATATGCACATGCATAAAAGAAAAAAAAATGTGGAGGGAAAAGGTTTAATTCGGTTGAGCAGGTTTAACCAAAAAGCTTTAAAATAGTAATGTGTACTGCTGAGTGTCATGGCTTCCAGCCAAACCTGTGAAAAAGTTTGTGATATTTTCTTTCTGTCCCTAAAGTAAATGAGGTATTGAATGATTGACCCTGCTTGTTCATATTTTGTTAGCAATTTCTGATTTTGAAAACATAGCTATGACCAAAGAAAAATAATCTCAAAATCACAAGAAGCAGAATTTAAAAGCAGCATATTTGTAAATATTTTATTTGTCTCATTTATAGTTTTTTTCAGTCTAGTGCATCATTTCTATTGCTTTGGACTGTTAAGCATTAAAATCAATTAGGATGAAAATGGAGGGAATTAAAAAAAAAAAAAAAAACAAACTAAAAAACAAGGAAATCAAAATACTTTTATGACAAAGTTTAAAAGGAAACAGTATTTCATCACCTTCTCATATTCATCTCCCTTTTTAGGGATTTTTAATTGAGCTGCTCAAGTACTCAGCTTTACACATTTCATATAAATAACAGTGATAAAGCCGTCCAATAGGAGGGCCAGTTAATATTGCATTATTTAAACAAAACAGAACTATTTGAGAGCAAAAGAACAGTTAACTCTCATTGTTTACTTGGATATGGGAAACATGACTCCTTTAAAAAAAAAAAATCAAAACCAATGCTAAATACTATTTCTGTAAGTATAGGTAAATATAGATATAAACGTACATAAAGGTACATTTATGCCCGCCTGCCACAACATAAATGTAACTGTACAGAAATACAGAAATAAATTCTTTCTCTTTTGAAATTTTATTTGGCACCTGAAAAATATTTTTGATCCAAAACTACCCTTTTTCTTTTTTTTTCAGTAAAAAAGTGTTAGGTTTTTAGAATGAGAAATTGCAGGGTTTTTACTAGAATATCTAATAAAAATTTCCTGCTTGCAAACAGCTGCTCTTTATGTTCTTTTCCTTATTTTAGTCATTTTAACCACAAAAAGTCTTCTAAACTGTAAGACAATTTAACCTGTATAATTTCAATCAACTAAAAATTGAATTGTCAATATAGATTCATTAGGTAAATATAAACTGATTTGTGCATTTTTTCCAGTTCTTTTGCTTATTGTGTTGTTCTATTTCTTGTTCTCTTGCAATAACAAACTTATCTTGTGTTCTAATCTAAACCTGTCATAAGTAATTTGGATAGCATTTTATTTCATAAAGAATGAATCTTTTGATGTTAGATTTTTATTTCAGATCTGGATGAGCTGTTGATGTATATAATCCACATACTCTTAGGAAATACTTCCTCTGAGATAGACAGAACTTAATAAACTGCCAAGTTGCAGATGACTATGACTCAGTGTAGGAGCCAGATGATCTCTTGATCTCCTAACATACACTTTTTCAATTCATAGGATATTAGGGCCCCAAACTACAGAATAGGTTCTAAGGAACAGAGCAGAAACTGAAGACTTATTTAAGTCTATGATGAGAGCATGAGAGCATACTTTTAGCTTTCCTGAAGTGGGTGGGTGGAGTGGTTGAGTGGAGAATAAAATAAAATAAAAATATAAAGCATGGAGTAGGTGAGTATGTTCTGAAGAATGCTGCAACCTGCAGAGGACCCCATGTAGGAGCAGTTTTTCTGGCAGGAACTGTGACCTGTGGGAGACACATGTTGGAGCAGTGTGTTCCTGAAGGACTGTATGCTGTTGAATGGCCCCATGCTGGAGTAGTTCTTGAAGAACTGCAGCTCATGCAGACTGCTGTAGGAGCAGTTCATGAAGGACTGTATTCATGGAGGGACCCCACACAGAAGTAGGGGAAAAGTGCGAGGAAGGTGTAGCAGAGAAGAACTGTAATGAGCTGACTGTAATTTCCATTCCCCACCCCACCTAAATTTCTTGGTGTGGGGGAAGAGGTAGAGGAGCCAGGAATGAGGGAGTGAAGTTGAGTCTGGGAATAACCGAGGATGGGAGTATGGTAGTTTTATTTTTTTGTTGTTTTTATTAGTTTGTTTTCCTTACCCTCGTGTTCTGTTTTTTAATTGAAAATCATATTAACCTTTCCTGATGTTGAGTCTATTTTACCAATGACAGTATGTGATCTTCCTGTCCTTATCTGAATCCATGAACTTTTTGCGTGTTGTTTTCTGCCACAATCCTGCTTACAATGGAAAAGTGAGAGACTGGTTTGGTGAGCACCAGTGTGAGAAACAAAGTTGTGTTTTTGCAATAGAAAGTGCAACCAGGGCACCAGGCAGCCAGCTGAGGTTAACCTTCTAATAATTCTAATAATCCTAGATATATTTGTTTTCCATTTGTGCAATCAGCACGCTTACATATTTGGAGCAATTAGGATCAGGAGCAATTGTAAATTCACTACCTTTTTTCTCCTTAAAATTATTTATATTTTTTTCACCCTTCCCCTCCCCCTTTGGAGTGTGTGGGGTTAATTACTCATTGAGCATTTTATTACTAAACTTAGTATCCAAACAGAAGTTGAATAGGAAGCTGGAACATCAGCTGCTTACAGACTGATCAAAATGACCTAGTGTAAAATATCCCACAGAACATAATATATGTTTTAGTTTCAAGAAGAAAACAGTAGACAAACTGGAAAATCTGAGTATAATAATGTAAACTTAAATCCTACTTATATAAACACCTGTTCTGGCTGTTGTTTCCAGTTTAATGAGTTTAGGGAGGCTGGTATCTCTGAACTGAGAGTAGCTCTATCATTTTGACATTTAATTTTGTTTGTCTTTTATAAATGTCTTATAAAAAGAGAGAATCATTTAACATCTGTTATCTACTAACATCTGTCTCAGTTAGCCATTGCTAAATATATACACAATACATTAAAATTCAGTTGATTTTTTACCTTAAATCACAAACTAATTTAATTATCGATGCAAAGTTCTTAATATAACAATTGCTCATTGAAGATTTAATGAGTTCTCACATTTGGACTGTATTTCTTTTTCTTTCTTTCTTTTTCTTCTTTCTTTTTCTTTCTCTTTCTTCTGTGAATATGACAGAACATCTAATAGCTTGTCCTTTACCTTCCTTATGCTTATTTAAAACACATCCTTTTTCCTTCCCAGTGTTTCTATATAGCCATTCCAGTAAAAGAAAAATGCAAATAGTGATATTGAAATATTATTGAAAAAAAAAAAAAAAAAAAAAATATAAATATAAATTTGGGGGGGGGGGGGGGACAGGAACAGGGATATGACATGACATGACAGGGATATGACATGACACTTGTAGCCATATTAAGAAATTATGAGAAAATCTAAGAATAACTCAGAAAACTGAGTATAAATGCTATCCTAGTGCAACAGAAAAGTATAAAGCTGTTCAAGTACTTTCTGTTTATAACTTTATGATTAAATATCTATTCACATGCAGAATTCATGAGGACAACAGTTGCATTATAAATTGTCAAAGCTAGAGTCAGTGAAGTTGGTGGGAATAAGATTATATTCCTTATGCTTAGTTGATCCAACACAAAGATACTCAGATACTCATATTTTATTTATTTTATTTATTTATTTATTTATTTATTTTTCCCAGCTGGGAGAATGTTGGGTAGAAATACATTGTCACAAGTTGTCATAGAATCATGGAATGACTTGGGTTGGAAGAGACCTTAAATATCATCTAATTCTAACCCCTTGCCATAGGCAGGGATGCCACCCACTAAATCAGGTTGGGCAAGGCCCCATCTAGCTTGGCCTTAAACACCTTCAGGGATGGGGCATTCACAACTTCTCTTGGCAACCTGTTCCAGTGTCTTCACTACCCTTGCAGTGAAGAATTTCATCCTAATGTCTAGTCTAAATCTACCCTCTTTTAGTTTAAGACCCCCTTGTCCAATCATTATCTTCCTGAATAAAGAGTCTTCCATCTTTTTTATAAGACCTCTTTAAGTATTGAAAGGCCTCAGTGAGGTCACCTCAGATATGATAGAACATATAAATAAGTGTTTGGATCCACAGCAACCCGAACTATCCAACTTCTTGTCATGAATACTTAGAGAAAAAGAACTCAGGGAAAAACAATTTATTTTACATTAAGCCAATGTTTTTCATATTAGTAAATGTTGATTATATGTATTACGTAACAAGAACATATAACATTAAATTGCTAAAAATTATATGTTCTTAATGGATTAAAAACAAATTAGCATATTGGAGAATATCCATTTGTTACTCCAATGAAATCTATGTCAAAAATTCCAAACAAGTATATAGTCAAGTGATTTTTTGGATTTTTTAAATATAAATTATGAAATGTTAAAACAATTTATTTTTAATTTTAAATTCATTTCTTTTTAAATTTCATTATATGACTAGATTTTATGTTTGTTACATATTTAATAAATAAACTGTTCCATATTTAATCATTCAATCAACAAGTGTTCTTAGGAATATTATTTACTTTCCTAGCAATTTTTTAAAGAGAGATATTCAAACTGTGTGATACAATATGCCATTTGCAGACAGATCTGTTATTTTTAATGAATTATTTGTTATTCAAATATATTTGTTAAATAGTTTATGCAAATGTTTTTATGTTGGTAGGTACTTGGCACAGTTTTTGATGGGCCTGATATTTTCATAATGCATTTTCTGAATTATAGTACTATGTCTGTATTTCAATATTCCTGACATTCTTTGATGCTTCTGAACATATAAGTAAAGGTATGCATTCAACATTGTGATCTGAGAATTGTGGCCAATTGATGAGCCAATTACCTTCAGAGTTTACCTTAGAAGTTTCTTTCTCTATCTTTTCCATCCTTTCCCATCCTTCCTTCCTTCCTGTATCACATTAATGCCTTGTAGTTACTTTATGCTTTAAATAAATAATGTTTCCATGCAGTTGTATTATTCCAGGATTATTATAACTAGTTAAGAACAAAGTATATGTTAATCAGAATGCCTTGCTTCAAAGGCCATTGGCTAGTCCCATGTTTACTGTTGCATTGTCTCAAAACGTTTGGTCATTGCATACCCAGAAAGAAAATCATGCAAATTACAGTCTCAGGGAATGTGTACTATTTGCTTGCCAACCTCAGGAATGTTATAGAAAAGCTTAAACTTAGCAGAAGAGACCAACCTATGTTATATTACTGTAGATTCTGGATACAGGCAATGCTTTATTTAATTTTTTTGTGATACATTTAAAAACTGGTAGAGTTCAGTTCTTTGTGCCAGAATACTTGATTTTACTGATTTTATCTGTTTGTCATAGCCAGTGTATTTACCCCAGCATATGTAACACTTACCTATGTTTTGTTTTGTCTCTAGAAGTTTACCAGGCACCTAAAATACAAATATATATATATATATATTTCCCTATATGAAATTAATTGCAATGCCTACTTAGTTCTTGTTAAATCCCAGCTGATACAAAGAAAATGCATCTGACAGAGTAGTGAACATGATAAGCTAAATGAAGTGGTACTTTCACTTCAGTTACTCCTTTGATTTGGAGCCATTTTTATCCTCTTAAAGCAATATATGAGATGGTTACTTAAAAATTATACAGCAATTCAGTGCTTTTGTTCAAACAGGAAATATATCATTTTTTTCATTATAAACCATCAAGAGATGTTAAGGTCTTTTCACTGCTTCTGAATAAGCTCTCCTGTTGGAGTCTCTCACAGCATTTCCCCTGATTTTGGTGGAAGTTCTCAGAGACAGAACTGCCTTTTCCCCCCTAGCTCACTCAGCCAGCCATCTACAGAAGATGTTGTATGGGAGGGTGGGCACAGTGACAGCTGCTCTTTCCTAGAATTCCTAATTCTGTTTCCCTAGAAACAACAACAAAAATAACTAGATATGGTCACTGTTATGACAGAAGACAAGCTCTTTTGACTAGGCCATTTAATGGATCTGGGCTATGTTTTTTTTTTCTTGGAAATAGTGGTGATTCTTTTGTTCATGTAGAATGGAGGTCACCAGTGTGCAGTCATGTTAACACTTTTACATCTCCTAATCTGTCAACATAGATCATGAGTGGAAATTGAATACTAAGCAGTAAAGAGTTTCTTACAAATTAGATAAGCACTTGTAAACAACATAGGCCTTTTTTTTTTTTTTTTTTTTTTTTTTTTTTTTAAATTTTACCAAATAGCAAATATTAAACACTCAATTATTTTCCTCTTAGGGGCATGCTTTGACAAATCTAAATTAGTCTTCTATTTGATTAAATGGCAGCCTTGCCCAGCAGGCAGTTAAGCACCACACAGATGCTTGCTTACTCTCCCCAGGTTGGATGGGGGAGAGAACTAGAAAGGTAAAACTGTGAGAACTCATGGGTCATATTTTGTTTATGTCAATAAAGGCTAGTTTAGTGGGTCTGGCTGGGATGGAGCTAACTTTCCCTGCAGCAGCCCTTGTAGTGCCATGTTCTGCATTTGTAGCTAGAACAGACTTGATATTGCACCAATGTTTTGTCTATTGCTGAACAATGCTGGCACAGCATCCAGACTCTCTCCAACCCCGCCTCCCCTCCCAAAGACAGTAGGCTATGGGTGGGCAAGAGGTGGGGAGGGGACATCACCAGGGATATTCCATACCAAGTGATGTCACATTCAACAATAAAAGGTGGGAAAGGGGAAAGGGGGGGGGGTGGGGGGGGGCTCTTGTTATGAGAACATTTGTCCTCCCAAACACTTGCTATGAGTATTGAGACTCTGCTTCCCAGGACGTGGCCTAACATTGACTGTTTCTGGGATGTAGATATATTTTTATTATTTTTATTTTTATTTATTTATTTATTTATTTTATCTCTCTCTGTGCTTCAACGCAGCCTTTGCTTATTTTCTCCCTCTTCCTTTTCCCTTTAATTAAATTATCCTTATCTCAAGCTGTGAGCTTTATTTATTTATTTATTTATTTATTTTTCCCCAACATATTTTCTTTATCTACCCCACTTGTTTTGAGGTTTTGAGGAGGGAAAGTGAGAGAGTGGTTGTTGTGGAGGTAGGTAAAACTCCCACAACTAGGTAAAGCAAAAGCTGTGTGTGCAAGGAAAGCAAAAAAAGGAATTTATTCATCACCATGAGCAGGCAGGTGTTCAGCCACTTCCAGGCAAGCAGGGCTAAACATGCATAACAGTTTATTGTGAAAACAAACACAATCTTCCTGAATGTCTCTCCCTTCCTCCTTCTTTATCTCAGCTTTTATTGCTGAACATGTGGTGATATGGGATATACCCTTGGTCAGACTTGGTCACCTGTCCTGGCTGTGTCCCATCCCAGCCTCTTGTGCACCCTCAGCCTCCTCACTGGCAGAGCAGCATGAGAAGCAGAGTCCTTGGTTCTGTGTAAGCACTGCTCTGCAACAACTAAAACCACTGATGTGTTATCACCACTATTTTCATTAAGAATCAAATACACACCATCTATGAAGAAAACTAACTATATTCCAGCCAAAACCATGACAATGCAGAAATTGTTGACTATTGCAGTTACAGGTCCATTTTAACATGGATAAGCCCAAAATTCAGTTGAATACAGCTGAAGATGATTTCTTTCATTGTTATTATTTTGGCCCAATAATCCATAACTTCAGACCTTTGTGCTGAACTTGATTCATTCCCAATACTTCTTTGTTTACACTGATTTCATGCTAAATTCTTACTACTCCTAATGGAATATTAGGCTGGACTGTGTGAAAGTTGAGTTGCTATGACAACTAGTCACATTGAAATGACTATGAACAGCACTAAAATATATGTAATCTAGTTCTTAACGGAAAACATTTGATGATCAGTGGACTGGAGCATCTGTCCTATGATGTGAGGCTGAGAGAATTGAGTCTGTTCAGCCTGGAGAGGAGGAGGGTCAGGGGTATCTTATCAATATCTATATTGATAGACAATATCCCTTGAAGGGAGTGTGCAAAGAGGTTGGAGCCAAACTCTTTCCAGTGGTGCCCAGTGTCAGAACAAGTGGCAATGGGCACAAATTGGCACACGAGAGGTCCCATCTGGGAAATAAAATAAAATAAAATAAAAATAAAATAAAATAAAAGTTTGTTGAGGTGCTTTTAGAGTGGTGGCTGAATTTGGAATGCTGAGGTTTCTGATGAAGTACAGAAATACATTCTTCAGGTAACAGATGTGACACTACCAGATGAAGAGCTAGAAAAGATCTCATATAGTAAAAAAATGCTTATTGTAAAATATTTTTAAAGTCTGTTCCCATGTTTGGATTATTGAGACGGTAATAAAAATATAATAAATAGGTGTTTATATAGATTCTAATGTCTCTGAAATATTATAATTCTCTTGCAATTTTAAATACTAATACACTTGAATATATTTTAATTCCTCCCTTGCTTTTATATGCGATAACTTTAACTTGGAAAATGAGTACATTCAAATTCATAAATAACATTGACTTTATGCATTTTAACTGCAGTAATGGAAGTCATTAATAATTGTCTTCTGCATGAATAAGATACCAAATTGTTATACATGCATAACTTCAAACTCTGGTTGTAAGACATTTGTAAATAATTTGCAAAGAAACTTCAAACCAATACAATATTCATCTGTCTGACATATTAATACAAATTAATATTTAATCTCTTTAAAATATTTCTATGCTTAATCAATCTTGGCGGCAAAGTAATGTAGAAAGATCTAGTACTTCTAGTATGTAGTTTTCCTATAGCTTCCTGTATGGAATTATTATTATTTTTTTTATTGTTAAGGAATGTTATCACCTTGTTTGTGTTAGTGTCTGATATTTATCACAAGCAAATATCAGACATAAAATATTTTTTTCTGTGTTCCATGAAATTAAAACTCGGCTAACCTGAGTTTAATGAATTCAGAAATACTCTTTTCTTTCTCTCCAAGGAAGAAGACACTGAAGTTGCCAAAATCATTTCCTCATTTTCTCATTTTTAGGCTTAGTGAGCTTTTGCTGAAAAGTGAAAACAAATTGCTTGAGCAGTTTTGTGTTTCAGTATAAGCCGTGCCTTTAAAAAGCTACAGCACTAACAGTAGGAGACTGAAGAAAACTCAGGCTGGGCTTTAGTTCTGTGAATAACAAGCTAGTGGTGGCTTGTGCCTCACTGAATAAACCCTTACAAATGGAAGAAGTCTCCGTTGGGATGGGCAAGGGTGAAGTGCCTGTAAAGCTGTACTGGGTCTGGCTGGGATGTTAACTTTCCCTGCAGCAGCCTATACAGTGCCACGCTCTGCACTTGGAGCTAGAACAGCAGCGTTATCACACCAGTGTTGTGTCTGCTGCTGAGAAGTGCTGGCACAGTATCAGGACATTCTCTAACCCTTCTGGGGGGTGGGCAAAAAGTGAGAAAGAAACATCACCAGGGCAGCTGACCTAAACCAACCAAAGAGATATTCTATAACATATGATGTCACACTCAGCAATAAAAGGTGGAAGAAGGAGGAAGAGAGGGGGGGTGGGCTTTCGTTGCGAAAACGTCTGTCCTCCTCGCGAACACCGGCTACGTGCGTTGAGGCCTTGCTTCAAGGATGTGGTCAGGCATCGCTCATTTGTGGGAAGTAGAAAATCATTTATTTCCTCTGCACTTCCATATAGCCTTTACTTGTTTTGTTTTGTTCTGCTGTTCCCTCTCCCCCTCCCTTTCCCCTTTCCTTTTTCCCTTTTTCCCTTTAGTTGAATTGTTAATTAATAATATTTCCTTAATATATATATATATATTTTTTTTTTCTTTTTTTTTCTTCCTCTTTAATTAAATTATCCTTATCTCAACCCGTGAGTTGTTCTTTCCTTTACTTCTTCCCCTCCTCCTCTGAGGAGGGGGAGTGAGAGAGCGGTTGTGGTGTTCAGCTGCCTAGCACGGTAAAACCACCACAAAAGCCCAGGATATAATGCAGGTGTGACTGACTACAAAGAAACTGTCTCAACACAAAGGGGAACAGAGGGTGGTCTTTGCTTTAGACGAACTGACAGCAGCAGTTGGATGCATCACTTGGTGCTGTGTCTGTCCCCCAGTTTTTTTAAAGTGTGATTATCTCCCTGAGTTAGCCAGACCAGGATAGGGGCAGTGAACACATGGTTCAGCTCAACATGGAGTATAAAAACTGAACTCACATAAGAAATTCAAAGAGAGCAATGGGCTTCATCTGGCTTCAACCTACACCTTCCTTCCTGGTGACTGGAGACACCCAGCATCATGATGGTAAGCATGTAGAGACAGGTAGTGGGAACCACTTTGATCCAGCTGTGATCCAACTACATATTGCAATGACGATATTATGCTTGTACAGTGATTTCAGTACATTACTTTATTACTTTTCTAAATCATAATGTCTGTAACATCAAATCTTTTCCAATAAGTAAATTTTGTATTAAACATTATTTCCTCCACTTGTGGAATATCTAGAAGAACTTGGTAAGGGAGTGTTGGATTCTGACATCTTCACAGCTTCCACTTTAACTTCCACTTAGGTAACTCACTTTTCTCTGCAAAAGGATAAGAACATCCCATTTTCCTCTACTTCATTGAGCAAATAGGACTGTGTCCTTAAAATCATCCCATGTATCTTAAAATGTAGTGTCTTTAGATCTAAGCCATAAAGTGCTATGGCAAAGTCCTTCACTGCCTCTGATAGCCAGTTGTGTAGCTAGCAGAAATATTTCTGTGTTGCAGTGGTTAATATGTACTGTTCAAATCTTTCTCATGTTATGAGAACTGTTGTGCTGCATGCAAGTTACATTTTCATTAATGAAATGATTGCAGAGTTAATATGGAAGACTTCATTCAATAGATACAATGAGAATCACAAACTGAAACACTGAAAATCAAAAAATGGCAAGTTTTTATTGACTGAACAAATCTATCGTTTTGTATGTCCATGATTGTCTACATGATAATGTTGAATTATATAGAAAAATTAGTGAATCCAGTACCTGATTCTTCATTGTATAACAAGGGTTGTAAAGGAAGAGCCAAGTTAGATAAGAACTGTGAATAAGCATTTCTTAATTTTCACATGTATTTCTTTACAGATGAACAGAGGCATTTTTATGTACTCAGTCTGTAGATAAATATATTTATGTAATGATTATGTTAGATTAATTTTGTTGAGTACTTAAGTATTGAACATGTCAAAAATACATATATCAGTTAGACTTTAATTATGTACATTTTTTAGCAGCAAGATAAAAATGCTTAACATATTTCTTTATAAAATAAAGAAATAAAATAAAACTAGTGGAATTAATGCAAAACAATAAAAAGATGAACTACATAAAAAATGATTTTTATTTTTTCCAGGGAAATATATATTTAAAATTAAATTATAAAGGTATATGAAATAAATGAATATGAATATGAAACCACTCTAAAAAATGTTAAATAAAACTTTTGCTTTCAAAGTAATGAAAAATACTGAGTTCCACAGCATTTCACTAATTTTTCTTCAAATGAAAATGAAAATTCCCCTTAGAGTAATATTTACCTTTTTTTTTTTTTTTTTTTTTTTTTTTTTTTTATATTTACATTTTTTTTTTTTTTTTTTTTTTTTTTTCCTTTTTCATATCTACTTTTAAATTTGTTTGTTTGTTTGTTTGTTTTGATCAAAACAATCGTGGGGCTGTGTCCGTATTGATAACTGGAAGTCATGCCTCTTTTTTAAGTAGAGTTCCTGTATGAGGACAAGACCTTCATTTTTCTCTTTTTATAAGCTCCTTTCCACACTGAAATAGGTGGATTTCCATTTCTAAACTATAACAGCCATTTCAGTTTTCAAACTGTGGAAATCTTCATCATAGCAACTAGGAGAAATATCCTCAGGTATACAAAGTTTTACATTTTATTGATAAAACTTTTATAAGAGTATTTATACTGAGACTTTTTACAAAGTTTTAATTATAATTCCTCCATTTTATAACTACGGTTTTAGGACAAAACAGTTAGTAACACTGAGCATGTAAACTGCCATCATGAATCAAAATACAATTTTATTTAGTTCAATATTGTTTCTCTACTTCCATCTTCTCTATATAATACCAGGTATACTGGATATTTCAGAGGAAAGACTAGTGGCCATCTAGCAGGTGCTTGTAGGTTGAATTAGAGAAAATAAGAGATTTTGAATGATTTTGGTTAAGTATGAAATTAGAGATACCTTAAAAGCTCATTGTGGTCTTCACACAAGCCCTCCAAGCAGAATAAAATTTTGTCAGTCTGCATTTAGAAATAATGTTATGGAGTCACCCCACAATGTCAATCTAATCCGTTTTGAAGGGATTACTGATTTTCTTTGTGATTTTATATTTAGAATTGCTTATTGACCTTTGTTCAGTGAATGATCTTATCATATTTCAGTTTTAATTGGTTGAGTATTTTATTGTACAATAACACATTTTTTTTAGCCTAATAGATCCAATGTCATTTTGGGGCAAGATGTTTGAAACAGGTGTTTCTTAGTGCTCCACATAGGAGTTAATCCTTCAATAATTCTTTTGTTTCAAGTCTGTTCAGCAGACTACCATGCTAGATTTCTTGGGTTTTGTTGCCTTATGAGACATGGGGGGCTCCTATTCTGTTACTGGAACCTTACAAAAATTGTCATGGTTCTGTGCATCAGTAATGAGACTGAGTTTAACTCTTTTTATTGAGTTGGAAGGAGCTATGCTACGTGCTACATAAAACAATATCTAAATAAGGTTAAACTATGCAAATATGAGTTACTACCATTACCTGTTTTTAATGGAAACCTCTTATTTAATTTTGCTGAAGATAATTTTGCTAGATATAAATAGGTCATGGGAGCTAAAACTAGGAATAAAGTACCACTCTATTCAAAATGTATAGTTCAAAACACATAGTTCAGAAATGGGGATAAAAATACTATTTTTATACAATTATTACATAATCAAATCTGAGAGTATTATAACATATATACAAGTTTTGAATAATTCCTGGAAAATGAAACTTTGATTCATTTTCACTGTGCAGAGAGTCATGTCAAAAGATGGTTTATCTCAGCAGTCCCATTCAGTGGCTAATATCAACACCACTCAGATATAGTATGCTCTGGAGATAATTTCATAATTTATTCTCCCAGACAGCCTCAGTTTTAGAGACAAAACTTGTTTGAAGTAAAAACTGACTGTCTCAAAATTCAGTATATATATTTGTATGGATACTACACATAAGGTACTTCTTATCTTCCATTACCTGGAACTTCATTGACATTCTCCCTTTATTTAAACCCCTATTTTTAAAAACTGCAATTGCATTCATTGTTGCAGCACACACTTTTGCATTCAAATAATATATTTATTTATTTATCAGAATCAATTTCAATTTCAATCTATCAATTAGCGAGATAATGCAAAGTATAAAATCTAACATTCTGGAATTTCAAGAAGATGAAATACCTTTATGTATTTTATTTCCAGTTAATAACTAAGGAAAAATGAATGGGCATGATTTAAGTTTACTTAAATTTATCCATTTTGATACATGATTTCCTTCCTAATTTATTGCGTAGCTGCATTTCTCTCAACAAATTTGGATTTTAGGTTGTCCATAAGACTGTTAGCCAACTGTGTTTAGAATTTCTTGACTTGTACTTTGTATTTCTTCTTTTTATGTTCAACATTTCTATCATTTGTTCTGTTTCAAATTTCTTACTGATTTTAAACTTCACTGTTACAAATTTGTATACATCTTTATTTCTGTCTCAATCAACCTGCAGTTTTAAGTGGAACGTAGATTAAACTCATGCTTATTATTGTTCTAGTAATTAGATTAAAAGTTACCTTGCATGTTCAGAATTTTTTATTCTTGCTCTTTTAATATATTGTTTTACTCCTTATGAGTAGAACAAAACAGTAGGACTAAACAGTTTGCAACAAGAATTTTCACTAGTGGCTTTCTTGATATCAGGAGGAAACTTTAAATGGGTGAGTAAAAGGGAGAAAATAACCACAAACATACTATCTCTTCAGGAAAAAAATGCTGCTTGAGATATTCTAGAAATAAAATACTTGGGTTAGTTTTGAAATATAAGATGTTACAGAACACCTCTCCAAAAGTGTGTAATAATAATACTGGCAGTTTGAACTCGACAATTCTGTTGCCTAGCAATATTTTAGATGTCTAGCATACTCGACTGCTTAGCAGTGTGAACATCAGACCACATCATTCTGAATTTAAAACAAACAAACCACTGTATCAGAGGAAGTCATAGAGATTTGTCAGAGATTTATTTCCTAACCGTATTTTACTGTCTATATGCCATATATTACATCATGAGATTTCTATCAGATTTGTGAGAAAGGTGCAATGAATACAGCATTTGAAAGGCTCTTCATTATTATTATTATTATTATTTAACATATACAGCTATGACTTTTCTATCCCAGTTTAAGAGCTCTGTGGCTCCCTACCATCTAATACACAGCTAAATCTTTCTTGCTGTTGAGAATTACAGCTTTCTGAAAACATGAGCACCGGAAAATGTTGCACAAGCTACCACGAGTCATGGAAGAAAAAGTTTCTGAGGTACTGGAATGTGAACCATTTAATACAACCATATGTACTTTCTCATAGATTTTTAATGTACTACACATCAAATGGCTGAAAGTCATATAGTTTTCAGTCTAAATAAAATACTTTCATATGACGTTGGCAATGTTGAAAGCCATCATTTTTTTCCTTTCTCTTGATTTGTAGGGATAGTGTGAATCCTTCTGTGCTGCAACATTTTAAGTTTCTGGAAACCAAGAAATGGCGACCTATTTAATAAAACCACATGACATAAACATTTTTCAAAGACAAAACACACACACATTCTATAAACTGATATTCAATAGTTGTTGTTACTGTTAGTTCCATATGTCATATTAGGTGCTTTTGAAGATCTTTCACAAGGAAATAATGTTGTATAGCTCATGTAAGTGAATTTCATGTTTAAAAATAACTCTGAAAATCATTATTTTTTTGTCTCCCTAGGAAGTTACATCATGGACAGAAATGACTATGACTTTCCATGCTGACTGATTGATTTTTCTTTTTACTTAGAACGGTCACTTTGTGAGGGTAAATAATTTGCAACAACTAGATTTAAACATTCTGGTAGATAATGTGGCATACAACAGTAATGTTGTACTAGATAAAGTATGATTAGAGTTGCAATCATCACAGTGACATTGAAATTTTAAAGGAAAACTATCTACTCCAGATAAAAGCCTTTAGCATCAGTACGTTTCATTCATTTATAATGTCTGTCTTGGAATAGCCTTAGAAATTCCAGCTGTGATTATATAGAGAGATTTTTATTTATTTATTTATTTTTTTCATATAGATGCTTGTAAAAGCTACTGGGCACTGAGTGATATCTCCATATCACATATTAAATATCCTTCAGATTATAATGGCTTGAAGTTTCTATGTACCACTCTGGAATTTAGCTGATGGTTCAGATATTGATCCAGCAAGGCAATGGATACAGTAGACTCTGGATCGTTTCTGCTGAATCCTATCTACTTTGATTGGGTCATTGATCAATACTATTCTGAACATGGCATAGGAATCAATGTTTCATTTTTAAAATCTTTAGTCACAAGAACTTTATGAAACAATGTCCAAGTAAGTCATGAATGTATCTGATCTTAAGGGCACATAGGGTCTGATTTTCATATCTTAACCATGCAAAGATAATTTTGCCTGACTGGGGCAGATCGAGATAACTATAGATAATTATTTGTGTGAAGATCATGACATGTGAAGATTATAAGTTTTAAATATTGCTTGAAATGAAAAGTTATATATGAAGAATGAGATAGATGCCTACTTTCAGTAAGTGGGAATTTCTTTCTGTTGAATATGTGAAATACACAGTACACAGTGCTAAAGATGAGGGAGTTGATAACCAGTAGATTTTTGATCAAGCTATACATATATGTAAATATATATATGTGTGTGTGTGAGTGTATAAATGCACATTTAACAGGAAATTGACACCTAACTGAAGTTTAAAGTATATATGTTATTGATTGATGCTAAATATATGTATATATTATGGCATTGATACCATAACAATATATAAACTGGAACTACTTAACCAATGATTTGATCTCAAAAAATGTAAAAATATAGGAAAATGTTTGCAATTATAACATTGTTTTCTGTCTCAATAAGGAAATTATTAGAGTAGGTAATTCTCCAGTAATCTCTTCCTGTATGTATACATGTATATATATATTTCTATAGAGAAAAAATAGGAATATTTTATCTCTTAATTAAATGATCTGTGAAAAACATTGTAATTACTCTTTGCTAACATCTTCCTACCACATTAAAATTCAAGAAGATAGCAGAGATCAATATGAGAGACAGGGTGACAACAGGAAAAATAAACTGACAGTGGATATTGTTGCATCAATAACTGAATAACTCAATTTGGCAATTATAAGTGAGCTTTGGCTACGTTGCCATTTTATTGTCATGTCCTTAAATGCTATCATAGATTTGTCTCCTGACAGCCTGCTATTTTGCCTGATGCCTGTTTCAAGGGAATCATTTGTGTGCCTGCTTGATAATTTTTAATGTAGTCACCTAGTTCTCCTTCAGTTAGTATTTCAGAAATACTATTTCTAGCCTCCATTTGACTATTATTAGGATTATGTATACTCTTTTTTTATATTTTATTTTTGACCTGTAGAACAGAATATCATCACTTCTGCCTTGTTCCAGAGCATGCATGTAGTTTATAAAAGAAACTTCACTGCTGATTCAATAACCTGAGAACCTTTCTTGAGGCTTCATTTATCTGCTTTATCTGCTAGTATTTTCTACAGCTGCTGCTTCAGAGAATCTTCAAGAACATCTCAAGCTTCTGGTCTTAAATATTCCTGGTCAGGGTATAAGTGTGATAAAACAGTTAAAGTAGGTCAGCAAATATTTCTGCTCAATCAGAATTTAAAGGTACTTGAAAAGTGCAGGGAGAACTTCTTGTAGATTCAGAAAAAACCTGCCTATGTATGGCTTCATTAAAGATGCATTGCTTATATACCTTTGTACTTTTAGAACCTGTATCAAAAGATGCTGGAATTCTGCTTCTAAAAAGCTGGTTATCATGTCCCAGATCTATGTAGGAACATGGTAATTCAATAACCATTAGGAAGAATTTTTAAATGAGCTCATGATCTAATATCATACGGAGGGAGACAGTCTTCAGAAACAATTCTCTGTGTGCCTATAGACGGTGTAGGAATTGTTTCCCAAGTCAAGCATGTAAAGAGACAGAGGACTCCAACTTTTGTCAGACTCCGACTGATATGATTAGAAATAACAGAAAACTTCTCAGACCTTTCTGCTTTATTTATTTATTTATTTATTTATTTTATCAGCTGCTCCAGTGTATCTGTTAACTCTCCTGATACACCTTCTCTTGTCCATGGAGCTATATCATCATGGTCAAAGCAATGTTATCCTAATTTACTCTAGCGTAGTCTGTAACACTCCAAATATTAGTAACCAAGCCTTTTATACACTTATATAGCTTTTTTTTTTTTTTTTTTTTTTTTTTTTTTTTTTTTTTTTCACTTCTCTTTGTGTTTTCTGCAAATCATATTTCACAGTGGAGCAGTGTTTTGTTCTTGTTTCTGACAAGGTATATTTAATGAAAAAATCACTTTTGTTTAGTCCTCTAATCTTTTACTCTTATAGGAAAAGTTTAAGATGGTGAGGATCTTATTTTCATTTCTATGTTGTATATTGTGACCTGCGTTTTTCTGTTTAGGATGTACTGCTTCATGTGGACTTAATTTCATGTTTTAAGTTGTATTTGTTATAATCAAAATGAAAAAAAAAAAAAAAAAAAAAGTATTGAATTTCTATCAGTTAAAAATGATCACACACCTATGTTTTAGCCTGATTATTTCCCAGATTTATGCATTTTGAATGAGGCTTCTATAATGTGTTCTGTATGATACCAACCTGTCCCAGAATTAGACAGTTGCCGTTATTCAAAAACACTCTTCTTACCTATTGAATTTTTAATCCTTATACTGAATCCTTGGTATGTTACTGTATATCCGCTACATTTAGTAGCATCAAATAACTTTCTTGATAGAGATACTGGAGATCAGAGAGTATTCAAGTCCTTCACTATTTTAGCATTAAAATGACTTACAAAATACAGTTAAAATATTTTCAGAACTGCCTATCATACAGCTGGAATCAAAATACTAGGAAATAAAACTTTTATTTAAAAAGGAAAAATAGACATTTATTACTAATTTCCCTCCTGATAAAAATAAAAATTGTATATATGAACTTTCATTCAGTCTCTTATAGGGAGGAAAAAATGCCTTGTACTAAGTATGGTGCCACAGTTATTTAATGCTTTATAACCTGTGGAAAATGCTAGAAAACATTTTAAAATGGAGGGGTTTTTGCTTGTTTGTTTGTGTGTTTTGTTTTGTTTTGTTTTGTTTTGTTTTGTTTTTTCCCCCAATAATGCTAGGGGATATGTCAGAGTAGAAAACAGACTATTTGCACAAATATTCTTTTTCTTCTTCAGGAGGGCTCCTCAAAGTCCGTAAGTCAAAATGTGTTTAACAGTGATAGAAGAGTTCATCTACAAAAGCAGCACCAAAAGGTTAGGTATGACTAGACTGGTGATATATTTGGATATGCAAGACAAGAGGTTGAATGAAGATTAAAATAGGGGGAACAATACAATCCCTTCCAAAGAGTCTCAGCATACAAAGTCTCTCAGTTGTATGTATTTCTTTGGAGATGGAAGTCTAAAGGATTATAGTATTTTTGGCCAAATTCTGTCATTAGTTATTTGATGGCATTTTTTCACCACTATGTTTTCTGTGCTTCCACAAAGACTTACAAATACAATGAATGGTGTTTAAAGAAAACATAAGGATTTTTCATTCACACTTACTTATGGGAACATAACATGAATACACTGTACATTAGAAAGGAGACCAAAGACATTGCTTGGCATTTCACTCTTATCACAGTGAACACTTCATTTTCCAATTTAAAACTTTAATGACTGTATTTATCCCTATAGATGTTACTGTCACAATCACTGTATAGGATATATCGCCTTGCTCAATTTGGTCATATTTTTTACCCTCCTCTAGATTGTTATGACTTAATTGACTACAGGAGATGCAAGTGGATAAAGAATGCCAATTATATGACAATAAACTTTATGCTTTCTAATTATATTAAGTTTCTTTTAAGAAAGTGTGTGAAATAGTAGATTTTCCTAATTAGTAACTCTGTTGCTAAAATAAGTATTATAAGTACATAACTAATATAAATGAAATTTTCACAGAATTAAGCACTGTGTCTGACATTATATTTATAACTCTTCATAACAGAGTTGACTGCAAGGAGAAGACTGTTCTGTATAGAAAAGCTTGCAATAAATTTAGTAAATGAAATAAATTCTTTTTTTTTTTTTTTTTTTTTTTTTTTTTTGTGAAATTAACTATGAAGGCAGCTAATGTAGTGTTTGGCTTATGGTAAGGTAGTTTGGAAGTAAGGGAGTTGGGGTTCAGCCTGGAGAAAATAAGAGAAGAGAAAAGAGGG
>CM021765.1:105736820-105802510 GCA_011076525.1 Nettapus auritus | reverse complement strand
GAGGAGAGGAGAGGAGAGGAGAGGAGAGGAGAGGAGAGGAGAGAGTCTAGGGAGACCTCATAGAGGCCTTCCAGTACCTATTGGGGGCCTACAGGAAAGCTGAGAAAGGACTCCTTGTCAGGGAGTCTAGTTATAGGACAAGGAGAAATAAATTTAATTGAAAAGAGGGTAAATTTAGATATTACGAAGAAATTGTTAACTCAGAGGTTGGTGGGGCACTGGAACAGGTTGCCCAGAGAAGCTGTGGATACCCAATCCCTGGAAGTGTTCAAGGCCAGGTTGGATGGGGCTTTGAGCAACCTGATCTAGCAGGAGGCATCCCTGCCCATGGCAGGGATTTGGAATTAGATGATCTTTAAGGTCCTTTTCAACCCAACTAATCTGTGATTCTATGAATCTTTTCACCACACAGTTAAGGCCATTTGTATTTTGCAAATTTAATAAAACTTAGTTCTCTTCTTGTGTTTCCATAATTCATGAAATTAATTGTGTAAGTAGTATAAATACATGCAATCACATTTTCAAGATATAATTGCAAATTGTGATGCAATAATTGTGATGGGTAATGTCATAAAGGAATTCCTAGTAAACTTCTTAAACCTGTAGTCTGTGAGCATTTAGAAGCAGTTATTTAAAGCTGAATATCAAAGTCATTTACATATCAATAGAAGGCAAATTTTACATGAATAACTGCAGCTGGTCAAGAATACCCAACAAAGCAATTAAAACCTGAGATGGTTCTCAGAAACACTCTAGTTTGCCAAAGTTCAGGCAAGGTTGTCATTGCTTAGGAGGGACTCCATAGCAATCTAAATCTGGTTATACATTGGGACCGTATTTGTAGCTGTAGACTAGTCTGCAATCTGGGTAATTGGGAACCAGACTCTGGCTTCCTACCTGGACTTCTGAGAACTTGTATGTTAGCCCCATACTCTTTAGGTTACTAAAGCAAAGATTACAGATTACCTACAGTCCTAGTAGGTATTTTTGCTCAAAGTATGCACTGAGAATTTCATGCCCCTGTGGTACAGATGAGGTCTATCTTCCCCCAGGGGTCTTTAACTCTAGGGATTCCCAGGCTTGTTCTTCACACCTCATGATTTTGCAGAAGATGTTGATTATCCAGGAGGTGCTACCACTCTGATTTTTAATTCTGATAATTTCAGATGTACAGGCTATGTCTGGGTTAGCTAATACTTCCACTGCCAGAACTGAAGAGGTGATAAACAGTGACGAAGGCAGGAACAGCTGGTACTAGTATCTATGTAAGCCAGGTCACCCCTTCAGGAATTGCCTATATAACTGTCTGCAGATAAAATGAATTTTCTCAGGTGAATCTTACCTCAAGAAAAACAATGGAAATGTGATTTATGTTTTATGGATGGTAGGGCTTGGTCTGTACCAACATAGGTTTTGATGTGTAAATTAGCTACGCCAGCTCTCTGCACCTTTACAAAGCTCACATTAAAAAAAAAAAAAAAAAAAAAAGTTATCAGCAAATGTCATATTGTAGTGTAATGAGATTCTCTTTTATTTGTTTAACAGCACTGTGATATTAATGCATGTTCTGTACTTGTTCAATACATAAATCGCTTTTATTATGTTTGCTTTTTTAAAATTTATTTATAGTCTGATTTACATTTACATTTTCCACATTAGATACTAACTTTGCACTCCATATTGTGTTAGATGAGAGAGCTGAAACAAATTATATATATTTGAATACTGCTTTTCTTGACAGTAATAAGCAGTGTTTCAGTTAGATGCAGCTTAGGCATCAGGAGCATATTACTCTAATAGTATTACTCTGTCAGAAGAGAGGAATGATTTGTTCAGAACCAGAGACAAATGTATTTAACATTAATATGTCCCCTTAGTCTTAAAGTAAAAACTACGACCATTTGACAGTTATTATTGAGCATATAATTTCCCAGGCACTCATTTCAAAAAGGATATGCATTTTTAAAATATCTGATCAAAAATATATATTAATCCAAGAACTTCTTAGACTTTCCCTCCCCCCTTCCTTTTTTATTTTATTTTATTTTATTTTATTTTTATTTTTATTTTTATTTTTATTTTTATTTTTTTATTTCATTTGATACTATTTCCAAGCAGGAAGAATAAATAAAATTCTCTGGATTAATGGTGATTTAGAGAAAGGATGACACTGTTCTAACTTGTCGTGGCTTTGGAAATTGTAAGTGAATGTCATTACATGTGGTAGTCAGATCCTCTCCAACACCAATAAACTTGAAACTCTTGAATATAAAAATAGAAAGGAGGATAATCTTAATCCAGCAACAATTTATTGAATTTCTCTGTACCACGATCCATTTGACTGTGGTGTTGCAATTAATATAAATGTTTTACCTGTGTATGTGTTAACCATTATAATTATGTTTCTTTGCATCAAACCTGTATCATGGTAATTATATGCTTCAGGGAATATTTTATTCCTCTTTGGTATATAATATAACTTCAAAAGGAAGAAAGGAGGGAGAGATCTCATCATCCACTGAAGCACTGAAAATTTGGCACAGATAAAGGATGCAGCTCTCCTAAGTGTTGAGCTGGTGACAACCTGATTATTCTCGTGGGGCATATAAGAATCTTTTTTGAAGAATGAATGTTGCCTCAATTTGAACTGCTAATTGCACTGTCTCATCTTTTGGCTTGCCTTTTTATTTCCCTTCTCTTATAGTTTTTTTAGTCTTCTCTGTTAATTTCAGTGAACAATCCTGTTCTCTCTTGACTTGTCCAGATATTCAGAGTTGTTGCGCTATATACGTTACACTCAGTCTGTAGAATTCTCGTACAGTCTAAAAAAATTCTAAAGTATGTGCTGAGCAGGATTCTTCAGTTGTTCCAGGTATCAGTCCATCAAAAAATATAGGACAAATTCCTCAGAACTGAGTTAATAACCAGTGGAAACTGTCACTTCCATATATACTCTATATTATTGAGGTATGTTGCTTTGTTTAAAAATTGCTCTGGGGAAAAAACAAATAGAATTCTGAGGCTTTGATTAATAATAATAATAAAAAAGAAATACCAAAACCCCAGTCAGTTTTTACATCCAGAAATACAATTTAAAAAAAAAAAAAAAAAAAAAAAAATCTGCACATCCTTCCATTGGTCTGATTTCAGCTTTACATATAGCATAAGATCACACATCAAATTTTAGTCTAACTCAGTGAGTAAATCCTCAATAGTTTCCTTGGAAATATGTGTCAATATGCTTGAAAATAAGAGAAATATATATATATATATTTTCCTTGCCTTAGAATAGCAGTTTAGCTTTTTAAATATATTTTAATCCTTAAAAGGTTTAGATTAACATATTAATAATACAGTAATTTCTGTGTTTGTCACTATTTCTATGTGTTGCTCTATTTGCTGAGAGATTGCTTAAGTGACAGCCTGACTTTTTTAACCAGAAAACTTCAGTAAGTTATGAAGCTAAATAATACCTTAGGTGGACTAAGAGTAAAGCTATGTAATTTTCACCTCTAAGTTTCTTGTTTAACTGAAGAAATAGCTCTTGGGTTCATGTAGAATCATGATTCTACAAAACGTAACTCTCAAATTTCAGATGCTCTATGCAACTTTTTATTTCTAATCAAACATCTTTACACATGCATCTACATTTTTCAGAAAGGTACGCAAAGATTAAAATGTAGATACATGTACTTCTACTTAATAATTATATTTTGTAAGCCATTGAACTTTCTAACATTGGAAATAGGTGTGTGATTTAGTAGGTGGAAGACTATTATTATATTCAATATTTAAAAGAACTACAATCAACTGCAAAGGAAATAATTTAAATTAAACACAATTGCTGTTTGTGGCCAATATTCCTACTTGTGATTGAGTCTGTATCAAGTAGTGTTTTATTTCTAAATGGTTTTCAATGGGTTACTGTTCCTAATAGAAGCAGAGATATTTAATCTATTTCCAAATTGCAAAGATGACTAAGACACAGATTCATAAATATATCATGTAAATGGAATAAGCACAGGGAAATAATATCTGTCACTGGTATGTTATGTAATTCAGCGTTGGCTTAAACTACATGGCACTGAACCATTACTTTCTGAGGAGAAAATATACATTTTTAAGTGTTATTGATGATTAATAGTTATTTCCTTTGAGGATGAGTTAAACATCAGTTTGCAACATAGACATAAACATAAAATCAACCTTTGACTTTTAGATCTTTGTAGTTAATCTTTCATGCTATAAGTCCATTAACTGTCTTTTTATGGATCCCCAGATAAAGAAACAAATTGCTGTTAAAGTTTTAGTCTGCTTTCTCCACCCACTGAAAATAATATATATATATATATTTTAACTGCAAAGGCAAAAATCACTTTTCCTCTTTTTTTATGAAAAATATACAAATGCAATGACAACAAAAACACATTAGTTTTATAAGCATCTAAAACACTACAGCATATATATGGTACTCTAACTAATACCATATTTCAGCTCAGAAATTGTGATCCTACCTGATTTTCCTAAAATAACAGCATTTCTCTACAAATGCCTAAATAGTTTCTGTCCAGATAGGTCAGGTGTTATTCATCCAAATTTTTCCTTATTCATTGTACACTTATATGTGTTTGTGTGTAAGCATCTATTGCTATTGTTCAGATAAACTATATTTCCTGTATGATAAAATACCATCGATCCTAGAAAAAGAGAATAGTTTTATGTTTTCAGTCAGTTTATTCTTACAGTTGTTCACTTTACTTGTCATTCAGTTCCAATGAATTTTCACTTGTGGCCAATAATAAGGATTAAAATTTTACTACAATACATTTATATCCTGTAGATGCAAACGCTTGTTAAATTGTCTTTAGAGTATAGTTATTATCAGAAATGTGGCTGTACTCATAGCACATTATTACACTATAAATACTTTTCTCTGTGTGCTCTGAGGCACGTTTACTGTATTAGTTAGTCAACATGAAGGCAGATTAAATTCAGTACTAGCTAAGGTAATCCACATGGCAAGATAATTTTAATAACTCATGAAAAATATTAAATTGCAAATTAACAGTAACTGCTAAGGAAAAAAAATCACTCAGTGATGTGATAGGATGTTCAAAAAAACAAGCTAATTCTTGTATATAGTAATAACTATAATAACAAGGTTGTTCATTATCAAAGAGTGAAGTTGCTAGTTTCTGTTCAGAAAAGAATAATAATAAGGAAATGTTATATTTTTACAGGAAAAAAATCTCATATTACATAATGTTAAGTGAATTCTCAGTGACCCTTTTCCAAAACAAATAGAACTGGAAGAAATAGAGGCAACTAACGTTGTGGGGAAATGTGGAAAATACAGTGCCAAAGTTATTTTATTTTATATAAATATTAATGTTATGAAAGAATGACATGACTTATGGCTGGTGCTCAGAGGAGAACAGTGAAGGTCATTTGCCTAATCTTCATAGCCGTTCCTCACCCATAGTACAAGAACAAGAAGATCCAAGGAGATCCTCAGTAAAACTAAAAGTCATGATATTCAAAATCGATAAAATACCTATATATATATGTATTACAGTGGCCATAATTAAACTGTCAATATCCTGACCACATTTTTTGTTGTTGAAATTATGATTTCATAGAACAAAAACTTGTATATGAATACTAAGAAAGTGATTTATTGATACACTGGTTAAGATAAATGTTCTGTACAAAGGATAGATCAACTGAAAATGTGGAACTGGAAAAAAGAAAATCATATTTATATCTGTTATGATTTGGTTTGCTATGGAATAAGTACTTTCCTTTAGATCATATACTATTGTTTTAGACATGATAAAGAAAATTGGACTATTGCACTGGTTCCAGATTTTGTGTCAGTCTCGTTTAATACTTTGTTTCTATCCTTGTCCTACTTATTTGATTGACAGATCATTCAAGTTATATCAGCTATATATTTTAAGTAGTATGATCCCAACTGATTCCAGTCTTTTAAGGGGTGATTTCTGAAGAACTGATTTCTAAACCTGATATAGGATAGCTTCCAGTGTTTCATTCCTTTCTTTCTTTCTCATCAAATTCATCAGTATTATCAAACACAACAAATACATCAAGTAGAAGAGATTTACCTTAAAATGGTGGGAAAATACAGGCTTGTTTAGATGAGTAAGTAATGAATTCCCCCAAGAGCTGAACTCTTAAATACTCTTTCTGTGACCTATTCCAAATATAAAGATAAGTAAAAATATGCTTATGTATAGAGAGCTGCAAATCATTTGCAGAAATGTGGCCATTGTTAGCTGTTTAGCACTTGCTGTCATCAAGGCTCCATTGTAAATGGCTGTATATTAAATACATATAAAATGAGGCACCCAAATCACCAACTTTAGGAAAACTGAAAAGTATATATAAATAGGTATTTGCTTTTTGGTTTGATTTTGAAATCTGATTCTGAGCTGTCATTGAAATTGAAATTCCAGTGCCAACTGAAACAATCCTAGCTCAGGTTAAGCTGAAACTATAGCCTGGAGATACTAATATAGACAATGGTACATAATAGCTTTAGGTGTCTTTGATCAGACTTAAGTCATTAAAGTCAGTTAGTATGTGAAATGTGAAAGTGATTTAATTCCACAGATTAACTGATAGTTCTTACATTATCATAGCTACAACAATTAAACTGGAAATAATATACAATCACCTATCTTTCTATTTTCATATCCAAAATATATATATATACATTTAAAATTGCACATACGCTTGTTTACTCACATGTAATCATTGATTTGAGGAAAATGATCAGAAGTTGAGGTGAACTACTCTTTAACATTTTTATTACTTTTAAGGTTTATGACAGAAGTTGAATACTTCATGTGAGCCAGTCCCCCAGCCCCCAACCTCAAAACACAGAATATCTAGCTAAGTAAAAAAAGCAGAACAAATAGAAGACACTAACACTAACAAAAAAATAATTAACATACATCTGTACAATTACCCAGCTAGGCAGGAAGGAATTACAAACCCTTTAATCCTATTAAAAGTACATAAGATTGTACTTTGCATTTCAATTAAAAAAAAAAAAAAAAAAAAAAAAAAAAGATTCTCCTGGAACAGCAAATAAATGGAGTGAAAACCTGATAGCACAATAGAGAACAAATTCTTTTGTCCTCTCATGCAGCAAAGTTTGAGGCTTTCCTCTTAGATTCCTCAAAACTAAAGAAAAAAATGCATTTTTTGTTTGTTTTCATCCTAAGAATAACTTTTTAAAAATATTATGTTGTCTGCTAACTAAGTGACTGTTCTTGTGTGTATTTGGCAAATTAAAACTGTAAAGTAAGGCTCTTCTAACTGTTCCTTATGTTTTGATTGAAAGTCAAGGTGAATTTTTATATTAAGGATTCATGACTGACTTCATGTTCAGTTTGGGAAATATTAATCAGATGTCACAAGATAAAATATATAAATATATATATCACATATATATTTACATGTGTGTATGTATGCATATACATATTAGAGAAGGCATTGATTTTTTCTTTCTTGCAGAAGAGAAAAATGCATCATTCCATAATACTGGAATCATACAGGATAGTAATAGAGTTATAGCCATACATTTTTTTTTTTCTTAGATAGCAAAGGTATTACTTTGAAAAATACTGTTCAGCATAATATAGGACCTATACAAAATTGGATGTTTATAGTGAAATTCAGTGTAATTATAGAGTTGATAATGAAATATTATTTATAAGTATAAGGAAGCATTATTTTATAAATATTTTAACCAGTTTAGTGCAGTTAAGTATTAGGATTCAATTTTTAGAAAGGACTGGACAGTATCTATGATACTGGGCTATGAAAATCATACTGAAATCTTGTAAACCCTTTGTTTTGGAATGCATACAGTGTTCTGTTGGAAATAAATTGCAAACTCTTCCAGAAAAAAAAATAAAAAAAATAATAATAATGTAGTGAATATAGTAGCAATATATGTTTATTATATATGGAAGTACGATCCTGCAGACAGCAAAAGAAAAGTGAAAAGTGTTTCTTACCAGGCTGTAGTAACACTGAACAGAACTGACTCAAATTATTGCAGTTATGATGATTTGTACTGAAAGAACATGCAGTTGAAATTGTGGTTCCACTTAAAGTTTTGCAATGGCATAAGAGGAATAGCCTCCTTTTTTGCAAATAACACTTTTGGCATTTACTTTAACAGTAATACAAACTATTACAACTGTAATGAAACTGTTGAAAGTCAGTCTTGTTATGTTTTGTGAATGGCATCACAGTACCAAATATTACAGATTTCCTCTTCACCAGAAAAGCTTGTGTAGTCAGCCAATGCCAAATCCTCTGCAGGTATAAATGGGTACAGCTCTTTCTGCCTGGAAGAAAGATAAGTCTTTGTTGAACTGTTGAGTTTGGGCGTCTAGCAAAATGCCCAGTGTTTCTTCTTCTCAGTGCTAATCAGTATTGTGAGTTTTACTAGGCACGGATTTAATTCTTGTATGTGTTTATGAATCAATATAAGGATCTTGAAAGTAGTGTCTGAGCTCTATTTCTTACACCAATTATATATTCAGATTTTGTCTTACGTCTTTTCCCAACACAACTTAAAAAAACACTCTTTTTCTCCGTCTTTAGAACTGCTATTCAAACCCTTGATGTGTAGTTGGGTCTGATTTCCCTGGTGACTGGGAAAAAATATTTATTGTGAACAGAATAAATGACTTGTGTTGGTTCAAAAACAAATCTACTAACTTTAATTCATGTTTTGAAAAATATTCTATTAGTATTTATTGCATAAGCGCTTCAGTGTTAAATATATATATATATATATTCATGAAATATATGTAAATATATCAAAAGAAAAAAAATGACCCAGATTGCAAGCAGGTAAATGTGAGCTCAAAATGTAAGCAGCTTCAGAAACAAAAATTCTGCCAACTTTTTTTTTTTTTTTTTTTTTAACTAATACCTGATATGAGAAAAGGTATATACCTTTCTCTGAAGACATTTTTCGTTTTAACAATGAATAGTTCTATTACAATTTTTCTTCTTCTACTCCTTCCTGTATCTTATCTCTCTGATTGTGCCTTTTAGATGTTCTGACTTCATTTTAGAATTAATGAAATTAAAATTGTTTCCTTGAAGAAAGTAAACAAAAAAAATACAGTCACTTCTCACCTTTCCTCATTATACTCCTTCCCCCACTTTTCTGTCACCCAGGATCACAGTATACAGTTATTATTTATAGACAAATACATTCAGACTATTATCTAGTTATTAGTGTATTTTCCTTCACAGCCTTCTCACATGTCACAAACAAGAACATCCTTGTTCTATATTCAGAACAACTGGAAATGAGTTTTGCTCTACTGTAATACAAGAGAACAAGAGAATAAGAAAGGTGGACTGCAAGTTCAGTAAGACTCCACGGTCTGTAAATAATATATGAGCACTATTTGATTTTTGAATCAAATATTTCTAGCTGAAATATTTCCTATGTTCAAGTATGTCCTATATTGAATATAAACAAATATATTTTCTGCAAGAAAAACTTTCTAAACAACTTGTTATAGGCAAATCACTGCATATGAACTTTAACTGTGATATGTGACCATACCACCCCTTCTTTGATGAAGGTACTGATGTAATCCCCACTACCACCCCATGTTTACCAAAACACAGTGTCCTGTTCTATTATTTTTTCCACCTTCAAGCATTTTTGTTGTATTAGTTCTACCTTAGCTGTTCCCTCTTTGCATTTGCTCTCTTTCATCATTAAAAAATTGAGCATATCATACAGTTTCTCATTGTTTCAGGCAGTTACTTGAATACAGGTATATCCAAGTTTCTGTCTTTAGTTACAGAGGGGCTCTCACACAGAGAGCTTTGCTTTTATTAAATACCTTATACTCAGGAAAACCCGTGTAAAGTGATTCACAATACTTCTTGTTCTGCAAGGGAAATTTTGACCTACAGGTATTGTTTTAGCTGCTATAGTAAAAACTCTCAGATACTGGTTAATAAACAATTTCCAAAAACAGACTGAACCTCACCTTCTCTTTTCTCTATATTCTTTGCATGGTCTTACCTTGAGGTGCTTACATCTTTTTTGTTACTACTGACAGATTCTCACAATATGAGTATCAGAAATCTATGGAAGGATGACATTTTCAGTTAAAACCTCATACTAGTGACAATTAGAGGAATGTATAGAATGTTATTCTACTGGAGATCCTTCACAGTATACTCTCAATGCATAGTCAGTTAAAACCTGAAAACAGATAAATCTTCTGTTGAACTTGTCAGGGTATGGTCAGAAACTTAAAAAATGAGTAGATCTTAGTATATGTGTATATATATATATATATATATATATATATATGATTGAACCTTTTTCTTTGCTTTATTTTCTATTGTAATTAGGAGAAAACTTCTACATACATGCTATACACACATTTATGTATGCTATATTAAAAACTATTTTCAACTAAGTTACTTATATAGCAGAGAATAGTACTATGGTGCATTGGTAGCCTTGCAGAAGGCATATTCAAGGAGTAAGTTAA
Source organism: Nettapus auritus (assembly GCA_011076525.1). Classification (NCBI taxonomy): domain Eukaryota; kingdom Metazoa; phylum Chordata; class Aves; order Anseriformes; family Anatidae; genus Nettapus; species Nettapus auritus. Next base: position 105,791,936 of record CM021765.1, on the reverse strand, counting down.
CTTTGAACAAGTCATGTCTGATCAAATGGACCTTGTACTTAGGGCTTGAGAACTTGTATGTGATTAATATAATCTGTAGTTTACAATATCCTAGGGAAAGATATAGATCAAGGTGTGGAACATAGTGATCCTGAATAGGAGACTACTGTATAGAAAGGAGTTAGCGATCCACACAACAGTTGACGTAAGTAGGCATGTGCTATGGTCCAACATAACCTTCAGGCTGTGTTGTGTTGCACGGGTTCCTTGGTGCAGGATGAACTTGGTCAGCTCATTGTAAAAGAGGAGCTTGCAGAGAGCTCCTATTGATACCTGCCATGTCTTATGAAGATCTATTGTGTGTAGTTTAAAAATAAATTTAAACAATGCAGACCATAGAAGCAAAAATAAAAGTTCTCCATATTTCATATCCCATGCCTCTACACCCCTAATAATCCTGTGACAAAGAAATGAGATCATCACTTCTGAAAGTGGAATGAGGATATAGAAGGGAAGTAATCTAAAATGGATATGAAAGAGGGCATATACTCCACTGTCACAGTTTCATTAGCATGGACTTGGAAGATTGCTTTAAAGGAGCTGGTGTCTCAGGCCAACCTACTTACATAATGTGGAGACAGAGATGAAAGACAAAACTTTTTTTTTTTTTTTTTTTTTTTCCCTATAAAATGTAAAATATGTAATTTTTCAGAATTTCATAGTATTGTTCCTGTATTTTAAGAATTCTCCATTCTGAAGAGTTTAATAAATTCACTGTTTAAATTTGAAAGGTTACGTTTTAGATTCTTGAAATTACTAGATTGTTAAAGTAGGTTATTGTAGTTTTGTCTTTATTGTTATATGACTTTTCAGCCCTACTTGTGAGCTCAGTATGTGCCCTAGATGTATTTTGATTTTTGTTGATATTTCTCTATCATATCAATACCTAGTTCAATCATCCATTGCTATTTTGTTTTTATTATTATTTTGTTATTATTATTATTTCTTTATCTCCTCAACTATCTACTTTTATTGTAGAATTCACTGAAATTAATATATATATATCATTCTAGAACCAATATCAAGTGAGTTTTTAAGAATGAAAAAAAGACATAAAAAAAAAAAAAAGCTATGTACTTTAACCTTTTAAGTCTGTGTTCCAACATCTTGCTACAAAGTGGTTAACAGTTTGTCTTTTCAATGTGATTACCTATTTACTTATGTGTGACTGCTGTACAGGATGAGTTCTCATATGATCATGAGCTTCAGATAGTGCACAGGGATTTAAATTCACTAAATTAATAAGTATTTTGCCTTTTTATATTATGACCAACAGCTTAACTCTGTTTTAAGGTGGCCACGTTCTACCTACTGCTAGGTCAACCAGTTTACTGTGTTTCCTTGCATGCTTTTCTATTAGTGCTTCTATGCTTGTAGTTTTGCACCCCTTCTCTTTCTGGTTTACGAATAAAACCAATTATGAAGCAATTTCTTAATCTTTATCAGATTAAATTTACATTTATATAAATTTAATAGTTAGACTGGAAGATTGTTTTGTCTGTTTTTAGAGTGTGCTATGGAAATAAATAGGAAGAAGTTATTCTTTGGCCACTTGGGAAATTCATTAAAATGGTTTACTTAAAACAATAAAGGGGAAATATGAAAAAGAAAAGCTATTTTGTTCTGATGTCCTTGTGGCAAATGTAGATTAACGATGAAGAATGGTTTATTTATCTTTTAAATGCTTTTTAAATTTTAATTCCTTAAATTTTCAAATACTTCATATATTTACTGTTTGGTTAACAATAAAAGATCTGTAAATAGTTACAGGGAAATTCTTCTAAGATAGTTTTACAGATCTACATCATAAACTCCTATATTTGAGATAGATTTGTGATATCTTGTCTAGTCAACAGAGAAAAGCTGTCACTCCTCACATAGTTCATCAGATATGTTTTAGACATTTATTCTAAGATTATCTGCAGTTTAGGAAGGTTGAAGGAAATCTAAGATCAACTACTGCTCATCTCAATCTACTCAGTACAAATATATCTCTTGTTTTTTTATGCACTAATTCCTTTCCTGTGCATATGAAGTGGTTAAATATTTTCAGTGACTTTAAACATGGCTTAGAAAAATCTGCTTATTTGACTGTTATGTTGTCAATAACTTTGGGTTAATATAGTCTGTCAATCACATGATAAATAGCCTCCACATATCTTAAGTCATATTTTTGCAGCCAATATCCATGTCTCTTCTGAGATTACTGATATTACTGGATAATTATAAAGTAGTCACTGCTTAATGATTGAGACAAACTTATCCCTTTGTTTATGTCATCAAAACTTATCTTGTCAGTGTCTCAAATGCCTTATTGTCACACAGGCTTCTAAGACTATAATCAATTATAATTTTCTCTATTTTTGATAAAATTACTTATTTTTCCTCACTCATATCCTGTACTCTCTGGAATTTTATTATTATGTCTTTTAATAGTTCTCTTTTTTATCTTCATATAAATTTTTTACTGTCTCCTTTCATTTTTCAAGTTCTCCCTCAACAAGCCCAGTAGTTAATATGGATTTAAACTCCACTTCTAACTAAATTGCTCTTAAACTTATCAATATTTCATATTCCTTATGTTTAATATTATATTTTTTTTGGTCTTCAGAATCTCTCTCTTCATCCTAGAAGGCCAATATGGTCAAATTAGATCTAATTAATTTTCTTCCTGAAACCTTATTGAGTATATATGTTTTTGTTGTTGTTGTTGTTGTTTTCCTATGAAGTTTCAATCTTCCTGTCTTTAAAACAAAAAACAATTAGGATTCTATCTTTTCCTTTACTCAGTGTATACAGACAGTAAGTAAAGCACCTTTCTAAAATTTGTTTCTTTTTTTCCCCTATTGATAGACTGCAGGTCCATGCACTTTAGTTTTTATCCTTAGATGCTTATCTCACTAATACTAACAGTATTCTTGTCAGGTCTACAGGCAATGACACTAACAGCACCTTCTTGCTTGCCTGCCATTTTGGTTGTGTTGGTCTTCTGATATCATGGCACTGTTTTTTCCTATTTCTGTATGGTTTACCTAATAACCCTGGAAGCTCTTGAATGCAAATATAAGACAGAGTATGATAGTTTTCTTGATCACATTGTGTTTTCCTTCTATATTTCTTCTCTTGTCTCTGAATATTGATAGCATCAGACATACTTGCACCTGTAAAGAGCTGACAAAGGAAGTAATTTCCTGTGTAGTACAAAAGGTTATATGGATTCTCTGAAGTTCAAAAGCCATTCCACATGTTCCTCGACCATCTCTTCTTTCAGATGTCCCAGTCTTCAGCAGCCTTCCTTTAGTTTTCAAATCTTCTAAACAATGTGCCTTCAAGTCTTACTTATGAGATAAAAATTAATATCAATACATCCACATATACATGTGTATCACCAAACTTTGTTAGCAAAATCAGATGAGCTGATTTTTAAAATGTGGTCTGCTTTAATGAATTAATGACTATATTATTTCCACTTTCTTCTGTATTATCAATTCTGATACTTCACTGTATTGAAATAAAATTAAATTAGAACATTATCTGAGAACAGACTGTATTTCTGATTAATTTATGAGCGTCTTGAGGAAATTTAAAATAATCTGTATCTTGTTTGCCTTTCATAACTTTTTTTTTTTCTGTATTTTTTATTAGTACTCCTGGGAAAGCCAGTATTTTTTGATGAATACAGTAGACATGGTTTATTACTACCTGGTGTGCTTAACTGGAATGTCAATGGATAATATTGGCTTGCCAACCTGCTGTGAAAGAGCACAGAGTGGCAAGGAGATTAATCCATAGTAGCTGTGAGATGAAGCATAAATGTTATCCTCCTAATCTTATGCATGAAAGCACTGGATGGATTGTCATTTTGATCCTCCTGGCCGAGGACAGTGAAATCTTCAACAACCCCAACTGTTGTACATACATAATCATTGTCCATCAATATACATTATAACCATCTGCTTACATAGCATTATTCCTGTTCAGAAGATGATTTGACAGTTAACGAGAGTACAAATGCCATTTCAGTTACTTAGAAAACCTTCAGCTCCACAAGAGCCCTTTATTCTGTTGGAAAGGTATCACTTTAATCTCCAAACTTTATCAAGTCAGTCAAACCTGCTCATAGCAGCATGCCAAGAACCCACATAAAATAACCACTGGTAAACACCTTTGTAACTAAAACAGGCACATGCACAATGTCAAAATGTGTAACAGGTTACATTAAACAAACAGTTACAGAAACTCTATATGAAAAATTCTTGGAAAAAAAAAAAAAAAAAAAAAAAAAAAAAAGGGGTCCAGATCATGGTACCATGATCTTTTCTCCTCACATAGAAGCAAGAGCAAAAATATATAAATATATAAAAATATAAAAAATATTGACTGATAGCTTACACTTGACTCCATAGAATTAAAAATCAAGGTATTAAAAACACATTTCTCCTGAATAGATTTAATTCTGAGGATGTGTATGTAGTCTTTCCAGAGAAGTTTACATTCTATCTAAAACTTTGTAAATATATATATATATATATATTTTACATGTAATATGAAAGGCCAGTCTTAAAGGCCCTAAAAATCTATGTAGAATAGAAAGAACTACCTAGAGAAACACTTTTTCTTTCCCCTTTAAACATCCCAAATTTCCAAAGGAGCATGTTTTCTGATTGAGACAAACCAGATCGTTTGAACCCTCTGCTGAATATTTCCTCAGGCAGATATCTCATATTGAAATTCAAAGATAAGATGTTAGGGTGGAAGTCTAAGCAGCATTTTCAACATGAGGCCTATGCAAAGCATATGGCTATCTTTGGAAACAGAATCTCTTTGTCACAATGGAAACTAGTCAAAAAATTAATTGAGTGAAATTTAAGAAGTGTAGGAGAATATTGAAAAGAAGAGAAAGTATTTCAGTTTTATTATGTTAAATAAGTATTCATTAATAGTTGATTGATTGTTCTTTGAAACACAGGAAAATATTGTATTGTTTGAACAAGCTGAAGCTTATTTTATTCCTCACAGATGTTTTTGCACATTTGACATGAAATTAGCTCATGCTAGGCTAGTGCAAGTACATGCACTTCTGGAACGGGAGCTCTAAAAAAGTCTGGAAACAATAGAATATGGAATTTTGCTTATATTGCAGAATTGCAGTAGAGGACCAATATAAACTATTAGTGACCAAAGGCATTAAAGCAGTGGGGGTTTCCTGACTGCAGTGGCCTCTATCTACAACTGGCCTCTTATTTTATGCTGAACTGTTTGATAACAATTGTTTTTGCTGGTGGTGAACAATGTGGCATAGTCCATAGAGGGTTTAAACCTGGGTGCTTGGCCCAAGCAGTCATTCTTGTTTCCTTAGTAGGATGCTGTTGGTGCATATGTTCATGGAGTAGAGTTGTGCATATTTTCTGTTTTAGAAGATGTTTGGAGAAACATTAATCTTAAGAGACTGGAAGCAATAGATGAAAATTGGCAGCTACAAAAAGACTTTTTATTTGGACATTGTCCATTGCAATGTTTATGTATTTGCTTTAAGCATATAGCTTCACTAATCCTTCTTATTCATTATACATAGTGAGCTAAATGTTAGATTTCCCACCCTGTTCTAATTTTTTCTCCCATTTATTGAGTTAAAAAAATCTCGTTGGTCTTAGAGAGCTACCTGTACCTTTCTACAGGGAAGGGGGAAAAAAGTCATCATTTGCCTTTCTATTGTTGTCCAGTTACCCAGCACATTTGGAGTTAGAATGGCTTAACACTTTAATTTTCCTTGCTTTTCTGCCAAGGCTGTTAATAGGAACTGAATTCAAGCAACATTAACTTTAAGTTAATGACTCTGTTTTTGTGTAAGGAAATGTGAAAATATTTGCTGATGTTGTTGTTTGTTGCCAGAATGTGGTATGCAGATTGCAGAAAAAACCTTTACTTTCTGATGTTTAATAATTCCTAGGTAGCTTTTTCTTCCCATTTTATATATATAAAAAAATAGATAAATAAGTCTGGTATCTAATTATGATAGGGCCTATTGTAGTCTTTATATTTGTTGGGAGGGGGTCAGGCAAATGGGGATGGAAAACAACCACGGGTATACTTTCCCTATATTACACTGAGTTTATTGTGAGATAAGGTGCGCAGAAGATTAAATGCAACAACTCTTCATCAGTCTTATTGGATCTCAGAAAATGATATCTCCTTGAGTCAGAACACTTTGTGTGTGTGTGTGTGTGTGTTTAATCCCTTTTAAAATACAACATCCTTACAAGAAATTTATGTAAGAAGGGAGTCTTTCACTCTTGTAAAAGATTTCAATGTTTTGCAGAACAAAGCAGAAGCAAGATATAAGAAATGAAGGTGTTCGTTATGTTTTAAGAACCCTTTCAATAGATCCAATAACTGTCAAAAGACTGTATGTTTGCCCTTTCTTGCTCTTACTTCCTTTCCTCATCCCTGTTCTGTCTCAGGAAACTGTGAAGAACAACTTAAAGGCACTAGTTTTATAAGTGGAAGTATTGATTCTGGGAGCAGTGAATATATTGCCTACAGGTGTTTTAATTATATGCTCTAAAACTGGATTCATCAGTACCTCAGTGGAGGAAAGGACTCAGTTACACTCAGAAGCAATAAAAACAACTCAACACCCTCAGGAAATACAGCCAAAAAGTTTTGTCTGTAGTTTTCACAGATCATATAATTTCTGTGATATTGGAGAGTCTTGTTTTGTTTTCTTCAAAATGTTTGCATCATTTATACATTTAAAGCATTTGTTTATGGGACGGAGAACATATTGAAAATTGAGACATGACTCACAGAAGAATATTGTCTGCTAAAAACAAATGCAACTCTAGAAATTATTCTCTTTCACTAGAAAAAATGTTGGACATGTATCCAACAGAGCTGGTCTTAGGGGCCTATAACCAACATATAATATTATTTTTTAGTGTTGAATAGAAACATTATTATGTAACATACCGGGTTTTCATAAAAAAAAAAAAAAAAAAAAAAAAAAAAAAAAGTTCTCTGTGACAAGAAAAAAAATGAATTATAAAACACCTATAAATGGAAAAGCTTTCTTTAATAAATGTCCTAAACTATCCTAGGTAGCCCAGTTACTCAGAAATTATGAAGATGCTTTCACATCTATTCATTTAGACTGTCATAGAATATTTATAAACTGACCACTGTGGAAAGAGAGTTAAGGTCAAGGGGAACTGAAGCATTATGTAGGAATTATAGTGTTAAAAATGCAGAATCATTAGTCAGTGTTAAAAAAATAAAATTATGCTCACTAAAATCCTAAATAAAGTATCTATTGCCAAGTGCTATAAATGTATGCCAAAATATTCTCCTTTGAGAGGGTACTACAGAAACTCTTAAGTGCTTTTTACTTGATTCAAGCTGCAATGACAAGATTCATGTAACGGACATCCTGCTTGTATAATATCTTTAGAATGCATTTCAGAGGTCTTTGCATATATTCATTGCTGACCTGACCATGATGCTAGGAAAGAGACATTTTACATAAATTAAGATGAGACCCTTCATGAGATTCATCTTCAAGGTATGTGCTATTCACAACTGTAACTAAAACAAATTGACATCAAAAGATAAATCCATACAGTGAGTCAATTGTCAGCTTGAGATTACCATCAGGCAATCAGGCAAAATGCTGTATGGAAATCAAATGTGAAGTACTTATTGTCATACCTGAAATAGTGCCCAATATTTCTGTGAATCTAGACCTATCATTAATCTAACGTTTTACATAAAACTGCTCATCAACACAGAGAACAAATATAGCTCTATGTCTTGTTCAACTAGAAATTAAACAAAAATTGTTACATGGATGAGAGTAGTAATCTAACAAAACAAACAAAAACCAACAAACAAAAAACAACAAAAAAGCAAATAATTTTTGTCCAAATTTGAATATTTCTATTTACATCTTCAGAAGACTGTAAAGTAATAAGTAGTTCCTACTTAACCTGGTGAATTTTATTAGGCCTTGTACCTTGTGAATAGTTAATTTTTCCGCTAAATAAATTATAATTAATATTTCATTTTTTTTTAATTGTTGACAAATGAAAACCTCCCAGTGAAAGAAAATCATACAACAAGAAAGAGATATATAACACTTTATAACACTTGTAATAATTCCTAGAAATAATCGCAATGCATGATATTAAGTGGAGCAATGAAACTAAGTACGGAAGCTCAGACTGAATGAAAATCCAGTCCTCTGCTAAAGTGAGAGTAGATGCAAAATTATAATATAATTGATTAGCATCCCTCAAGTCAAGGTAAAATTGGCAATTGACTAGGACAGTTGGCATGACAGGATAGTCATAGTTACTCATACAATGTGTTTGGACTGATCCTGCTCTTTCAGTGCCTTTTTATGATGCATTGAAGTTCTTTTGCAGAAAACTGTCCCTGGTGACTCAGATATCCTTCACAAATAGTAGAAGTAACCATTAATTATTTGTCTAGCCTCTATTTCACTAAAAATCTTCTTGAGTTCGGGTCACTTAGAAAATTAACTACTGTGAAAACATATCTCCATATAACTTTTGTTTATTTCTACCAAGAATGTCTCTACTAAAAAAGATGAACTTAAGAAGTGCACAAAAAGCCCTTTTTTCACTTCAAAAACAAAACAAAACAACAAACAACAAACAAACCAAAAAACAAACAAACCAAAAAACAAACAAACCAAAAAAAAACAACAACACAAGAATACCAAACTCCAACCAAACAACCTGAAAAACTACCAGGACAGAAAACTATAAAATAATACATGCAGGAATAGCTGAGCACTGTTTAAGCTTAGATGATTGCTGGAACTTAGCAAGAACTGCTTAGTTATTCTCAGAAGAAGTTAAGTAAAAATTATAAATTTTATATGGACTCCCATCCAGGCAACTTAGAAAGAATATTAGAAGAAATATACCTATATATATGAGTTCTTAAATAGATACTATTATGTCTGTCTACCATTCTAACTCATAGTTCCCAGACATGAAACTTTTATTATTATTATTTATTTATATTTGTCTTTTACTTTTGTCATTTGCTTTTAGCTTACTCTAAGATGACTAAGAAAATGAAGTTTCTTCACATCTTCAGTGTGAATAATTTTCAATCCAATATTTCAAAGGCTAGGAATGAAGGGTAATGGAGAATAATAAGGTTTTTTAACTACGTCGACACACTTTCTCTACTGCTTCTGCTTGCAGAATTCAGTCTAGTTTTTAAAGTCTAAGAGTAGACTTTCATTTAAATTCAGGTGATAATGACATGAGAAATACACATTGAAGAAAAAGGCTAAAATCTGGGGAGAGCCCAAAGCCAGCTCCAGTTTTGGTCTAAACTACAAAATAGGCACAACTAGACATAGGAAAAAAGGTTGCCTGGTTGATTTTTAAGTTATTTAGTTTCTTACATTTAAATAAGGTAATGTAACATGTTTTAGTTCATATATTCCTTACTTAAGAAAAAGGAGAAATGTCTTTTTAAAACCAAAACTAAAACCAAAATTAAAAACTTTAATCTTTCTTAACCTCAAGGTACTAGGATACATTGCTATCTTAAGTCTACTGCTCAGACTTCAACTAAAAACTTCAACTAAAAAGTGCAAGTGACCTTATAGGACACAGACATACACTAAGAGCTCCTTGCTTGTACTCATTTGGATAGACTGGTACAGTCCTGAAATAAGCCTTGATGCTTAAAGTATTAAGTATTAAAACATGTTTTTCAGGTCTCCTGTGGAGAATCAAGGCTTCTGACAGCTGTCAGTCAAAATGTGACACTATTTTTATTATTATTATTATTACTACATATAATAAATTATATAATATAATTTATATAATATAATCATTATTATTTTATAATCAATGATTTAATGTTGTTTTATTATTTAATTAATTATATATTGCTTATATATTGTGTGTGATGTATATTATATTATATGAATATATTATATAATTTATATATTATATTTATTGATATTATATAATTATCTATGTGACTTACAGTATTATTTTTATGCATTAACAAAATATATATATTAAATTTGTTAACTGTCAAAATTATTACACTTCCTTGTGCTACTTTTTCTCCTGGGTACACTGACTGCTCTTACATTGAAGTACAAATAAGTATGAGCAGAACCACTCATCTAAGTCACCAGTTTTCCTAATTTTTGCATTCTCTTTTCACTGATTGAGCAGCTGAGAATGGCTGTAGCAGCTGGAAAAATTGAGCCAAAAATTCAACTAAAGACAGTCTTGAGTGAAGCTGTTTAAGGTTTATAAATTTTATTTGTAACTTGATTTATTTGCTAGATCTACAGCAAAGAGGATGAGCTGTTATTGCCAGAGGAAAAAATAAAAACTTTTATTTTCTTTTCATTTTCTGCGTTGTCATCTTCAAAATACTAGGAAACTGAAAAGAAAAAGAAGAAACAAAAACAAACAAACAAGCAAAATAAAAATAAACAACAAAAACAAAGTTCCCATCATCCCTCTTTTTTTCCAGATGAAATATACTCCTACAGGAAATATGTTCAGCAGAAAGAAAAATCCCTTTGAACAAAATGATCCAGAATAATTTGAAGTAGGAACCCAAAAGAAAATACCCCTTATGGAAGAGTTAACTTTGACAATGATATTTTGAAATATCATTAAAGTAGTTTTGGCAGGGGCTGAAGAACATACTTCAAGAGTGATCTGGTAGAAAGGAGTCATCAGTAAGACCTCATGAATTTGATTACCCACAGAAAAGTATATGATTTTTTTAACTGTATGCATACGTATCAATTGGAGTTATGACAAATGTATTCCATTATTTCCCCAAATGTGTTGCAAGATGATAATATCAGAAGGAGGAAAGTGCAGAAAATAAGAGAGATCTGTAGAGTTCTTTACTATATTTTTAAACCAAAGATTCTGTTTTAGTGTCTGCTTATTCTAAGTCATATATAACCAAGACTTCCAAACTCCCTTTCTGGACCCTGCAATAGTTGAATGAGAAGATAAAGTAACTGGAAAGTGATGACACTTAGTGTGTTTAATAGACAGAACTGATTTTTTATTACTGTGCTTGTTATTATATTCTGAACTAGTTTCTTCTATTTGTTTATAAAAATTATCTATTTGCTTATTGATCTGTTTTGTCTGTCTCATAAGCCTACTCAGCCACAAAGAGATTCAGGATAGATACGTAATTAAAACCCTGTATGTAAGCAAACTAATAAGAGCTGACTGGATTTACTTATATATTTATTTAAATTCCATCTCTTTGATACTGATACTGTGAGTAAAAACCACTTCCAATATTGCTTTCCTGATAGGATCTGATTTTAGTATGTCCTCCAGATATACTCTATGTTTCATTATAATGGGAACAAACCCAAGAGCTCTTTAGAAAGCTGCTTTTCAGCAGCATTGTAAATCAGGTAGTAATGCTTATCTGACTTAATATCAGAACAGAAAGACTCATAATGCATAGATCTTTCCAACTTTTATTTCCCACCTTCCAGAACCTCATGCCATCATTGTTCATATAGCATTGAGATCAGTAAGATCATAGTTGCAGCTCTTATGTTTAAAGAAATTAATATCTCATATCACATCCCACATACCTATCTTGGTCTACACACTATTTAAAATTATAAAATATATTTAATTTCATCTCTGGGACCCTATATAATTAGAAACCTTCAGTTAAAAGGTAATGCATAACTAATAAGAAAGTCCTTGTGTTGAGAACAGTGAGTATTTGAGCACAGAAGATGTTAGGAAGTCTTTTCTTGATTTTGTTTTTAAAGGGTAACCGATGTGGGTGGAAAGCATTTTCTGCCTTGACATTTCTATTTTGTTTGTTTTATTGTTTTTATATTGCAATAAACATTTATTTTATTATTACTTATTCATTTAAAATGCTTTTCTTAGATCAGTGTTGTATTTCCTTGACATTTAAACTTGAGGGATTTCTTAAAGTTCTTAAACTTAGGACAAGGTAAGGGTTTCCACAAGGTAGTGTAGTGTCAGACATTACATTATGATTTCCTAAACAAGTTAATTTCTGTATGTGTAATGAATAATGCAGACATAGCTGACTTGTAAGAAGGTAGTTCATGAATTCAAGGTGATCCTACATCATTTCCTTGACAGTGAAGGACAAAATGGTTTTATTTGTTATTAATGGATGCAACACTTTTAGTATTCACTGATAAGACTAAAAGGTTAATGTATCAGCATGCCAAAGAAAGCCACAGTGTAAACTGGATATGAAAAATATCACTGCACTATGAAAAAATTCCTTTCATAAAATTATACATCAGAAAGTAGGCATTTGTTTCTGTCAGTTTAGAATGGATCCATACAGAACATAAACTAATTGATAAATTTCAGTTTAATTGGCATCTAGACAACAGAGACAGAGAATGCCCTTTTGGAAATTGTTGGTAGTCTAACATCCAAATAACCTTCAGTTTCAGAAAGCAGTTCTGCAAACATTACGTGAATTTATTATGGTCTTCAGCATTTATTCAAAGAGACACAGTGAACATTAAAGCCAAATAAATAAAGGCTATCCATCATCCCCATACAGGCAAGGGGAAAAACAAACAAACAAAAAAGTCAATTTATGTAACTTTTACTTCATTACTGCTCTGGTTTGCAAGTTCATTAATGTGTAGCATATTTTTAAATAATCCCATGATTTTGAACTAGAAAAAGAGGATCCACACTAATCATATACCTGTGCCAGTTTTTAAAATCTTACTAGAATTAGGAAACACTAGTCTGGAAAAAAATAATTTAACTCTCATGCTCTCTCTCCCCAAAAAGTCCTCTTCAAAAAACATGCATTTTTTTTTTTCCCCAATTGTTTTTGTATGATTTTGTCCCTCAAAGTGTTGCAAATACTTGTGCTCAGCGTCATACAAGCTGAGCCTTGGACTTCAGCAGAAATTCCTGAGTGACTGTACATCATCCAAGAAAGCAGCATGAAAGCTAGGGGAGTAAGTGAAGTTTGTTACTTCTCAACCATGAAAATTGATTTATGCTGTTCTCATTATAAGCTTTGCCATGAGAACAATTCATGCAATTTGAATATAGGTTTTACTGATGTAGTTTTCAATATGAAACCATGAAACTTCACCTTCTTACATCTTCTGTAGTGCTCATTCTCTCATTTTTCTTCAGCTGGGTCTGCTTATCTCAAAGCAGTTTAGCTTTATCCAAATATTGGCTATACTTTTTTCAGTGATTTCTTTTGACTAACCAAGAATTTTCTGGCTCACTTGCTGTCTACTACTTAATAGGAAGACCATAAGAAAAATGTTCTGAAAGAACTAATTTTGAGACAGTTTATGTGTTCACATTTAAGGGGGTTATAGAGACTAAGAAAATGTACACACTAGCATTATTTGTTATCTGAAAATGGTGACAACAACTTAACATTTACCAGTCAACCATCTCCAGAGAAATCCAGTTCCAAAAACCAATGTGAGTTCATTTAGGATGCTCATTCTAAAATTGAAAATACTCATTTGGGGAGCATCTTCAGTCATCACTTCTGCCATTTGCATCATTTTATGACTATGATTAGACTCTTTCACTGTTGAATGTCTATGCAACAATTGTTGTGTAGTGACAGATTATCACACATATTAACTAGGTCTCAGATATAATTTTTTTGTTAGCCATAGGGCAACATGTTTGAGTAATTGCCTCTAAGCATTAAGGAGAGCTAAAATTTTGCCTCCAAAATATTTATAGAAAATAAAATATTTCTCAGCAAAACTCTAATAAATAGATAAATAAACAAACAAAAAACAACAGCAACAACAACAAACAAAACAGAAAATAAAGCATGAATGGAGAAATGCAAATGAATTATCTCTAATGAGCTAAACATGGATCTGTTCAGTTCATGGAAATGAACTCTAAGAAATTGATATTGCATATGTTAATGAAATCTTATCTCAGAATCTGCATGTATAAGAAGTCACTCTGCTACCGTAACAGTATCCTTAATTTGTGGAGGACATTATACTATTACTACTACTATTACTACTACTACTATTATTATTGCTGTTGTTGTTTTGTTGGTTTTGATTTGATGTTGTCATTATTAAGAACATTTATTTCAGGATTTCTTCTATATTTTTCCTTCTATTCCAAGATCTAATTTTTAAAATATGGCATCTCAGGAAATAATCTCATTCTTCCCCAGCTCCATAGCAAGGCCAGCAGTTCTCAGAACTTTCATGTTTCTGTGTTTCTTTTAATGCTTCTTGTATACACTTCCATCTAATACATTATACAGCTTGATTATTTGTATTGATTATTTGGAGACATCTGTACACTCTGACTGACTGACTTTTCTTGGACTACAAGATTGGGGTTTAAATTGAAGTAGTCATGCAGAATCTAGGGGAACTGAGCTTGTTCTTGTGTGCCAGAATGAAGAAATATACAACAGATTACATTTATTTCACACAGGTCATTTTCTACCAATTTTCAGATTAATTGTGATGTCCTTCTTTAAAATCCAATGTTTTTTGTTTTTCTTCTCTCCCCTTCTAGAAGTTGCAGTTCATACTGTTTCATAGTCATTCTCACTCAGATTGCATTGCACAATCTCCTTCTTACTAGATAGACTTCAGTCTTGAAAAAATTCTCATTCAGTTTCTTTATAAAACTTTTTATCAACAAAATATGTCTGTGCTGTCCTGTATTCCACTTCTTGTTAAAATCTTCCATATACCTCAATTTATGTGTTTTAAATGACAATTCTGACAATTACTCATTCTAACCAAATCTTCTTGCTTTGGTTTGTATCACAGTCCACTGCGTGGTAGCAACCAAACATCTTTTAAGTTGTCTTCTTACGTATTTTGAACCAGGGAGCAAATATGCATCTTTCATTTTTAATGAAACTCCTTTTTCCCCTTCCTGTTCTACATGAGCAAGTTCTGCTCTTTGAAATTAATAATCTAGTCACGTCTTTATCCTGATAAATCTATTTGGTAAATTAAGTAGTAGTTTTACTCACAAATTTGCTCTTTCAACTCCTTCGGCTTATTTACAAATTTATTTTTCATTAGTATACAGATACATAAAATTTAAACAAATTAATTCACCATGGTGCTTTGTATTCTTATTGCAAATGATCCTGTTTCCTCCTTTTGAAATCTTTATACAACTTATTTTTGTTTGTGAGTTTTTCTCACTTCTCCTGCTCAAGATTCCACAGAAGTTACGTCTGAAGAGGCTCTTTGTTTTCTCTGTGAGATAGATCCTCTTTTGTTTTACAGTTTTCCTTGGAATATAATTTGTAGATAAAAAGAAAAATAAAGCCCCCTTGCTGACACAGCTACACCTAGTGGTACTTTAATTTGCAAGAAGCATCTGTTGACTTCTCCATCCTTAGGACTCTGCCTGCACTGCTTCCAGACTTACTCTCAGAGTTTTGCAGGGCTTTTATCTGCTCATTATTCCTCATAGTACCATTTTTGCCAAGTGAATGAGCAGAATCTGTCCAGTGTGCAAGATGAGACCAAGTGCTTCTGTTGCATTTTCATACTGTAGTATTGTATTCATATACATTATACATATTAGTGGATTGGAAGAAGTTACCTTCATTTCCATTTTGAGGATGGTGTCTCAAACACCATAAAATTTTGTTTTCCCTTGGAAATGGTGACTCAGTCTGCTAGCTTTTAAAGGGAACGTTTGGACTTCCAAAATATCTTAGCTACATATTATTTATTGTAACTTTATTTGTGAAATTTAAGGCAATTATAACTAGCCTGAAACTATCCTTTGCCTTCAAAAGAGGCTAGTAATACACATTCTTCCTTCTGGGAAAGGCCAGCTCCTCCCTCATACTGCAAGCTTTTCCGGCTGTCTCCACATTAGGCAGCATATCAGTGAATCCTCAATGCCTTTGGAACCTTCTTACCAAGTAGTCCAACTTCTCCCACAGAGCTTCCATTAAATTCCAGGGAATTCCGTAATCAGGTAGCCACCTGACCACAAAGAATTAATACCTCTTCCCCTTCATGTCAGTTTTAGTAGTGAAATAGTATTCAAAGTCCTTGGAAATGTAGCCTAAATATTGGGAATGATTCTTATGTATGTGCCATGCTCCATGTGAAAGGACAACTAGCTCTTGCAGGACTTGGTTCTTTTGCAAACACTGAAGAAGTCTTTATTTCTGCTCATACAGACTCATGTTAATCTAATTCCCTAAGACTTTCTTATGTTCTCTGCGTGTTTCCAGCTGACAAAACTTTCCAGAATTAAAGATCATAAAAGAGTGAAATTTGAAATATAGCTGACAAGCTTCAGACCTAAATTTACAAAAGTGCTGCAATGGGTTTGAGGATCCCATTATAGCTTAAGGCTCAGTAGGGTCTGGGGACAGAACCCTCTGAGTGACTAAAAATCATAATGATAGCATCCCCTCTTGTCAAGATTTTAATGTGACCCAGCTGTCCAATACATTTTGTAACAATTTTCTGTGACCGAAAATGTGCTGTCATGATCTGTGGGGCTCATGAAAGTGCAAATTTCTTTGCACTGATGTAGAAGGCTGCTCTGATAGGCAGCCACTAGAAAATTTATCTGAGAAAAAACAATAGCATTGGTTCTGCATTGCTCTGTGTCCAGATGACGACTGCCTTCTGAAATTTTGTTTGTGAAACCTCTATAGCTTTGTGAGACCAGGAAAGTCAAATTCTTTCTATATATCTGTACTGGGTCTGGCTGGGATGTTAACTTTCTCTGCAGCAGCCCATACAGTGCCATGCTCTGCACTTGTAGCAAGAACAGCAGTGTTATCACACTAGTGTTGTGTCTGATGCTGAGAAGTGCTGGCACAGTATCAGGACTTTCTCTAACCCTCCTGGGGGGTGGGCAAAAAGTGAGAAAGAAACATCACCAGGGCAGCTGACCTAAACTAACCAAAGAGATATTCCATACCATATGATGTCACACTCAGCAATAAAAGCTGGAAGAAGGAGGAAGAGGGGAGGGGTGGGCTTTCGTTGCGAAAACGTCTGTCCTCCTCCCGAACACCAGCTACGTGCGTTGAGGCCCTGTGGTCAGGCATCGCTCATTTGCGGGAAGTAGAGAATAATTTCTTTCCTCTGCACTTCCATATAGCCTTTACTTGTTTTGTTTTGCTGTTCCCTTTCCCCCTCCCTTTCTCCTTTCCCTTTTTCCCTTTTTCCCTTTAGTTGAATTGTTAATTAATAATATTTCCTTCATATATATATATTTTTCCCTTTAATTAAATTATCCTTATCTCAGCCCGTGAGTTGTTCTTTCCTTTACTTCTTCCCCTCCTCATCTGAGGAGGGGGAGTGAGAGAGTGGCTGTGGTGTTCAGCTGCCTAGCATGGTAAAACCACCACAATATCTCTACAGGATTTAGTTGTAATTTATTATTATTATTATTATTATTATTTTTTGGAGGGGGGGTGATGAGGGGGATGGCGCTGCGGGGCCACTACGTGAGGCAATGCTGGGGCTGCCCCGTGCGGGCCCCAGCTGGCTCCAGCGGCCCCACGGCCGGGCACCTCGGGGGCAGCCTGGAACAAACTGCTAGACAGAGGGAAGAGGAAGTAACAAAAAAGTGTGAGAAACAGTAGAGGAAACACCCAGTATGGGAGAAGAAGGAGGAGGCACATAAAATCCTCCCTTTGTTCCATGGTGCTGGAGAAAATATTCTCTGTAGCTGCTGGAGGACCCCATGCTGGGACAGATTTTTTTTTCATGAAGGGCAGTAGTCTATGGAGAGCCCATGCTGGAGCAGGAGGATGGAGTAACAGACAGAAAACATTGTACAGTGACTGTAACTCTATGCCAGTCCTCCCCTATACCACTCAGCTGCAGGAGGCAGAAAAGACAGGAGTGAAGGAGTGAAGTTGACCATGGGAAATAGGGGAGGAAAGATATTGTTTTAATGTTTATCTCCTTGTTTCTCACTACCCACATCTATTTTAATTACCAAGACATTAAGATGATTGACATTAAGATGATTTGCCCCAAGTCAAATTCATTAGGTCAGAAATGATAATTGCTAGGCAAATTCTGTGTCTTTATCTTGCCCTATGAGATTCCTGTCACTGTCTACTACCATCTATTGCAGAAAAGTTGAAATTGATAGATGAGATAGCAAGGTGAGGCTCTCAAGCAGTTGCTTGGGTTTTACCTGATGATGTCCTTCAGGCTAGGTACTCTCTATACAGATACTTAGCACTGGGATTGGCAGTGTAGTTGTTTCTGTCAGAGGAATTGGGAAGAATTGTTTTTGGTGTTGTTTTCCTGCCAGGTTCTACTGCTTACTTTCTTTTTGTGTCTCATTACACCTTAAATGAGCTATTTCAGAGGTCTGATTCATTTCTTCCAGAGAAATGTTGGAGGCTAGGAACAAAATGCTGTGGTGTAAGATGAGAGTTAGTGTAATTTGAGGGGCTTTTCTTCCACAGGATAGGTTTTGTTTCGTATCAGGAAGAAATGCAACTTTTACAGGTAAAAAGGAGTAAAAGGGAGAAAGAACTGCAAGTAAGTGTAGTTAAGCAATTGAAGTACCTAACCAGATAAGTGATACATAGGAGTATGTATTTTGCTTTAGCCAGTCATTGGACAAAATATAAAAGCAGAGGGGAAAGAAGGACCAAAACCCAAGTTTAATTTCGTTAACTCAATGCAAAACTGCACAAAGAAACTTTGTTGTTGTTGTTGTTTGCGTTTAACAATAAATATACAGTGTATCAGCTTGCTTAAAGAACTTTAGTTAGTTAGTTAGTTTAACTGTAGTTTCTCTGGTTTGTGATTTCAAATACTCAGTTTATCTGAAACAGATGCAAATTTGAGCAGAGGGCTTAGGTTTTTTTTTTTCTTCTTTTTTTTTTTTTTTTTTTTTTTTTTTTCCAGCAATCTTACAAATAAAATATTTGTCTGCAACTTTATGAAGACATATTCCAGTATATATCATACATAATTCCATGAAAAGTCTAAGCAATTATATTGATTTACAAATTTAAATTATATATAATTCATTAGTTTTACTACAGAAGTTATTATTATAAAGAAAAATATTCAGTCTTATTGTAAGACGTTTTGTCACTTTTTTTTTTTTTTTCCTTCAAAATCAAGAAATGTAAAAAACAGCAGAATAAAAAAAATATATTTACTGGTACTGATAAACGTAATATGTCTGGATTCATGTTTGCTTTCAAAAATCCAGTTCAACACAAGGAAACAATTGACTACAATTGAGAATATGAAATATGGTCAGTGAGACACAAATCTAAGACTGTATTTACTCCTACATCATTAGCATACAGCAAAATGATATTTTATTGCATGTGCATTTTCGTAGGACTGTTGAAACACTTGTGCCAAGAGTTTTTCTTATGCCATTTACAGTCCTGACTTTAGCGGTACGGTACATTAAACTAACACTAGTGGAAAAATAATAGTTGCTATAATACTTCTGAGCAACTCTTCAGCTTTATGTTTTCTGGGAATTTACAAAAAAAAATCATCAAATCACATTCTCAAGGAAGAAAAGGAATTCATAAATATGAAGCATGCCAACCTGATTTGGGTTTCTGTGACTGATTTTTTTTTTATTATTTTTTATTTAATTAATTTTAAATCAGTGATCTTACATATTTCTATGTGTGTATGTTTAATTATAATTTACATGAGGAAAAAATAAATTCCATTTTGGCATGCTGTATCATAGTGTTTTGAGTGAAGTAATGCATCAATCATGCAGAACAGACTGATTTCTCCACAATGTGTTAAAAATAATAACAGATCTCCTTAATGCCTGAATACTGGTTTAGTCACCTCCTAGCATCATCTTGTTTTCTAACTGGTTTTGTCTTTGCTCCAACTATTGTAGAATTTAAAAGTAAAGTTCAGACTAATGATATGTATTGCTTCAAATCATACTGTATGCTTGTTACAGGCATGACTTCCTGAAGACTAATACCTCCAAAGAAATAATTTCCAAGTTTGAACTAATGAAATAATATCTTTATTTGGTAATAAGGAAACTCTTTTTCAAAGACAAAGGAAATAGTTTGGAAATATTTTGTCTTCTACTAAATCATTACCATATTTTACCAATGGAACTATATTTAAGCTGTCGTTTTTATCTTACCTTCAAATATAAATGTCTTTGGCAGTTACCAGCTGTAATGTGATTCATAGAATCACAGAATGGTTTGGTTTGGAAGGAACCTTAAAGATCACCTAGTTCCAACCCCCCGCCATAGGGATGCCACCTCCTAGATCAGGTTGGGCAAGGCCCCACACAGTCTGGCCCTGAACACCTCCAGGGATGGGGCAACTTCTCTTGACAATCTGTTCCAATGCCCCATGACCCTTACAGTGAAAAATTTCCTCCTAATGTCTAGTCTAAATCTATCCTCCTATATCGCTGATGGGAGAGTTAGCAAGCAACTCACTTTGCTTGGGTAGGAGTTTGCCTACCTGCTGAGGTCAATATACCACACAGTGTCTGCCATCCTTTTCCTTTCCATATTTTTCAAATATGCAGTTCTTCACAGAGGCTAGCCATTCACAGTCCTTTTTTACTGTTCTTACCTACACCTGTCCTAATCTTTGAAAATACAGCGGATGAATTGACTAAATTCATGACTCATTCTCCCTTGTTGACATTTATTCTCTTATGACTAGGATTATAAACTCACGACACCATCACAAGGGGTGGAGATGGGGTGGCAAAATTTCCATTATTAGTGTATGTATATATATATATATATAATCTTCTGTCCTTATCCCATTAATTTTATGCAGTAAAATAATTGATTATATTAACATGTGTGTTTGGTACTCTGTGGTATCCAGTGAGAGAAACAAGGTCATATGATGTTTCAGTTTGTGGGGATCAATGCCTTGCAGTACAAGGTGTTTTGGCCAGGACATCTTAGCAAAGACTTTTTTTTTTTTTTTTTTAATCTAGTTTGTGGTTTTGTATTCCTAAATTGACAGAAGACTTCCTGTGTAAAACCAGAACAGATTTAAGAATTCTATATTGAGAACCTGCTAATAAAAAGTGCTTGAAAATAGAGGTTGATGTAAAAGTGTAGTAGAGGAAAGATCCCAAAGTATTTACAGAGTGGATACAGTAAATGGAAAGACATGCAAGTAAAAGAGTGAATGATTTTAAATATGTTTGTGTGTATGTGTGTGTGTGCGCTCAAGGGGGGGGGGGGGGTGTTGTGTTTTTTGTTGTTTATTTATTTATTTATTTATTTATTTATTACAATTTTACAGTTACAAGTGAGTAATTGTCCAGAGTAAATGTTGAATAACAAGATATAGAGCAATTTAATAACGGTGATTTAGAAAACAGAACCACTGGTGAGTATAGAGTTGTAAAAGCCTTATCAACTAGTTAACTTAAAAATAAATAAATAAATACAAAGCCTACTTCAGAAGACCAGTTCTCAATAGGAGATGCTACTTGTAAATTTCCTCTGTTGTCTTCTAATTATTTTAACATGAAAAATATTGCTCTGTGGAAAGACATATTCTGTGACACCTGCAACACAAAACTAAAATCCATTCTATTAGAGCTTATACAAATGAAGTTTAATAGAAAAAGAATTGCAATAATTTTTGTGGAGTCAACTTAGCATGGGAGGTATAGCTAGGGAATACGGGCATATCCTGGGTTGTTGAAAGTATGCAATATAAACAATTATGCAAGTTGCAGTATCTGCAAGTATGCAGATATAAACAATTTGCTTGTTCTTGATCACCTCACTGCCATGCGTTATTATCTTGTAACCATTCTCTTTTTTTTTTTTTTTGTTAGACTGACTAATCTAATTTCAGATCATTCCTATGGACATTGTTTGTTTGTTTGTTTGTTTGTTTTTCCCAGAAACCTTTTATAAACCTATCGAACTCTTTTAAGATTTAGGTGTTTTTTGCTGTTTGGGTTAGTTCTTTACTGTCTCATCTGGCAGAACAACATTACTATAGTGGTGCTCTGCATATTACATCCTCTTCTGAGTAGTTCTTAGTCTTCCTATACTAAAAAAAAAAAAAAAAAGGCAGGCCTACATTGTGTGGCCTTGCTTATCTGAGGTAAAATAGAATTTATTAAATTGCATCTCTTAATTATATGCTTGTATTTTGAGAACCATTTTCCTTTTCAGAAAGGATAACATTCTGGCATATAAATTGTAAACTAAAACATGACTCTATGAAGCAAGCTTAAGAATTCTTTGATAACATTTGAGGATTAATTATCTACTTGTTTACATATGAGTTACCTGCTAAATGTTGTACTTTAAACCAATATGAAGTACACTGCTTTATACAGAGATCATTTCAAACAGCCAGAGAAGGTGGAGAAAGTGTTTAAGAAGGGAGAAAAATGGCACTTCTAGCTAAAAGATTATGCTAATAATAATAAAAAATAATAAATAAATAATAAAAAAAATAATATTTGAGGGTTTTAAACAAAACAACACACATATATACATATATAGTTATGTATATGAACTTGATCTCTCTAAAGTATACTGCAAAAATGCATGGAACAGAAAGTGGACAAATCTTCAAATGCTGGGTATATCTTCAAGACTGTGAAATCAGAAATCTGCACAAAAGAAAAAGGAAACAAACTAACAAACCACACCAAAACAACAACTAAACCAGTTCATGGGTAGTTCATCTAAATTTGAACCCTTTCTCCTTGTGCGTTATTGATGCAATTCCCAAAGTTTCTCCACATTTGTCTTACAGCCAGATTTCAGTGAGGATATTCCAGGAGCTCTTTGCACGCTCAGAAAGGGAGTTTCCTTCTGTTCTGTATCTCTCCAGCTTCTATTTAAGTCTTCCCTTTCTGTTCAATGAGACTTTAGCATTTTCCTATACCACTTACATGCATAAAAGCCCTTTATCTTGTGTTTGTTGGCCGGTGCCTAGGAAAGAAGCAGCATAATGTGGCAGCTGATGCTGACAGTCTGCTGGGGAAAAATGTCTGAATTCATCCAGTGCCTGTTCCTTCCAAGAGGATACTGTGTCAGTCCTCTGTCCTCTTACTAAGCCAGTGGGCCTGGGCATTACAAGAATTTTTGTTTTTTAAGAAAACTATACTCTCTTCCAGTTGGATTGGAATTTGTTATATGTTATAGAGATTATTGGTGGGAATAGGAAACAGTGTGATTGTGTAAATCTCATCCCCTACTTTCAGACAGGTGTCGAATTACAGTGAAGTGAATGCTTGTGAATGTGGGCAGTCCAGTGTAAGTAAGAACAGAGACTTGCACTGTATTAACCCTATGTAATCTGATTTTCTCAAGTTCAACACTAAATTCCTTCTTTGAAATCAATGTGAAATAATGGTTTTCTTCGTAGCGAAGGGCTAAAATGTGTTTTCACATTCTAAAACCTCATACAATTATGATTTTAGTGTTTCCCGTGAATGCCATAAAACAACAACAACAACAACAACAACAACAAAACAATGCTTGAAAGAGAAGCCTGAAAATTAAAAAGGGGATAGAGAGGCAGAGAGCATATGTGCATGTTTTTTCTCTGTATCCTAGAGAAAGAAAAGACTGCCACCATAAGGTGTATCTCATTAACTTTCAAGAGAAAATATCAAGCTCAAGTTTGACATTAAGTCAAATATTCACTGATACATTTTTGTCTGGGATATTCTTAAATTGGTGTCAAATCCTTTGGGATTTGATGTAGAACTGTAGTTGGTATGAGCAATGACCAGGAGAATCATGCTAAAACGGTGGTGAATCGTGAGTGTCCCTTCGAAGTGAAGCTTTGGAAGAATATTTGTGAGATGTATATAATTCAGAGAACTAACTCTGGAATTATAACAAGAATGTTTTATTCAAATACTAGACTCACATTTCATATTTCTGATGTTACTGGCTTATAAACTAGGAGCTAGCAATATGGTTTATTTTCTTGGGTGTATCATTTGACTTTAAACAATTAATTCATTTGAAATAGTAGACATTAAGATGTTTATTTGAACAGTGTAGTCATGAAATTACTGGGCCTACATTATCATGGTTCTTTCTGTGAGCTATGGATGATTCTTCAAGTCAAGTTTTTCTCTTCTACTGCTGTGACCTAAAAAGCTTGCTGCAATTTCAGAGTCTATTGTAGTAGTATCTCTGTGTCCCCATGGACCACAGTTCTATTTCCTCTCTTCCCTACTGATTGACCTTCACATAATGTAGTTCAGTAGAGGTTAGAATTTGCCTGGGGACTTTATTTTGCTATTACTCAGTTTCCTTTATAACAACTGTGTTTTGTTGGGAGATTAAATCCCTTAGCACAAATTTCTATCTCTTCTGACCATTTTTTTACTATCTACTATTGTAGATAGTAAGACCCCACTCACCTAGCAGGCTATTCTAGTGACATGTAAGATTCAAATAACATCTTGAGTTGTAATTTACAGTCATGCCCTCATTCAAGGTTTGGGCAGTGAGTGTAAACCAGTACAATCCTTTAATATATGTGTGAAGTGAGATGTCAACAGTGTACATGTCTCCAATACCACGGTGATTTTTATTAATAATAATGCAAGTAAATGATTAATTATTATTAATAAGTAAATTATTAATTATTATTAATAATAATCCAAGTAAAGTGTTTCAGACTGTCTCATTGAGCAAGTTTCACATCAAATACAAGATACAGTACGTTATTCTAAAGCAAAGTCACATTTCCCCCCCCCCCCCCCCATGCAATTTAATCTATGATAATTTCAATTAGTATACTATGGAAAGGATTGCATTTGATGTACGTCTATGTTGTATCTGGATGTGCAGAAGGACCTGAGTCTGTTCTTTAAGGCTGTTGTTCTGTCAGTAAGCTGACCTCCTTAGTAAAGCTCATCAAATTGTATCAAAGCTGCTCTGAACTGAATTTCTCTCATCTTTCCCAAAGGAATAAATGATTCATAATTCTCCTCAAAATGGGGAAAATTATTTCCAACTCCAGAAAATGCTACTACTGTTATATGAGAGTGGGAACAAAGAATTGCTTACAGAACAAGCAGAGCATATTGACATTACACTTTATAGTTTGCAATATGTGAAGTAAAAATAATGGTTAAAGTTGATTGATTGTTTTATTTTACATCTCTTCCTTTTTGAAAGTGAATTTCATTTGAGAAGAAAATGTCTTCCATCCAAGAAAACTGAATTCATGTTACATAAATGTCATAAAGAGACCTTTTCACAACCACTGATTTATTTGTGTTTTTCATCGCAGATTCACAGAATCACAGAATCACAGAATGATCTATGTTGTTAGAGACCTCTTGGGATCATTTAGTCTAACCTCTCTGCTCAGGCAGGATCCCCCAGAGCACACTACACAGGATTGTGTCCAAATGGCTTTTGAGTATCTCCAGGGATGGAGATATAACTTCTCTGGGCAACCTGTTCCAGTGCTCAGTCACAATTACAGTAAAGAAGTTTTTTCCTCATGTTCAAACAGAACTTTCTGTGTGGCAGTTTGTGCCTGTTACCTCTTGTCCTATCACTGGGTACCAATGAGAAGAGTCTCACCCCATCCTCTTGACAACCTCCTTTCAGATACTGATACACATTAATGTGATTTCTCCTAGCCCTTCTTCTCTAGGCTGAACAGGCCCAGATCCCTCAGGCTAAGAGATGCTCCAGTCCGTTAATAATTTTAGTAACCCGTAACTGGATTCACCCCAAGAGCTCCATGTCTCTGTCATCATTAGTTATTTTTCCTTAAAACAATGTCCAGAAGAATAACACTTGTGTCTTTTACTTTCATGCTATGATTTCAGAGTGGTGTTACACTTTGCAGCAACATTAACATGATAGAGGTAAAAGAAAATAAGTAAAATAATTTCACATTCATTAAGACATATGTATGTAATAATTAATAAAATGGAAAATATTTATCTACTAATCCCTCCTTCAAGCATTTACAATAATCTTTTTCAAAAGCATTTTCATGGACTGTCCTAGCCACAAGGATAAAAACCTTCCTGCTCATTAGCCTTTTGTCTTGAAATAAATTCTATATTTAATGTAAAACTCAGAAAAAAAAAAAAAAAAAAAAAAAAAAAAGATTTTCAGTTTTTTTCTAGTGACTGTTTGATTATATGTAAGTTTCGCCATGCTGCTGGAATTATAGGAGTACTGGAATCATAGAATATCCCAAGGTGGAAGGGACATACAAGGATCATTGAGTCTACTCCTGATCTCACAAAACTTATTACTAATAGAGATAGACCTTAATTATATTTGGCTGAGTGATTTCTGGTCATAGAAAATCATGAATAAACTATCTACTGAAACATGAAAAAATAGAGATTCAAAAGGTTTATGACCACCAAAAAAATTTTAAAATATATTAAGAGTGTCAAAGAAAGTTAAAGGAAGCCTCGATCTGTGTTTGTAAGCAGTTGATGACAGATACTGATGACAGAAAGTACATCTATTTAAGTCCAGCAATAACTGGTTCTAAAGAGATATTTTTCATAGTTAGTAAGAGGAGAATTCAGAATATGTTATTTTATATGTATATTTTTAGCATAGAATCCATATATAATGAGATGTGGGAAAAAAAAAAAAAAAAAAGGGATTTAGAACATAAAATTCCGAAAAGCTGAAAATAGAAGAATTTGTATGATCTAAGTTTCTCAGAATTATTGAAAGATGAATCCCCAACAGGAGACCAGATGGTCACTGAAATCTGACATGAGAGATCTACAGAGAGTCTACTAGAAAACCCAGAATCAATCCTAGGTAAAGCAACTATACCAGTCTGGAAAATTTATTCCACATAGCCCTCCCTGTTCTGCAATTTGTGATGTAATCTGAGTCTGGGAATATGAAGAAGAATCCAGTGGGATACACAAGCAGGGATATACAGTGCAAAATTAGCACAGAGTAATAATCAACCTGTGGCAAATGGTAAAGTAGAAAATTGCAGAGGCCAAGGCCCACTGTGCTTACTCAGTGTTATTAGTTAAGTCACTGCATGACAACCCATGCTATTAAATTCCAGAAGCATTTCACATGGTATAACTAACCTTCTTTCCTAGGCATTATGATGACCATTAAAAAAATAGTATGAGCAGAGTTAACATGCATAATTATCTTATTAATTTAATTTATTATTCAGTACTGTTTATGCGTGCCTTTTCCAGTTGCATACAGTCTTGCTGTGGTTGGATTTATCAGCAATACTAACACAAAGACAGGCTTTACCTGTTTCTTACAGGTGATATAATATAGACGATGTAATATAGATTACATAGATAGATGAAACAGATCTCCCATACAAGATTGGTTTGTTTGTATGTTTGTAGTTGTTTCCTTTTTTTTTATTATTATTTTTTTTTTTTTTTCCTTCAGTGGTTGTTAATTTCTTTGTTTTATCCCAAATTCTTCTATATAATGATTTACACCCTAAGAATAATCTTTCTATTAACTCAATACAGGATCACATTTTTGTTGCTGAAAAGTTACAAAGATTAGTAAGCAATTTCTTTCACTGAGGAAGGTTTCAGATGGACAATATCTGCAACAGACTGAGATATCTGAAGTCTAGGCTGAAGCCTAGAACAAATGAATTCCTTGATGTCTATGCTGAGGTCTCTGCTGAAATATTAAATGCATGTATCAGCAAGTTAACTACTGATTATGCAGATTCATATTCCCTAAGGCAGTTGAGAAATCTGGCAGTGCTTTAGTTGTCCACTGCTTGTTGAAAAACAAAATGTAATTGTTGCTTAGTAAGATGTATATTTCTTAGACCTTAAACATCCTGTTTAGCACCACTTGCAATCTGTAAGTTAAAGAATAACATAACTCTAGGAACATACATTTGACTGTTTATATCCCTGGCTGTTTTTTCCCCAGGTTTGACAATAGAGTTGTATGTGGCACTACACATACTCCAGACAAGAAAAATATGTTCTCTAGTGTATTCCAGCACATTCATCTCCAGAAGCAGTATCAGTGGCAAACATTGCTTTTTATATTGCAGCATGAGCACGAATTGTATACCACTTATTGTGCACATCACAGTGTCTTTTTAATATTGAATATCTGTTTCATACTTTTTTTTTTTTTTTTTTTTTTTCCCCCTCAGATATCTGTCATAGCTTTTAATTAGTTGATTAAATTACTTGGAGGGTATTTTTTTATTTTATTTTATTTTATTTTATTTTATTTTATTGTACTTTTCCTTGCATGTTGCTTTGTTGACTCATCTCTTACATACACAGAACAGTTTGTGATTCATATGAGAGTTTGTGTGTACATACACATATACACTTATGTGTGCATATGTATACATATACATGCACACACATATGCTGTATAACAGCAATAGGCCAATGGCAAAGTATGGAAAAAACAGAGCTATATGTGTATGTAAATATGTATGTATAGGGATTTGTTTGTGTATGTCTATTTACACATAAGTACAAACATTCTGTGTATGCAAGGGAAAATTCACTTTCCATGGTATATTTTGTAGTAAAATATTAGAGGAGAGGGCTCCAAAAAATGGAGTCCTGCTTGTATTACTGATACATTCAGAAGTAAACAGTAAGATGGAGGCAGTAAATGGACAATATTATCTGCAATATTCAGACAACAAACACAGCAATTCTGTGACCACAACAGCATGTAAAAGTAAATGAAATAAGATAAATGAAATGTGAGCATGAGTGCAGCAGTTCCAATTTTGTTAATTAGTCTATATTCATGCTTCAGTGATGCTGCAATTATGCTACCTCATCCTTGTGTCGGCCTATTGTGCAAATGCTGCCATTATGTTCCTAGTAGCATTTAAAACAGTGCATGATATGAGCCACCTACAGAGATGTCATTACAATTGTGTCAATTTAACAGTATGTTTCTTAAAATTTATAATTACTTGTCTTCACAGAGAAGCGATTTGTGAACCTATTACTAGTCTTTTTGAAGTCAACTTGGTAATTTCTTTTATGTTATATTAAGTACCTGCCCAGTAAAGTTCCACTAATTGTACACCTAGTTACAACGTTTTAAAACAAAAGCCAATATCTGTATGTACTTTACAGTAATGTTAGTTTTCAGGAATATTTTTTGTTATTTCCAATAAATTGTACTAAATATTAAGAAATATTAGAACAAGGAAGAACAATGAATATATGGCACTAAGTACTTCAATAGAAGAAATACTTCATTGCAGTTTGTTTTTACTGCTGAAAACCTTGTATGCTTTTTATTCTAGAAAACAGTACATGTACTGGTTTCAGTGTCAAAGAACCATATCCTAATATGCTGGGAAAAAAAAAACAACCAACCAAACAAACAAAAAAAAACCACCTTTTTTTAAGAAATGCTGTATATTTAAAAGCTGCATGTAAAATACAGAAGCATTTAACTCTGAGTGAAACATTCAAATGAGATACTTTCTCATGGGGACTGTATCCAGAATGTCTAGATCAAAGTGATTTTCCTCAGCTTGAATTTTATGTTATTATGTTGTTCCTTCAAAACAAAAATTAACATAATTAACATCACAGTCATAGTCTATGTCTTTCAGTTTATCAGAGGATATCCTATATTTCAAATCACTTTCCATTGTTGGTGCTCTTCTTGTCTGGAATACTCAGTATTTCTTTTAGGAAAAAAAAAAAAAAGGCAGATTATCAGTTTCCTGTGAGAATGGGTGCAAAGTATAAACAGACAGGAACTTGTATGGGCAATGCCAAGCACTTGGCAAAGGGTTAGTTTATATTACAGAGTGGCTCACATTACAAAAGCATATTTCTGCAGATGTTCATCATCCCATTTTACATCTTTATTACAAATGAGGTCTAGTGAAATTAAAAATTAACCTGATATTCAATATGTGATCTGATCAATTCAGTTTTTTTTTTTTTTTTTTTTTTTTTTTTTTTTTTTTTTTTTTTTTTTCAGTTTTGTATCATCTCTGGCTAGCTAATCATTTGAGCAGAGAAGTATCTGAATATTTATTCAGGCATTTAGAAGCATTTAAGGAGCCATTCTATTTTAGTTGTTTTTAATTCTATCAAATTTTTCAAGTTCAAGTTACTTATTTTACATGGGATCATTTGTTGTCTTTGAAACAGCTAACTGACAAATAACTTCACATAGACTTTTTAAAATAATTTTCAGCTAGTCAATTATTATTATTATTATTATTATTAGGAAAAAAAAAAAAAGGATTATCCATGAAAGAGACATATTAGAGACAAGTGTCAGCCCACTGCAAGAACATTTAATTACAATTTCTGTTTTCCAAGTTATAATCTATAAAACAGATATATAATCTCTTAGCATCACCCAGGTTTAATATTTTATATATAGTATCACTTATATGAGGCTTTTATCTGTTTCTTGGTTTCAAGATGTACTTAAAGCAAATGCCAAGAACTGTATACTCACACATATACAGGCACATACAAACATATTTTATTTATTTATTTATTTGCATGAGTTGTCAACAGCTGGACAGCTGGTGTCAAGGAATTATCTTCCTTGATCACTAGAATATTTTTTTTTCTTTAGTCTCAAAGAAGACTGAGAAAAACTTGTGCCCAAATATGAAAAAGCTATAGTAATTTAACACATACTGAAGAGTATGTACTTTTTAAAAATATATATATATATATTTATTTTTTATTTTTTTTAGTTTAACTGTTTTGTGTAGCTAATGAATGTTTATTAAAATTTTATGATTTCTGTTTATTAAAAGCAAAGGTATTTGCTTTGGGAAATTGAATTCATATAAACTTTTGCAAGTTTCCCAAATGTTACAAACTTGACTGAACTTATAATACTAATGAGTCGTTTTAGAAGATACGTGATCTAAATCCTCTAATGCAAACTTATATAGACAGGATTTGAGGATAAAAGTAAAAAGAGAGATGACTAGGAATGATAAAAAAAAAATAATAATAATAATACAGATTGAAAATAGGGAAATCTGAGATCACCAATGTGTACCTCAGCTCAGCAGTGCAGAAAAGTATTCTGGAATAGTATCATCTGGGGATTTCTTGTCATGACATTTTTTTGTAATAGGTAGGAAAAGTTTGTATCCTTTAAATGAAAACACATGAATGGGGAAAAGAGAGGAAAATCTATGAAATGTATTTTGAAAACATTCCAAGCATCCCTTTTTGTTTATAGCTTGAGAAAGATAGAAATGTCTGAATCTGATTACATTTCATTTTTGTTAAAAGTATCAACAAAGATGAATAGGCAGACTTCTGTGTACAAATACCCAAATACATTACATTATAAGTACATATTTATATATATTAAGGCAACCAATTTTACCATTTCCATCTAGCTAAGTATCAATAAGAGTAATTACTGTCCTATCTTGATATTTTAATCTTTGAAAATAAAAATATTTCCCTCTTATTTCCAAATGTTTTTGTAACAATGAGAAGTAGGGACAATATTGTTTAAACTCACTTACTAGTATCCAAGTAACTAGTGATGAATCATTTCGTGTAATAACACACACATACACAGACACACAGCTTAATATCCTAAGTAAAACAAACAAACAAACAAGCAAACAAACAAAAAATATTCAAATGTATATATGGTTTCATTTCCGAAGCACTTTTTATTTATAATCCTTTAAAAGGCAGCTGATATAATGCACAGAAAGATTTACCTGCTACAATGAGTGTAGAGCATTGACATTGCCTTGAACTTAGACCTCTAATTACAAGGCCAAGAAAAGAGTACTAATTAAAGGAAATCACATTGTCTCCTCCAATTTTCCAGGATATGGTTAGAAAATAATAGTTCTTAGGTCTTAACTTTCCTAGAATGGACTTCTCTAAAGTTTGTGTATCCTGTACTAGAGAACTTTGTGATTTCCTTTGTGAAGATGTGTGGAAAAAATGTGGGTTTGAGGGGGAAGGAACAAAATCTTCTTACTTACATGTAAAAAAAGGTCTGTTTCACATATGTGGAGTCTGAAAGAACGGGAGTAGAGTAACATGAAATTTCAGCATGTACCAGTCATACTAGCATTGTTTCTAGAACAAAATAAATTATCCTGTACTATTATCTGCATCAATGCCTAGTACAGTTGTGTATGCATATTTGATTAAGTCTACGAGTATAGCTATATATTTGTATGTATCTTGAACTAGTGTACTAGGTACTAATATATTTATCCAGTGAGACATCTTTGGGATGGTTTATTCTCTTGCAAGATTGCCTTTTTCTCATTTCCTCATGTGGGGGAATAGAGGGGCAGGCGCCAATCTATTCTCTTTAGTGACTAGTGATAGAACCTGAGGAAATGGAGTCAAACTGTAACAGGGAAGGTTCAGGCTGGATATCAGGAAAAGGTTCTTCACAGAGAGTCATACACTGGAACAAGCTCCCCAGGAATGTAGTCAGGGCACCAAGTCTGTCAGAGTGTTTGGACTATGCTCTTAGTCACATGGTCTGAATTTCTGGGTAGACCTGTGTGGTGCCAGGAGTTGGACTCGATGATCCTGGTGGGTCCCTTCCAACATGGGATATTCTATGATGCTATGATTCAAAGATCTTTTACCCATTTCGCCAGGTTCTCTGAAGAATGTCCAGTTTTAGTCTTAGAATGAATCACAGAATCATAGAATGGCTTGTGTTGGAAGGGACCTTAAAGATCATCTAACTCCAACCCCCCTGCCATATTTACAAAGTATTGTTTACTTGAGTGTGACTCTTTATTCATGAAGAATGAAGGTAATTAGTCACTTGGGGAAACATATCTAGAGATGCGATCTCTCAGAAGATGTTTTTAAAGCAATTGTAAATGTCTTTCTAAAGAACAAATTCTAGCACAAGATATGTGAATTAGATGATCAAAATGTTTCCCTCTAAATTAAAAATCACAGAATCATAGAATGTGGCTGGAAGAGACCTCTGAAAATCATCTAGTCAAATCCCCCAGCCAAGCATGATCCCATAGAGCACATTGTCCAGGATGGCATCCAGGCGGGTTTTGAGTATCTCCAGAGAAAGAGGCTCCACAACCTCTCTGGGCAACCTGTGCCAGTGTTCTGTCACCTTCATAGTAAAAAAAGTGCTCTCTCAAATTCAACTGCAACATCTTGTGCTTTTGTTTGTGTCCATTGCACTGGGCACATCTGAAAAGAGAGTGGCTCCGTCCTCTTGACACCCTCCTCTCAGATATTTATGCACATTAATGAGGTCTCCCTCAGTCTTTTCTGGGCTAAACAAGCCCAGTTTTCTCAGCCTGTCTTTGTTTAACAGGTGCTCCAGTCCTCTAATCATATTTGTAGCCCTCCTCTGGACTTGCTCCAGAAGTTCTATGTCCCTCTTGTACTGGGGAACCCAGAACTGGACATGACACTCCAGGTATGGTGTCACCAGGGCTGAGTAGAGGGGAAAGATAATCTGCCTTGACCTGCTGGCAATGTTTTTCCAAATGCACTCTAGGATACCATTGGCCTTCTTGGCCACACAGGCACATTGTTGACTCATGGTCAGCCTGCTGTCCACCAGGACTCCCATGTCTCTCTCTGCAGAGCTGCACTCCAGCAGGTCATCCCCCAGCCTGTACTGGTGCTTGGGGTTATTCCTCCCTAGGTGTAGAACCTTGCAATTGTCCTTAATGAACTTCATGAGGTTCCTCTCAGCCCAGCCCTCCAGCCTGTTGAGTTCTCTCTGAATGGCAGCACAGCCCTCTGGGGTATCAGCCACTCCTCCCATCTTTGTGTCATCAGCAAACTTGCTGAGGGAGCACTCAAAGAGAAATCTAGAGAGCTTTACAGTTACAGGTGTATATTTCTACTGAGTCATGCCATTATATGTTTCTTAGAATTTCAGAGGTAAAACTGAAAACTAATCATGGAGAGTGAACATTGCACAGAGATCAATGCTGTAATTTTAATGCTATCCCACAGAGTGTCCATCAAAAATTTCAGTACTGGTTCCAGACAAAGGGATTATAGGTCAAAACTGATTCTCTAATGACAGGAAAAACTCACATATTGATATTGTTCATCCCAAACTGTCTTAACTGTATTACCTGTTACACCAAAGCTAGCTACAGATCCTTTGTTGCTATGCTTGCTGCAATTAAAAATGAAAGCATGGAACACATAATTTTTGCTTTCCCAATTATTTATTAGCCAAGACAGGGTAAAATGACTCAGGAAAAACAAACCAAACAAAACCAAGCCAATAAAAACAAAACAAAACAAAACACTTTCTTTATAGGATAGCATTTTCTTCCTTTTCTGGACAGCTCAATTCATTATGAGTCTGTTTTGACCTAAGCTTAATTTTTCAACTGTCACAATGCGCAGCAGTAGTTTCTTCTGACTTTGCCAATATACTGATAGAGACAACTGTCTCTACCCATGGCACATACTTTCATTTGAGAAGTTATGACTAGACAGATTATCAGAAAAAAATGTCAATCAGCTAATTGGTCATAACTCACTGCAACATAAAACACTGGCTCTATGCTTTTCAGCTACGCTTTACATTATAAGCAGAAATACAGCCAGAGGTTAGACCAGCCCTGCTGGTTCTGGCCATAAGAAAAACATCAGTATACAGCATGAAGCTGAGGAATTGAGCAGTTCCTCCAATAGGCATGAGTGGAGTCCCAGTTTATGAAAATGGGGACCTGTGATGGTTTCACTTGGGTGGGCAGCCGAGTTCCACCACAATCGCTCTCTCACTCCCCCTCCTCAAAGAGGAGTGAAAAGAAAATACGATGAAAGGGGCTCAAGGATTGAGATAAGAACTAGGAGATCGCGCAATAATTATTGTGACGGGCAAAACAGACTCAGCATAGAGAGAAAGTAAGATTTATTGCTTATTACTAACAAGCTAGAGAAGTGAGAAACAAAGAAACCAAAAGCACCTCCCCCCCCCATCCACCCTCTTCCACCTCCTCCCCCCGAGCGGCGCAGGGGAACGGGGGAATGGGGGTTATGGTCAGTCTACAGCACTTCTTCTCTGCCACTCCTTCTCAGTCACTCTCGTCCCCTGTGCTGTGGGGTCCCACCCACGGGATGCAGTTCTTGCCAAACAGCGTGGGCTGTCCACAGGCAGCAGCTCTTCAAGAACTGCTCCAGATATGGGTCCGTACCACGGGGTCCATCCCTCGGGAGCAAACTGCTCCAACCTGGGTCCCCCACGGGCAGCAGCTCCTGCCAGGTCACCTGCTCCTGCGTGGTCTCCTCTCCACGGGCTGCAGGTCCGGCCCGGAATCTGCTCCGGCAGGGGTCTTCCACAGGCCGCAGTCTCCTTCGGGGCACAGGCTCCACCGTGGTCTCCTCCACGGGCTGCAGCGTGGAACCCTGCTCCACCGTGGTACTCCATGGGCTGCAGGGGGACATCCTGCTTCACCATGGTCCTCACCACAGGCCGCAGGGGACTTCTGCTCCGGCACCTGGAGCACCTCTCCCCCTCCTTCTTCACTGACCTTGGCGCCTGCAAGGCTGTTTCTCACTCCTCTCACCCTCCCAGCTGCTGAGTGGCGCAGCACTTTTTTCCCTGTCTTAAATATGCTCTCACAGCGGCGCAAAACAACATCGTTTATTGGCTCAGCTCTGGTCAGCAGTGGGGCCCTTACCAAACATGGGGCAGCTTCTAGATCCTTCTCACAGAAGCCACCCCTATGGCCCCCCTCCTACCAAAACCTTGGCACGTAAACCCACTACAGGACCACACCCTAGTGTTGGATATCCTTGATGACAATGCATACAGCTGAACACATAGAATCATAGAATCATAGAATATCCAGAGTTGGAAGGGACCCATAAGGATCATCAAGTCCAACTCCTTGCACCGCACAGGTCTAGTTTAGACCATGTGACTAAGTGCACAGTCCAATCGCTTCTTAAATTCAGACGGGCTTGGTGCAGTGAATACTTCACTGGGGAGCCTGTTCCAGTGCGCAACCACCCTCTCGGTGAAGAACTTCTTCCTGATGTCCAGGCTAAATTTCCCCTGCCTCAGCTTAAAACTGTTCCCGCAGGTCCTATCACTGGTGATTACAGAGAATAGGTCATCTGCCTCTCCACTCCCCCTCGCGATGAATTTGTAGACCGCGATGAGGTCCCCCCTCAGCCTTCTCTTCTCCAAGCTGAACA
Source organism: Nettapus auritus (assembly GCA_011076525.1). Lineage (NCBI taxonomy): Eukaryota > Metazoa > Chordata > Aves > Anseriformes > Anatidae > Nettapus > Nettapus auritus. The sequence goes on along the minus strand of CM021765.1, from coordinate 105,755,694 downwards.
GGCCCAGTGACCTCAGCCACTCCTCCTATGTCTTCCCCTCCAGGCCCTTCACCATCTTCGTCGTCCTCCTCTGGACACTCTCCAACAGTTGAATATCCTTTTTGTGCTGTGGTGCCCAGAACTGCACACAGTACTCAAGGTGAGGCTGCACCAGTGCAGAGCAGAGTGGGACAATCACTTCCCTCAACAGACTAGCAATGCAAAATATACATGAACAGCTATGACAGGAACCTTCATCTACATCTATCACGAGGTGGTTAGAGGTGAAGGAACTGAGGTGGGAGGTGTACCTCTTTCTGAACATCTGTGTTCCCCAGTACAGAGCTGGGGCTGTGGTCATGATAACACTTCTGATCTATCAGTACTGGAGTATACTCAAGTATATTCCAAGGCCAAAAGGTTACAGTGGATATGAAAGAATTAGCCAAAGACCAGAAAAGAATTTTCATTTGATTCCGTTTCTTGAAGATGAAAACATTAGAAACATTTATAAAAAAATAAAAAATAAAAAAAAAAAATAAAGATTTTGGCAAATAATAATAGTGCTTCACTTGTTCAAACCAGAAGAGATTTTTTAATGCCATTAAGAAATTGTACAGAAAATAACTGATAATTAACATTAACTATGAAATAGTCCAGTATAGTCAAGAATGAAAATAACATTTCTAATAAATTAAAGGGTAGACAGTTGAGACAGTTGAAGGATCATGTGATGATCCAAGTATTGACTACTTGTTAAAAAAAAAAAAAAAAAAAAAAGCTAAACAAACAGTTATGTAAAGCACTAGAAAGAGGGAGTATATGATAATCAATGTAGATAACATGAAGAAAAACTAATTGAATCTCTGCTATTACAGGTTTCCTGCCTCGAGACAACCTTGAGTAAAGGGATAAAAAATGTAGTTTATTGTATTGAAAATACATACTGGAGGTTTTTATATATATAATTATAATTATATATATAAAAAACGTTTTTACATTCTAGGTTATTTTGTTATAAAGTCAAAAATAAAAATAAAGCTAATGAAAATACTCAGCGTAAGCTCGGTAATTGCATGCAAGCCATTCTTTCTTCAACAGCACATCTTCTTAAAATATATTCTTACTACATGACAACGGTGGAAAAAAAAAAAAAAAAAAAAAAAAAAAGCTTTATTTTTTGGGGGAGAAGGACTACAACATCGGAAATATGTTTTAGAAATACTTTACAAAAGCGCCTTTCAGTTATTCAGTGACATCTAATAATAAGACTAGGGGCAATGAGTGCAAGCTGGAACATAGGAGGTTCCACTTAAATATGAGAAGAATCTTTTTAATGGTGAGGGTGACAGAACAAGGTGCCTGGGGAGTTGTGGAGTATCCTTCTCTGGAGGCACTCAAAACCCACCTGGACACGTTCCGGTGTGACCTGATCTAGGTGTTCCTGCTCTGGCAGGGGGATTGGAATAGATGATCTTTCAAGATCCCTTCCAATATCTAACATTCTGTGATTGTGTGTGATTCTGTGATTCTCTTTGAATAAAGGGTTTGTGGAACAGTATGAGAGACATACTTTCTTGAGATATCTAGAGTTCATGCTTAAGTACAGCAGTTGCTATGCAATTTGTTTTTGAGGCAACCAAGGATGTGATTTAGTTGCAGCAGAACTGATCTGGTGTTGAGTTTTCTCACTATGCACATTTTTTTTTTAAATCTATTTGAAACCTTCTGTTCAATTCTGTCAATCAAAACTGGAAACATTATTTGTTTCTATTTTATTCTAGCTTTATCTAGAAAAAAAAAAAAAAAAAAAAAAGAACATTGGTTTTGAATTAGCTTATCAGATATTTTCTGCCTTCTAGATTATTCCTTGATATATTATTTCTGTGACTGACAAGCCCCAGATTTTTCTGCAGTAAAAAGGTACTAAGAATAAGCAAGAAACTATGATCATATATATAATTCAAATATTTGATTTACAAAACACAGTATTGTAAAATTCTCCCATTTTAATGTTTATGACCACTTATCAATTTCAGCCTGATTTATCTTTTGACTGTAAAAACTTAATTGAAATTAATTAATTGAAAAATGGTAGGAAGGAGGATACTTTATAATAAAGTTTGAGTTCTCTATAAGTTAATTGAGGGCATTAGTTAAATCTCGGGCTCGAGCAAAGGCTCGAACTTCATATCAATATGTTTGAATATATTCACATTATAATCGTTTCATTGCAAGTAAGAGATGTGGAACTGAGTACTGTTCCCATTGGGCCTGAGGGTTATATATTAATCAACTTTCTAAGAAGGTGTACCTCTGTGAAGAGAAGTTATAAAGGATTTTTTATAAATATAAAAATACTACAGTCCCAATTTAATATATATATATATTTGTCTTAAATCATATGAGAAGGATTTTGAATTCTGTGGAAGTTGGGAATGAAAAAGTTATTCTTATTGCCATAACTGTTCAAAGTGGTTCACAGAAAGTGATAAGTTCTCCCTAAAGCCAAATAAAGGAAACTTGTTCTTAAATCTTTAAATAATCATGTTATTTTGTCCGGCTTTTTTATTGCAGCATTACATGAGTAAATTTTACAGTCATGATTACAACCATCAACCTTTTTCAAGATTGAATTTATTATTCCTCATTTCTTCAATATACATTTTTAAATCCAAAGTAAATATATTTGAAAGTACTTCTATTCCTATTTTTAAAAAGGGATTTGGTACTCCATGTTCTTGCAAGAAGAAATCTATAACTTCTTTTTCAAATGTTATATTTCTCTATCTTCCACTCTCCATCTATGTCTTTCTCCTTTTGAAGGTTTTCTTTCATTTTGAGAAATCTGGAGTAATTTGTCTTAGATTGTGATGTAGTTCGATAAACACTAACTTGATGTAAGACATGGTTGCATCTTAAAATCTTTAGTCAGCATTGCAATTGTTTTTCTAAATTTCACAATGGTCTGTTTCATAAATCAACTCTTCTGAAAGCATTTTTTTTTTTTCCTGGAAAACATTCCCATTGACCTATATTTTCTCACACTAACTGTGCATTCATTGAATACATGTCAAAGCTGCTCCCTATGTGTTTTGCAAATGATCTGCAACAGTAAAAATGTAAATTTGTAACCCTGCGTATGTAGTCCTTGAATGACAATATAGATGTTTCCTAGGGGATTATTTTATTATTATTATTTTGCTCTTTCAGTTCTACTGCTAGTAATGGAAATGCATGCTAATTCTTTAATAAGGAATAATTGTTATGTGAAAGAGTTTGTAAACTACAGAAAAATAACTTGTGGAATTTAATATAGCAAGGAATACAAATATTGCTTTAGAATAATTTCTTACTAGTTACTCTGCAGGTGTTATATTCTGATTTGTGGTTATACCTTTTGGGTAAGCATTATTACAAAATTTACTTCTTAAAATCAATTTTCCTTACGGAAACATTTTCATTTTCTATTTTTTTGACCAGATATACTGCACTTATAATACATGTAACACCAAAAATTCTTTGACCATTCACTGTAGGTAAGCTGCCACATAACTGTATATTTATAAAACTCAGAAGAGTACTCTGAATGTACCTGTAACTTGATTTTTTTTTTTTTTCTCTCAACAGAGAGAGTCCTAGTATGATAGGTGAATTCTGTAGCACATTATACTTTTCATGAGGAGACTTTCTTCCCAACCAGTTGTTCTCAGAGTTTTCTGCTTGATGAATTTTAGGCAATTTTATGTTATTGTAATAGAAAAACCTGGGAATGACTTGGTTGAAAATCTTTCAGAGTAAATATTGAATAGCAATTACTAAATCTCTGGCTCTTGGGTATGAATAGATAAGTAACGGAGTATTAATCTATTGATAATATCTTTTATTTTTCCTATATAATTTTTGTCATATATTTCTTTAAGAATATTTTCTCCTTATTACTTTTTAAATAACTGCCTTCTCCATCTTTGAGTGTTGTTCAATGAGATAATGAATTTGTGAGGTTATCACTGTTTACTCCTCTTGCAAATGAATGTGATTTACATTAGGATTATTGGTTTCTATAAAAGATGTGCTTATTATGATAATACCTACTTATCTAGTTCTTGCCATCTGAAGATCTCAAGTGGTTTACAAAGAAGATGAATATCATTACCCCTCTTTTACATAGGACATATTTCTGTAGGAACTGTTTAGCTCCAGAAAATTGCTTAAAGGACATTCTTAGATTGCTTATTAGAAGGATGACAAAGAGGAAGAAGATTAGAAGAATGAATAACAAATGTACTCCACTGTCAGGCTGAAATGCAATTTGTTCTAATAAGACTTGGAAAGCCTCCCAAAATTAAAAGAGACCAGAGGAGTTGGAAATCAAAAGATTTCTAATTTATACATTGGGACAGCAACTCAGAATACTTTGTAAGAAAACAAACAGAAACACTGAAAACAGACAAATAAAGGGACATGAGTAGATTTAACTAACCGTATTTGTTACTCACAAAATAGGGGGGTAGCGTTAGGAAATGTTTTGAAATTGACCTCTATGAATTTAATTCAGAATAAATCTTTGAAAATATCTATATAATATGTCATAATACGTCAATAAACAATAGCAAGGGAATTATCCATCTTCTCAACTTCTCTCACCCTCCCAGCCCTGTTTTTCTAAGTGGAATAAAAGCCATGGAGAGTATTTCTTTTACCCTGTAAAATAGAACAATGGTTAAAAATAATGGATCTTGTCATTTAACTCTCACTAACTGCTAACTAGATTCTAATTGAATTAAAGCATAGGTCTATAAGAAAATAAGAATAGTCTGACAAAGTGCTGAATTATGCTGTTAGTCAGCACTCCCAGAGCCTCTCATGACCAAAATTAATTTGCTTGTAAGAAAGGGAACAGGAAATGGTTTGTTTGTTTGTTTGTTTTTTGTTTGTTTCCTACTACATGACATTTGATACTGCTGCAATAATAGAGGGCATTTCCTATGAGGAAAACATAGACTGGCATGAGTTTTGAGAGCCAGTTCCTCTGGTTTTGACTGCCTCAAAAGCTGAAGAAGCTATCTGAATGAATGGTATCAGTATAATAACCATGAGTCTAAAGGGCATCCAGAAGGCAGTGCTGTTGGCCTGAGACATATGACTGGTGAAGAAAAATGCTTTGCTTCTACAGTAAAACCTCTGCTTAAGGTCAGGAAAAAGTAATCTGTGGGATAAAGTCACAGGGTTCCCCTGAAATAAGTTTCCCCTTTTCCTCCACATGGGCTTTTTCAAAAAAGTAGTGATTCACAACTGCAATATAGGATTAAAAGGTGCATGATTAGCCTCCAAGTTGACAGGATGTACTATAACTAGCGAGTGTAAGTTACACTGTATAAGTTATTTAATAATGTTACTAATTGCCTGCAGTTATATTTGTGCCTTTATGTATTGGCTTCTTAGCTTCTTAGAACCCCAGCTCTGTGTGATAGAACAGAGACCCTGCATGATTAGGAACTAAATTGCAAACAAATTCATGGACTTACTTCCTGTGAGAAATTTAAGTTTTCAGTTGCACTGTTACAGAGATGATTCTGTTTAAAAATAATTTCAGGGAAATAATACATATTCTTTATCTCCCCTTGAAAGCTTTTGAGTGTTCAAGAGAAAGGAGAAAATTACCTATGAAGAGAGTCAGAAATGGACTTGTCTGCTGTATAACTAAGCTTCTTTACTTATCAGACTGCTTTTCTATGCTTCTCTGTACTTCATGTTCTAAAGAAAAATGCAATCTGCTTTCAGGTATGCCAAACACCATTAGTCTAAGTGTTTTGACTTTTAAATTTATTGTCATAAAGAACTTCATAATAAATTATATGAAGCAAAAGATACTAGCTCTTTCCTTACAACAAACAAACAAACAAACAAAAAAAAGTAAAACAAAACAAAACAAAACAACAACAACAAAAAAGTAAGTCTTTAGCTGGGCTCTCCAGGTGCTTATTTACAAATTCCATATACAAAAATGGAAAAACAAACAAACAAACCATGATATGACATTTCAATCAAAGCCATAAATTTCTCATGTTGAATAGACTGAACAATGATTACTATTGAGAAGTATCACATAAATACTTACAAAACAACTGAGGTAAATAACACCAAGTACTGTCTTATGAAATTATGTTTAGGAACTTCTTCAGATAATGACAGGAACTTTAAGGACTACTTCTAAAGCCACATAACACATGGATGTGAAAAAAAAAAAAAAAAAAAAAAAAAGTGGTCAAGAAATGTGACAGTTTAAATCGGTAATATATTGTACAAAAGACATTTTTTATGGCATTATATGGTATTCCTCAATGTTCCCCTTTTTAATTTCTGTTAGAATTTCAAGAGCTGTTTTTAAAAACAATTAATTAAAAATTGAATTCTGAAACCTTACAAGCATTTGTCCTGTTCTGATGTCAAAAATCATGCTCTCTAAGACAAAATTTTTACAACAAAAAGATACTACTGTGAAAGTAATCATTTTCTCTTTTTTAACTACAAATGAATTTGCAGCAAACTGATTTCAGGCTTTATTTTCCAGTGGAAATTTGTAAAATTCTTATGAAAATTAAAGCAAAATTCTGAAAAGGCAAGTGAAGTGTAAAAACATAATTACAAAAGAGTACATGCAGCAGAAGCTGTTTCAGAAATCTATGTTTCACCACAGTGGGAAAATGCTGGATTTCCCAAGAGGCAAATATTTAATTTCCTACTTCTAATATGCAAAGGAAGAGATACGGATTATCAGAAAGTCTTGTAAATGTATTTATTTTCTTCCCATTAAAAATAAATAAATAAATAAATAAATAAATAAATAAATAAAATATTCTTCCTTCTGTTATACTCAGAGCTTTATTTTGCTTTATCAACACAGTTAGAAACAAGCTATATTGGTGAAGAAATGGAAGAAACCATGTCACCATACAGTAGTTTACATCAGATAAGTCATTTTCCCTTAAACAGCCATGTTGTTATTCCCTCTAGATGATCATAGTTATGATTGGCTTTCATGCTTTCTCTGCTCTTGGCATTAGCCAATCTTCACTGTGAAGTGTTGGGTGATGGAGAAGAGAGAATGAACTAGTATATCCTCATACCCAGAACTAATTCTGTTCTCTCCTTCTTTTGAGGAATGTTATGTCATGCTCTTCATTAACATTAAAGTCTTCCCTTTCTGCATATATGCAAACTTCTCTTTGTTATTACTAGATGTCATCTCTTGCGTTTAACTGTTTTGTAAACATCTCTTAATATAATGTAAATCTTCTGTTCCTTTCTTGGTTCTCTGGCTGAAGAAATGCGTGTTTTGCTGTCCTTGCACTGAATCAAACTGTATATTAAAAGCATATGACATAAATATCCAAATAGGTTAATTGTGTGTGTCTCAATATGGGCTCCTAAATGAGACTAGACATGAAAATAATTAATCACTCTAAGGCGAAAGTCATTTATCTCGCTGAGGGTTCTTTCAGATTGCCCTCCAAACTAATTAGTGTTCAGTAGATATTTTTCTCCAATTAAATTTCTGGATCAAAAAGAACTAGGGAAATTTGGAAACAATGCTGTACACAGAGAACGATTAATTGGAAAAAGTAATTGGTTTGTAAAACTGGAAAAAAAAAATAAAAAATAAAAAAAAAATCAACACAACATGACTTTAATGGCATACCAGAACTTCATCTACATGAGTATATGAAATAATTGTGATTACAATCCAACACAGTGTGTGTTCACTATATAACAGTCCATAATACCTGTGCCTGTGCCTGCACAGAGGGTAATGGATTTGTTTGATTTGCTTAGGATCTGAATCACAAGAGGAGTTAGAACTCTGGAGACAACTCTATGTTGTTCTTTCTATGAAGCTCAATTTTGCTTAGCTTACTGTTTGTATCTTTTACTTCTGAAGAGTATCTATGCACAATATTTGAATTTACTACTTTGAGCTTTGACCCACCCATAATGAAAAATTTGATTGACTCTGGTCAACTTTGCCTTCAAGAAAGATTCCTTTACCTTCCTTTCCAGGAAAAAAGCTATGTGAAAATATGTCTGTCCTTTTCCTCTGTGTTCTGGATACTACCTTCTTCAGCCTTCTTCAAAGTCTATAGCTATCCTAGAGAAAGTTAAGCAGGACCAGAACCTAGGTGTATGCACTTGCACATAGTCTTTCCTGTATACTATTTAACATTAACTTGTTACCAGATTTTGGCTTGATGCTATCCAACACTCTGAAAGTCCCCCGATGACTAAAGCATAATATAGATTTAAAAGGAGCAATTCTTGCAGATTCACCCCCTTTATACATTTCCATCTTCCAAACAGTCTTTTCAGTACCTCTAAAGCCTGTGTTGCTAAGGCAATAGAAAGTAAAATCAAGATATTTATGCTTTTACAGTAAAGTTGCTAAAATGTTATCTATATTTTAAGGAAAACTACATTTTAAACATTTTTCAACTTGTCATATGGTGGTCCCTGAATTGCTGTAATTGTCTAAAGTAGCTTATGATTTATTGAATTTCATACTGATGGAAGCTAACTTTCCATGTATATGCACACTTACATATACTATATTATAAATGTGCCATTTGTAAAATAAAATGATAAATTTAGATTATTCAAGTTGATGACTATTGTTGCCTAGGGAAACTGCATATCACTATCCACCTAAAAGGAGTCATATAATGAATCCATCATAGATGGAACAAATTATATGCTTTCAGATATATGTGAAAGGTGAATTTGTGGTGGAAAAGAGAATAACTTCAAAGTGCACGGCTACATGAATATTAATATAAGAATAAAAAATGCTCACGGGAGATTTGAAACAACTGTAAACTTGATGCTGGTGAAATCATGCAAACTGAAGTGTAGAATGTTTCGGCTTGGTTTTAATATTAATCTTATAGTGTTGAAATTGTAATATTTTCAATTTTTATTTTAGATGGAAAGATGAATCCTTTGTTTCAGGGCTAGTCCTAAGCCATTCCACCTGTCTCAATAAATCTATTAGATTTTACCTAAAGGTTTGTGTGGAGAAGCACTGCATTTTTTTCCTTTCTACCTCCCATTTCTACTCATGATCCAGATGTATTTTAAGAATGCAGAGAATAAAAAGAACATACTGAATGGATTATGCTGGTTCTGCAACATTCAGAAATATTTCCATGCTAGGGGAAAACAAGGTAGCCAGTTAAGCTATGTATGTTTCAGTGTATGTGGCGTTTCTGAGTCAGAGGTTGATGTTCAGGCCTTTTTCAAAACACATCTCACATTCACTTTAATCTGGGGAAGAACTCTGTTTCATTCATCAGCAAAATCAATTTCACTTAGATTAAATTCAAGAGAGGAAATCTGGAAGTAAAAATTCTAAATCAATGAGTACTAAAAATGAAGTGTTGATATGTGGAACTTCCTTTGTAAAAGAAAACAAAGTTTCCGAAAATCAGACATTTTCTTTTTCCCTGAGATGCAACTCAATTCTTGTCCTAGTCATCTCGTTGTCTTGTCTTTGTCTCAGACAATACACTATACTGTCACTTCACTTTTAATAAGACATTGGACTGGTAAGATGGTCCATTCCACTGTACAAACATATATATATTTCCATTTCTTCTATTCCTTGTAGCCCTTTTCAGAAAGTATCTATTATTAATGCATTGAGAATACATCTGAAATCCTTGGATGAAGGAATAAGCTTTAAATTAAGAAGATTTTTCTAACATATTAATAAAAGTTTTAACTGTGGATGAAAATAACTTTTTTTGGAATGTGATACACTGAAGAGGCTGTGCAGCTCTCAAAGTTTGTACTACCATAAGGGCTCTTTACATTGGCATTCCTTTGGTTTAAATGCAAACCTTGAAATCATTTCTACTGCTTGGAGTTCAGTGCTTTATATGTATGTCTGAACTATGCCAATTCGCAAATAGCATAATAAGAATAGGGAATTTCTACTAAATACAATTATTTCTGAATACAGTCTAAATAAGACCTGCTGTTAAGATCAGAGAAAATGATATTTTCCATAATTTTTATATTAAGAGCCTATGAATAATTCCAAAATTCTGTATTGAGCATCCAAAACTAGTTAAGGGGGTTACATTGAATTTGTGTTTAGTCATATAACAATGAGGAATGATTAACTTTATTTTTTTTTATATATAAAAATCACCTTGATGACAGAAAGAAAGTAATCTCTAACTGCAGCTTTAATGTATGTGTACTGTCTTCTGCTGAATTAAGTTTTAGATGTGCCTTGCTAACATTGATTTCGTTTGTAGTTATATTTGGTGTTCCCTAACAAAAGAATCCAGAAATGTCTCTGTTCTGATCACCATTTAATATAATGCAATGCGAGGACTTCCTAAATGCGTAACCAAAATTTGACTCACAGTTGATGGGATTTCTCTTCCTTTAGTCACTTCTTAACCACTACCTTCCTTTTGAATACGTGCACACACACAAAAAGATCTCTACACTTTAAGATCTACAATAAGTAGTAGTTGTAGCTGCAACATTTATGCACAGAAACATACTGAAATTTCTGGATTAGATTAAATGATTTAACAGCTACATTGAACATTCAAAATCATAAGACATCTGTGGTGGGTTTATTACAATCACTCTCACAGGTAAGACAGACTTGACTTGGGAAAAACAAAATTAATATTGTTAATTGAAATAGATATGGACAGTGAAAAACAAAGTCAAAACTTAAAGCAACCCCTCCCTCCCTCCTAATACTTTCTCACAGTCTCCTTCATTCTCCTGCAATTTCTCCTTCATTCCTTACTCTTTTCACAGAGACCATGCCTACAGAAGCCCTGTTGCTCTGTAGCAACAACCTTCCCATTATAGCCAATGCAGTATCCTACTGGAATTGTATAAATATATCAATAATTTCAATAAATATATCAAGAATTTCAGTACACAAAGCTAGTTTGCTTTTCATCTGTGTTAAACTAACCCAGGATTCTCTTCCAATATGAGAGTTTGTATCATTCCAAAGCATGCGTTCTCATGCTGTATGACGTAAGCTCTATATTTCATATTAATTGTTTAGTATCTTTCATTTCTTTTGCTCTCCAATAATAGACTTCGAGTCCAGGTCTAGCGGTTTCATCCTGATGGGCAGATAAACTGTTCTCTCACTCCCCCACCTCAAAGGAAGAGGGAGAGAAAATGAAAAGGATCTCAAGGGTTAAGATAAGGACAGGGAGATTTCTCACCAATTACCAACACAATCAAAACAGACTCAGCATAGAGAGATTAACGCAATTTATTGCTTACTACTAACAGACTAGAGCAGTAAGAAAATAAAAGCAAACTGAAAACATCTTACTCCCATCCATCTTAATTTACCTCCTCCCACCATGCGAGACAGGGGAATAGGGATTGGGGGTGGTGGTGAGGCCATAACATTTTGTCATCTTCCATTGTTTCACAGTCACTCTCTTCCCCTGCTCAGGCATGGGGTCCCTCTCATAGGATGCTCTCCTCTCTAAACTTTGTGGGCTTCCTACAGACTGCAGTTCTTCAAGAACTGCTCTAACTTAGGTCTGTACCGTGAGGTCCATCCTTCAGGAGTAAACCGCTCCAACATGTGTCCCCCAAGGCAGCAGCTCCCCCCAGATCCCCTGCCTCACCATGAGCTCATCTCCACAGGATACAGCTCCATCCCAGAGCCTGCTCTTGCAGGAGCTCTCCATGGACTGCAGCCTCCTTCAGATCAGATCCACCTGCTCCACCATGGGCTCCTCTACCGGCTGCATTGTGGAGATCTGCTCTGCCATGGTACTCCATGGGCTGCATAGTGTCAGCCTGCTCAACCATGGGCCTCTCCACAAGCTGCAAGGGAACTTCTGCTCCAGCACTTGAAACACCTCCTCCTCCTCCGTCACTGGCCTTGGTGTCTTCAGGGTTGTTTCTCTCACGTTTTTTTCACTCCTCTCTCCAGCTGACATTGCACAGCATTTTGTTGTTGTTGTTGCTGTTTTAACTATGCTCTCACAGAAGCAGAACCAGAATCACACACTGTCTCAGCCTTGGCCACCTGCAGGGCACTTTTTGAGTCAGCTGCAACGGTCTCTTATCTAACATGAATCAGTTTCTGGGCTCTGTTCACACAGGCCACCCTTGCAGCCCTCTGCACTACCAAAACCTTGCCATATAAACAATGCACAAGGATTTTTCCTAGTCTTGTATGGTCACAACATACTTAGTCCCCCTTAAGACATGAAATAAACTAACAAAAACACTCTGTAGTAAGGTATAGTTCCAAATTAACTGTGTTGACATCATCTCTGGTTTTCATTCAAATGAAAAAAAGAATAGTTTGTAAAACAGCCAATTTAAGCATTACAGTTGCAAAGCTATCACTGACATACAGACAATTAAATTCCATCTTTTTTAACTTAAAAAAGAAAAGGGAAAAGTAAGGAAAGAAATCTTGCCCAGAATCTCTGTTATGACATCATTCATTGTGGTAAGCATAATTCTAGATGGTAGATAACTGGTCTTCTTTTAAGTATCAAAAGTGTTAAAATTATGGAAGTACATATTACTGTCTTGTTTGCAGTTAACCAAATATGAATTGAACATATTCCTTCATGTTTTGCTGGACTGATGTCAAGGCACAAGGATGTGCAATGTTCCTGATGTAGTGTATTTTACTTAGTGAGATGTGGCTTAGTATCCATGGAATTGGTTATATCACTTAATGCAAATAGACTCTCACAGCTTGTAAAGGGAAGCAAAGATAATTTAGAGGACTGTGTTTTAAATGCCTACAGTCTGATAGACCAATACCACTGTTAGCTTTTTAGCAGTTAGAAGATGGACATGAGAGAAGTGGCCAGGTACCATAGGAATTATACTCCACAGACTTCATGCTCCTGACATCGTTAGGAGGAACTTCAACAATCTGCCATAAAGATGTCCAGAAGTGTAGAGCTAGTGGGAGAACATTATACAAATAAAGTAGTAGGACAAAAGAGAAAATACAGCATGAAAACTTAGTGTACATTTGTATGCTGTTATTTTCAGAGCCATCAGAATATTATCAACATTTACGAGTATATATCAAATACATATATGTAGAAAGTTGTGGAAGAATCACCTGAATCTGAAGACCTACAGGAATATATATATATATATTATAAATAATGAAATAAAACATATATATTTTTTCCAATTTAAACCAAGTTAAATTAAACAGTCGGACTTCTAAATGTAACTTTTACAGTGAAGTTGTTCCTTACAATTTCTTCATGTTCATTGTAGTACAACTAATAGAATAATTATAGAAATTTTCCTACAGTGAATGTTATGTTTCCCATTGCAGAATGTTATGTTACTGCAGTATGAAATGTGAACAGAAAATTACATTTTTTTTTTTTTTTCTTTTTTTTTTTTTTCTGGAAAATTAAGCTTACATCTTAAATTTTCAGCAGGGAGCAACTGTTTTGTAAATAAGATGTAGCCATTTTTTAATATTTATTTCTCACTGCAATCATAGCATGAACTTAACTGACAAAACATTGACTCCCTGCTGCTGTTATATATTCTTACTTGAGTTTTCCTGGCAGAAGCAGCACATGGGATTGGCATTTCATTAGTGATAAAAAGAGCTGAGTGTTCATGAACTACTACTGATTTAAACAGCGAGTTTCTAATTTACCACCCTTCTTTTTAAGACTGTCAGGAAAGTGCAAACGAAAATACAGCTAAAGATAGATCAATTGAGTTTAATTTCTAATTACAATATTCCCTAAACATACGCATGTACACAGTGGACCATTTGATCCTCTGCATAAAAACAAATGCAAACAACAATTAATTAATTAAATTTGAAACAAAATCATGAATTATGTTGGACTCAGGTTTTCCAGCTACTTTAATGAATACCAGAGAATTACTGAATCGCTGAACGGTTGAGGTTGGAAGGGACCTCTAGAGATCACCTAGTCCAATCCCTCTGCTCAAGCAAGGTCACCTAGAGCATTACCTAGGATCGCATCCAGGTGGGTTTTGAATATCTCTAAAAGGAGACTCCACAACCTCTCTATGCAGCCTGTTCATGTTCTGTCACACGCACCATAAAGAAGTTCTTCCTCATATGGCGACGAAACCTCCAGTGGTTCAATTCATATCTATTACCCCTACTCCTGTGTGCCACTACTGTGAAGAGTTTGGCCCCATCCTCTTTACACTGTCCTCTCAGGTATTTGTAGAGGTTGGTAAGATCCCCTCTCATCTCCTCTTCTCTAGGCTAATCAGGCCCAGCTCACTTAGTCTTTCCTCATAAAACAGATGCTCCAATCCCTTAATCATCTTTGTGGCTCTACACTGGACCCTCCCTAGATGTTCTACGTCTCTCTTGTACTGATTCCTTTGCCAGTATGCTGAACTGCAACAAAGAAGTTCCTAATAAAGTACCTAAATCTAATAGGAACTCAGTGAAAATATGACCTAGTCTTTCAGCATCTTGTAACATATTTAGACCTAGCCTTTCAAAGATTTTAGAGTAAGATAACATTGCCAACTTGTGATAGTTGTTTTTTGTGAACTGGAGGATGTATTCACAAACTCTTTAGCATTTCACAAAGGAATAACACTGCTACTGAAGCCAAATATAATGTTTTTAATGATTACAACAGAGGGCAATTTGCAACCTACTTGCTTTTGCAGTGACTATAGTGGTTTGTGTAATCCACTAGACTTAAAAGTAAAATAGGATTCTTAGCTGGTCAACTTTTCCCAAGTATGCTTCTCTGAATGATGAATATGCAGTATTTCACTGAAGACAGCACTTCCCACCTATAGCAGCATCCTATTTAGGTCCCAGTAGCTTCCACATTGCACAAATCATTTCTCCAGAGATATGTCACACACTGGCTCCACTAAACAAAAAGGTGACAGGCAATCAACTGTTTCCATATGTTTGCCACATATGGTTCCATATGTTTGTCATATTCTGTATGTCATGAAGAGTTGGTAAATCAGTGTTTACGTTTAAAAAAAAAAATAAAAAAAAAAATCAAAAATTATTGATGAACAAGTTAGCCCAGCTGAACCTGAGCTACAAAGACTTTATTTTATCAAAAGAAGCAACACGTCCATTGTGAGACAGTAGTTGTTCATTTTTTTCTGTGACATTGATGAATGAATGACAGTCATTATAGGTCTATTTTTCATACTGCATAGGATGATGCTGGTGTTAGGCACTTAAGTATCTGCCATTAAGTAATGTGCTCAGAAGTATTTTAAATCTGAAATGAAATCCCAGAAGATAATGATGATAGATTAGGTATCTGGCCTACCCGAAAGCTGCTTGACTACTTGGATGTTTGGTTTCATGTATTGCAAGAGACATTTAGATGCAGGGTTACTGCATGATATTTAGGGCTATTGGATCTATCAGTTTCTTTTGTTCCTGTGATCACAGTTTCCCTAATAGAAAAAATAAAGGTGCAGTCCTTATGGCCCATACTGGTGAATTCTCAGATTCCTTCGAATGGAAGGAATGACTGATAGAGGATAATGATTTTGTCAATTTTCTTGTGGTATTTACTTGTCTGGCCTCAGTAACTGGAATGATCTTGAAATTTACTATCATTACTGGTAAGTAGTGAAATTAAATGCTATTGACCAGAATTAGAAGTTACTATAACTATATTCTGTAAGGTATATTTGTTGTGTTTTTTGTTTTGGTTTGATTTGGTTTTCATTCAAAATGTATATGATAATTAATTATTAAAAACAGTTCAGAAATTATTTTTTTCTTCTGCAGTTTCCATATAAATCTTTAATCTACTCTTCGCAATTATAGTTTGTAGCCTTCTGGCAAATATATATATATATTATTTATTTGTAGGAACGTTAGCCTGATTCTCTGTATGATAAATACATGGATTTCTACCACAACATTTCATGTATATGTCTTATCATGACACTTATTAATGAAGCTCTAGTAATGTAGTAATCATTTGGCATTGGGAAATATTATACTGAGTTTAGGAACAAGAGACAGGGAAGATATTTGAAGTACCATCAAGCAGTAAACACACATCTGCATAGCGTCTAAACTGACAGTTGCACTTAGTGTGTAGGAACATAACTTGAGCATAAACATGTAAAAATATGTCCAGAATAAAGGAAATAAGATAAAAGTAAGAAAAAGTCAGTGGTTTGTATTTTCTAATTATACAGAAAAAGTATTATGAAATATTTAAAGAAGAGCAGAACAATTGTATGGATACAATAGTCTCCAGTGCATAATGGAGTGTTATGGAAGTACTAATTAATAAGTAGCATCAAAAGCACATTACATATTAAAGAGCAGAGCATTCTGTACTCAATGCAATAAGGCTAAAGCTCAATTTCCATTTCTAATCATGTTAGAAAATCATGTTAGAATTTTCTAGGAGAATAAACTGCAATGAAATATTAAGTGATGTTTTCTATTCCTATATACATATATATATATATATATATAAGTGTGTGTGAAAAAAATGAAATTTTCCTACATTTTGTTATATCTCTTTTGATGGTGTATTGTATTCCTTTATTTCACTTCAAGGAGATGATTATTTTATACATATTATATTTAAAATTGTCTATTTATAGGCAGAAAAAAGGACTGTGAGTCCATCATTGTGAAAACAATGCCTGTAAATATATATACATATATATATTTAATGTGAGGATAGGAAAAGGAATAGGGTATGGGAGAAGATGAGGACAGTTATATCTAGCTGTAAGTTCCCACTCAATATTGTTAGCCTACTCTGTGCAGACAGTGTGTAAGACTCAATTTACATCTTACACTATAGCATCAGCCAAGAAGGGCTGCCAAACACAAAGTTGATTTTTATAAACTTTGTAATACATTGCTTGAATCCCTGTATCCTGGCTAGTATTGATTTGAACTGCCTGGGCAGTTTGCACAGGCATACACTATTAGAGCTGCTTGTAGTCATCCCAGCAGAAGCCAGTGGTCTTTGTGTATGCTTTTTTTTTTTTTTTTTTTTTTTCCTGCTTGGTAGAAGTTTCCCCTTGTGTTATTTCTGGCTACTCAGCCTGTACGTGTATAAAATTATGCCCTTGAGTTTACAGAAATGCAAATGCACACAAGTACTTTATATCAAGTTATAAATGTGAAATATGCAGACCTGGTGAAGTCTATTGGTATTCCCCATAAAAGGTGTTGCAGCAAGACATTTTTATTATTCAAACCTTCCTCTGCCTGCCTCTTTTTGACACCAATAACAGCTGCCAGTGCAAATGGGGATGCCCAGAAAGCCATATATTTGAGGAAAAAAAAAAAAAAAAAAAAAAAAAAAAAAGCCAGAAGGCTTTTAAACTCCATTAAAATAATTTCTCTCTTAAAACTCAGTGACTAGGTCAGACACAAATGAAAAAGATGTGAAAAAGATATACAGCACACCTCAAGTTCTCTCTGCCCTTGGTGTTAAGTCTTTCTGGGTTTGTTTTCAATCAAGCAAATCAGTTTCCCCATCACAGTGAATTCTTTGCAGTTCCCTTCTCTTCAGGAAGTTCTTTCTGGGTGCACCTACTTTAGTGTATCATTTTAGCTCTTGAGTCATTTTGAAGAAAACCTCCATTAGGTTCCAGTTAATGTGCTCTGGTTTGCCTTGTGAAATGAGGTGGAGGGGAGAGCTGGCTGCAAGAAGCTAGGCTCATGCAACTGAAACTGAAGAAGTCAGGGACATTCAGCCTGTGAACCAGGAAAGAGCTAGTCAAAAGCCCTGGGAGCCCTGGCAGCACCTGATCTAACTGGCCCACAGTTTTAATTTGTATTTATTTTCTGCGACCACTGAGGATGTCTTGTTTTCACCCTTTTCCATCTCCCACAGTCTTTTGAGCTACAGGTTTCCTGACCTTGGTGTGACTCTCTCCTCTTCACCCCTTCTCTACAGGTAAACTTGCTCTATTGCTCTTCTATATAGAAGACTTACAGTCTTCTTCAGGAGGTACTTATCTAATCCATTCATTTTCTAAAGAAACATTAGCTGTGAATTCATAAAAGTAGCTCTGTTATTCACAATACTTTGTGTTGAATTTCACTGCTTTGATCAGTTCTCACAGGCTATCTCTGTGGGATTTAAGCAAATGTCATTTCTTGTAAATTTTGACCCTGGCAGGTGTGCTACTCCACTTTTCCAGGATGGAACCTTGGAAAAGATAAGAAAAACAAGCAAACAATAAAGAAGAACAATTGTATGCATATGTAATAAACAGAGGCCTTTTTAATTACAGAAAGCAGTGTTAAACAGACATCAGTGACAGAAAGTTCTACTGGTGACAGAATGACAGAATGATATAATGATAGAAAGTTCCACTTTGTAAACAAGCCAGAAACAAATGAACAAATAGCTATTTAAAATTTATATCAGTGAAAAAGCCTGTGTAAACATTGCACCATCAAGCAAGATTAGATTGCGTAGTTCTGTATTTATGTAACTTTGGCTGAAAACAAGAAACATGCAGTAGGCAGTAGGATAGATTTGTTATGACTGCAGAAGGAAGAAAGATGCACTTAAGCTCTAATATTTTTATACTCTTTTAAATTCAAAAGAAGTTCTTAGCTCAGTTTCTAGATTTTTTTTTTTCAGTTATTTTTAAAGGGAAAAAAAAAAGTACCTCATAAAAAATATTTTCCATTTCCATGAAAAACGGAATGTGGATTGTTTCCATTTCTGATTAAAAAAAAAAAAAAAGAGAGAGAGAAAAAAGAGAAAAAAGAGAAAAAAAGAAAATAAAAAGAAAGAAAGAAAGAAAGAAAGAAAGAAAGAAAGAAAGAAAGAAAGAAAGAAAGAAAGAAAGAAAGAAAGAAAGA
>CM021765.1:105714980-105727811 GCA_011076525.1 Nettapus auritus | reverse complement strand
TCCTTCCTTCCTTCCTTCCTTCCTTCCTTCCTTCCTTCCTTCCTTCCTTCCTTCCTTCCTTCCTTCCTTCCTTCCTTCTTTCCTTCCTTCCTTCTTTCATTTCTGTAGAATATCTGAAGATATTCTACATACTATGGGTGTATATATGCTATATATTCCGTGGTTTTGTTTGTTTGTTTTGGTTTTTTGCTCTTTTAGTAATCTCATAGATTCAAGTCAAAATGTCTTTGAAGTGCTGATACTCAGGTTTTTGTATGGTTTTCTGTATGAAATTGTTTTCCCTGGACAATCAACAACATACAATCTTCATTTGAGGGTTGCATTGCAAATCATCCTACACAGTTTCCTGATTGTTACATCCTCTAGAAATCTCTGTTAAATATATATATATATATATATGAGTATTGATGAGTAGGCAGATAGTAGAAGAATAAAAAGTTTTTTTTTTTAATTTTACATCTGATCAAAAGAAAAAAGAAAAAGCCAGGGGACTGCATGTTGCAGCAGGGAAAACACAAGGCACCGGTGCTGTGGTAGTGTGGTAGGAAATCATACGTGGGATGCTGAGGTGAATACAATACAGAAAAAAACTGCCATTACTGTTGGCAATTTCCATCTGTCTCAATCTGGTCACTTGGTCAGGATAAATGGTAATAGAGCTAGAGATGATTTCTGCTGTAAAAAATCTATAGGATAGGACCATATATGAACCTTATTTTCCCCAGTGGGAGGGAGAGTGTGGTGAGAGAGTGGGAATGAAGGAACATGCTGATCCAGCTTACCAGGTTCAGACTTTTTAAAAAGTTTCGGAACCAGCCTCTTCTATATTCTATTAAGTTAAGCAGAATAAAAGACAGAAAGGTGATCGACTCCTCATGGAAATAAAAAAGTAAGGTCCTTTCCAACATTTGTTCTTTTACAACAGTTTACCTCTCTACTGCCTTCCTTCTTTTAAGGTCTGCTTGTTAGTCACCCTGCAAAAAGTGCCAATATGTTCTGGAAAATGTTTAACTTATTTCAATTTCCCATAAGAATCTTCTCTGTAATAATCCTCCCCCTTGATATTCTGCCATAAAAGTGTACAGATTTTTTTTTTTTTTTTTTTTTTTTTTTTTCCAGACTCACAATAAAGATCTAAGATTCTGTGGATTGTCAGTGGCAACTGTTACGGAGACATTATAATTTGATTCATCTAACCTGAGGCAGATGAGAGGCTGGAGTCCTGCTTGTGTTATTTGTTGTAGGCAGGTCCATTAGTTCTTGAAATTTTCTGGCAGGTTAATAAACTGAAAGAAAAAAAATATAATTCATAATTATAATTTATGATATAATTTATAATGTATCATAATTATAATTTATAATTCAAGGCCATTTATAACACACCGATTGCACAAGAAGCAAAAAAATTTCAAGACACCTCCTCAAGAGATACACATTTTGTCAAAACTCTTTTGTCAAATTAGACATAATCAAAGTTCTCTTAAGTACTGTAGTGTTGTTTGTCACACTTTTTTTTTTTCTTTATTTCTTTTTTTTTTTCTTTTTTATTTTTTTTTTAATTTTGCATCACTGCTGAAGCCCAAATGCTTATTGAAATCCTTTTTCTAGTAAAGGTTGTTGCAAAAATTTGGTTAATTCACAAAGATCTGGGGTGAGATCTTTTATGCATATGAATCAGATAGTCTCTAATGGCTAACATTTGCCAAATTCAGGACAGAGACAAGGTCATCAAATGGTGATAGGCCCTTTGGTGTCTTTGACACTGACTTGGATGTGAAAGTTAGTTCCTGCCTCCTTGCACTTCCTTAGAGATTCAGTAAGGAAAAAGAATGAAAGGATTTGCTCATAGATTTTATTTTTTTTTTTTCCTGTTAGTTTACATACCATTATTGAAATACATAGTTTAACTGCAGTTATACTGCTTGACAATAGATAATCCATATTATGCACAACTCCTAACTTGTAAATAACTGACATCCTTCTGCAAGGTGCCTGACAAAGAATCCCCCTGAAAGACTCATGGACAAAAAGATGATCCAAAAGTATTTTATTCATTAATTTTAATGAGCTTTATTTTGAAATTCTCACTATAGCTTATAGTACTGTGTGAATTGCACAGTTGATTGCAGAAGTAACAAAATCTATTAAAATCACAGATGGATGCAGGTCACAGGCATAAGAGATGAATGACAAGAGTTTTGTTGTACTGTTCCAAGGGCTGGTATTTGCATTGCCATGTGTATGAAAATACTGACCTGTCACAAAAAAAAAAAAAAAAAAAAAAAAAAAAGAGAGAGAGACTAAAAATCCTAAGGCTGAGAAGGCACCTGAAAGAATCTGTATATTTAATAATTAATTTCAGCATTAGGGATGAAAAAGTGTTATTACAAGAACACTTGCCACTCTATCCCTGCCTATTTTCCATATATCGTTTATATTGTTTAGACAATAAAACATGGTTTGTAGTATTGTAGTATTCTTATATTTATTTTGTGCTATGACATTGTGAATATGGCCAGAAATATAAATTAAGATTTAAGAAAATTTGTTCCTGTACTCTCAATATTATTTTCTTTACAGGCAAGATCTGTGTTAAAATGACCAACAGAAAGGAATATGGTCAGTAGTACTAGCACACAATAGCACCTTAGTGTTCTTATCTGTGAATATAAGTCCTGTAAACAGAATGACAGAGGTATTTTATCTTTTCTTGAGTTGCTACCATAACTCAGAAGTTATAAACTACAGATGTATTTTTTTTAATTGTCACACTTTGCTGTTAAGGAGACTGTTAAGGAAGTTAATATAGTTTGTATTGGTTTGTTTTTAACCATGGTCTCTCTCTGTTTCTGAAAAAAAAATGCAAATATTTTCTTGATTGTTTTCTTAAACACTTTAAGAGAACGGAGCACAATTTGAACTAGTCTGTTTTTAATGTTTCCACTGGTGATTGAACAGATAGATTTAATGATTGTTACTTAATTCCAATAAGAGTTAAGTAAAAATTATTTTTGCAAATGCAGCATTGCAAACTCTGTCAAATAAAACTTTGTATAATTCAGTGTATACAATATAAAATAATCCTACTTAGTCATTGGAATGACTGAACAGAATAATTATTTTGGCAGATAGAAATTGAATAATAACACAATACTTAAGTAGTACTTGGCAAATATTAAGTAACCCTATTGACATGCGATTATTGCTCTATTTTATTTATTTATTTATTTATTTTCCATGAAGAAATTGCTAAGCAGTGTTTCAGAAGCATTTATATTTTGGCACTGGTCTTGAACTGTGGATTAGTTACCATAGCAAATAGCTGATAGCTTCATAAGTTTAAACAGTTATACTAATAAATGGGATAATGATAATTAAATGCTATTGGTTGCTACAGATCAAGATTCTGCTTTGTTTGCTTATACATTTTTGTTTATACAATAACCCAATAAGATATGAGAACTTGTTACTTTAAAGGTTTCAGAATATCATTCTTGGTTAATTAGAGCTTTACATATATATATTAATTTGGCTAATAAAGAAAACTGTAATGTTGGAGTTACTCCCATCAATTTATCAAGGAAATATGTGTGAAGTTTATTCAGTTCAAGAGCTATGATTTTCACATTTTAAGGTGAGTTGCTACTGAAGAAATTATCCCTATTTTCTATTTTTGTCAAATGGACTTGTTCTCTTTTTTGCACCACAGGTAGGAGATTCAGAACTGAAGGATTATAAAGAAAAAAGTCTGAGCTCTTAAATGGCATGGAGAAGTGTCACCAATGTGATAGGAAATGAAAGGAAATTATTACGAGTAAAAAGAAACTGGGGGGGGGGGCGGGGAGGGTCATGTGTGATAAAATTTGAAAGATTGTCCAAAAGATTGCAATTTAACATGCCTAAAACACTTTATCTAACAATTATCTCTACAAATGAAATGTAAAAGTATATGCTTTGTCATGTATTCCTTGAATTTTGGGAATGTCCCAACTGTGTATCACTATAATATTTATCATACAAGGGATGAGTTATTTGATTTTTCCAAAATAGAGCTGCAAGCAGGTTTTCACTTCTGTATGCTTGCTGTCATTGTGACCACCTACTGATGATGAATAGTTCTGATCTGAAGTGGCAGAGTCATTAAAATCAAAGATGTTTTGGTTGACTGCTTCTGCTCTAAAAAGCATCCACATATGTGCATTTTATTCGAGTACATATATTAGATTCACACATATAATTTCCAATATAAAAACTTTGTCTGGATAGGTTAAGGCAGTTGAAGAACTAAATAGCTGTGCTGGAAAAAGGCAACTATTTGAAACAGATTGAATAGTATCCCAAACACTTTGCCCCTTGGGCCAGTTTTTGACTATCTCCTGGTAGATATAATAATAATAATAATAATAATAATAATAATAATAATAATAATAATTCTGTGGCAAATTTAATACAAAGTTCTTTTGATATATCACAATTATAGAAACATCTGTGCTAAACAACATTCTAGAAATACAGTGTGATTTCATACTGCTAGGTCTATAATTCATTGGTATGTCTAAAATTTTTTTGATTTATGAGAAGATAATTGTAAGAGGAAATGTAAAATTATCACTCACTGAAAATGTATGCATTCTTAAAAAAATATTTTGTTTCAAAACTCATCATTTTTTCAACTTGATTAATGAAGATATCAGTACCACTAGTAAGATATTAGTATCACTAACCACACTTGTCACTGTCATGACTTTCTAATGGGAAGTCCCAAGACCAGTGACCAGGATCATGAGGTCCACCTAGCTCATATAAAAAGCTTGCTCTACAAATCTCATCTGACTTCCAGACATTTGGATGGACACTTTTATCTCCATGATGGCTTACTGTCATAAGTGTATTGTAGGTAGTCAGGGTCTGGCAGCTGGAAGATACCACGCTGTACGGAAAGATAGAGCCGCTCCCTTGATAGACAGTGGCATGTGGTTTGTGGTGTGGGCGGGCGGAAGTGGCGCTGCAAGCCTAAGCTATGTAACACCATGTGACCCACCAATAAATGCCATTTGCCATCCACCATATTGGTGTCTGTGAGCTGGTGGCCCGAGCGGCCTGGGGTTGGTCGCCGTGCCGTTCCTGAACCAGGTCACCACTGCCGTAGAAGGCAACAGTATATATGGACTGCAGAAAGGTTGCCACCAAGACCCATGGATGCTTGGGATTTTTACAGTCTGAGGTGGGTCCCCACACACAAGGTGAAGTTTTCTGTTCCAAAAGAAACTTGCTCAGCTATCCTTGACATTTCTGGAAAGGAAGTGATACGCACTTTGGTCTCAAACCCTGTTCCTAGGACACCCCTGAATTATACAGTAGATGTAGACAATGTGAATAAGTGTCTCCCTGAAGGAAGAAGAAAGGAATTATCTGAGCAGTGATAACTCCTGTGAAATTGAACTGGCTGTTTCTAACAATCATTTTCAGATTTATTGCATTTGTGAAGGTTGTATAACAAGGGAGTTTTAACAACAGCATTACTAAGAGTTATGTGAGGGTAAGATTGCACCATCATCTGGAAATGAGAAAATGTTTTTGTGAATATTGAATTTGCTGTCTTTGTGCCAATGTGAAAACTTTATTTATTTATTTATTTATTTATTTATTTATTTTTAATGATTAAAATAAGCCTATCAGTTTGTGAAACTGATGAAGATAAATCTGATCTGTGCTGTCACAGTTAATGCCTATAAATCTGCAAGTACTTTTTTCAAAGATAAAAAAATATGTTAAGTTTTCTGAAATCCAATATAAAAAATCTTTGTTTATATGTATGGCATATATCCACCAGGAGAAAAGAAATACAATATTAGTGTTTGACTTGTATGTAAAGATTCAGAACAATGGGTAGTTTGTTCTAGAGATTTATTTTCTAAGAGTAAAATAAATAAATAAAATAATTAATTAATTAAGAAGAAGAAGTAAACAAACAAAAACAATGTATAACTTGGGTACCTCAAAAAGATTTGACACAGTTTTTCTTTTTCACTGAAGTGTCATGTGCAATACAAAATCCTGAAATATTGGCTAGATTTTTTTCTTCTAGGAAATGTTAGTCAAAATGGCAGAATTTTCTAAATATGGAAAGTCTCCTGTTGATTACTTGTGATTGCAGGTCAAAAAGATAGTCCCTTTTTTATTTTTTGATAACTGAAAAGACTATTTGCTACAGGGTACTTTCAAATATGAGCTTGATTGTAGTGCAATTATATAGTGTTGTATGCTGTACTATCATCAACCAATCTCTTGAGGAACCTGAACATTTCTAATGTAAGCATGATTTTATGGTATAGAGAAGAAATTATTATGTGGCAAAGGAATCTCATATTCTTATCACCACATCGGTCTTTCAGAAAGTCAAGGATTATGCACAGTAGAAAGAAGAAATCTACTTCTAGAAAGATGGATAATAAAAGGTATTATTACCAAAGTTATAAATAAGTGTGTAAATGGCATTCTGTTTCCTAAATGTATATTGTTTTCCTGTGTACTAGCAGGATGGACAGGTTGCAGTTCAGGGTGAATCTTTTGACATGAGCAAAATTAATAATCAGGTACTGAGGCCCTTCTGTTTTTGAATCTGCCCTGTTATGAGTATTTACCTACTTTTTGTTCCATTATTGTCTCTGCATTCCCTTTTCCTCTTTCTTCTTTATAGTCTTTAAGTTCCTTGGTGTAGAAACTGTGTATTTCTTTGTGTTTGTTCAGTTCTTATGCCCAGATCTTTGTCTGTATCCTTAAATGTATTCCTAACATGGTAATTGTAACACATTTGTCTGATAACCTTAGTGAAGCATAGTGAATTTTATATATGTGAAAGTACAAGGTTTCATGCAAACTGCAATGACTAAAGTTAACTGAAAAGTTGTTCTTTTTACACCAACTTATTTCAGTTTATCTGACAATAATTTCACTAATAATACCAATAATAATATTAAATTTAGGAAAAATACTTCTGAATTGTCTTTGGGTAGTATCAGAACATATTCTCTGGTGATGGCTTCAATGGGATACTATGGATTATCTACAGACAGTTTAAGTGTCTGAAAAAAAAGAAACTACTACTTAAGAGTATTTTATTGGTAATTGCACTGAAGCAAAAAACATGTTTCAAATTCTAGACGTTCTATTTTGGTCAGTGCAATGCTATAAAGGTATTTAATGAAGCAGCTGTATAAGGTATAAAACAACACAAATGTAAGTGCCTGAAGCAAATCAGTAACGCAATTACAATTCTTTTATTTCAGATTGCCTTTCCGACTGAATGTATTAACTGTAACTCATCTTTCCACCAAGCCATTTTAGCTTTCCTTCTTTCAATGAAGCAATACTTGAGTTCTCTAAGTGAAATCAGAAATTGTCATACTTTGGCAGAGAAACTGGTGCAAAAACCATACCTGATATTGAAGAAAAAATCTGAGCTTAATGTATTTTCAAAATTGGTTAAGAACACTTCATCCCTGTGAAAATAATTTCTGTGTATTACTGCTAATGCTGCCAAGGTAAGTGCTGTCTTGGGCCACTGCCATCTAATCACCATTCACTTGTTCCAGTCTGAGTTAAAAATTCAAATGTATCAATAAAGAAAAAATTAAAAAGAGATTATAAAAATTACAGAATTTATCTCTCCCTGCTGGGAACATTAAATGTATTATATTGAAATCAACATATGAAAATGCAGATTCTGGGCCCATCAGTCCAATGCAGAGAAATTCTATTAATGTATGATATGGCTGGAGGGTACTTTTTGTGGATCTCTAATAGCATATTTCAATGTAGGTTTTCTGGACACCTTTACGTAAATAGGATAGGAAGAAAATAACTTATTCTTTGAGTGGCAAAACCTGTATCTGCCTTTATTGACTGAAATCATTCTTTAAAATCCGTGTGGAAACTTAAGTTATCAATATTTCAGAAACTGAGTTAGAACAAAGGTCACTTTCAAAATAAAAGTAAATGCAGATGTTATGCATTATGTCTGGTGTTTATAAAGCCAGAGTCAATAAACATGCAGCTCACTGCTGAAATTCAAGCTTTTGTGGAAGTGTTTTCCTATCAGCTTTGAAAATCCCAAATTATAGATTATTTACAAGATTTTAGACTGACAACAAATACTTAACCAAGACTTAGTAGCACATTAATGTCTAAATTTTCTTCTCGTAAGATTTTATGTAATATCAATATGTGTACAGGCAATAATTAGAAAATTACCAAAAAGCATTGAATGAATGTTCTAAATTAATAAAACACCTTCCATCAGGTGTTTACCTGGAAAGGCTGAAATCTTCCTAATATGTGGAAAAACTGACAGCACTCATTAATCTGAATTTAAACTTGATTAAACTTGAATTAGAAAGGATATACAATGTAAATTAGAACACTAATTAATTAACATTCCCTTAGACCTTAGCATATAGTTTAAGGAGGAATTGTGTGTCTTCCCCGCCCCCCCCCCCCCCCCATATTACTTATGTAAATCGGAACTATATTTTCTCTTTTTGAAGTGGCATGACAGGTTTTTGTGACCTGCTACTATATGACTTGGGAAACCAATGAGAAACAATGCCTTCTTTCATAACTTCTATTTTTATGGGGTCATTCTGAAAGAATAAGAAAATACAGGGACTGTGGAAGGGAGGCTGCTGTGGGGGAAGCTGAGAAGAAATAATAAATGTGTAAAAGCAGCCTGAATTTAATACTATATTTTGAAATGCAGAGAAACAGAGGAAGTAAGCCTGACTCTCTCTTTTCCTTTGTCTTTTCCTTCCTTAAGCCTGAACATACTCTCTAGTCTCTTGTGCACTGGAATAAGACAGAAAAAGTTATAGACTTTCCCAGGGTTAACAAATGCATATGGGGACACAGTGGGGACAGCCATGGAGCTGAGACTGTGGTGTAGAACAAAACCATTTGTTTTATTATTTTATTATTATTATTTATTTATTTATCATAGAGAAAATGAGAATCGAAGGTGAGGAATGTATGTTTTGGAGCAGTGCACAAAATCTTTGATAAGCTGTGAAGAGGAATTTGAAATAAAGACAGAGAAGCCTGGACTTATTCTCCCATCACCTCACTCTTTTGGCAATAGGGCTGTGAAGCCATTGGGACTAAGCCTAGGAGCTGGGTGAGGGCCAACTGTGCCCACAGATGATACATTACATCCAGTGTTTGCAGCCATGGAGCAAAAGACCTGGCTCTCAGAGATAAACAGAACTGCCCACAAATTCCTCTGTGCACTCTCCACCTCAGAAGCCTTTCCTTTAAGTTTTTCTAATACTGTTTGGGTTATTGTGTGGGCTCTTTACTTTTAGAGAGACTATTTTTAGGGAAATTATTTAGAAATAACAGCTCTGGATGCTTTGCCTCACTATAGTGGTAGGAATAGTAATAGCTTTTGTCCATGTTCACCATGTTTTAAGCAGCACATGGGAGCTAGATTCATTGCTCCATTGCTCCTCCCCATTGATTTTAGCCTTTGCCATATTGCTACTTCTTCAGCCAGAAACAAACAGATGTTTAAATTGCAGAAGAGAAAATGTCTATACATGACATGAGTCACAGAATTCCTTGTTCTTTCTGTTTTTGTTGTTGTTGTTGTTGTTTCTGTCTATTTTGTTGTTCTTTTTGAATATACATGTACTAGAGCTTGTGATTAATAGAAAGGTAGGGTAATTAGGGCTATGCCATTGTCATACCAATGGTTTTATTTTATTCATCATGTGCCACTGTTTGTATGTATCATTTGTTCTCAGAGTATTATAAGTCTGAATTAAACTTATTTAAAGCAAGGTTAAACTACAGAAGATATATTTATTGGAGATTAAATTTTACTAAACCAAAAGCTTGGCTCACTGATATAGCTTTAGAGTAATTGCTTCTGTCTAGGGTGATTACAATTAATGACTTCAAACTAGCTAGAAACACCACCAACCTCTAGATGATATTAATGATCAAGTAGAAAGTATAGCTTCATCATTTAAGTCCTTCATGACAATAGCTTTCACTGTTGAATCCTTCCAACTTTAGATGCAATAGCAAAATTCTCACAGCTTCATCAAGAACAGAGGTAGGTCTTTCTTGTAATGAGTTTTTCATGCAAAAGACTGATAGACCTGTTGGCTCCATCAGACCTAAAATGCAAACTTGAAATGAGTCCTTTTTATAGCCTTTAAATAGGAAAATGAACTAAACAATCTTTAAATTTGTTGCACTATTGAGACATTGAATAAATATGCAATAAGTGAGAAATTTACAATAGGATGCATCAACAGATTTCCTCTCATGGAATCAATCCAGTATATGAAACACAATTATTAACTTTTTAACTTATTTTTAAAAAAGACAGATAAAATATTAATCGGAAAATCAGAATGAAAAATGGCAGGCTGATATTTTGAAGATAAAAGTGTGATTCTGTTTTTTAAAAGTAGAGTACTACCTGTAGTGAGAATGCAGGAGTCTCAGGACAATGAGAAAGAGGTGACACCATACACTTCACTCTCATTTTACAAAGTAAAGAACTTCATCATGATTGAAGAAATCCAGGGTTTTGTAAAATGTGTTTGTGCATTGGCTTTGGAGCTGTAAGAGAGCTCTAATGACTGCATTCAGTTTCATGCAGGTGTAAGCAAGGCAGAAGGCAAGTGTAAGGTACACTTATTTCATGAAAAAGGCTGTGAAGTTTCTCATACTACATTTTCTAAAGGAGCAGTCAAAAGTATTAAAGATAAAATCATATGATAAAGGACCAAGTGTTAATGAACAAGAAATTGCTTTCTGTGTGAGTTCTTATACCTTGTTTAATAATGTAACATAAAAGTATCTTCCAGACATACACTAACTAATGGGTTTAACAAAATTAGTTGCAGTCTGTATTATCTTTCCATCTCTTCTTGGGAAATAAACAGCATGCCATAACATTCACATTTTTGTTCTTTTGTTTGTTTGTTTGTTTGCATATTTTGCATATTTATTTATTTATTTATTTATTGTTATCCCTGTATTAGAGAAGTCAAATTAAAGAAGTTCATCTTGCATCTGAAACATAAAATATTATGATCAGCTGCAGATTCTTTCCATGGTCAGAAATGGTGAAAAAGGACTGTCTTTTGCAGTGACTCTCTTCAGCTTAACATTAAAATGTTTTATTTGTATTTTAAGTTGCCATTTTCCTATCTTTTTATTTATGTAACATAACAAAACTCTTAGTATTTGTGTACCTTCCACACTTAAAAGTCAGGTAGCATTCTTTTCTTTCATAATTAGGAGAAAAAACAGTTTGTTAGTATCATATGCTCTTATGTCAATTTTATAACATATAAACCCTCTTAATGCAGCTAAATCTGGTGCCGCCTGATTATATATACCTAACCAAAGACAAACATCAACTATTGCCATTATACAGGTGCCCATGAAACAGAAAAACTTCTACTCATTTAGTTTTCTACTCATTAACTTATATATTTTTTTTTTCATCTCTATCTCCTAACATAACCAACAAGATAATGCTGAAAAAATTTTACTATGGGTGTACTACATAAAAGCAAATAAAGGGCCAAATGAAGGAACCAAAATGAAGTAAAAAGCCTAAATCTACTTGGCTTATTCAGATCCTTCAGATTTCTGCTAGAAATGGGACAGGACACAGTCCTCCTAAATTTTATTGGAAAGGTTTTGAAAATTTACCGGAGGGTTATCAGACAAGCACCTACTTTTCATATCAGGATAATTTACACAAAATAATGTGTGCAGTGGTAGATTTTCTTCTTCTTCTTCTTCTTCTTCTTCTTATTTTCTGTTTGATTGGTTGTGTTTTTTTAATGATTTTTCTTTACAATAAAAATTATACAAAGACAAAAATATGGCACCCATAAAATAACTTACTCCTTACAGTTAACATTTCAAACTGCAAAGCTTATATGCATTCTTTTGGATGCAAATTTTCATATTTATTCTGAATATTTAAAAAATCCATGTAATTTGATCTCTCAAAGTAAAATCAAAACAGGTACATCTGAAACATTTTAGCTCACAAAATCATATTGCTAAGATAGGTTTATATGTGTGTGAACATAACTGGATAAATTCTCCATGTAACTTCTAATATACATTCTATTGTACCTATGAAATTCATTGACATATTTAATGCTGAATCCATAAAGTAGGACATCACATCTGAACATTAAAATTTTGGGGGGAATTTGATGGCTTATCTTTATCGCTAAAAATTAATACGCAAAATTTTTATTTATATAGTTTCATACATGTAAAGGTAAGTAAACATGCTGTACTGGGTCTGGCTGGGATGGAGTTAACTTTCCCTGCAGTGACACAAACAGTGCTGTGCTCTGCACTTCTAGCTCAAACAGCACTGGTATCACACTGATGTTTTGTCTATTGCTTAGTAGTGCTGGCACAGTCTCCAGAATCTTTCCTGTAGGCTGGGGGTGGGCAACAAGTGGAGAGGGAACATGACCAGGGCAGCTGACGTAAACCAACCAAAAGGATGTTTCACAGCATGTGGTGTCACACTCAGCAATAAAAAGCGGGAAAGGGGAAGGAGAAAGGGGGTGTGGGGGGTGTCTTGTTATGAAGATGTCTGACGTCTGTTCTCGCAGACAACTGCGACACATATTGAGGCCCTGCTTCCGAGGACTTGGCCAAACATCTCTTGTTGATGGGAAGTGGATTTTTTTTTATTTATTATTCTGTGTCCACTCTTTTTCTTTCTTTTTCTTTCTCTTTCTTTCTTTCTTTCTTTCTTTCTTTCTTTCTTTCTTTCTTTCT
>CM021765.1:105700022-105714970 GCA_011076525.1 Nettapus auritus | reverse complement strand
TCTTTCTTTCTTTCTTTCTTTCTTTCTTTCTTTCTTTCTTTCTTTCTTTCTTTCTTTCTTTCTTTCTTTCTTTCCTTCTTTCCTTCTTTCCTTCTTTCCTTCTTTCCTTCTTTCTTTCTTTTTTCTTCCTTTCTTTTTCTTTAAAATTATTGCTACCAGCAAAAATATTAGGATGTCCTTCTGAGTTAGAAAGAAATGAAAAAGAGAAGTGACTTTGTATAGATCTAGATGGGATCGCTTTTTCCAAAAAAATAGGTATATATAGTAATGATCTGAATGAAGCACTGCAGGAAAACGTCATAAATTTTAAAATGGAAATAATTTTTTACACTGTTTCATTAGTTTTTCTTGAATTTTTTTACATATAAATTTACTGAAAAATAATTTAGGAAGGTCTGTGTACCAGTTCTTAAAATAACATCTTTCTATATTAAATAGATCCACACAAATTATTATTATTTTTTTCCTAGTAAAATCCTGTTGCTTAAATGTTAAACTCAATTATAAATTTGCCATGGTTGGACAGGGAAAAAATGAAGTAATTGTCTAGATTTTTGTTCCACTTTTATATTCGTGTTAGTACTCAGAGGATCTAACTAGTTATGAGGAAAATAAATATGTTGAAGTGTATATTTCACTAAACTGTAATAAATAATCAAAATGATGACAGAATTTGCTTTCATGTATGTGTATATATATAAATGATCTGGTTTTATTTTATCTGTTTTATCTTGTCATGAGGTTCTATTGCCTTAGGCAGTTCCTAAACTATGCGTATAGAATGTTAATTTTCAGAGGAAAAATAGAGTCCTTAGAGCAAGATTTGTAAGAAGATCACTTCCTAGCTCTGTAGCATATTATTCTTGTAACTAGCTACTTAAGTGCATCTACTGTCATAATTGTGGCTTAACTTGAACATATTTTGCGTCTCAGTACCAGTCTTCACACAGCAGTACATCCATAGTGTCTGTATATAGATATCTCACAGTGACTCAACACCTTTTCTGTAAATGATGACAAAACTTTCACATCCTTATCTTTACCTCACCCACTGTATGGTGTTTCTTTGGTGAAGTTTTGAAAAAGTGATTTCTAAAAAAAATCTTGTTTAATTTTCTTTTTCTTCAATATTTAACAGTGTATGCCCTTAACAGACAAATAAGCATTATTATTCTAGAACACAGAAATAGTGCTCTGATCTGAATTGTAAAAGAGATAGGATCTGCTTTGACTGGAGAGTCAAAAAATTGTGATGCCCACAATTGAGAATAAACTATACAACTTACACATTGCTTTATAAGAAGTGACAAATTAAAACTTTCTTTTAAGAGAGGAATGTTTCCTCTCTTGTAAATTTACAAATTTATGCAAAGAGAAATCCATAGCAGTTACACACAATAGGAAGATCCCAGCTTTGCTCTGTACCCTAGAGAGTTGAAAGAGCAAGAAAATGAAGTTGTTGCAGGCTTGATTTGAAAATGAACTTTTTTTTTTTTCAGGAAAAATAAATAAATAAAAATAAATAAATAAATAATAATAATAATAATAAAATTAAGCCTAATTTCCAAATGACTATCATTCTGTGGATGAAAACAAAGTTCAGTGGTAACACTTCTTTGAGAATACCAAAATTGATTATATACGTTTTAAATTGGATTCCAATAAAATGCATAGTGAATGTTCCTAAATTCCTACACAGTGTTTGAGAAAGGCCAAAGGTGAGAAAGGACAGGCAAGGGAAAACTTGTTCAGATTCTCAGAATCTGCTCAGAATCTGCAGAATCTCCTCTGAAAGAAAGAATTTTCTTCAAGAAAAATGTTGCACATGAAACATAAGAGAAGCAATTAAATTTTAAAAAATTGCTACTTGCTTGGTTGAGAATACTGCTCTCTGTGGAAATAGTATTATGCTCCTCTTCCTATTCTATCTTCCTGTGAAAGAAAATATATTTTGTTTCTTTGTCAAAGTGTTCAGGTCAAAGCTGACAGTCAAAGAATTAAGGTATTTTGAAGGCATTGGTGTCCATCAGTTCTGGTCAGTCTTTAAGCACTGCCTTCTAAAAGCACAAGATCAGGCAATTCCAAAATATTAGAAGTCAGGCATGTGGGGCAGAAGGCTGGCCTGTCTGACCAGTGATCTTCTATTGGAGCTCAGGCAAAAAAAAAAGAAACTGTACGGCTGCTGGAAGGAGGATCAGGTCACGAGGAAGGAATACAAGTTCATGTTTGTAGGGAGAAAATAGAAAATTCGTGTGGCCAAAGCCCAGCTAGAGTTGAAGCTAGCCATGTCTGTGGGAGACAATAAAAAAGTGTTTTTTTTTTTTTTTTTTTTTTTTTTAATAAGTGAACAGAAAAAGGAGAACCAAAGAAAACATAGGTCCGCTGCTTGATGGGGAAGGTCAACTCACAGACAATGAAACAGGCAAAGCAGAGATGTTTAATGCCTTCTTCACCTCTGCCTTCAACACTGATGATGGGCTTCGGGACCCAGGGTGCCCTGAGCTGGAGGACCATGACGGTGGGAATGACAAACTCCCAGCTGACCCTGAATGTGTGCAGGATTTGCTGCTCCACCTGGATCCATACAAGTCCATGAGTCTGGATGGGATTCATCCCAGGGTGCTCAGAGAGCTGGCTGACATCCTCACAGGACCTCTCTCAATTATTTTTCAGTGATCTTGGGAATCTGGAGAGGTCCCAGTAGACTGGAAGCTGGCAAATGTTGTGCCAATTTTCAAGAAGGGTAAGAAAGAAGACCCTAGCAATTACAGGCCTGTCAATCTCATGTCAGTGCCTGGTAAAATTATGGAGAAGATGATTCTTGGAGTTATTGAAGTGCACCTGGGGGACAATGCAGTCATTGGTCCCAGCCAACATGGGTTCGTTTTGGACTTCAGCAAGGCTTTTGACATGGTTTACCAAAGGATCCTACTGGACAAAATGTCCAGCATACTACTTAACAAAAACATCATACGATGGGTGATCAATTGGCTGACGGGCAGGGCTCAAAGGGTTGTGGTAAATGGGGCCACATCTGGCTGGTGGGTGGTCACTAGTGGGGTCCCTCAAGGCTCCATTTTAGGGCCAGTTCCCTTCAATGTTTTTATAAATGATTTGGATGTAGGACTAGAAGGTGTTTTGAGCAAATTTGCCGATGACACCAAACTTGGAGGGGCTGTGGACTCGGATGAGGGTGGATAGGCCTTACAGAGAGATCTGGACAGGTTGGAGAGCTGGGTGATCACCAACCACATGAAGTTTCACAAAAGCAAGTGCCGAGTGCTTCATGTGGGATGGGGCAACCCTGGCTATATGTACAGATTGGGCGATGAGACACCGGAGAGCAGCCCCACAGAGAGGGATCTGGGGGTTTTGTTTGCAAGTTGAATATGAGCCAGCAGTGTACCTTGGAGGCCAGGAGGGCCAACCGTATCTTGAGATGCATCAAGCACGGCATTGCTAGTCAGTTGAGTGAACTGATTGCCCCGCTCTACTCCGTTCTGGTGCAGCCTCACCTGTAGTACCGTGTGCAGTTCTGGGCACCACAGTACATAAAGGACATTCAACTGTTGGAGAGTGTCCAGAGGAGGGCGACGAAGATGGTGAAGGACCGAGAGGGGAAGACATATGAGGAGAGGCTGAGTTGTAGACCTCATCACGGTCTACAACTTCCTCACACGTGGGAGTGGAGGGGCAGGTGACCTTTTCTCTGTAATCACCAGTGATAGAACCCACAGGAATGGTGTTAAGCTGAGGCAGGGGAAGTTTAGGCTGGACATTGGGAAGAGGTTCTTTACGGAGAGGGTGGTTGCGCACTGGAACAGGCTCCCCAGTGAAGCAGTCACTACACCAAACCTGTCTGAATTTAAGAAGCGATTGGACTATGCACTTAGTCACATGGTATAAAATTTTGGGTAGACCTGTGCAGTGCCAGGAATTGGACATGATGATCATTATGGGTCCCTTCTAACTCGGGATATTCTATAATTCTATGATTCCATGATTCTATAATTCTAATTAATTTTGCATTATGAAAAATCCGTCAGTTACATTGACACCCCTATTATCCTAATCATAGAAGGTTAACAGATAACATCTATAGACAATTATTCAAAATGAAATTTGGTGAAATGAACGAAGAGAAACTTCTCACTTCTTCCTTCCTTAGACAGAAACCTGCAGTCATGTGTATGAGATCCTTGCAGTGTTAACTTCTTAAGTAATTGCTTATTATTGGAGAGTGTGATTGTGTTTATTTATTATTCAGATTCTGGAAAAGTAAATTCTTGTACTCAAGGTTACCAGCCATGGTCCAAAAACCATCACATTAATTTAGTTCAAATCATTTGAGTAAACAAGGACAGTGTGATTTGGCTTTCAAGATTGGATTATTTTGTGTCTTTTCTAACACATTACAATCAGAGGATAATAGAGCACCCCAGCTTGGAAGGGACCTCAAAAGACCATCTGGTCAAGCCCTTCATAAGAAAAAAAAAAAAAAAAAAAAAAAAAAGAGCCTTCAGTGACATGGACTCCAATACATACATAAATGGGGATGTTGCTCCAGTGATTATTCTCACTGTAAAAATATATACATATATATACATATGTATGTATATATTATATCAAGACAAAACCTGTCCTGGTGCAGCTTGTACCCATTGCCTCTTTTCTCCATGTAGCTCCTTGTGAAGAGAGAGGCTCTATACTCTCTTTAGCCACGAAGTAATGGAATACTGTTATGCTGTCAAGATATGGTGATGCTTGCTTGTGCTGTTTGAAACAAGTGGTATTACAGGATCTCACATTTTAACTGGAGCACAAGAGTGATTTTGCCCAGGGAAGTGGTTGAGGGAAGTGACCTCCCATCCCTGGAGGTCTTTCAAAGTCATTTAGAGGTAGAGCTTAGTGATATGGTTTAGTGGAGGACTTGTTAGAACTTAGGTCAGAGGATGGACTAGATGATGTTGGAGGTCTCTTCCAACCTAGATGATTCTATGATTCTGTGATTCTCTAGTGAGTAAAAAGTTGGAAGGGGAGGAAAAAATAGGAGAGGGTGAAAATGCTGTGAGATTGAATATTGCTCAGGAAGTGAAAGAAAAGAGTTTGAAAATTATTTGTTTGGAAGAAAACTGTAGTAGCATAGTATTTAGACTAAGGACATGTTCATTAGAATTACGTCTGTGGATGAGATAAAAAGGAGAAACAGAAGAAACAGAAGTTTATGACAGTGTATAGATCTTCTATAGTAAACTAAAGAAGACACTGGTGAAGTGGTAAGAAGATGTTATTTATTATTATTGTTATTATTATTATTATTATTATTATTATTATTATTTGAATTAGGAAGAGTTAGACCACAGAAGTAGCTCTTTGTTTATAGTCTTACTGAAGTCAGTTTGGATTGACTGGAAAAAGATGGAAACCACTCTGAAAAGAATCAAGCCAATAAAATGACTCAATTTCAGAAATGAAGATAACAGTTTAGATACTTTTTAAGGCAGGTATGGATTAGGATAAAGGATTTTCTAAAAGGGATTGAGTACAAGAGTTATAGTACAAGATAAGGTGAATGCTAGTGAGACGGTTAAGAGAGAAAGAAGGTGAAACGAGCAGAAAAATACAAGCTTACTTACCAATTTACTACAAAATAGAAACAAAAATAAAAATGTCAAAGAAAAAAAAACACACACACAATAAAATAAAATAAAATAAAATAAAATAAACAACAATGAAAAGCACCTGAATGTGATTGCCTTCACCCTGTGTTGAGATAATTTTTCCATTATGAGGTTAGCAATACAAAGAAATCTATGTCTTGGAGGTGACTCTTAAAAATTGTGATAAATTGTGAGCTTTAGTATAGCTAAGGATATAAAAAGCTAGGCCGGGTTCATTGTCTTATGTATTAAAGTACTCTTGTATTTGACTGAAGGATACTATCTACATCTCAGTTTTAGTTCAGAAATCTATTTATGAACTACACTTTCGGTTTTGGTTTTCATGACAGTAACCAGAATGTGATATAACTCTGTTGAAGAACAGGTTATATAGTTCAGGAGCTTAACTTGGTATTAAGTATAGATTTCTTTACAAATGTGTGTCAGATATAGGTAGTTCTAAAACATGTTGCATTGCTGCTGCTGCTGCTGCTGCTGGCAGAGAAAATGGGATTCTTTTTTTTTCTTTTTTTTTTTTTTTTTTCTTTTTTTTTTTTTTAATTTAGTCATGTAATTTCCTTCTCATACTTCAGAGAAGACAGCAAGGCATATCCAGGAGCAAGAAACAGACTGAAGTGGGAAATCAATCAAACAATTTGATGAAATACTTAGTTGAATTGGAAAACTAAAATCCATAGATGTTTAGGAAATTGACCTTAATAACAGCCACTAGGGAGACATGTGCCATATTTATATGCACATTAACAAGACACTGTAAACCCGTTGGGGCACAGACCAAATACATCTGTAGCAGTCTGGTAAAGCATCTGTTCTTTGAACACTGTTGTGTATTGTTTTGTATTTCCAGGACTGATAGATACGTGTTAAATATGACATTCGATAAATGGATCATGACATTACTTTAGGAAATTCAAGTGAGTTGGAATGTGGAAGGGAGGTGCACCTTGGATGCATGTCCCAAAAGGCAGTAACAGCAGAGATGCGTTTTCATCTTTGTATTTGTTTTTATTTACAAATGAAAATTAAGTAAAGGGGCTGGGTGGAGAATTTTTTTTTTTTTTTCTGTATAATCCTGCAAAGTGTCACAGCATGAAAAATGACTGTGCCAATGTAAATACCATGTTAAATTAACAACCTTCAACCTTCCTGTCCTAGCTCCTACCCAAATTCTATTACCCCTTAAATCAACACTCAGCATCTGAAGTTCGTCTGTGACAAGAGATTCATCTGGCCAGCTTTAATATCTCACAGGCTGGTTAGGGAATAGTACTTCTATCCAGCAAGACAGAAGAGTTTGTCCCTGAAGTTCACAGGTGTTGGTTAGGTAGGCTAATAAGGCTATCAACAGTTGTGTTTGCCTCTAAGCCAGGCAGGCTGTGATTGTAAGGTTTCCAACAATTAGGATCTTGTGTTCTGGCTCTGCCTTTCTATGCTGTTGTGTAGCAAACATACCTGCACCCCACTTGGTAGGTAGGAATGAACAGGCTTTCCATGACAGTTTACTATAAGGTATATTTTTCATAGCTGCTGCTTTCTGCGCTATTACAGTTCTGTTTACATTGCCATTTTCTTAACTAACAAAAATTCTTGTGGAAAAAAAAAATGTGGAAACTGTTTCACCATTCACCTGTGCAAATTGCGTAAACTCAAAGTGTCTACAACTTGTTTCTTGATCTTATTAAGCATTTTAGGTTCACTTTGTACTGCTGAAAATGATAATTTGGAACCCAGTGACTGGACTGAGCAAATAGAATGAAAGATGTTTTTAGTTACTTTTTCATTAAAAAAAATAAAAAAATAAAAAAATCTGCTGAGACAAGAGACATGACCACTTTTCATTAATACTTGTTAAGCTCATTTTAATCTTTGGATTTCCATGATAATAGCTGCTTTTCCTCATCTGGGCATAGGGAAGATGCTCCTTATGAAGCTGTGCTACTAGTAGTAAATAATTCAAGATTTCATTTGCAGTGCAGAAGATAGCACTGAGTAGAGATCCCTGCAGTGACTTGTAGTAAGATGGTTCTGGAGTCCAAATATGAAATAACTTCTTTTTGGCTCTTCATATGACCCGTGGTTAACCCAGAGGTGGTGTTCCTCTCACACAGCTGTATGGCAGTCTCTGATATGTGCCATTGCTCTGTTCCAGACACATATGTTAGAGAAATTATTCGGATCAATTCTATTTCCTTCTGTAGGAAAGAGGGGGCTCACAGCCCACCCCATTTTTTTTTTTTTTAATTTTTTTTTTCAGTCATAAATATTGTTCTCAGCTATTAAAATTCAAAACCTCACAATTGCAAAGAATAACTAGTCCTTGTCCTTTGTATTTCCACAGACCTGCAAGTTTTGATCCTTTCTTGCCAGTACAAATAGGGGCACGTGTGTAAATGCAGATGCATGCAAGCACACACATGCACACACACATACAATCCACAGCTTTGCTTATCTCTGTGAAAAAATGCCTGCATATATCCATTAGTCAGATAAGGCAATATTCAAATTCACAAAGGACTATGAACTAGTTTATTTGTTTTTATAAGTGTTTTGCTGTATCTTACCTTTTGTTTTATATGTTTCTGGTGTTAAAGATATGCCCTAAATGAATCTTTGTCCAGAGGATTTTACATAGTAAAAGATGCACATTTTCTTAATTGTATACAGGAGTCTCAATGTTAATGCATCTCTCTGTAACAGATTTTAAAATGAGTCACTGAGCCATCAGTAGGACTCTTCACCAAATTGTCCATAAACAGTGCTAAACCAAAGTTATATCACACAAAATGAATTCCTGAAAGTCATCCATGGGTGGGGAAAAATGTTGCATGAATTCAGAATAACTAAACAAATGTTTTCCATTGTGAGTGGATTTGAGTGTTTTTGCAATCTGTAAGTTTTTAGTAAGTGTGTAAGTTTCTCCCCATCAGTATGCTGTGCCTAATCATTAGGAATAGCGTGCATAAGCCATAAAATTTTGTTTACTTGAAAACAACAATATTTTGGTCTCAGTTCCAATTAGACTGGGAAAAAATATATCTACATATATATTAATTTGGACTAATTTTATAAAATTGTGGTTCACCATACAGGAAACAGAGAAGCTCAGGAACTTAGAAGAGGCAGATTAAGCCAACTCTTTGTTAACCTATTCTATATAATCCAAAACTGCTCCAGAAATCTGTATTGCCAGTATTCAAATCTTGAATATCTGCTGCAGCTTTAGGGCTATTTCAGTAACTAACTTTAAAGAGTTTTGGATAAAGTCCTTCATTTTCATATCTAAGATTGAGATGCAGACTGCATGACCTGAAATTTTATCATAACGCTTTCATGTGTATTTTGAAGTATTTAATTAAGTTTTCAATTAATCATTATTTGAATGTTGGCCCTCCTGCAGCTGAAATATATTTGATTAAGAATTAGGCTGTGTTTAAACCTACATTAGTAAACGTGCATTAAGATTTTAATAAAAGCAAACTCCACAAGCATTGCATTTAGTCCCTGCACATGAGATGAAAATGAACATTCAGATTATGTGTCTCTATTTAGGACAGCTCCATTTCAATTTAGTTAAATTCAATTATATTTATGTTGAATCTAGTTTCATAATAATAATGTATCCAAAATGAACTGAATTCAAGAAGGATTCTTCTTTCTTCTTTGCATACATTGTATAATCATTCATACACATACTACATTATGTAGAATGGATTCTAACAAGGTATTTTTTCTAACAAAGAGCAATCTATATAATATGGAATTAGATGACCTTTAAGATCTCTTCCAACCCAAACCATTTACAATGAAGTTGTGATTTTTGCAGCTACAGTATCCATTCTCATTATTGACAAGCTTTGCAGTAAAATATCACACATTTATGGGAATGTCATATAATGAAAACGTGAGTATTTTAGTGTGTGCCAATTTCCCTCTTTGAGAACTTTCCTGAAGAAGGGATACCAGAAAGAATAAATAAATAAATAAATAAATAAGTTACTTTTTTTCAGATATTCTTTAAAATAATGTGAGAATTGCTTAAACCAAGAGCAAGTTAGAAACATAGAATCGTAGAATATCCCATGCTGGAAGGGACCCATAAGGGTCATAGAGTCTAACTCCTGGCACCACAGAGGTCTACCCAAAAATTCAGACCATGTGACTAAGTGCACAGTCCAGATGCTTCTTAAAGTCCAACAGGTTTGAAGGAGTAACTACTTCCCTGAGGAGCCTGTTCCAGTGTGCGACCACCCTCTTGGTGAAGAACCTCTTCCTGATGTTCAGCCTAACCTCCCCTGCCTCAGCTTGACATCATTCCCACGGGTACTACCACTGGTGACTAAAGAGAATAGATTGGCGCCTGCCCCTCCGCTCCCCCTTGTGAGGAAGTTGTAGATCGTGATGAGGTCCCTTCTCAGCCTCCTCTTTTCCAGGCTGAACAGGCCAAGCAACTTCAGCTGCTCCTCATATGTCTTCCCCTCTAGGCCCTTCACCATCTTTGCATTCCTTCTAAGTTTAGCCAGTCAAGTAAAGAAAAATAATGAAATTTAAGAACATACTTACGACAGGAAAATCTCCAGAGTTAACTAAAAGACTAATGTAAACTGAAGATAGGATAGTAC
Organism: Nettapus auritus; assembly: GCA_011076525.1. Taxonomy (NCBI): domain Eukaryota; kingdom Metazoa; phylum Chordata; class Aves; order Anseriformes; family Anatidae; genus Nettapus; species Nettapus auritus. Next base: position 105,704,670 of record CM021765.1, on the reverse strand, counting down.
ATAAAACCGAAGGCTTCTCTGTTTTTCATACAATTTTTGTTTCTGTACTTTTTTTCTTTTTTTTTTTCTTATAATGCCCTTTTTACAAAACTCCATGAAATTAGAAAAATCTGAGTCAAATGCTGTCAGCCATCAAGTTGAATAGAATTTTGAAGAAGCTAGAATGTCTGTAAAAGAGCACAAAAACATGTATACCCACATAGAGCTTACTGGGGGGTATGTGCACAAACTTAACCCAAGTGGCAGACAAGTGATAAGAACCAGTTTCATTTGTTTCACTCTTTTTTTTTTTTTTTTTTTTTTTTTTTTTTTTTTTAAACCAGTTTAGTACAAAGTAGGCTTGAACTGTTTATCAGATGAAAGTAATACCCCTTCTACTATTTCAGTCTATTTCAGGCCTGGGAAACAATGCTGTAAAAGGACAAAATCAAAATTTTACATCATGCTCATTATGTGGTCAAGGAATTATTTCATCTGGAAGGGATCTTGTTTGTTTGTTTGTTTTCTCCCCTTAATATTTATATTAGTATGCAAGTGAGCATTCAAAGTGAAATCATAACCCGTTAGGTAAATGTTTTTGAATGTCACATTAAGATGCCCACATAAAGAAGTGAAATGTAAGGCTTTTAGCCCTGATTATTTTCTGTTTTCTGGATTAAAGGTGTACTTTTTTGTTGTTGTTGTTCTTATTTAATGCTGAGTATCCTAAAGGCTCAGGGTATCAGCTGTGTTGATTATCACGATTCTTTCAGGTAGAAAATCCTTTAAGGAGAAAACTAAGTTATGAAATACTCATAGCTGTAAACACACTACCTGGACCCAGAAACACTAAAACATGGATTCATAAAATAGGCATATAATCCTGCATCTTGCTTTATTCATTCTTGAAGTGTGAAGCTGTCCAGGATTTTCTGCATAGACATTTAAATTTTATTATTATTATTTTTGTGTTCATGTGTGTGTGTGTGTGCATGTTATAAACCATAAGAAGGTGCTATCTCTTCTACTGGAATTCTTGGATCAGAGGAAATCCGATTCATATTTGGCATATCTGAATCATAATTGATTTCTTGGCATCTGTTTGTATTCTAGTCATTAAAGGACTGTGGATGCTGGTCATTCTCCTTTCTGCCTGCTAGGAAAGTGGAAACTGATTAAACAAAGAAACTTTTTCAGTGATAGCTAGACCACAGTAGAGGTTAAAATGGTTGCTTTTGTTAAAATAAAATAAATAATGAATTATATTTTTAACATTCTGTTGGTGGACTGAAATAACATGTAGCGAGAAAAGAAGTCAGTGAATGTGTGTTGTCTATTAAGCTGTGATGAACTGAAACTTATTAGATTAACAGTTTTGGCTAAGAAAATAAAAACTTCACAATATCACCCTTTTTCTTATACTTTTTTGTTGTTGTTAAGGATCTTTAAATACTTAAATATTTAAATTCTCAAAAAAATGGAAAAAAGTAACAGTTCATTTTCTGCCTGTTGACATCTGAAGCTGAATCTACTTTGTTCTGGGTGCTCTACCAGAATTATTTTGCTTTGCGTTAATCATTAACCTTGCTCTGAAGTAGTATTGGGATCATAACCTTCTTATTCATGGATCATTTTAATTCTGAATAATTTTATATAAAATTGCCAATGTCATGTTTGAGTAGTTTAAAGGATTAATTGGATCTAAATGTATTTCATTTTTTATACAGTGTGAAAAAACAAGACAGTGGAGTGTGAACCATTACAGGCTGCACTACGACCTCCAGATGGACACTTTTTTTTTTTTTTTTTTTTTTTTTTTTTTTTTTTTTTCCCTCATTACCTGGAGGGTGCAGGTCTGCTTGTTTGGCTGTTTCTTTGCAAGCATCCTTTTCATTCAAATATAAGATTTTTTGAAGTGGCACTTGGCTTGCTTTAACCAAGATTTTTTTTGCTGATTTATCAATTTGATTGCTGAAGTGTAAAATAAAATGAAATGAAATAAGTAAAAAAAAATAAAATAAAAAATAAAATAAATAATAAAAAAGTACACAGTCCTTCTGATAGAGCCTGTCTTCTTCTTTACTCCCCCATAGGCTATTTATATATATGGATAACTGTGCCTTCTCTGTTTAGGATGATTAGTCCTAACTCTCTCAGTCTTTATTTACATGAGAGATACTCCCGTCCCATATCATCTTTGTGGGCCTTTACTGGACTCATTCCAGCATGTCCTTTCCTCTCTTCTACTGTGGAGCCCAAAACTGAACACAGTTGGACCAGAGTGACCATTCCAAAATCTCGTCTATTCTTCTGTTTTTCCTTCCAAAGGACTAACCAGGTATATTCGTCAGTCAAAGTGGGGAAAAAAAAATGGTTGTAGAGTTGAAAAGAGGGGAAGACCTACTTATAATTGTTAATCAGTGGGGTTTTATTTTGCTTTGTTTTATTTTGGTTTGGTTTCGGATGACTGAACACTTTGCATGAAGGATATTTATCTATTCTTCCATAACCAGACAGAACAATTCACACGTACACACTCTTACATTCAAATAGATCTTGGATTAGCACTTTAATACACTGAAATAAATTAATGTATAAGGTTAGCTTGTATAATATGATATAAAGTATTTCTAAGTAGTAGATTTTCACTCAGGGAAAAGTTGAAAGTACCGGGTTATTTAAAAGAGATAAAAACAGAGAGTCATGAGAGATAATATGAAGGAAGATTTTCAATACATAAGGGTGGAAATAATAGACCAGTTGCAAAGGTAGTTGCAAATCACCCAAATCACAGCTTATATGCCACTCTTACTCTTCAAAACTCCTGATCAAATTGTGAGTACTGAATTTGATCTGTATGGAAGATTCTGAGTCTGTTACATCAGTTGGGCTGTATAGAAGGATACAAGTTACAAACGCATAAGTGCAGGTACTGTAGGTCAGATAGAAAGTGATCTAAACATTAGATGAGCATTGGTAGCCAAAATATTTCTTTCTTGTTGGGGCAAGAGAAGCTTGCTGAGTTACCAGCTCCTTCAGTAATGAATAACATGCTTTCCAGCTGAGTACACACCAACCATTTTTCTGTTCTAGTGGTAGGTCCACCAAACTTTTGCCATGAGAGGTTGTATTTCTAAGTGTGATACCAGGGTAATGACAGGTTTCAGAGACAGACATCCTGTCATGACAAACTCATCCACATAATGAGTTTAACCATGATCTGTATGTGTTTTCCATCAGCAGCATACCAGGGGCTTAGGTCTGAATAGAAGGCATGGTAAACAGCAGTTGTTAGATATTGCTGCTTATCCTTTCCTGCTACTAAAAGAGTTGTGTGGGGTTTTGTTTGTTTGTTTTTTAATCTCACCTTTTTGTTTGAATCACAAATAAATGTGTGACAATTGGCCAATGTACATACATATGCATCTGTTCCATTCCATAGAATGAATTATTGAAAGGTTTTGGTTGGAAGGGACATTAAAGACTAACTAATTACAGAATCACAGAATCACATAATTTCTAGGTTAGAAGAGACCTCAAGATCATCGAGTCCAACCTCTGACCTAACACTAACAGTCTCCACTAAACCATATCCCTAAGCTCTACATCTAAACGTCTTTTAAAGACCTCCAGGGATGGTGACTCCACCACTTCCCTGGGCAGCCCGTTCCAATGTCTAACAACCCTTTCGGTAAAGAAGTTCTTCCTAAGATCCAACCTAAAATTCCCCTGGCGCAACTTAAGCCCATTCCCCCTCGTCCTGTCACCAGGCACGTGGGAGAACAGACCAACCCCCACCTCGCTACAGCCTCCTTTGAGGTCCCTGTAGAGAGCGATAAGGTCACCCCTGAGCCTCCTTTTCTCCAGGCTGAACAATCCCAGCTCCCTCAGCCGCTCCTTGTAGGGCTTGTTCTCCAGGCCCCTCACCAGCTTTGTCGCTCTTCTCTGAACTCGCTCAAGCACCTCGATGTCCTTGTAGCGAGGGGCCCAAAACTGAACACAGTATTCGAGGTGCGGCCTCACCAGAGCCGAGTACAGGGGGACAATCACCTCCCTAGCCCTGCTGGTCACACTGTTTCTTATCACTCCCCATCCCCACCACCACCATGGGCCTTTCCATAATACCTGTGTTGTTAATAGTTTAATTCAGTGACTCAGTGAAAAGCTTGAGGCATTTAATTAAATGTCTCATACTTATTTTAAGAGGTTCATATGTCAGATAGTTGAAATTTTGGGGTGGAAATTCTAAAGGTTCTCGTATTAGTTGTCAGGATATTATTGAATTGAAATAGGAGGCAGAATTCTTCTACAACTGTGGGCTTTATTTCTTCATCTCATAACAACTTAGTCTTAAAGTTGCTAAGAAAATAGTTGACTGATCTATTAACAGGTGGTGTCAGAAAATATTCCTTTGGCAGCCTGGATGTGATGACAAATTTGTGAAGAAGATACCTCTACAAGAAAATATAGCAGTGAAAATACAGTTTTATTTGTCACAGATAAATACTTCTCTTTGAAAGCTGTAGCAGCATACCGCAGCAGAAATGCCCTGGCTGGGTCACTCTTTTGGAGTACAGATCAAGAATAGGACTAGGTTTGGTGTTTGTTTTTTTTTTTGTTTGTTTTGTTTTGTTGTTTTGTTTTTTTTTTTTTTTTTTTTTTTTTTTTT
>CM021765.1:105685023-105699922 GCA_011076525.1 Nettapus auritus | reverse complement strand
TTCTTTTTCTTTTTTTTTTCTTTTAATTGTTATTATTTATTTATTTATTTTTATTTTCTGTTTGGAAGCACAGTGATGAACAAGAATAGGGCAAACTATGCTGTATATTCAGTCGTACAGATATACAGTGCAAGTCAGAAGATGGCAGTCTTCACTTACTCTTTAAATTGTTGCATAGTGAACCTTACTGATGTGAACACTGGAGAAGTGAAGAACAAAATGAATATGCATCTTCCCTTGCATTTTTAGTTGTTAAATTTTAATATCAAGTGCATATTTGAAATGCAAAAATGACAGAAATGATAGTTTTTTTTGTTTGTTTGTTTTTGTTTTTCTCAGAAATCATTCATGATGAGGGCAACTAAAATGGTAGTTAAAATTCTCTGATTCAAGCAAGAACCAAAAGCATTTTTAGTGTAAAGGAAGTTCTGAAACCTGTCTAACTCACATAAAAGAGGGCATAGGCAAGCACAGACAAACATGCATCCAAAAATAAGATTGACAGAGACTTCTCAGCAATTTTGTATGCCTGGAGGCATCTAAAACTCAGTATCTGATTGCATTCTACTTCTGCTAATGTCAAAATTATCTTCATGTATGCAGTAAAAAATTAAATACTTTTTCAAGACACAATGGTATCCAGGAATTAGAAAAAAAATGGGTCACCATTCCCTGAAGGCTTGATCCAATAGGTATATGTTGAACATTCCTGGCATGCATAGTAGATTCTGTAATGTCAGCTACCTGTTTTATACTGTTGATCAGGGCGTATCCATGGGGGATTCTAATCTTAAATTTCTGTGACACTGAGAGGAACACAGCTTTTATCTTACCCTTCCTCAGATGAAAAGCAAGGAGCAAACAGGTCTGCCTCTGATGGTTAAAAGACTCCACTATCAATAGGAACTTGGGTTCTAGGCTCCTCTCATAAGAAGAAAAAACTTAGGTTGAAAAATGTTTGAATTATTTTTTGTTGTTGTTGTTGATTCTGGTCTGAGTTAATATGAAGCAAATAGCATTGTCTCGATTTGTAATTTGCAATGCAGTTCTGTAAAGACTAGATGCTTAACTTGAAATTCAAGAAGACTTCTATATTAAGTTAAATGAGTCAGCTGTACATGTTTAGCTAAAATTTTAGGCCTTTCTGAGGTTTATAGTCTACAGTTTTCACTTTTACAAATAATACTTCAGATGAATAGCTGATGAAATAACTAATGAAATTCAGCTTCAGTGACTTCAAAAGAGTGACACTAATCTTAACCAAGTGAAAAATACCAGTTGTCAGATTGATATAAACTGTTTTTTAATCATCTTAAATATTGAGAAGTTTTCTATGTCTAATTTTGAGAAAATTAATAAGCATACCTAACTTACTGAAGTATTTTGATTATTAAAACTACCTATTGTAACTAATAAAAGCACTAAGGCTCTTAGACAGGAAAGGAAACTAGAATCACAATAACTTCAGGGTTCAGAAAATTTGAAGTTAGGAAAACAATACTTTCTTGACTGTTCTTTGAATGCTTAGTATCAATATTAAAATTATTGTCCCTTATGCTCTTTTCAAAGAGAGTTGGTGTCTCACCTGTAGAAATTTGGCAGCACAATTATTTTTTATTTATTTATTTAACTTGTAAACAAAACAAACAGAAAATAAATGATAAAAGAACTCTCTTATTTGTCATGCAAATCTTTTAAAATAAAAATCTGTTTGAAGTCATTTAGTGGTAAAACCCAAGAAATAGTAAATAACATTTTAAACCAGAAAATAATTAGCATAGGGAAAAATAAAATGAATATCCAGTAGAAAATGTATGTGTATGTATATTATTGTAGTGAATAGTTTTATTCAAAACAGAATGTTTTCCATTAAAATATTCTGATTAATATTAATTTTAGCTTCTGTCAGATTAAATATTTATTTCTTATACAACAAGAATGAACTAATGGTCATGGACAAGTAGCTATCAGCCACAAAAATTATTTTGTTCCATAAAAATGTTTCACTTTATTATTTGAAAAACAGTCTTCTAATTTCTTATTTTTATTGATTTTTCATAAAGCAATTGAATTGTCAAAACAAAAAATCCATTTGGTCAGAAGAATTTTCAATTTAGATGATTTAAGACCTTGAAAAGCCTCCCAGTATCCCTAATAAACAACTGACACATTTCCACATAAATTTTTCATTTGACATAATTTTAAAAATGTTGTTGTACAAAGCTCACACAGTGGATAGGATAGTTTTATCCTTTTTTATGCAACAGCAGAATTTGTAGATAGATATAAGTGCTTAAGAAAATAGTTTGATGTTGCTATCATGACCTGTAGACCTATGATGAGCTTTTTGAACATCTGATTTCTTTGTGTGTTTTATTTGTCCTTCGTCTTTTATGGTTCAGTTGTGCTTTTATGTTTCAACACTCACACATCTAGTTCACCCATGTATTCAGTTCAGAAGATCAGAGGTTTATATCTCATCCCTCTTAGGATGTCCACTTTTGAGTGAAGGTAAAGTATGCCTTGAAATACTAGGAATTGGCACCCTCAGGTTAAATTACTTTTCTGGCCTGTATCAGTGACTATTCCATAATAGACGAACAGGTTTCTTAATGTCCTCCAGAGCTGTTAGCTGCTTTGCTAAGATAAAATATTTTCCAGCTTGCTCATTTGTTCACCTCTAAAACCAAAGTACATTTTTGAAGTTGGGTAAGTGCCGTTAACTATTAATCCTCCATTTTTTGCCCTCTTATCATTGGTAACATATCTTGTTACCTGATTCTGCTGTCTGATACATCCTTGTTATACAACTTGACTCATGTATCATGAAGAATCTCAGAGTACCCCTGACTGAAGACAAGAGGGCAAAGATTGATTAGAATTGATAAAACTATTCATTATTGAGGCTGCCCACAGTAAAACATAAAACATTCTGAAGACTGTTTCTACCACTAGCTACAAAATTTCTTGACAATAGAAATTTTCAAGCTGTATTTTTGAGTCATCTTTGAAGGTTTTTTAGAGTATGGAGAAGTGTTAGCTAATCACAGAAACTCTTGCAGGGAAGATATTTGTCAGGACCCTTCAAAATCAATATTTTTCATGTAGTGATACTTTACAGTGGTCATTATCCCTTTTGGTTTGATACTATTTGTAAAAAGTGGTTAGTATACAGTCAAACTCCTTTAAAGTGAAAAGATTCATGCCTGCTTATCTCAGTCAAAGACACCTCCATTCAGAATACTTTAAAACAAGTAGCACCTTGTCCTTACTGACATTTCCTTCCATTAAAGTCTTTAGTGCTTAAAACTGTAAAATTACAGAGTACTTTATACATTTTTACCCCCACCTTCTGATTTTTTCAATTAAACTTTAAATTAAAAACTTTTCAATGAGTAATTAACCCAAGTTGATACTAAGATTTTTTATTATTATTCTTATTATTTATTTTTCCAATTTTCTGAGATGAATACCTCTCTTGTGTGACATGTTTCTGCTTGGAAATTGTATTTCTGATTTGAATCAAGTACGAAAGTGGAACATCTCTTCATTTTTTAGAATTCATTGTCAAAAGCTATATTACAGAGTTCTTATATGAATATATTAACTTATTTTTCAAAATGAATGCACAGAATTTTACAAGAACTCTATTTATTGTATTTGGATTTTGTTATTGGAAGTAAACTATATGCAGATAAATGAAATAAGCCTTTTATTAAATACTTTTGTTGAGTGGTACACTCCACTATAAAGTTGCTCATTAAACTAGATTTACCTGACTAGGTAATCTGGAACCATATCAATAAACAGTGCATAAACACTGAAATGTATCTGAGATTAGGGAAGATAATTTACAACTTCATTGCTCAAGCTTTACATTGGCTGATGTAATTGGTTTTTTTTTTTTTTTTTTTTTTTTTTTGGAAGTGGTTTTTGTGTGGTAGCTGTTCAGCAGATGTAAATTCCAGTCCAAATTCTTTTTGAGTCTGAACTCCTTTTGAATTATTATCTTACCTTTGGAAACTTCTCAGAATTTTCCACATAATATTCCTGTCTAATTTCTGAGAATGCCAAGGTACAGAAATATAATTTTAGAGGATGCTATTTGTTGTTGTTTTGTTTGTTTGTTTTCTGGGTGAAATTCATCAGAAAGAACGGTCTGACAAGGCCTATGACACTTTCAATCTCACTTAAGACCACTAAGATGAAGTTGGAAATCGTGCGGAGGAACTGGTCTCAGTTTCACATAAGGAGGTTTTTTAGGTTATCAGTGCATTTAAGGGAAGAAGAAATGAGAGTTTTCATTTATGAAAGGTTATAACCGGGCTAATACTATCCAGCAAGACCGATGTCTTTTATAACTTTAAAAAAATTTTAATGAAAGCTGCTCTTGTAATTCCTCTTGATTCTTCTAGCAAGTATTTTTTTATAAATTTATACATATTTTTATGTATAATGGTTTTCAATCTCTTAGTCACCCCAGTTCCTTAAGGAAAGTTTTGTCTAAATGTATGGCTTCCTTAATAAATATGAGATGATGCTGTAAACAGAAGCAAAAGCACAGCCTTTCTTACTCAGCCATATGAGTAAACCGACATGCAACGTTTTATATTTGTCTTGCCTATTGCAGCTGGAAGGGTTGTAGATCTTAGCATAATAGCCAAGAAACAATTTTCACAGTCCATCTCTCTTCTAAATATTTTAAATATTCCTCCCCTCTGGTGCATTGAAGTGAAACTGAAGCTTTTCAAAATTTTTGCTTATAGAAGCTTTTTATACCTTGGCAAGTGTAGTGAGGGCAAAGAGAGTGGTCAGTTGATTAGGCTTCTTTCTTTCAAGGCGGTAATCAGTTTAATGAAATAGTAGGTGTGTACCTGAGACAGTATGCTGCCATCCTCTGTGACTCCTAGCATTATCTAAACCACCTGGTCATTGTCACTTGTTTGTGGAAAGAATTTTCCACTCTAGAAATAATTAAATCCCATTTTAAAACAGGGCACAGAGCTACATCATGTTGCCATTTTGAAGTTCTCTAACATTTTGGCCTATGGTGTCATTCTTTTTCTGCCCTAGTAAGCATTTCATTAGTTACTTAATGCCATAAGAAAACAGGCAATTCAAAACATTAAATGTGTACCCTACTGCTAGGTCATTCCGTCCTTTTAATCAGTAATTTCAGCTTCCTTAAGAATTGTTTTTTTAAGCTAGGAATCCCATGACAAGATTATCTGTATGAAAAAATGGCATTTTCCACTCCTTTGCCCCCCACTACCCTACTTCCAAAACACCAACAACCCTCAATGACTGAAGGTATGGCAAAAATATCTGTACTGATAATAAAATTGAGAAATTTGACTCATCTTAAGAAGCTCTAATAAATTTGGTGTACGGGTTGGCATTCAAGTACTGCAAAACAGAGGTGTACTTGCAGATGGACTTCCCTCCCCAAAGCGAAGGCAAAGTATCTTAGATTTTATGTCCCTTATTCAAAACTGAAATACAATCAACAAATGTAACTGTAATTTTAGTGTAATAAAATTTTGGAAAAATTATTGACCTCTCCCCTCACACACACACACACATACAAACCCTCCGTGTTCATTAAAGAAAGGAATATTTTATCTTGATTAGATTACAAACAAAATCTATCAAGAAAAAAATTGATTCATCTGGTAGCTGGGCCAGTTAAAATAAATGAGACCTACTTGGAGTCAACAGACAATGTTTGGATCAACATTGTCACATGATACTGATATATGGAAACCTGTTAAAATGATGACAATCATTCAATGTAAACATGCAAAAGAGAATAGATGGCAGTTAAGTCTGCTGGCTCTTCCATAGAATGATAAAATCACAGAATGATTAGGGTTGGAAGGAACCTTAAAGATCATCTAATTCCATCTAATTCCCCTTGCCATGGTCAGAGATGCTTTCAACCAGGTTGTTCAATGCCTCATCCAACCTCACCTTAAACACTCACAGGGACCTTGGTGTCTATAAAACTTAAGTTTTTATTACTGTGATCACCTACTACTTCTTAAACGATGCAAAATATAACATAGCTATTGAACATAAAGATTAATTCAAATATAGTCTTTCTGTTTTTCCTTAACCCCTATGTATTGAACTGTTCTGTGGAGATGAGTTGTTTAAAGGAAAGAAGTACTAATTTTACCAGCTTTACAAATTATGACTACTTGTATGAAACAAAAAATCTAGCTATGTTATCAATATCTTTCTGTTAAAAATTTCCTTAGTTGCAGGAATGTGTAATCCTCTTATCAAGATAGATACAACAATACCCATTCACGATGTATTCTTTTAATATACTTCCAAAATATCTATGTGCTCATTGAAAAAAATTATATAGATATTGTGTTTATTCAAAGTGGTGCTAAAAGATGAATTCACCTTCTGAAGTCTGTACTGAAAAAATATGTATTTAAATATTTTGCAATATTTGAAATATTAAGTCATATATTGAGTCTTAATATTTGAAATACGTAAGTCTTTGAAATTCTTCTAGTGTTTTAAGATAACATATACAAACATTTCTTCATTAACAGAGAAACATTTGTCTTTATATATTAAAAAAAAAAAAAAAAAAACTTTTTTTTTAAAAAATTTTTTTTCATCATTTATTTACATCGTTTTAGAAGGTAAGGTGCTGCCTCTTAAGCCAGAAAAAAAAAAAAGAAAGAACATTCAAATATATAAATAGATTGAATTTCATGGATTTTTAAAGTTCCATTCTTGGTGTGAATTTCTTTTTCTGTTTAAGTAATCAACAGTACTCCTGATGATGCACATATATAAAGGTAGTATTTTTATATAAACTCTCTAAGTTTTTGAAACTTTCCAAATACTAGTAAGAAAAGTTTAGATGATTTTATTTTCTAGAGAATAATTGTAAAAAAGATATAGTAGACAGGCAAGCCAAGTAATAAGCCAGTTCTAAATTGCTCTCACTAGAAGTGTATGCTGTCTTGCCAAAGACCAGTTTACAAATGACAAGATTTAGATAAATGAAATAGCATTAAGCATTGTCATTTTATTTTATTTTATTTTATTTTATTTTATTTTTTTAATCTGTGAGTCTTCTGTGATCTCTGAAACAGAACTGTGAAACAAATTTAATAAAAAAAAAAAAAAAAAAAAGACAACAAACCTTTGAAACAATTTAACTCTAAATGCTATATAATAGCACTAACTGATATAAAGTATGAATTTCCTGAAAAGTAATGGAGCATCCACTCTTTCTGGGACAATAATTTATTAAAAAATGGTTAATCAACAATTTATTTGAATACTTCATATTTTAATACTTTATATACATATATGCATACTAAGCATTTTCCTAACATGAAATGGTGTATTTTGTAAAGAAATCTTATGCCTCTTTTCTTCTTGCTGAAAAGAGCTGTTTAATTTTCTAGATTTTTAATGCTATTCATCTCATCTCTTTAGTATTTGGTAGAAATGTGATGCAAGATATGTTGTTTTGGTTGGGAATGCTTGGAGCCATGAAATCTATTAATGATGTCATCTTAACCTCAAGAATAATATTTAGTTCATGTCTAAACTGTGTGATTAAGTTGTAAAATAACTTTTTACCTGCAATGACCAGTGTATAATATGTTTCAATGTAACACAGTTCTCCAGTAACATTTTTCATAGCATGAGATAGATATAGTTGGGGATCTTATTTTACTGATGAAATTAAAATCTTCATTATTTTAACTTTAGGAGACAAGAAGGCTCATCAATACTCGTTCTCTCTGAAACTGTTAAGATAATGAGGCTGAACTAATAAAGATCCTATTTAACATCATGGTAATACCGTCTGCATTGCAAATGAGTTAATGGTTGCTATTTATAAACATCTGTATATGGTTTTCAATGCCACCATGCATTAAAACAATAACATACAATAGCAACATCTAAACAGCCTTTAAGCTGTATTTACTTGCATATGTAATAATGCCAATAACAATACGATATCCCAGAATTATGCAAAAAGTTGGTTTTGAAAATGATAACTTTGACAGTCCACTTTGAGTAATTTCATGCTGAACCTTTTATCTTGAAAGGAGTTTAAACATTAATGACATAGTAGCAAGTTTGTTCTACAAGAGCATTTAGCACCATTTGCTATTCTACACACTAGATGAGGAAGTAGTAGTAGATTGTAATAGGAAGGTCACTTGAAGAAAGAAGGGGCAGGTAAAAGCAAAGCAAAAGGGAATGAATGCCTGTTCTTACAATGTTCAGAAAGGTTAGAAAATAACCATTCTACTCTCAATTATTTTCAGAACATATTTTCCTTGTGTAAATTTGAGACACGTTCTATATAGTGTAGAAGATTTTTCAATTCTGCCTCAAATGCAGGCATCTAAAAATTAAGAATAAGAATAAGAATAAGAATCTGTTGCTTCCTGTACCAACTGAGGAGTTTAGGTCTTTGAAGTGAATATTTTTTCTTACTTGCCTCCTTCAAAAAATAGTAAAAAAATAAATAAATAAAATCATGGAAATTACTCCATATATTAGTATGAAAAATCAATACTGTTTCGCAAGGTAATGTCAATCCACAATCAACATTTTGCAAACCTGCTCTCTGTAATGTCTTTTAAGTGCATTTTAATTTCCTCAGTTAGTAGCAGAAGCAGCAGTTGTAAATGACACCATTGCTGAGTGCAGAGGCTGAAATTTTAAAGCTAATGACACTATTGAGGAGATACAAGTCAAAAAATAGTACAGGAGTGTTTTAAATTGGTTTACAATATGTTCTTTTACTAACATTTGGGTATCTACACCAGTGTCAGCTCTCAGTCAACGTGCCTGCAGTAACAGCAGTGGGAACTGCTGTATTGTTTTAACTCTTCTGGTAAAATCATTCTAATTTCTGCACCTGTATGTGGTCAGAGCACTATCTCTTGCTTTCTATTTACTTATGTTGAATAATAAAATTTAATACAGTAGAACAGAATTAAAAGACAAAAAAAATAAATAAATAAATAAATAAATAAATAAATAAAAAAGACCCAATAACACAACCTCAATTTATATAAATTGATTGTATTTTTTTTCTGAAGTTAAATAATACTATTGCAGGATCTTGTCTAACCTTCCATCAAGCCATATCTAACAATATTCTATCATCTCTTGCAAATTTTCTAACCCTTTCCCTAGTATATAGAAAGTTCCCCTGTGGAGTTTCTGGAGTGTCTAACTCTTTTTTTGGAGTCTTTTTCACCCTTGAGCATATAAAGTAGCAAGGACAAACATTTGAGTTTATGTGAAAAGACCTTATGTGAAAAGACCATGGCCTCAAATTGAAGAACATCACCTGTTTTCTGTGCAATGTTGAAAACAAACAAACAACAAACAAACAAAACAAAACAAACAAAACAAACAAACAAAAAAAAACAGTTTCTTACGAACACACACATGATAAAAACAAACAAACAAACAAACAAACAAACAAAAAAACAGCTTTCAAGATCCCGCTCCAGAACAGGACTTTTATTTCCAAGAAATAACCACTGAGGCAAAAACTCCACATAACCTCCACTGTTAATATTCCTAGTAGTACTGCTGTCTCTCATCTCTTCTCGCTCAAAATGTAGATGTCTGCATGTCATGCAGTTACATTTGTACAGCAGAAAGTCTCACTCTCTCCTTCATGTTTTCATTTTTGGGGCACACTAAGTCCACCAAGATTCAACAGATGTTTCTAATTCGTGCTTTTAAAGGAAGGTATTTGATCATATCAGCCACAATATTGGCTAACTCCAATATCACTGATAATTCATAATAAAAAAGTATGAAACTTGTCCCTTTTATATGATGGGACTAAAAAAGGAGCAATGCAGTGGTAGCTGTCAAGACTGGTTTCATGGATTACCTGGAGTCAGAAAGACCAAGTGGAAAAACTATAAATAAATGTTTAAACTTGGTGAGCCAAGTGGATAACCACTACAACATTTATTACAGTGGATTTTGAAGGCATTGGGCAATGTTTGCAATTGTATTTGCCTAGAGCCATAAAAATAGGTAACCCTTGGTTGTTGCATGTAAGCTAGAAATAATTCTTGGTCAGAGTGTTAGCTATAAAACAAGATGTTGCAGAAAATTAAACTCATTCAAAGTTCAGCTACTGAAGGAAATATTCTCAATACACATTTTTAACTTTTAAGTTAACTGGAACAGACAGAATAAGAATATTGTTGGGGGACTTGAAACATCAGGAGTTCTAAAAACACATTGAAAACTCAAAGTGTATTTTATTAAACATTATGACATGAATGGCATAACAAAATATAAAATGGAATAGCAAAGTCTCAGAATCTGTTATATTATGTGACTTCAGTGATACAATAACCTCACTAGTTCTATTAAAGTATACTTAAAAAGAGTGGTATAGAAGAATTTCCATTGCAGAGGCTTGCCCATAATAATTTTATAGGTCTTCTGATTTGCTTAAAACTGAGCGTAAACCAAACCATTGCTACAATGGAATAACAAATTGCAAAATATAACAAAATTCACAAATATGGTTTGTCAATCATTTCCAACAACAAGTCAGAGCTGAATTCTATAGATTTATTGATAAATATAGATATATAGATATATTCGAGTTAAAATATGGGTTACTCCCAAAATCTTAGTTTCTTTTCTTTTACATTAATTATCTGAAGATAGAGTAACTTCTTTCTTCTCAAAAAAAAAATTTTTTTTTTTTTTTTTTTTTTTTATCTTAAATTGGATTTTGTCTTTTTTTCCTTGATTTTTATTTTTATTTATTTTTTTTAATTAGAGAAGATATTCCCAGCAACAAGGGGGGGAAATACATTTATAGATGATCTCAACCATTAGTAAGCAACAGATTAAAATCAAGGCAAGGTGATTGACTGTTAAGCAGTTAAGCAATTGTTGCAAAAAATGCACATCTAGAAAATGTAATAAACAGCGTAATGTATAATGTAATAAACAGCATAATTTACATTTCTATGCCAATTCATATTTGAGCTTTATATGTTATAACACACTTCAGTACAAATCATATTAGTAAGGTGTAAAATAATTATTTATTTTTAGCTTGAATAGAAATCTAATATATGTAGATTCTTTATAGTTGTTTAAACAGACACAAGATTTTGGATATCATGTAATGATATCATGTAATCATGTAATAAACTCTTTGAGTCCCCTTTGGAAATCCTCATTCTGATTCTTACATTACCATACTGCTGTAATAAGTTACTGAAAATCATACATCTCCAAATCTTTCAGTGTCATTGTAATGGACATAATGCCATTTTCTCCTCTTCTAACCTGATAGTTCATTCATCTTCAGCTATAATTAATTAAATGTTCTACCTTGTTAATTGTTGTGCTGACTACACATGGAGTCAGCTGTGACTATTTATTCCCTTGCACTCTGTTTAACTATCTTTATGCAAAGGAGTCACTGTTAAGTCTAATTTTGCCAATGAGAAACACAAAGCAAAAACCTATGCCTGTTCCTCGACCCTCCCCACTGATGGCACAGGGTGTGGAAAGGGTGTTTCAGCCTGGGCACTTCAAACTGTGATGATGGTGTAGCATAGGCTACAGTACAGTTTATGACAGCTAGCTGCAGCTTGTCTGCATAGTCCTCAACCTTGTTTCAAATTGCAGCGTGACCACATGCTAAGCCACTGGTCCATCATTATCATATGGGGACAGTGAGTGGGCCTTCTGTAGCCCATCAATCCCAAAGTTGCACAATGTCTCCTACTGCAGTTGTTTGTGATGAAATCCAGGTAGCTAATAGCACCATGTGCACCTGGCGGACCTCCACCCCAAAACAGCCACTCTGTTGGAGTGGTGAAGCACTAAAGATCAGTTTGCTCTTGCACAGTTATATTGGTTTTGCTCTGTGACTGGAAGAAGGAAAGACTTAGCCTAGTTTCCTTATTACATCTGACATGATTCACAATCTATGTGAGATAGGTTTATGTGTTCGATAATGTACTCACAGTTGAGCATCTCCTTCTGTCTGCAAACTGCTGTTGAGCATGAATGCTTATTTCTATGTGCTGAATTGTGTCATGCAGAGACTCCCACTGCAGGAAAGAGGATTTTGGTCTCTAGAAGTGCCTTAGGTCTACAACAACCACCTTGTTTTACTTTTCTCAGTAACATTTTAGAACATTCTGCAATTCTCACCTTCATTTTTCTCATCTTCATTCTCACCTTCATTTTTCTCTTGAAATTTTATGTTTGCTAATGCTTTTATTACTATTTTTTATTTTGACATTCAGGATCCTACATCCTAAAACAAATCCATTTTGAGTATCTGAAAGGCACTGCAGTAATTGTTGCAGTACAACAGTCTGGAATCAGATGAGACACTGGTTACTTTGAAAATCCCATATGGCTACTTTCTGGATGTTGTTTAATTTTAGTGTCTTTCAGTTTGGCATAGAGCATAATCATTTGGAGTCAAATTGCAGTTATCTACTCATGGGGAGAACACTACAGAGAAATATATTTTGGGATTACAAACTTAAAAAATTAAATAAAACCCATTTAATCGATAAAAATATGGATATTCTTTTCAAGTAAATGAAGAAGAAGAAAAAAGTTATCTATATTTAAGCATTATTAAGAACGCTTATTAGGAAGTATCATTTTTTTTTTTTTTTTCTAAAAGACTTTTATTTTAGAACAGAAAATACCTGTAGAGCATTCCAGAAAGTGATATACAGTATGTACTCTTGCAGACACAATTTACAGTTTTAATTTACTGAAGACTGAAAGAAGCTTATCAGCTGAAAATCAATACTGAGCTGAATTTAAGCTTTTGTAGCTTGGGACTTCTAAAGCATATTGAGTAAGTGCCATAAAAATGTGAACACTTGCCTAAATAACTTATTAGATAGCTCTTTCTTTATGTTCTTTTAACTATGGATATCTAAACAGGACCAACAACTGTATTATACATTTATATTTCATTATAATTATGCATTTTAACACTTGTATAACATAGTCTGTACACAAACCCAGATAAGACAAACAATACATATCCTTACTGAAAAGTTTAAGCCTTGTTGTATGTATGTGTCTCTTTAGAACCAGGACTTAAGAATATATATATTGAGCTCAGATTACAAAACTGATATGAAAAAAAATAATAATAATAATAAAATAAATGATTTACAGCAAAGTGTTTGCTTTGTCTTTGTTGAACTCCAGACTGAATACTGATAGTTCCGTTTCCATGGTTGAACACATCTATATAGGATCTGTATTGGGTTTATGTGGCAAAATTTTGGTAGCAGGGGGTTGAAGGGTGAGAAGAGTCCAGAAGCTGACCCATGTTAGATAAGAGCCAGTTCCAGCTGGCTCCAAAAGGTGTGACTAGCTGACCAGACCTCCTGAACCAATAAATGATGTTGTTGGCATTTCTGTGAGAGCAGGTTTAGAAAGGAAGAAAAGGAAAACAAAACAAAACAAAACAAGACAAAACAAAAAACTGCTGCCCAACAGCAGCTGGGAGAGCAAGGAGTGAGAACCAGCCCTGCAGACCTCAAGATCAGTGCAGAAGGAGGGCAGGAGGTGGGAGGTGCTCCAGGCATGCAGCAACAGTTCCCCTGCAGCCTGTGGAGAGGCCCCTGGTGGAGCAGGCTGTGCCCCTGCAGCCCATGGATCCCACATGGAGCAGGTCTCCACGCTGCAGCCCCGTGGAGCAGGTGGATGTGGCCTGGAGGAGGCTGCAGCTGATGGTGAGCCCCTGCAGGAGCAGACCCCGGGCCAGAGCTGCAGCCCATGGAGAGGAGCCCACGCAGGAGCAGGGGGCCTGGGGGGAGCTGCAGTGCTGGAGCAGTTAGCTCCTGACGGATGGATCCCATGGTACAGAGCCATATGGGAGCAGTTCTTGAAGAGCTGCTGCCTGAGGGAAGCCCCCACAGGATCAGTTCAGGAAGGATGGCATCCTGTGGGAGGGACCCCATGTGGAGCAGGGGCAGAGTTACCATGAAGGAGAGGTGGAGGTGAAGCGTTGGGGACTGACCGCAGCCCCTATTCCCCTGTAGAGCTCAGGTGGAGGAGGTGGACGACATTAGGTGATCTTTAAGGTTCCGTCCAACTTAAACCATTTTATAATTCTATGAATCAGTTATAATTGTAGACTTACCATGGATTTCTATGGAGTCAGGAAGTGATTCCGAAAGACAAAGTATTTTGGAAGGGTCCTGAGTTTTGTTTTTTTTGCAGTCTAGCATAAAATGCTTTGCAGAAGCACAACATTGTTTTTCATTTTTAACATTAGCATTTAGAATTTATAGTTGGAAAACTGGCTGAATGAAGACAAATATTTGAAAGTTTTCTTTAATGTTTATTAATTGTTTGACAGTGTAATTTTTAGTCTGTCTAGAATGACTGCATGGTGGTGGTTTATATGAGTAATGAAATGAAACTAATGCAAGAAATCTCATGAATGCTTTATGCTGTTGAGCACAGACGGGAATTTCTTATCTGCCCTTGAAAATTCTAGCTTTTTGATCAAATAGCCCGAATCATCTCTGTAACAGCATATACTTTCTAACAATTTAGACGATAAGCTCTCTGTAGAAGAGGCAATCTTTTCATACCAAATGTGTGCAGGGCCTAGTACAATGAGGCCCAAAGCTTTAATTTTTGCTAAGTTCTATTCAGAACAAATAATTTTGAAAACCATGTGTAATGCACTTCTGTGAATCTGAATGGGGATGAATAGTAAATGTCTAATATATATATATATATTAAAAAATAGTAATATGCTAAAATTATTACATGTAATATCACTCCCCCCCCCCCCCCCCCAAAAAAAAAAAATATATATATATATATAAATCTACAATATGCCTTA
>CM021765.1:105661244-105683035 GCA_011076525.1 Nettapus auritus | reverse complement strand
TAGGAGAGGAGAGGAGAGGAGAGGAGAGGAGAGGAGAGGAGAGGAGAGGAGAGGAGAGGAGAGGAGAGGAGAGGAGAGGAGAGGAGGTGTACCTAATTATCTGTCACCAAGTCATCCAAGCACAAACAATGAGAGTATCTATCAAATTATAAATAGTTTAATGCAATGAAATTGATAGAAAGGTAGTATACACCTTTTATTTTGTTCAACATCTTCATCTACACCCTTGATGAGGGAATAGTGCCCACACTCAGCAAGTATGCTGATGATACAAAGCTGGGAAGAATGGCTGACATGCCAGAAGGCTGTGCTGCCGTTCAGAAAGACCTGGACAGGCTGGAGAGATGGACAGGAAGTAATAAAATGAGGTTTAACAAGAGCAAGTGTAGAGTCCTGCACCTGGGAAGGAACAACCAGATGTATCCGTACACGCTGGGGATGACCTGCTGGAGAGGAGCTCTGAGGAGAAGGACCTGGGGGGTCCTGGTGGAAGACAAGTTGGCCATGAGCCAGCAGTGTGCCCCTGTGGCCAAAAAGGCCAATGGGTTCCTGGCATGCATTAAAAGGAGTGTGTCCAGCAGGTCAAGAGAGGTGATCTTCCCCTTCTATTCTGTCCTGGTCAGGCCTTACCTGCAGTACTGTGTCCAGTTCTGGGCTCCCCGGTACAAAAAAGTCAGGGATCTTCCTGAAAGAGTCCAGTGGAGGGCCACAAAGGTGATATAAAAATGGGAGCATCTTCCCTATGAAGAAAGGCTGAGAGACCTGGGTCTGTTCAGCCTGGAGAAGAGAAGACTGAGAGGGGATCTTATTAATGTTTACAAATACTTCAAGTGTGGGAGACAGAGGGATTTGGCCAACCTCTTTTCAGTGGTTTGTGGGGACAGGACAAGGGGAAATGGCCACAAAATGGATCACAGGAAGTTCTGCACCAACATGCAAAAGAACTTCTTCACAGTGAAGGTGATGGTGCACTGGAACAGGCTGCCCAGGGAAGTTGTGGAGTTTCCTTCTCTGGAGATATTCAAGGCCCGTCCAGACACCTACCTGGTCAACCTGCTCTAGGGAACCTGCTTTGGCAGCGGGGTTGGACCCGATGTGGTCTGGCTTTTACCCAGCCAGACCCAGTACACCCGATGATCTCTTGAGGTCCCTTCCAACCCCTACAATTCTGTGATTCTGTGATTTTGTGATTCTGTGATTTTCATTCCCTACATTTGAGCACTGTTTGAGGTTGCACTGCCTGATAAAAAAAATATTGTATGATGTGAAAGCCTCCTCCTCTTAATTCATACTAGGAGACCACAGGTGTGTTAAGAATCTGTTTGCCATGGATAAACTGGTTCATTGTAATTTTTCAGGGAATTTAAACCTAGGTGAGGTAATTAGATTAGATTAAGACTTGACTGGATACCTGATTTCAGCTGAAGATGGTTGAACAGTTTAGCTCTATTCCAGAAGAAGAGAAAGTGGATCATTCCCTTATAAAATAAGTGCTCACTCTAGGGAGAATATTTTTTACTCTGAACCTGCCTTTCACAGTAATAACTGTAGTCAGCAAACTTTCACATGATCAGAATTAAGCAAGGTCCTTCATGTTCACAAATTCCTAAGAGGAGAAAAAAAAAAAAAAAAAGAAAAAAAGAAAAAAAAAAAGAAAAAAAAAAAAAAAAAAAGACTAAGACTCTTCAGGGTCTAGCTGTTTTCTTTGCCTTATTATTAATAATTGTATATATATATGCATATATATATGCATATATATATGCATATATATATACATATATATATATATATGTCCCAGATTGAAGAACTCTATTCTATATTCTGGTTCTATACTTAAGCTTCTCCACAGTCATTGTTGCTATTTAAATGATTTTCACTTACTGTATCTTGTTAAAATAAAATGTCTTTTCTGCCTGGCTTTAAGACTTGACAAATTTGCAGGTATCCTAAAAATAAAGCAGAAATCCCATGGATCTTGAGAATTTCAGGAGCACTTAGGCTTTATAAACAGAGCTGAATTACACTACTTTTAGTCTCATTTCAGAATGCTCATTATAATGCTGCAGAGTCTTCCCAAATATTTCAAACTTAATACATCCTTTTAAAATAAGAAATGGGTCACATCATGGTTCCTGGGAAGAGACTTCTGACAGCATCATCCTGGTGCTAAAGGGGAATTCCACTTTTTTTTTTTTTTTTCCTTTTATTTTGTTATGATGTGTCAAACAGAAGATATGCTGATCTTCACTTTGCTCTGTGAGATATGCTTGATTTTATCAAAGTACACAGTTTTAGGACATTGTATAGGACTATGGTAATTTTGGAAGACATCCTACACATTTGCTGCTGATTACCTCACATTTTTTCCTTTAAAACCAAATACCAGCATTGTGTTTGGTGAAAAGTTTTGCATGAATACACTCTGTAATACACTCTATAATAATACAATACTCTACCCTTTATAATTTTACTGGGAGGCATAAAAACATTTTGGTCTCTGCTAATGGGTTTTGGTATTACTTGTACAGATTTGGTTCTTGGACGTAATGTGATATAAGCACTAAGTTAGGAATTTCACTTAGATGGCATTTGAATTAAAATAGAAAAGCACTGTAATAAATCAATGTATTATATGTTGAATTAACAAAAAAAACCTGCTAAGCAGATCATGGAAGGAAACAGACTGGGAAACTCATATGGTATGGGAATACTAGAGATAAGGTTTTGGAGTAGTAAGGGATGCTCTGGAAGAAAGTAAAAGTAATTACAAAGGAGAACACAGCAAATTTCAACAGCAAGTGGAATGGTAAAACTTAACAAAGATAGATCTGTTATACTTGATGACTTACTAAATTCAAAATTTTGTTGTGGGCAAAAATAAAATGTGCCTTAAATGTTAAGCCAAGAATTTATTGATAGTCTAATTAAATCCTAACAATATAATCAAAATTCAAATTATTGTTAGCTGACTTAGGGTAGTAGTATCACTCTTAGTCCAAGTCCGTGAAAGCCTCAATAATACATTTAAAATTCTGATACAAAAGAACTTTCCCTAATACTGCTTCCCTTTTTCTGGAGTTATGCTCTCTCCTCCTGTACTCTTTTGGGTCCCAGCGTTCATGTTGCTACTCTTAGTCAAGTGGAGAGGAGAGAGGGTGTCACTTCACCAGCATCCCAGAGCTAATGTGGATCCTCCCTCCTCTTCATTCTGAGGGTCTGTTTAGGGTTTTTGTGTGTGTGTTTTCCCATCCAGTCCTGCTGCCCTCCGTCACTCCCAGGGCAGGGTTGAAAGCTTCCCCACAGCCCCCCCAGTGCTCCTAGGGCTGTGTGCCTTGCAGAGACAGCCTGGGGCTGTTAGCCCCTTTCCCCCAGGGCACTCAAAGAGCCCTTAGCCAGGCTGGACAATAGGCGCTGGGCCACTGGGCACTGGGGAAACCCAGCTTAGCCCTGCACAGGCCCAGGGCAGCCTGTCCAGCCCTGGGGCCTGGCACATATATTCATTAGATATTCAACATAAATATATATTCATTAGATATTCAACATAAATTTCACTTTTGGTTCCCAAAGCCATTTTAGATTTAACTTTATTATCATTCTTTTCAAAGGGCCTATGGAGTATGAATTTTGAACAGGTGCAGGAAAATAGGCAATGGACAGCAGAACATTTTGATGTGTTCTGTAACATGCTGCAATTTTTATCACTATTGTTATATAGTGGAAAATATAATTTTCTGTTATGTTTACAATTTTAAAATATTGAATGCTGGTTTTGAGGAAGAATGTTACATGCCATTAAAAATTGAGATGACCTCTCCATGAAGAAGATTGACCAATTACTAATGAAACAAACAAACAAACAAAACTGTCAATACACACACTGGTATTTACCTTATCTATTTCTAAATGTGGTTACAGTAATTTCCTGGTATCTTATTTTATCTAGCTATACAGTTGAGATTATAATTTATCTAATGCTTTAGCCCCTTGCTAGTTTTATTTGTTCAGAAAGTATTTCAAAACCTTATTATATGATGCCTTTTCATAAGGAAATTAATATCTGAAATGTTTCTAGCCAGTTTATAATGTTTAATCTCAGATGAATTGTCGGTGACCTTCACACACAGTCTATTTTTCTGCAATGCAGCTTAAAATCAAAATGTCAAATTCTGGAGTAGCTTCTGAGCTACTTTAGTCAGAGAATGTTAAGAAGCTGAATTGATTTATTTATAAACTGCAGAAATATTGTTCATCAGAATGAGGAGATATTTTTGAACCATATGTAGATTTATGTTTTTCTAAGCTATTTTTAGCTTCTAATATTTTTCTAAATAAATTTACTTTAAATAAGCTAAAGACAAGGTTGCATTTGAAACGTGCTCAAAAGGAGAAAGCAATATAGCATATGCAGGTTCTTGAGCTCCATATTATCAGCACAATTAACATTGTCTTCAGTCTGCAATATATTACTTGCTGGTTCTGTGTAAAATAATGTCTCTAAACCTGCATGTATTAAGATTTTGTCCACTACCTAGGACCAAATTGGCAGTTTGCAAACATGGTGTTCTGCTGATTTAATCAGCTACAATTCTGTCCATAGGCTTAGTGATTTAGCTTTAGAGCAACACAGATGAATCCCAAGGCCAGGTGCAACTCAACTGATCAGTTAATTCATACTGACTGTTAAAGTTTCTTGCAAGATTTCCATCTGAATTTTTAACCTCATACAGTCTGACATTCATGTGAAATAAAATCGGTAATGGATATTTGAATACACAGTATCAAGTCCTTACTGTTTTGTAAGCAAGGAAACAGACTAAATACATGATAACTGCTGCATATATCATTTGTCATATATCATTTCAGGGAGAAATGTAGCTAACAATCAACTGCTTAGTCTTAGCCTTTGAATCAGAGAAAGACTGTTCTTACTGAAACACATGCATTTAATTAACTTGATAGTTTTTCCTTCTCGTTTTTTATTTTACAGTCTTCCCACCCTTCATTTCATTCCTACCCACATTTTCATCCCTCCTCAGTCAGGCAATGTGCCCATCTCACTTCACATCTGAATCTCACACAGCACTTTCTGTCTACCTGTTTTTTTTCCAGAAATATCTGGAGTGTCTCTGAGACTATTACTATTTAGGCAGAGAAATGATAGTGACTACAGAGCACTTTGGACAGAGACTAAGTCCATTCATTAATATGACAGTAAGACATACATTTAAAAGTAAAGAAATTAAAGTCACAGCATACTTCTAAAGAGTTTTAACCTGTATATCATAGAATCATAGAGTGAGCTTGGGTTGCAAGGGACCTCATAGATCATATTGTTCCAAACCCCCTGCCATAGGCAGGGATGCTGCCCACTAGATCAGGTTGCTCAGGGCCTCATCTAACCTGGTCTTGAACACCTCCAGGGATGGGTCATCCACAACCTCTCTGGGCATTCTGTTCCAGTGTCTCAATACCTTCTGAGAGAAAAATTTCCTCCTAGCCTCTAATCTAAATCTCCCCTCTTTCTAGTTTAAAACTAATCCCCCTTATCCGCTCATTATTCAATTGAGCATAGAGTTGCTCCCCATTTTTTTTATAAGTCCCCTTCAAGTACTGAAAGGTTGCAACAACGTCCCCCTGGACCCTTCTCTTCTGTAGGCTGAACAGCCCCAGCTCTCTCAGCTTTTCTACATAGCAGAGGTGCTTCAGCCCCTTGAAAACTCTGTGGCCCTCCTCTGGACCCGTTCTAACAGGTCAACATCTTTCTTGTGCTGGGGGCTCCAGACCTGGATGCAGTACTCCAAGTGGGGCATGGTAGAGGAGAACAATCACATCCCTCAGCCTGCTGATCTCTTTGGATGCAGCCCAGGATGCAGTTGGCCTTCTGCACTGTAAGTGTGCACTGCTGGCTTATGTCGAGCTTTTAATGCATCAGAAACCCCAAGTTCCATATATGGTGGTTTATCCATGACCACCATGACCACAGTCAGCATTTACCCTGAAACAGAACAGCTCAAGCTCTGCAGGATTTATTAGTTCAGGCAAGTCAGTGAGTGAATACACTTTTCTCTCAAGGACCAGCACAGCAATTCTGACACTCTCCAGCTGCTCTTAGAAGTGAGGATGTGCTTGGCTCTCTGCTGGTTCCAAACAGCTTGTTTCTGTCCTACACTTCACAGGTATTTCACCTGAGGGGGTATATTTTGGGCAGTGGTATTGAGTTTGCTTCACAATGTTTGTTGATTTGCATGCCTTGCTGAGGTGAGTCCCAGCGAAGAGAGCCACTTGGAAGCAAACACTAGGGAGCATTACTCACATACGCTGATGTGACTCCATACGAGCCAGCCAACATACAGCAAGACAGGTACCAAGCTACTGCTAAACAGCAAATGTTGGCCCTCTAACTACTTTGTGACTTACTACTCTGTATTCTGTAGTGTGGCCCCATGCACACCATGCCTCATAGTATCCATAATAATCTGAATTCACTCATTCATCACCTTGGATCCTGCTATGTTTAATGCTGGAGAGGTCTATAACATTCACTTTGGAATGAACCATTTCTGTTACTTATCTTCTTAAGACTCTTGGGTTTTGAGTCGTGTAGTTGGTCTAATGATCTCTTTACAGAATATTATGTTTCCTCAACAGTTACCAGTGAAGACCAATTCGAAAGCCGTTGGTATGGCTATGTTCCTAATAGGACTGGTCACAACTACAGACTGTTAAAATGACAATGAAGTACCTGTTGAACTGCTCAACAGGACAGAGGAGGAAAGTATGATGAAACAGCTTGTGGATTAGGATAAGGATGGAGAGATCACTTATCGATTACCTCCGTGGGTAAAACAGACTTGCCTTGGGGAAAAATAAGTTAATTTATTGCCAATTAAGATAGATGTGTGTGGTGAGAATCATTTAATTGTTTAGGTTGGAAGGGACCTCTGGAGATTGTTTAGTCCATCTCCCCTGATAAAGCAGGGCCACCTAATGCAAGCTGCCTTTTTTTTTTTTTTTTTTTTTTTTTCCAGACAAAAACAAATTAAATCATCACCTTTCCCCTTCCTCCCTGTTCCTTGGCTCAACTTCACTCCTTCATTCCTCACTTTTCCATCTATCCCCTGAAGCAGTGCAGGAGGACAGGGTGTTTAATCTCAGTCCATAACAGCTCCTCTGTGCCACTGCTTTTTCCTCTCACTTTTGCCTTGTTCCTTTATGATCTTTCCATAGGCTCCAGAGGAACTTCTGCTGTGGCACCTAGTGCACCTCCTGCCCCTTCTCCTCCTTCTATTCCATCCAAGTATCTGCAGGGCTGTTCCTCACACCACTCCCCTCACCACCCCCTGCCATGTGGTGTTTGCCCTCCTTTCCCCAGCCTGCCCACAAGGCACTGCCATGCTGGCTACTGGGCCCAGATGTGCCCTGCATTGGGGACGTTGGGGCTGTTGGAGCTGGGTGAGCAGCCCCAGTCTCAACTCACATAGGAGCCTGCCAGAGCCCCTCTACTGCCAACACCTAAACACCCGCACACAGTACAATGATGAATAAAGCAGCAGGCAGCAGAATAAATAGATATTGTTTTATGCTGTTAAAATAAAATCAATCATTTGAGGAGAAAGGCATCTTTACCACTTAGGGAGGATACATCTAAGAAATGTTACACAGGTCGGATAAGCGCCTTACCAGAACGACAAGACTCTTTCCCAGTGTTTGAAGGTTGACACTGAATTAACAGTCTTGACAGGCTGGAATTACATTACCACTCACCTGTCCAAGAGTACAATTTTCTAATTCAGTTGCTTTTTCTGTGACACTGAAAAGAATCAAAATCTGTTCCCACTCTACTTATATTTGAGAGGTTTACAGTCAGAAATATATAGCAGAAAAGACTTTGCTCAAAGTTTAAGAGTTCAAAGTTCTGTGCATCTTAAATCATGGATGCCTCGCAGGAAGAGTGATCTCAGGAGGTTAAAAAGCCTTATTTCCTATATGTCATTGAGGACATAGGTGTCTGACTAACCTGGAGGTTGGCCTGACAAATTTCCAAACTCTGTGACCTCCAGCTGGAAAGGAGAACTCCTCCTTCTCTCATGGTGGCAAAGTTGACATGAATCCAAGATACTTGGCCAGAATGAAAATGAAATATTTTAGCATTAGTAAAGTTGCAGTAGTCTTCTTATGGTATACTGAGATTATATAACTGTTGCACTGCAACAGATAGGTTACTCTGGCTGTTGGGAAAGTCCAACTAACAAATGGACACACCTTCCTAGTGACATTGGAATGTTTTATTCGGAAAACATAGCATACCATTATGAGTGAAGTCTCCATTGTGTTTTACAGAGTGCATTTGTTTCTCCCTTTGATGGATGATTCTTAATGGATGGCAGATATGAATTCACACTTTTTTTATTGCATACTAATAATGTGGCGTGCATAAAGGTAGCAGTAAGACCAATATGAGCTCATAAGAATAGAGT
This sequence comes from Nettapus auritus, assembly GCA_011076525.1. Lineage (NCBI taxonomy): Eukaryota > Metazoa > Chordata > Aves > Anseriformes > Anatidae > Nettapus > Nettapus auritus. Next base: position 105,674,558 of record CM021765.1, on the reverse strand, counting down.
AATTTGCAGGTCTTGTAAGTAGTTATTAAAGAGGTTAATTTTGAATTTTTAGGTAAAAACTTATACTTGCAAGTGCAAATGATGACATTGCTGTGCTGGGAAGAAGCTTCATAAGGTCACAGTTGTTCTAGTATATATATTGTGCATATTGTTTAAGAATGAATGAAATTATTTTGTCATGCATTTTCATGCTTTTCAGTAAGGCGAGACCAGGATGATTGTGGATATTTGCTTGACTGGGTAAATGACAGTAAAGCTGATAATGTTTGCTGAAATTAGCCCCTGAAGGTACACTGTTGTATTGCTTGCCCATTAGTAGCTCATATTGCCTCAGTGCTCTACAAGTTTTTGTGGCTAATGATATAGGAAAGTTACAGCTAAATTTATATTTATGTGAAGACCATCATTAATATATATTGTTATAATCATTTGGCATATGTATGAAATAGGTACATTGGATAAAAAATACGTCTACTTTATTATAACTATTCTAGCATAAATTGGGCACAAACTACCTCACATCATGGTTAATGGTAGTATTATTGCACAGTGTAACACAATGAATAGAAGATGGCAAGAGTCAATAGAAATCTGTGGTATTTCAGTGCCACCTATGACAGTACTGTTTGGCAGGATTCCTTTGCTATTATTTCATGTGCTCTTTGCCTTTGCATATTGCAATGTCTGAACATATCCTATGCTCTTGATCAAGAGAGAGAGAGAGACAAGATATAGCTAAAAGAATAGGAATTTGATACCTGTTAATGGTTAGTAATAATAACTAAAATTTAAAAATACCAAAATATTGACTAGCATGCAGACTACCTTTTAATACAGCTTATTGAAAGTAAAAGTTTGTGAGGCTCTCTGAGGAAATACAAATAACCTCAGGGAGGGGGGGAGGAAAGTGAAGGTTTAATTGGAAAAATAATCTTAAGTTTTTCACCTTGTGATGTGAAAAGTTTTAAAATGCATTTAATTTTCTATAAGTGTGTATGTTTGAGGAGTTGGCTGTAAGAATGAGACTGAATATACGGGGAAATGACATGTAGTTGTGGGAAAATAATGACCTCACAAAGTGCCAGATTGATTTCATTGATCATAGGGAAAGAACATAAGTGGCATACTGAGAGTAAGAATTAGAACTTTTCTACTGTTGATTCAAATTAAATCAAGGGTTCCTCAGTAGTAGGAATAGATACCTGAAAATAAAAATGAAAGTATCTCAGTCAGGAGGAAGAGTGAAGCTAAAATGTCTCTAATCTGTTTTCATACCAACTCATTTAAAATTCCGTTGTGAGTTGTAGTAACAAAGCTGATGGGATTGACAGTTCTTTGTCAAAATCAACAAAGCTGATATATTTTGCAACTAGTAAATTATTTTCTTTAGAAAGAGTTGAAAATGGCTTTGTTTAAAAATGAAACATTTTCTGATACACTCTTCACCACATTATAACATCCACTGTACTAAACCAGAGAAGGCAATATTGTTGTATAAAGATTTCAAAGGAGGGATTTCCTTCTCTTGATGTACCATACAAGAGTTTTTAAAGTATAATTTTCCTCAGTCTTATTAATTATTTTCAGATGTCTTCAGAGGACAAAGCAATTATAATAATAGATGGTGTAATTACATGTTCAGCAACTATATAATAAGATTGCAGCTTAGACAAATTTGAGCTACATACAGTTTCTGCACAAGAAGATTATTAAATTGAGTTGCTTTTCTGCTACTGCAAATCCTGTTTCATAACATTCCAAATGTGTAAAATCCTCATGTATGAATTTATTCTTAACTATAATGATTATTGAATATATATTGAAGTCAATTAGATATTGAAATAACTTATTGTATAATATTGGTTAAATAGCCTTTTAAAGCTAAAGAGTAAATGCATAATGTGCATCTTCACCTTCCTTACTACACATTTACTGCTATAAACAGTTATTAACTTGAGTTCCTCATTTGTAAATAGGCTGTGCACTCAGCACATGAGAAAAATATTTCTAGGATATTTGTCTGTAAGCAAAAGTTCTATTGGGTGTACAAATTTATTCTATTCAAAAATACACTGATTGAGGCTTTCCTGACTATGTAAATATATATACATATTCTAGCAAAAGTATATAAAAGTGTAAATAAATAACAATAAATTATTCACAAACCTTTGGAGATGAGTATTTGGACGGTCTTTACTTCTGTACACATATTTTGAAATGCAGCACTCTCTAAAATTGATATACTGAAAAAAAAAAATAGATCAATAGACTTAGACTCATTTGTAATTATGAGATTCAGTTTGCAGTCATTTTGCTAATAACAAAATGTCTTTCCTCTTTCACGTAATTTGGATCTCTAAGAGTGACAAAATAAAAAGTAAAAAAAAAAAAAATGTGCTCAATGGAACACTTTCTAGCTCTGTAGACTGACAGTTAAGAAGTTCCTTATCATTTTAACTATAGGCTGATTTAAGTGTTATTTATCTGCAGTTTGCTGAGCTTTAATGCAGCAATATGGATGTCTTCCAATTTCATTTATTATGTTATGATTTTTTATTGCATTACAGAGAATAAAAGAATATAGTTGAGAAGTGCAAATGCTTCTGAGTATCTGTGACACATCTACAATTCCAACATCACTGAAAGATGTATATATACTCTAGAGCATGGTCAGTAAGGTCAGGTGAAATTTTTAAAATTGCCTGATAAAATAAGGCTGGTGTTTAGAGAGCAAGAAATAACTCAGTGGAAAAGATGGATTGCCCTATTTTGTCAATATTGGAACATAAAATTGGATCTTTCTGTGGCAAAACAGACCCAAAGTAACAAAACTGAAGCTCCTTCTTTGGTTACAGAACTGTCCACCTTTTTGCCCTTTTCAGCTAAAATAAAAATGCTGTGAGTGCAGATTAAATATTGATTACTGAAACAGTTCAAGTTAAGATGTTTTATTTGCTGTTAGAACAGCAAATTCATGATTTTTTATTTCTCTAGAATTGTCTAGTTTAAAGTGGACTCTCCGGTCCTGAAGCATCTTTTCAAGTTGTACTAATCCATTACCTGTCTCTAACAAAAAAGAAAACTTTAATTCATTTTCTTTTTGCCATTCCTGTAGAGCCAGATAATGTGGGATATTGAGCCACCGTCACTCTTACTAAAGACCCTAGGAGTAAAGTACCTCAGCAGTACATTTTAAGACTGGATGTGTTATCTTATTTCATCAAAATTGCCTAACCTGCTTGGCATTTAGAAACAATACACCACTTAATGATTCTTTTTGTGAGGTTTTAGCTTCATTCAGGGTATGTTTTATGTATCTTGTGTGGGACACCATTTATCTTTGTACTATAATTAGGATCTACAAAGTGCAGAGCAGAGGATTTTTAGTTGTTTTCTTATTGAAAACAACTGCCTTTCATGTGCTTCATTAACCTACTGGGAAGTAAGGAAATAGGTTTAATATAAACAAGATGGCGTTCTGAGGTGCAGAATTAGGAGTGGAGAGCTATTTGTTAGTCCCCTTCTCCCAGAGTGATCCTTTTATTTTTAATGCAAAAGTATCTACTGCAGTCCTTCCGCTAACTGGTAAAGATAGTAGAGATTGACTGGTATGGGTGCAAGCAGCAGTAGACTTAGAAGACTTAATGGTGTCAGAAATTTCTATGGTTGTTATTTATTCCTGGCAATCAGAGTAGTACAGACATACATAGGCTGAGTTTGTGAAGTCTCTGCTGTCCTTTATCTGGATTCCTGAGATGTGTTTTACCTCCTAAATGACTGCATCTCATCCCCATGTGACTTGCATTGCCAAAAAGATGATGCTTTATGTCTTCTCTTGATGACATTCTCATAAGAACTTCTGTTTAAATAAAATGGTTTTCTGGTATTGGTATTAGTTTTAAGGTACTGAATAGTAATGTTTGGAACTAGTTGCTTTGCTGTTTACAAAAAAAAAAAAAAAAAAAAAAAAGGTAAATGGAATAGCTCCTGAGAAAATTTGTAAAACTCAACTTGTAGCTTCTGTTCACTGTAAAGCACTCTGCTCTCTCCCAGTCTGATTCCTCTGACACTGCCATTCTTTTTCATAACATTGTCTGCTTCCTGGGCATCTTAACTGTTCTCTGGGGAGAAAAACAAGTTACTCTCCTGGCCAGCAAGACCTCCTGATGCAATTGTCTGCAGAAAAGGTGAGAAGAACACCAAATATGAGAAGAAAGTAGAGATCAGCCCCTAATGTAGCAGTCACTTTCTCAACATATCAAAAAAAAAAAAAAAAAAAAAAAAGTTATCTCACAAGAGCTTCTGTCAAGTATTATGGGCAGAGTCCATTTTTTATATCTATAATTCATTGTGAGATGGTGCATTTGATTCATGTTCTTGCAGTGTCTCCTAGGCAGAGGTTTCACAGCATATCAGTGGAAACATGCAACAAAGGAGAAGAGCATGTGTCTGTATGTGTGTAGATACGCAAGGTCCCTTTTATAAAATTTATTTTTTAACAGGGTATTTTTAATTCTTCCTTGAAAGATCTTTACAACTTTTCACAAAGGAATCATAATGAGGACTGCTAGATAAGTAATATGAAAGTTTTAATAAACAAATATATTTTCAAGCAACATGTAGGATGCTTGTTCCCCTGAATTATTTTCATAGATAATAGTAGATTTTTTTTTTTTCCTGTTAACAAAATAAGCTTCACATTTTGTACACATTAGAGGCCTTAGCATCACTTTAACCTAATGACATTCACAACTAGTAATGTGTGTTGGGGAAAAATCATCAGCAGAACTACGAGAATATGGTAATTTAGTCTGACTGACTTATGTATCAAGTAAAAATGAAATATATATAGTCTTGTAACCCTTATTAACCTTGGGTGAGAGAAAAGTGAGAAATACAAATAAATAAATATGAGAGCAAGAAAGAAAAACTGTTTCACAGTAAACTAATTCAGACTATGATATTTGGAACTATTGCCCAGCATAATTGAAATGAAGGGTAGGTGGTTGTGGTGGTTTTACCCTACTGGGCAGGTAAACACCACAACTGCTCTCACACTCTGCCTCCTCAAAAGAAGAGAGGGGGAGAAGGAAGTATGCTGGAAAGAAAAAAGAAGCTCATGGGTTGAGATAAGAATAATTTGATTAAAGGGAAAGAGAAAAACAAAACATAACAAAACAAATAAGCTAAGGCCGTGTGGAAGCAAAAAGGGAAGACAAAACAAACAAACAAACAAACAAAAAAACCTACTAACTAACTTCCCATCAACGAGAGAGATTTGGCCACATCCTAAATATGTCATGGTTGTTTGCGAAGACAGACATCTTCATAATGAGAACCCCCTCTCTCCTTCCCTTTTCCCACCTTTTATTGCTGAGTGTGACATCACATGGTGTGGAATATTCCTTTGGTCGGTTTAGGTCAGCTGCCCTGGTGATGTCCCCTCCCCACCTCTTGCCCATCCCCAGCCTACTGGCTTTGAGATAGTCTGGATTCTGTGCCAGCATTGCTCAGTGATAGACAAAACATTGGTGTGATTTCAGGACTGTTCTAGCTACAAGTGCAGAGCACAAGATGGGCAGCTGCAGGGAAAGTTAACTCTGTCCGAGACAGACCCAGTACAGTGGTGTCAAAGAGAGAATATCATGAGGATTTTTCAGTGAAGAAGTAGTATTGTTAGTATACTTTGTGGCAAATGTTTTGTATGCATTTCATGTGTTATATAAAAAGTAGAAGAACAAAACCTAAAAAAGCAAGGCATGACTGTGAGGAGTTAGCACTGTTTAACTTATCATCATACAAATTTTAACTTAAATAATAGTATTTTAAAAATATCATGTTGAAAAGAAGACTAGAAAATATCAGGCATTTATGTCCTATATATGACAATACTGAATAAAAAAGATGTTGCATTTTTATGGGTTCAGAGGATAAGGTCTAGTGTTGCTGTGTATCATTCAGACAAACATATTTATCCCATCTAATTTGGGATCAGGTAATTTAAGCCCAACTACCTGTGCCTGATGATCACAACATTTTCCTGTGTGCAGGCTGCATGGGAACACACCATGTGTATGGAGCTGAAAAATCATTGTTAGTCCAAGAAACTTTTCAACTCTTTAATAGTTCTTCTTATTCTATGTAGAAAAACTTAAGTAGGAACACATTTAAAATTGCTACCCAATCTTAGCAAACCTTTCCAGTACCTATGCCTTCTGACTGTGCTGTGGTCACCCTCCAGTGTCCTTGTGGCCTAAGGCCAATGCTTCCATCCCCCACAAAAAGATATGGGAAGGATGGGCACATCATACCCATGACCACCACCCTGAGTTTTTGTCTGAAGGAGTGTGATGCTGGTGCTGGCATCCTTCCTTCCTCAGTCCTGGGGATCCCATTGGCTCTCTTTTCATGCACTTTACCATCTCGGCCTGTTGCCCTCCCCCTCCTCCCAGGGGCAGGGCTGAAAGCTGCCCCACCCCCCCCCCCACCCCCCCATGCCCCCAGCACTGTGTGCCCCGCAGGGACATCCTGGGGATGTTATCCCCTTCTACCTGGGGCACTCACAGAGCTGAAGCTCAGACAGGCCAGGCAATGGACACTGGGCCACGGGACACCAGGGAAACCCATCTCAGGCCCAGGGCAGCCCAGCCACCCCCCAGGGCCTGGCACAGCCTCGAACCTAACCCCAGCAATGGCAAATACAACCACAGCGACTGGGCCAAAACTATCAAAGCTTATATAACTTAACCTAATTAGACGTAGTGGTATCTTTGATCTATGGAATTACTGGAGTTAAAATATTTGCAGTTATCAAAAGTATGTGTTAAAATGTTATAAATTATTTTAATTAGTCCAGACATTTGAAAATATATAAAGTTTTTGATTAATGGCTAATATTAGATATCTATTTTTGCATTCCTGTTGAGAGGAAACTGGAAGAGCAATATATATATATTCATATAGACTTGCAGCTTCATAGCCTAATTTAAATTTTTACTCAAATTATGGGTTGAACCCTGTTTATGTTTTTCAATGTGTGTTTGAATATGATGGTAAGAAAAGGGGAAAGGTACAAAATCGAAGCATCCAAATGGTGAAAGATGGATTTACTAATAATTACATCTCCTGGGACATGCACATGCCATGTAAATAAGTAAAATATAAGGATTATTTTATGCAACAGTTACAAGTATATTTTATTAATGATCCAGAATTATTGTTCCAGAAGTTTCACAAAGGATCAAACAAAGTTTAATTTGTTTTATCCCCCCACCCCACCCCCTCCCCCCATATGCACACATCTCTCACAATACACAGTTTTGGTTTCTTAATATTCATATTAGCCAAACATTTTGCTATAGAATTCTGCAGTCTCTGGTTGAATTTTTTGGAATTCTACCTTCCAAGGGAGATTTCAGAGAAAAAGAGAACTTCTTCCTTTTTAAGGACTAGCAAAAGACATATACTGCAATAGCTTACCTGCCAGAAGGGTGTTTTTCTAGATACATTTTGTTGTTACCGTGCACCTTCTGTGTTTCTGGCCACATTTCTACATTTCTACTTCCATGAATTCATGCTATTATTTTTCTGCCTGCCTTGCTAATACAGCACCTACAAGAAACATGCAAACAAACAAACAAACAAAAAGGAAATTAATGCATTCTGTTTGTTTCTAGAAATTTGATAACAATATGCTGGTGACAAAATGACTGCAGCATTTATGAGCATTCAGAAAAGAGAACAACAGTTCTGCTCTCAGTCTGGTAAACAATTAAAGAGGAATTATTAGAAGAGCTAATATTGTTCTTTTTCAAGAATGTTGTGTCACTGGAAATATTAGGAGGACATACTTAGCTGTCTCTTCTCGCATCTAAGTAGTACTAGAATGAAGACAGGGGCCATTTCCGTCTCAGCTCCTCTACTTTAATTGTTTTAACTGTTGAAAATAAGGACATGGTTCATTTACTCATCACCTTGGTGGCCAGGAACCTACTCAAAGTGTAACTGGAGGTAGGATGAAGTCACACATCTTTACAGATGAAACAGTTGCCTGTTTGTCTTGTCCTAGTAACTAACAAATGATCTCTGTAGAGATATTAATATATGTTCGTAAGTAAACTTTCCTTGTTTGCAGCAGTCAGATAGTAACCTGTCTTACATTACAAAAAGTTTTGCTATTTCTAATAGCATACCTGTCTCCATGCACACCTATTTTACCATAAATACTTGAGATTTGCCTTTTAAAAGGAGAAGAGGAGATGTTACAGTTTTGGGTGACATGATCTGTTCTTCATGAGATTTCTAAGGCACAGTGGCACACACAACCTTGCATCAGACATGGGCAGAGGACATAAGGTAGTGTGGGAACAGTTGCTGTGTCTGCAAACGTGATATATCTGAAATAGCTAGCTGGAGCATGTTCTGCAATGTGAAGGTGAGACAAAACTAACCTGATCTGAAGATGTTTCTCAGAGGTTGGTGTTGGGCCCATCCTCTTTAATATCTTTATTGATAATTTGGATGAGGGAATCAAGTGCATCCTCATGAATCTGCAAAATAAGCTAAGTTGGGGGGGGAAGTGTCAATTTGCTGAAAGGTAGGAAGGCCCCGCAGGGGGATCTGGATAGGTCAGATCAAGGGGCAAAGGCCAATGGGATGATATTCAACATGGTTAAGTGCCAGGTCCTGCACTTTGGCCACAGCTACCTCATATAATGCTACAGGCTAGGGGCAGATTGACTGGAAAGCTGCGCAGATGAAAAGGATCTGGAAGTGTTGATCGATGCTCACCTGAACATGAGCCAGCAGTGTGCCCAGGTGGCCGAAAAGACCAACGGCATCCTGGCTTGTATCAGGAACAGCATAGGCAGTAGGATGAGTGAGGTGATCATTCACCTGTACTCTGCTATTGTGAGGCTGCACTTCAAGTACTGTGTCCAGTTTTGGATCCCTCACTACAAGAAAGACATTGAGGCCCTGGAGCATGTCCAGAGAATGGCTACAGAGCTGGTGAAGGGTCTGGAACACAAGTCCTCTGAGGAGTGGCTGAGGGAACTGGGATTGTTTAGTCTGGAGAAGAGGAGGCTCAGGGGAGACCTTATTGCTCTCTACAACTACTTGAAAGGAAGTGGAGGGGAGCTGGGGGTCGGCCTCTTCTTGCAGGTAACTAGTGATAACTAACTAGGTAACTAGAGGGAATGGCCTCAAGTTGTACCAGGGGAGGTTTAGGTTGGAAATTAGGAGACATTTATTCTCAGAAAAAAAATATTCAGGCATTGGAACAGGTTGCCCAGAGAGGTGGTGAAGTTACCATCCATTGAAGTGTTTAAGGAAATGTTGTACATGGTACTTAGAGACATAGTTTAGTGGGTAATTTTGGTGGTAGGGGGACATTGAACCAGATGATCTTGGAGATCTTTTCCAACCTTATGCTTCTATGATTTTATGATTCTACGATTCTATGTCTTACACTGGAGAAAATTTGACCTCATCAGAACCAAGGAAGCAGCATATCTAAAGCTGTGCTTATCACCTGCATCATGACAGGGTGATATTTTCAAAGTTTTTCATGCTATTAAGTAGTTTAACCTCACTGAGTTATTAAGAAACTCTGTTAATTATATATCCATATGTGGGGCCAATTTTAAACTGTTTATTCATTCTGTTTGTCTCTTTGCTGTGCATTTGTCTTCAAAATATTGTACAAACTCTAAAAAAAAGCAAGTGACTCTAACCTTTTCGTAGTTTAATTACCACAAAATACTGTATGCATGATAAATTTGATGTTTCTTGCTTGTGAGGAAGGGAGCTTCAGATACTTCTTATATCAATCACTATGAAAGGCTTGTGAACAGATTTATGACCAGAGAATAAAGGTTATTATCTAAATGTGCCTGTGTAGATAATCTGAGAAACTACATTTATCATTCTAAGGAATTTTAAATGATGAAACCTATAGTAAAACCTATGCAGTTCTTCCTTTTAAATATTTAGTATTTATTTATTTATCCCAACCTTCATATGACATTTGAGTGTAATGAAAAACTAATAACATATATCTCTCAAAGTTGTCATTGAAGCAGATAGCTTATTCATCACACAGGAAATGTTGCTTAACAGTTCTGAGTGTAAAGATTTTAGCTTTATATGAATAAACTATGAATATAAACTGAATTTATAGTATTTGTAGTTTATTTGCAAAACAACACCATAACATAAGGAAGTACCAATCATCTTTATTTTATAGATGGAAATTAAGGCACAGTGTGTTAGAATAATATTTGTTTATGCATTTTACACTGATAAGTCACTGGATAAAAGACATTTTTATATCAAGGTTTATTATTAGTCAGAAAGAATAGTTACTGGTTTACAGAGCTGTGTACTTTTTGTGCTTCCTGTGGTCCAATCTGTAGAAAATTATTTATTTATGATATTTCTCTCTTGTTATGCAGTTAGGACACCTTCCACAGAACAAATCCTTTTGATTTTCATAACCTTGGTTTTTCAAAATCTCATTTCCATCTCTCATCCTCTAACTTTTCTGTTAAGATGTTCAAGTGAAATATTATTTGCAGATTAGGAAAGATGTTTTGGTCTAAAAGTTTTGTCTACATCTAAATGAGCAGGCACCTAGAGCATAGAAAGTGAATAGTGATTGCCCCACTGAAGTCCCTTACAATTGACTTGAGCAGGTACTGGAATTCATGTAGACAATAGCAATCTCTTAGGGCTCTTTATCTTGATTTGAATTGTTATATGTTCAATGTCCAGTTCAATGACTGGATCTATTTTTAGGAGGTCAAATGATAGCTCTTTCTCCAAGTTGAGTATAAATCATAACATATTCTCAGGATCATTCATATTCACAGGAAATAGTGAAAGTTTAATGCTATCTTTAAAAATGTTGTCCCATTCGGATGTGCTTACCTATTATCTTCTCATTTTTATAATCCTTTAACCCTGAATTCATTATCTCAGTGAATACTGCCGTGAATTTTAAACATCATTGGAGCTGCATTTTATTTTATTCTTTTAGCTCAGGGTTCCCTTTCATCCATATCAAAAACATTAGTTACACTTACTTCTAAAAGCCATACTTCTCCTGATTTAAATGTATTTTGGCACTGTTTGTTTGGCATGTAATACTTTTAAGACGTTGTGCACATTTTCATGCCAGGTTAAGTCCTGTGAGGCAATATTGGTTATTTGATTTTTCATTTAGCATCAAGCTTTCTACTTTACTGTTGCAAAAAATCAACCTTTTCTTGTGAGTCCAAAAATTATAACACAAAGGATGTCCACTTAATGGATAAAAAATTGGTATTTTTCTCAGAATTCAAACTTTAATTCAGTATACTAATATATTATAATTAATAAATTGAAATTTCTAGAGATATAGTCAGCATTTGCAGTTTCAGGACAGGTTTTCCTCTATATTTGCTGAATAGAAGTAATATTTACTTTGTATTGCTTATTTTAACAGAGGTGACAATAATTAATGGTCTTAATATCTGCATATATATTATCTCTTAACAGATGAAAAGCTCTTACATAGAATGATATCTTTTGCACAATACAATATCTCTTGAACATCTACATTTATAATATCCACACTGAGAGCACTTTGTGTGGGTGAAAGAGGAGCAGAAATTAAGTCTGACAATTTGTATCAGTAAACCTGTTAAGAAAAATAAGATTGGTTTGCAAATTAAATGTTTATATGCTTTCTTTCTGGTATAAAGAAATGGAAATAAACCTTCATCTGTTCATCTTAATGATTATTATAAGAAAATAAGACAGCAGAGAACTATGACATTTAGAACAATTTTCTTGGTTATATAAAAAGCACAATTTTTATAAATAACATTTATGACTCTGAACCCTTAAGACAGATCTTCTTCCTATAATGCAGTTCCATCTAGGGCAGGAGCATCAATATGAGTGGGATGTGAACAATTTTTTTTTTTAATTTTTTATTTTTTTTTTTTCATACAATTCACCTAAAGCCCTAGTGTAGAAAAGCAATTCAGAATGTGCTTAAGCCCTACAGAATTTGATTAAGGTTAAACTTGGGCTTTAAGAGAAGAACTTGCCTAAGTGAATAACTGACTCAGAGCTTCAGACTGAGTTAGGATGGTATGGGCCTTGCCTCTGCTGTTCTCCTCTGAGGGCACCAAGACAGAAGACAGCATACAGTTTATAAAGAATAACAAAAGCTATTCTTCATAGCTGTCAAGGCTGATTCCTCTAAGCATTACTTAGCTAGATACTGAATACTTTCTCGTTCAAACTGTTCCTAGGAACTGGGTAAGTCCTCCCGGCCTAGGTACCGTCACTCCTAGTTCAGTAACTCAGCATGCTCTAGAAGACAATTGAGACTCTTCATCAGGAAGATTTTGATCTTTTCTTTGTAATCTGTAATCAGTCACTTTATAGGAAGCTCAGATTCCAAGTACATTAGGTCCACAACTTCTTCTTCCTCCTAGCTATTTTCTAAACTATTACAAGCCAGAAAAAACACATCACCACTAATATTAACCTTTCTTCAACCCATATTTTGAAATAAAGCAGACAAAATTGGATGGTTACAAGGTACCTTGGGTCACTTGGCAACCTGACACTTAATCAGCCATGTCACAGCAAGCACCACTGAAACAAAGCTAAGTGGCATGCTGACTCTAGGCCTGACGTGGATACTGTATGGGAAAAAGACGAAGGAAAGAGGTCTGCAAATTTCAGGTATGTGATTCTTATGTTCACTTGGTTCACTGAGTAGCACAAAAAAAACAAACAAACAAAAAACAACAACAACAAAAAAAAAACCAATAACGAAAAACCTGCACATATCACTTTTCCTGCAGAAGTACATTCTCTGTGGTGTCATGATGTTGGCAGGCAAGTAGTTGTCTAGACTATGTCATGTGGCATCATGGAAAGGCTGTCACTAGCACATTATGTTTAAACCAGACAAAACTGATTAGACTTGAGGATGCTTGATATTGCAGGTCTGTGTCAGTGTCAGCTGAATGCTCAGCATGTAAATGATACCATAATTTTAGTCAAAGGAAACTGTAATTTTATGAAATGTGTTTATGGAGAAAAGGTAGAAATGTCCAGCACATGTTGTCTGTGGCATGCTCTCCCAAGACTGTTGCATGCACACTGCAGTTGATGTGCTGGAAAATGCATTTAAACATAATAATCTTCTTGTGGCTGTCCATTTTGGCTGTCCATAAAATTACTTCACTAACTTGGAAAAATTAGTGTACCTAGATTTTTTTTTTTTTTTTTTTTTTTTTTTTTTTTTTTTTT
>CM021765.1:105635595-105661144 GCA_011076525.1 Nettapus auritus | reverse complement strand
TTTTTTTTTTTTTTTTTTTTTTTTTTTTTTTTAATCATCTGAAGATTTTCTTGTAAAACATTTTTTGAGATGTACATTTCAGGGAAGATGTTTAGTGGATTAAAAATACCTTAATATAACCTAATATCTTTGTATTACATGCTCTCAGACAAGCAAAATTAGAGCTGTACATCTCTAAGTCTGGTTGGTTGTAAGCATTCATCTCTTTTTTTTTTTTTAAAAAAAAAAAAAGCTTATTGTATCAGCTTTGCACATGTTTTAAAAAGTTGGCAAATAAAGTTTTAATATCTATATATAAACAAAAAAAAAAGGGAAAGGAGAGGAGAGGAGAGGAGAGGAGAGGAGAGGAGAGGAGAGGAGAGGAGAGGAGAGGAGAGGAGAGGAGAGAGCTGTAGACAATTATGAGGTCTCCCCTCAACCTTCTGTTTTTCAGGCTGAACAGGATGAAAGACCTCAGCCGTTCTTTGTATGTCTTCCCCTCTAGGCCCTCCACTATCTTGGTAGCTTTCCTCTGAACACTCTCCAATAGTTTCACATCCTTCCTGTACTGTGGTGCCCAGAACAGCACACAGTACTACAGGTGGGGCCGCAGAGGCACAGAGTAGAGCAGGACAATCACTTCCCTCGACCAACTAGCAGTTCTGTGCTTGATACACCCCAGGATACAGCTGGCCCTCCTGGCAGCCAGGGCACACTGCTGGCTCATATTCAGCTTGCTGTTGACCACGGCCCCCAGATCCCTGTCTGCAGGGCTGCTCTCCAGTGTGTCTCATTGCCCAATCTGTATGTATAGCCAGGGTTGCCCCATTCCACATGAATGACCCAGCACTTGCTCTTGTTAAACTTAATGCAGCTGGTGATTGCACAGCTTCCCAGTCTGCCCAGATCTCTCTGCAAGGCCCTTCCACCCTCAGCCGAGTCCACAACTCCTCCAAGTTTGGTGTCGTCAGCAAATTTGCTCAAAACTCCTTCTATTACTACATCCAAATAATTTATAAAAACATTGAAGAGAACTGGCCCTAAAACTGAGCCTTTGGAACCCCACTGGTGACTGGCCACCTGACTGATGTGGCCCCATTTACTATAACCCTTTGTGCCCTGCCCAGCCCTACCCATCAGCCAATTATTCACCCATCATATGATGTTGTTAAGTTGTATGCTAGACATTTTGTCCAGTAGGATCCTATGGGAAACCGTGTCAAAAGCCTTGGGGAAGTCCAAAAAGATCACATCAGCTGTTTTCCCTTGATCAACTAGATGGGTGATCTTATCATAAAAGGAAATCAAATTTGTTAAACAGGACCTACCCCTCATGAACCCATGTTGGCTGGGACCAATGACTGCATTGTCCCCCAAATTATTGAATGTGCACTTCAATAATTTCAAGGATAATCTTCTCCATAATTTTCCCAGGCATTGATGTGAGACTGACAGGCCTGTAGTTTACAGGGTCCTCTTTCTTGATCTTCTTGAAAATTGGTACATTTGTGAGCTTCCACTCACCTGGGACCTCTCCAGATTCCCAAGACCCTTGAAAAATAATTGAGAGAGTTCCCACAAAGACATCAGCCAGCTCTCTGAGTGCCCTGGGACTAATCCCATCTGGACCCATGGACTTTTATGGATCCAGGTGGAGCAGCAAATCCTGCATATGTTCAGGGTTGGTTGGGAGTTTATGATTCCCACCATCATAGTCCTCCAGCTCAGGGTACTTGAAGTCCTGAAGCCAATCATCAGCATTAAAGACAAAGGCAAAGAAGGCATTAAATGTCTCTTGCTTTGCCTATGTCCTTGTTTGTGAAGTCACTATCCCCATCAAGTAGTGGACCTATGTTTTCTCTGGCCCTCCCTTTTCTATTCACATATTAAAAAGAGCCTTTTTTTATAGTCTCCTACAGACATGGCCAGCTTCAACTCTAACTGGGTTTGGCTGCACAAATTTTCTCCCTACAAAGGCAAGCAGCGTCCCTGTAGTCCTTCCTTATTGCCTGATCCTGCTTCCAGCAGCCGTACGCTTTCTTTTTATGCCTAATCTTCAGAAAAAGATCCCTGGTCAGCCAAGCCAGCCTTCTGCCCTGCCTGCTTGACTTGTGATATTTTAGAATTGCCTGATCCTGTTCTTTTAGGAGGCAGTGCTTAAAGATTGACCAGCACTGGTGGATGCCAATGCTTTCAAAAGCAGTTTCCCAGGGGATCTTACTAACTAGTTCCCTGAACTGCCTGAAATCTGCTCTCCCCATATCCAGGGCTGAAGTTTTGGTGGTAGTTTTCCTTCTGTCACCATAAATTTTAAACTCAACTGCTTCATGGTCACTATGACCAAGACGGTCACCAATTGCCATGTCCCCCAAAAAACCCTCTCTTCTCAAGCAACAGATCTAGGAGGACACCTTTCCTAGTTGACTCCCTTACCACCAGCACCAAGAAGTTATCATCAAGGTGCTTTAGGAACCTCCTGGGTCTGCTTGTGTTGGCTATGTGATATTCCCAGTAAACATCTGGCAAGTTGAAGTCCCCGATAAGGACAAGGGCAGTTGATCCTGATGTATTTCTTATTTCCTCAAAGAATAATTCATCAGTGTCATCATCCTGGTTGGGTGGTTTGTAATAGACTCCTACAACAACATCCCCTTTGTTTGTTTGTCCCTTAATCCTTACCCAGAGGCTCTCAACTTTGCCATCGCCAATTGCAAGCTCCACAAAGTCCAGCCCCTCCTTCACATACAGTACCACCCCACTGCCTTGCCTTCCCTGCCTGTCCCTCCTAAGGATCCTGTAACCATCTATTGCAACACACCAGTCACAGGACTCATCCCACCACATTTCCCTTATGCCAATTATACCGTAGCTCTGGGACTGGGCCAAGACTTCTAGCTCATACAGTTTATTCCTCATACTGGGTATGTTTATATGAAAGCATTTCAAATGTGCCTCATTGTACAGAGAACCTCATGGACCGGACCTAAGGACCTTACTAGCACACAGTCTTCTCTGATTTTGGCATGCTATTCCTTAGCTTATCAATGGTGGTCCTGGTTTTATCCCTTTCCCCCTTTGACTCTAGTTTAAAGCCCTATCTATCAGTCCTGCTAATTCCTGGGCAAAAATCCTTTTCCCCCTCTGAGAGAGGTGCATCTCATCTGGTGCCAGCAGGCCCAGTGTTGCATAGACCTTCCCGTGGTCAAGAAACCATAAGTTCTGCTGGTGGCACCAGTCTCAGAGCCACATATTGATGAGCCAAGTCTGCCTGTCAACATTGATCCCTGCTACTGGAAGGACATAGGCAAACATAACCTGTACCCCTGATCCTTTAACCAGTTGCCCCAAAACCCTAAAGTCCCTTTTGATTGCTTTTGGACTTTCTCCTTGCTACCTCATTACCAGCCTGAAAAAACAGTAATTGGTAGTAGTCAGAGGGCCATATCAGGTGACTTTCCTAGCCATAACTCTTACCTGAGCCACAGGGAGGCAGCAGACTTCCCTTTGGATTGGGTCCGGATGGCAAATTGGGCCCTCTGTCCATTTCAGAAGAGTGTCCCCCATGACGATAGCCCTTTTTTCTGTCTTGATAGAAGATGTAATGATTCAGGGGTATGTTGCCTTGCCTTAGGCACCCCTTTCAACTGGATTCTACAATCATTGTTTTGCAACAATTCTACATCGTTTTCATTATTTTCACTGTCATGTTCTAGAGACTCATACCTGTTATATAAGGGTAGTTAGGAAGGTGAGGTAGGCAGGGAGAGGGCTCACCTATCATCCTGAGAATAAACCTGCATCCATCCCCCCCCCCCCCCCCCCTTGGCCTAGGTCCCCTCCTACTGCCTGGTGGGATGGGGGAACCTTTGTCTTTTGTACAGTGGCTGCCAGGCGGGATAGGGGAACCTTTGTTTCTTGTGTATTGGCTAGCTCGTGAGTCATTCTCAGGGAGGATAGAGTATCCTTCCACCAGTCAATTTCCCTCTCTAACTCCCAGATGCTCTTCAGCCTACTCACCTCACCTCCTCCCAAAGCTCTGCCTCCAAGCTGAACAATTCTTCAACCTGGGCACACCTCCCACAGGCATAACCACTGCTGCTACTGTCACACACTGACAGAAGACTTGGTCACACCCTGCAGCCCAAGACATCTGCAGCTGTGTGTTTCCCCAGCTGTGTGTTCTGTCTGGGTAGCCACATCAGTAGAGGCCGCATGAGATGCAGAGGACATAGCTCTCTGGCTGGTGGATACCACCATTGGGAAAAACTGTTGGAAAACAGTGGTGAGAGCACCCTTCCTGCACGCACTGCCACACAAACTGCTGCACTGTGCCCCGACTGACACGCCACGTTGTGTTTGCCCATCCTGCTTGTTGTGCTCCTGGTTGCTTGTGCTCCCTCGGGGCTGTCTTTGTATGGTCAGGGAGGGGGCGCTGCTGGCTCTGCCCACGCCTCATCAGCCGCCCTTGGGAGGGCTGCCAGGTCCTGGCGGCTCCCTCGGCTGCCTAGAGTGACTTCGATGCAGGAAAAAAGCCCTGCCCACCTCAATCCCCCACTTTGCTGCAGAAAGTGTCTGGCCCAGAGCCCTTGGAACTAATTGTTCACTGCCCTAAGTGAACTTT
The DNA here is from genome assembly GCA_011076525.1 of Nettapus auritus. Classification (NCBI taxonomy): domain Eukaryota; kingdom Metazoa; phylum Chordata; class Aves; order Anseriformes; family Anatidae; genus Nettapus; species Nettapus auritus. Next base: position 105,656,544 of record CM021765.1, on the reverse strand, counting down.
CGTGGCTTCTGAGAAAACAGTAGTATTTGTACTACATGGGTAGGGCACCTGTGTAATGCTTGTCTTTGTGAGCCTTACTCCAGGGAGCAAAGAAAGGACAGAATGGGTGAGTTTAGTCATCCTGGGAAATTCACTAAGTTCCCACTAGCAAATGACATAAGGGTGCTTCATGTCTGGCGTGTCTCTTTGATGCACGGGTCTGCACAGCCCATGAACCATCTTGGCCAGTAGTTGTCCTCATAGCAAATGATATGCTGAGGCAGCTGTGTCATTTGAACCTTTTGGTTTCAGACTGGCTTGAGCTTTTTAAGGACTGCAGCTACTTTTCTGCTAGCAGATAGAAAAGCAAATTGAGTCTCTGCCTCTCAACATGTACAGTCAGATACTGCTTTTTTCAGTACTCATTTTTTTTCTCTGTAGGATTCAACTGATGTCAGAGTCAGATCAGTAGCTGTGGAAGACAGCAATTTTTCTTCTTGCTATTTTCTTCTTGCCAGCCATCATTATCAACATCAAGGGCAGCAGTAATTACAGTGTAATTATCTATGCATCATTATTTCAGGCAACTCCAGTTGTCTACTGAAAGTCTTCAAAAACCTTTCCCCTATAACTCTTGAATACCTGACAGTTCAAATGTTGCCATTACCTTTATTGCCAGCGTAGTGCACCTATTTCTGACAATAAATAAATAAATAAATTGATGCTGAGTTTTCAAGCCTTCTTGAAGACAAAAACAAATAGTTCTCTTTCTTTAACATATTAGTTATCATTGGTGAAAAATAGGTTAACAAAAAAGTCAACTTTCTACTTATTACTTTGTTTCTCTGATCTCTGTCAGTATTCAAGGTTCAGGCATCACATGGTTTAGTTTTGTTTTGTTTTTAAAGTTGGTTGCACTCCTATGTAAGGTGTTCTTCAAACTTTTCATTAAAAAAAACAAACAAACAAAAAAAAAAACAACAAACAACAACAACAAAAACCACATTAATTTACAGGAAGCATTTTAAATTATTCTCAGATATAAAGAGTATCCAAATGAAAAATTACTTTCCTGTTTTCATAACAACATAGTTTCTTTCCCAAAGCCAAATCCATGTTGAACAGGAACAACATTTAAAACAATAGGTAAAACACATTAAAAAAAAAATAGATTTTAATATATTAAATGATTTGCAGAAGTAGGAGAGTAAATCAGTATGTGCTATATAACAACAGAGACTGAACTAGAAACAATTATTAAGAGAATTCTATATTAAAAATAAATAAATAAATAAAAGATGTTTACTTGGATGATGGAGGTCAGGAAGAAGATTTTTGCATTTAAAAAAGCTTAGTAGCATTATTTTAGAGAATAGGAAAGATGAATTAAGTAGGAATTCATTTCTTACTTCACATCATTATATAGCTCCCAGCATCTTAATAACAGTCAAGCAAAGGAACAAGAATCTAAAATTAGTTAAATTGTTCTCAGAACAATGTGGTGATTTAAATAGAAAGATAATAACAGTATTATAAATAATTAATGGTTTTAAAGACACTGCAGCAAATAAAGCTGTTGGACCAGATGGATTCTTCAAAGAAACTTGAAAGTTTCTACCTCCAAGCGACCCATACTTTTAAGTAGGTTATTTAGTATTTTGCTGTCTATTATAATATGATGTTCATCTCTTACGTGATATCATCTCTTATTACTTTTTTTCTCTATTATTCTGAGCAGAAACCCTCTAAATTTTTGCATAGTACTAGAAGACTTTGTATTCTCCTGTAGATATAAAGCAAAACAGAGTGTAACATGCTTAATGCCAGCACTTGTATTAAACAGTATGTAGGAAATCCACAGCTGAATAATTGTAGAGGTTGATTTGAACTGCCAGGTGGCTAAATACAGGTATTTAGATTCATGTTTAAAACCCTCTGAATGAAGTCACTGAGTGACTTAGTAGATCTCAAAATGGTTTCCATATATAGGGAGAGAGATGTGTGAACACACACGTGCACATCTATTCATACATATTTATTTGTGATTATATATACATATATATATGCATTTCTATACTTGCAAACACGTACTTTACGTTTGGAAACTACTATTCCTAGCATAGTTGTGACACAAGAATAAATAGACTGGGGTAAATTTGAGGACAGATTTTATATAATGGAGTTTGTTTGTTTGTTTGTTTGTTTAAAGCTCTTCATAGCTTGGCAATTTATGTGATAGAAAAACTTGTAACAATAACAGTTATTTGACTTTCTCTTTGTTACCTTCCCCATCCCTGTGGTGTGTTCTGTCCCCACCTCCTCTTCCCCCTCCATTCCCCACCCCCCCCCACCACCCCCTTTTTTTTTCTCCCCTGGAAAACACATGAAAAAGCACATGATGTACTACTATACTTGTACTATATGTACTATAACTTGATAACTTTATTATTCTACACATTGTTCTTCACAGTGATGTTTCAGACATATCTCTCAAAGATGGGAGAAACCTTGAGTTCTGTTTAAATAAAATAATCTTTTAGGGAGAAAAAAAAATAAAAATGTTTGTCTTCATCAAGCATTACAGAGATTTTTAAGTTATTCACAGTATCACAGAATGTTTGAGGTTGGAAGGGACCTCCAGAGGTCATTTGGTCCAAACTCCCTGCTCAAGCAGCATCACACACAGCAGATTGCTCAGGACCATGTCCTGGGTTTTGAACATCTCCAGCAATGAAAATTCCAAGACTCCTCTGGGCAACAGTCCTCAGTCATTTGCACAGTAAAGTGCTTCCTTAAGTTCAGACAGAATTTACTCTGTTTCATTTTTATCTCATTGTCTCTTAGAAAATGATATATAAGAGCAGTTTTAAGGCTATTATCAGAGCACAAGAATCATGTTTCTGGTTTCCCCTAATTAGTATTGCTAAGGTCAGCTCATGTTCCTGACTGTGCAATGCAAATGTTGTGAAGATGGGTAGCCTCTTCCTCTCTCCCATCCAATCTAGGTTTCCTTTGTCTCTGAAGCAGAGGCTTCTGAACTAGCATCCCATGAGTTATGATATTATATCCCATGAGAATGGGAAGAATGTTTGTATAAAGGCTGAACCCAGCCATGTGGCAGTTTGCTAAGGATTAACTCAGGGATTACTTTCGTGCAATCCATAGTTTGGATGCACTGTCAGCAATGCTGGTAGAAAGAAACATCACTTACAGAATTTGTGCATTAATTTTATTATTTCCTCTGAACACCTGTATATGCAGATTTGCTGGAACATTCTCATTCACAAAAAGATAGAAAGGGATAAAAATAATAATAATAAAAAGATTAGCATAGTAGCAGAGTGTATGTGCATTTGCCTGCATATCCTGAGTATCTGAGAAAACCTGAAACTAAAAACCTAGCATATAGGTTAACATATATCACTTTGAAAAGGTAATGCCCAGGTTTAATGAATTAAAAAAAATAATAATAAAATAAAATAAAAATCCAAACCATAGATTTTATTTTCTCTCAAGAAAATTGAACGCATTTTTTTATAATGCTAAACAGTGTAATTAACTCCACCATCCCCACACAATCATATTCTGATACAGCCAGTAAGCAGTTTCTCTGAAGACTACAGAGCACTAAAATAATAACTTTACATATTCTGGTCTTAACAACCTAAAATAAAAGACTGAACAATCTGCCAATTCATCTATTTAATATTATTGATTCACATTCAAGTAGGATTTTGCTGAAGCAAGGGGATGTATTCCACAGCAAGGTAGAGTTCTCTGATCCTTACCTCTGATGTCTCTTCTTGATATAATATGGGGAAAATTACCTTTTAAAAATCAGTTGATTTGAAGAAAAGTCATGGTAGAAACAAGACTGTTGAATATCATATTATATAAAAAAAATAAGTAAACAAAAATAGTATTCAGTATGCAATAACAGAATTTCTCAAAACATTTGTCAAAAGTTGTCTCTTGGGTTAGTGCACTGGTAAATTACTATAATAAAACCTAACTCAAACCATGTTATATAAAATCTGAAGTTAAGGCTAGTGTAAAATGCGACAGTTCACTTTGCTTTCTTTATGACACTTAGGAGTTTGTTTCTCTTATAGCTTGGATAATAAATTAAGTTTGCAGTTTTTAAAACCTTTCTCCCCTCACCCCCCCAATTGTTCTGTTTCATTCAGATGGAATGAAGGTTTTGAGCATTTCAGAGCACAGTACTTGTGTTGTGGTTTTACCTGGCCGGCAGCCAAACACCACACAGCCGTTCGCTCACCCTCCCCCTCCTTCTCTGGGATGGGGGAGAGAAACGGAAAAGTGAAGCAAGAGTTGAAATAAAGACAGTTTATTAAGATAGAAAACAACAACAATAATAATAATAACAATAACATTAACAATAATAATAATAATAGTGTGTATGAAACAAGTGATGCACAATGCAATTGCTCACTGCCCGCTGACCGATGCCCAGTCTATCCCCGAGCAGCCGCCAACCCCATCCCGGCTAGCCACCCCTATTGTTTAGCATGACGTCAGATGGTATGGAATACCCCTTTGGCCAGTTTGGGTCAGCTGTCCCGGGTCTGTCCCCTCCCAGCTCTTGCTGCACCCCCAGCCTGCCCGCTGGCAGGACAGAGGGAGGAGCTGAAAAGTCCTTGGCTTGGTATAAGCACTGCTCTGCAACAACCAAAACATCGGCATGTTATCAGCACTCTTCTCATGCTAACCCAAAACACAGCACTCTACCAGCTACTAGGAGGAAAATTAACCCTGTCCTAATTGAAACCAGGACAACTTGAATGCTAAGTTTCTTCCAAAATAATTTGTTTTGCATTTTTATAATATCATTTAGACTTGAAGATAAACCTGACAGACAAGAGGTATAATTATCAATCTGCAAAGAGTATGGTTTCTTTGAAGGTTTCTGATTCAATTAGAACAAATCACAATGAAAATATTTTAGATGCCTAGAACACGAAAATTAAAAACACAACTTAAAATTCAAATGTAATTTCTCAAAGCCCCTCATATTAGAGTAAAATTGTTATTCAGTGGTTTACTATCACTGAGAATTTTTTTTTTTTTTTTAAAAGGAAACATTTATACTTGTTTGTCATATCTCCCCTGATCTATATTTCTTTAACATATCCATTAGATTAAAGAAGCAAGATTTCAGAGGTAAGGAGGACAGTCATAAACTTTTCCTCAGTAGGATAAAGATATAAAGATATGTTGTTTTTCAGTAAGTGATATTTTCTGTAAGTGATAGGTGATATTTTTTATTGTTTGTTTGTTTGTTTTTTCTTTATTGGCCAAGTTATACAATACCATTACTGAACTGGACTAAATTTTGATGTTTCATTCCTGGAGTGGTGCAACGGATTACAAGTAACTACTAATTATAGAGTTTTCCCTTTAAAGTATATCTGTTTGTAAGATTCTGAACTGTCTAAACTATTGCACATTAGCAGTCTTGCATTTTAGACAGTATAGAAAAATCACCATCATTTCTATAAAGAAAACAGTGCATGAATAAAACTTTTTTTTTTTCATATGAATAAATATTTATTAAATAAATATATATATATATTTCAAACATATGAAAGACCCAATTAATTAAATTTTGTGAATTGTTCAAGTGGTTAGTCAGCTTTTCATCAAGGCCTTATTATCTGCAAAATGTGGCTGGAAATCTGGGCAGTTTAGGAGTAAGTGCCTAAACAAACACCAATCTGAAATCAATTACAAAGGCATGTAGATTTTGGGGGGGAAGATGTGGTTGGACATACGCTCACACTTGAGAATTATCTGAAGAGACAGATGACTGTTTCTGAATTTTAAGAAAGAAAAAAAAAAGTGGAGGGAGGATTTTGGTATAAAGATTTAATGACAAGATTTCAGATTTCCTTTGGTATAAGGATTGATTCATTGATCCTTCAGGTGGATTTTTATTTATGAATTAATTCAATTCTAGGCTGAGAATAATACAACACCCTGCTCCCTACCCCCAATATTCCCCTCCAGAACAGTAAAGAAAAAATCAAACAATATTCTGTTCCCATTGTATTTCAACAAGTAAAGTGTTGAGGGCATTAAGTAAGGGCAATAAGTAATGAATACAACCTTACCATATGCTAAAATGATGCTTTTCCAAAGTTATATAAAAATTCTTCAACATTTTCATTTTTTTTTTTTCACCACCATTTTTCTACGTTGACATACTACACTAAAGAGTTGATTTTTTAAAAGAACTAGTAATTGCCAGACATCCCATTGATTTTTGGTTTTGTACTTTTGAACATGCCTACTTCAACTGATAAAACAATTTGCAGTCTTTATTTTATATGAGTGAAAGTACATTTTAAAATTTTAGAGAAATATGTAATACCATGAAACCCAAGTTTTTACAGCACAAGAACAGACTATGATATATTACTTGTGCCTAACCACAAAAACAGGAGTGCATTAAGCATAGAAGTTCAATGCAAGTTGCATAGGATGAATTGATTTATCTGGATAGGTATGTATTTAAGGAAAAAAGCAATGGAAGGGATTGGGATGGTCTTACTTGTTTTGATGAAGGCATGTTCTTGTTCAGGTATAGAATAGTAGCTATCTCTATTCTTCCCCTATCTACCACATAACTCTTAAACTCATTAATTTATTTCAAGCAAGCTGACATAAATGAGTAAATGTCTCTTAGATATTAAACTTCAAGTTTGGGGTGTAGAAGTGGCCCTATACAGAGGATCCTTTATGATGTCACATATATGCTTAACTAATGAAAAACCCATGGCAGATGTACACTATTTACACAACCAGAAAGAATCTGCACCAGCAAAGCTCTTTAATGTCTCCCTGCTGCAAGGAACTCATCAGTCAGGGCCCACAAATCAACCATGAATCACAAATCTATAGGAATCCAGGCCTCATTTGTTCTGGTTCTCACAAAACTGCTTGGTTTGCAAAAGAACTCCAATAAAGCTTGCTTGTATCTTCAGTCTTTTAATGAAGTTTCTTTGGAGTTTTATATGTGCTCATAAGCATATAGCATTCAAGAATTTTAACTATTGAAAAACCATATTCAATATAATGTATCCATTATAATTAATATAATTTTAATTATATACTCATTCACTGAAGGCAACATGTTCAAATCAAGTACAGGTTTGACAGCCATTCTTGACTTAAGAAATACAAATGATTAATATTTCATTTAAAAAAAGGCTGCTTGATGATCCCCATGATTATTTAATCTATAAGAAATCATCATTTTCTTCTGGATTTGTTTAATTTAACTTTTGGCAACATTTCTTTGCATTGTATTGTTAAACATAACCGTAACAGTCATTTTTCAGCTGTAAGTGCCATAATATAGTCACTCTGTCTCTCCCAGTCCTTATGGCTCTTTCACTGTGTCCCCTACTATCCATCCTAACTTCCACTACAGATGCTATGTCCAGCCATTGACACTAATACCCTTCAAAAGACTTAATTTGGCAAAGCAAAGCTTGTAAAAGGCATCTGTCCACATTCCAGACTTCAAGTTAGTTGTAAGTTCCTGCTTCAAAACACAAAAGCTAAACATTCTTAGTGAAATATATACAAGAATTTCTAATGGGAGCAAAATAACATATGTTCCTCTAATCCATTTATTGGAATGAGTAATATATGTATATGTGTGTGTGCATATGTGGTTGTGTCATTGTTTTGTTGTTGTTGTTATAAATATATTTCAAAAAAAAAAAAAAAATCAAGCTAGGAAAAAGATCAAGTGGATCAAGTGGGAAATTAAATTCTCCTTACAGCAAGAACTGTGTTTAGCTTTGAAGGAAGGCAGTTTCAAGGTATGGACCATTTTCATTCCAAATTAAGAAAGATTATTAGGTTAAGAAATACATTGTATGTTATATAAAAAGTCATGCTGAAAACATTTAGAACAAAACTAGAGTTTGGCAAAATTGATCAAATATCTTTTTAACATTTCCTACTGTCAGAAGGGTTGTAACTTTCTTCTTAGGTTGCTAATTACTCAAAAAGCTGTTCCACTTGAAGATTTTCAGTAACAGATAATCAATATGAATAAAGTATAAGAACATAGGTGTTTATCAGAGAATAGACACTGAAGAAATTCTTCAAACCAGATAGTAAAGTACATTTCCATTTTGTAATGTTATGACAGCATAAGAATATACATAGTAATTACTATTTAATGCTTATCAGAAGTTATTGCTGAAGTAAATTAAAAATAAATAAAAGTTGAAAAGATTTTGCTAACTTCAATAAAAATTATTAGTTGTAGGCATAGATGTTACTTTATTTAATATATGGTTAGAAAATAATACTTTTCAGGTTTCATTGATTCATGAAATTGTTGGTTGTTATCAGTTTCTCAGGTAATATATCCTGAGTTTCTTGATGACCAAGCAATGCTGTCTAGTAAGAGTTAACAATGAAAAGATAATAATAAGCCTTCTGTCTCATAATTGCAAATATCTACATACTTTATAAAAATATTTTGCTTGGTATTGTTAAAAAAAAAGGTTTTGCCTTTTTTTTTTCAATTGTTTAATTTAACTCAAACAGCTGAAACCGGAACCGGAACAATAAAATATTTCATATATAAAAATATAATTTAAAAATTTATAAAAGCTTTTATTTATAAATCGTGTCACTTAAAAATAAGTTCAACCTGCATAAATTTTTATATTTCATTTTATATTTTCCTTTTATTTAACAAAAATGTTATGAGAGGTTACTATCATTAGATGCAAGTATATTTTCTTCTTAAGTTGTTGCATTAGGCTGATAGTATAATACAAATCACCCCAAAATGTTAGTTATTATATAAAATGGGTATTTCTTTTGGTTATATTTCAGAGAGGAGTTAAAGGAAATACTTCTTAAATTTGAAATTATTTTCACCACCATCATTTCTTTGATGCTTCTAGACACAATGAAAGGCTGAGCAAAAGTTATATTCAAATAAGTAAAATATGATCTAGAAAATCCAGTCTCAATTGTACTGGAAACCAGAGGAAAACCAAATCAGTCCTTGCTGAGAACTTCTTTAAATCAAATAAGGTCTTCATCATACCACCTTTTCCAGTAACTACAGCAGAAATTTGTGTATAGTAATAATAACCTGAAAAGAAAGTTTAATTTAAACAGGAAAGAAACAATAAAATCTCCTGCCTGCATGCAGACCTTCCAAGGCTGATTCCTACATACATACATATGAACACAAATAAATTTATGGATACCCAACTACTGCTCCAACTCTTCTCCTGAACCCTATATCCTTATTTTCCTGGATATATCTGACCTTGCATATAATTAATAGAACATTTATTTCCCCTATAAAATGTAAATGCATATAACATTGTTCAAAGGTCCCCTAAACCACTAAGATTTTACTTGCAGTCCCACATGTACATTTTGACATGAAATTCTGTAAGTAATGAATTTGATCTGGATAGGCTGCACCGATGGGCTGAGGTCAACGGTATGAAGTTCAACAAGGCCAAGTGCCGGGTCCTCCACCTGGGACGCAATAACCCCAAGCAGAGCTACAGGCTGGGAGATGAGTGGTTGGAGAGCTGCCTGTCAGAGAAGGACCTGGGAGTGATGGTTGATAGTCGGCTGAATATGAGCCAGCAGTGTGCTCAGGTGGCCATGAAGGCCAACAGCATCCTGGCCTGTATAAGAAGCAGTGTGACCAGCAGGGCTAGGGAGGTGATCGTCCCCCTGTACTCGGCTCTGGTGAGGCCGCACCTCGAATACTGTGTTCAGTTTTGGGCCCCTCGCTACAAGAAGGACATCGAGGTGCTTGAGCGAGTTCAGAGAAGAGCGACGAAGCTGGTGAGGGGCCTGGAGAACAAGTCCTACGAGGAGTGGCTGAGGGAGCTGGGATTGTTCAGCCTGGAGAAAAGGAGGCTCAGGGGTGACCTTATCGCTCTCTACAGGTACCTGAAAGGAGGCTGTAGCGAGGTGGGGGTTGGTCTGTTCTCCCACGTGCCTGGTGACAGGACGAGGGGGAATGGGCTTAAGTTGCGCCAGGGGAATTTTAGGTTGGATCTTAGGAAGAACTTCTTTACCGAAAGGGTTGTTAGACATTGGAACGCGCTGCCCAGGGAAGTGGTGGAGTCACCATCCCTGGAGGTCTTTAAAAGACGTTTAGATGTAGAGCTTAGGGATATGGTTTAGTGGGGACTGTTAGTGTTAGGTCAGAGGTTGGACTCGATGATCTTGAGGTCTCTTCCAACCTAGAAATTCTGTGATTCTGTGATTCTGTAATAGTAAACCACTGCATTTTACCAGAAGAAGTTAGCCCTGAAGTGACTTCAGCGGCTAATGGCCATGGGACATTTTGCTGAATCTGCAGTCATATATTTCCTTACCTCTCACAGCAGCTGCTGAGCATTGTGCTCTGCAGCCCAGCAGTAGTTCTCTGGATATAGGTGTTTCATTCGTGCAATTTCAAGGTGAATGCAAGAAAACTGTGCCTGGAATTATTTCTATGGAGCCAGAGATAATTGTTGCAGCTTATAATGATACAGAAACATTAATTTTCCATTTTGAATCAAACTCCATGTAGCTCTTCAAGGTTCATTCGATTGCAGCCTATATTAGCCAGAGATTTGAGATGAATCTGACTGCATCCCAAAATGCCTTTGAACTCTGAAGTCAGTTTTATTGGATAATCAACTTTAAACCAAACACTTTAAAAATTTTTTTTTTTTTTTTTTTTTTCCCAGATGATTTTTACAATATAAAAGAGATTCTTAAATAAATATATCCCTACCTCTGGATCTTTTCTTTTAGGCTTAGTTTCAACTGATCAGCCAATTACTTTCCAGGTTGCTGAAAATTTTGCAGTTCCTGCTTGTCCCTAGAAAACATCATCTGTCTATTTCCCCACTGGACTGCCTGTACATCTATTCCATTCTCTTCTCAGCAGTCTTTCTGTTCCATTTCTGTTACGCCAAGTCAATAGAAGCAGGGCTCAGGTACTAGTAATGACATACATGCACAGACTGATGTGATAGAAAAAGGAATCATGATAAAGCTGCTGTACATGACATTCTGTACTATTCAGACAGCTTAAATATGATGTGGCTGATGAAATAACATGAAATATCTCTTCCAAATTGTTTATAGTCCACAAGATGAGAATCTACAAAATTATATCCCTTTTTAAAGATCTTTTGGAATCATTGTAATTTTTAGTTATCTAAACGGTCCATGTGTGCTAAGAAAGGTGTAAGGTGCTGTAAAGGAAAACCATACTGATAATCTCTTAGATCAGTGTGAATGTAACAAGAAAAAATGGAAAAAGCTGAAAAAGTTCACATAATTTATGATGAAATTGAAAAAGTTATTATCATGTTTTAAAGCTCTCTGGAAACAGCTCCAAGTCAAAAATGATGAAACTGAAAAAGTGTATTATTATGTTTTAAAACTCTCTGGAAACAACTCCAAGTCAATAAAAATGGGACTGAAAATCCTGTTATAAAGAAGGCCCAATCCTAGATGTTTGTTTTCAGAATCATATGATCAGGCTTGCTGAATGTTGCTCCTTCCTGTGAGTTGGCTTCACTATAAGGGTAGTTGAAAATCAACTTCTCTTTCAAGATCCTTTTTGTAAATCTAAAAAAGCTAGAAAACAATCAGCAAGTTACTTTGTGAGCACTGTCAGAGGAACTATTGTAATATGTCCTTCACTACAAAAAGCAAAGAACTGCTGCATTACTTGAGATAACATCAGATTAATATTCATTATAAAATTAAATACAGAAAGCTTTAATCAGACCTCCACTGGCATTGATTTTATGCATTTAATATATAGGACAATATTTCTGATGTTACATTGTGTTGCACTTGATTCTGTGATGTAAGAATTCAGTAACAAAAATGCAGCAAACATTTTCATCTGTCTGGATACTGTATGAGAAGAGGGGAAGAGAGAACCCTTGTTGCTAACATGTCATTCTAGATGGAGAAAAATCTCATTCTATATGATTGAAAGAGCAGAAAACACACATTTTCCTTTTCTACGGAGAGGGAAAAAGAGCTTGTCTTCACTATCACTTAAAAGGAAATAAAAGGTGACACATAGGCACATAGGACACACAGGCAATTTAAGTGTCATCCTATTTTGCCACTACTCTCCATGCTTCAGTCTCGTTTTACAGAAATCAGAGTGGAGCCTGGGTGTATGCAGATTTGCAATCTTCTCTGCCAAGCTGTATCATCTTACCCTCATGCTTGAACATGTGATATTGAAAAGGGACATTTTTCAATAAGAGCAAACTGCCATTTGCACTCAATCAGAAATACCTAAGTTATTTTTCTACCTATTCCATCAAAAGTCCAATATAAAATCCTGTCCAAATTACAGGGCAATGGAAACAGGAATTCAAAGTAAAATTGCTGATGAAATAGAAGTCTTTTTATTTATAGATTACTATCAAAATCCACGCATAATGCACAGCAGAGCGGTATGTATCACTTCAATTTGTACTCATTAGAAGTGAATTATAGTAAGAGAGAAAAAAAATCAAATCTCACGTAAACAGAAAATAAATTTCACAGGCAAACAGGGCAATGCTCCATTTCAATTACTTAAAGACTACTTGTGCTTGTATTTTTGTTTCACATTATTATGCATATGTGTTTGACTTGTTTTTGTTTTCCTACCTCTGTGCATCATTCTATTTTTGCCCTAGCAAAATGCTAGGAAAATCTCCTAGGAGTTTAAAAGGCCAATAAATCAGCCAGACAACGCTCTTCAGCTTTTAAAACTCTTTAATCCCTGTAAGAAATTTTATTGAGAAAGATTAACAAGATAAAGTCAGCAGCAATTAGGTTCCAAAGTGTTCCAAGTGGTCCACATCATGCTTATCTTGCTGAAACTGATTAGGTGCATGTTACTGGAAAATCTTTGAGTCTCAACACTTCTCTGTTTAGGGCATAAATTGTTCTGAGGCAAGCTGTTTCTTTCTTGTAAGGAGAAAGAATCAGGAAAAAAAAAAAAAAAAATGTTGTGAAAGCAAGCAATCCACTTTCTAGTAGGACATTTCCCAAATGACAACAGTTTGTTGTTTCTAAATGATTTTAAATGTCTCAACAAATCTTGATACGATTAGTGATCTTTAGAAGATGTTTTCAAAAGATAATATGTTGTTTTATTATTCTGATCTCAATTTTATGAAGTAGTTATCTGCAATACATGAATGTGCATATACTTTAATACAAAGGGCCGTGCAATAATTTGAGACATAAAAAATATACAAAGAAACAAAACTGAAAATAAAAACTTCCCATTCAAATAGATGTTCAGACACTCACAGTAAATTGGAAATTGCATACATTTAATAGTTCCTAGTTATGCTAGTTAAGCACACTTAGGTAGGAACCGAAGCTGAAAAATTCTCACCAACTGGGATTCCCATTGAGATCATACACATGCAATCAGAAAAATGTATAAGCATTTCTAGATAAATTATACATGAATCTGAATAAGCAATTAACATCTTGATTTGATTTGCTCAGTTTAGGGAGTAGAGTAGAACTTGACACAAGCAAATCACAGTGGTGTTTCTAGGGAGGTAGAGAAAGGAAAGTCAGAGAAGATATAGAAAGATACAATTCCCTACATGGATTCTTTTGGTGAGATGCTTTTTCAAAGCTCTTATCTAACACAGGGAAAACATTTTTTTTCAAAGCAGCAAAAGCGTAGCCAACCAATCAAACTGATTTCTGTAAGACATGAGAATGTGCATACTGGTTATGCTGATTATATCCCTCATACATGATCCTACTATTCTCTATGGTGCAAAATAAAAAGAGAATAATGGGCTTTCTTTTATAAAGAACTACCAAACTCACAAACTACAGACCAACCAGATAAAAGACACCTGTTTTTCTCTAGTTCTAGCAGGCAGCTCCAGCTAACCTTTATCTTTTTGGATACTGCTGATACACTGGAAAACTTGAAATTTTTAATTTGACACCCGCTACCAAATAGATTAGTAAGCATCTAAACCTCTCATATTTTCTATACCAGTAGTATAGAAGTACTAATGAGCAGCAAAATAGCATTTAGGACAGAAAAATACTGTAGAGCCATGGTACAGTGCAGAGCCACACAGAGAAGGATTTCCAAGACCTGTTCCTGTTGCTCATCTGTAGCAATACAGATGGGTCAAAAGATTTTTCACAGATAAATAGATTTTACATACATTTTCCCTCTCCTACCTTATTTTCAACATCCCATTCAATTTCCCTGAATGTTGTAAAGTATTTGAAACCTACCTAATTAGGTATTCCTTAGGGTAAATAGGTGATGATGGTCCAATTATTATTTTTATTTAAAATGGAGTTCAAAGATGACATCATGAAATGTATTTTATTATCACATGGGGCTTGGGATATTGCTGTTTTCAGTGGGGCAAGAAGTAAGTTAGTTATCTATAAATCTTTCTCCTGAGCAAATAAATATGGTTTTCCCTCTTTCTTTTTAATGCAGCATCCACTCTTAGTGCCTTTGATTGTCTGTTTAGTAGGTATAACTTAAAATATGCCTTGCATTATTTTAATAACTGAAAAATAAGTAAATTTTAAAATCTGAACTAGAGAATCTTCAATAATTATGCACTTTAAAGCCTCATTAATCAGTTCCAACTTTGCATTTGATACTTAAGTTTCCCTTTGGAGTGACAGGACAGAAAAAAGGAATCTTTTGTATCACCAGCAGTTTTCTCCATGAAGAAGAAAAAAAACCCAAACCTTCTGATGGCTGACCCCATTAAATTTTCCTCACATATACTGGATTTGGTTCATTCTGTCTCTCCTCAATCTTACCTAATAGTATTCTGTATGGAGAATAAGAGCTCACTCCTAGTCATGACCACAATTTATTCTTCTGTCTCCTAAATAAAAGATATGACCTTTCATCAGATGTGTGTTTTTCTTGTGTGTTCACTGACTCTTAACCTGTATGATGTACGAGCCCTGTTTTTCTGCATTACTAGTCATACTGATGCATCATATATTTGTTCTCCAGTTTGAACCCCTGACCTTTGTGCTATTAAAATTATGCTCCTGACACTATAGTTATACAGTTATTTGTACAACATTAAAATGTGTCCTGTTTGCTTGCACATTGATCTATGTTTGCAGTTCAAGTAATTTGATGATTGATGCAACATTCAAATCACACTTTCCTGTAGATGCCATCAAATCATTTTCTGTCAAATCCTTCAGACTGAAGGCTTTTTGCAAGTCTTACAGAATCATCTGATATGGTTGGCTTACACAAATGGGAAACAAATGTCTGTCATAATGTTAATTTTCACATGAAATAAACTGTTTCAAGTTCCAAGACAGTGTCCACAGCTGGTGACACTTGAAAGAATATTCAGGGTATTCCTGTTAAACTTGGAGAGAAAAAGAGAAAAAAGCAGCAGTGAAAGGACAGAATAACACCATATTGCAATTTATCTAGAAGTTGAACTGTGTAGAAATCTGGATTTGCTCATGTGAGAAATTATGGTTTATTATTTTGGCTTATTTATATCTATTGCCTCTGAAACCCTGAAAAGGAAGATTTTACCAAACTTGAATACTCGCCTGATACATTTTGCTTCTTCTGAATCTCACTTCGAGTACTGTGTCCAGTTTTGGGTCCCTCATTGCAAGAAAGACATTGAGGCCCTGGAGCATGTCCAGAGAATGGCTACAGAGCTGGTGAAGGGTCTGAACCACAAGTTCTATGAGGAGCAGCCGAGGGAACAGGGTTAAAGTGGTGGGGAGCTGGGCATCAGTTTCTTCTCACAGGTAACTAGTAATAGGGCTAGTGGGAACAGCCTCAAGTTGAACCAGGGGAGGTTTAGGTTGGAAATTAGGAGAAATTTCTTCTCAGAAAGAGTAGTCAGGCACTGGAATGGGTTGACCAGGGAGATGTTGAAATCACCATCCCTGAGGGTGTTTAAGGAAACATTGTACATGCGGTACATGTGGTACTTAGGGACATGGTTCAGTTGGTGATATTGGTCGTAGGGGCTAATTGGACCAGACGGTCTTGGAGGTCATTTCCAACCTTAATGATTCTATGATTCTATGATAGATAGAAACTGCATCTTAAAAAACTGGTTGATTTTCAATGCTAGCATTTTTATTTTATTTTCTGTGCATTACAACCTATAATGTTTTATTTTTTTTTTTTTTTTTCAGAAAACAAAAAGCTGAAATTATCTATATAGAACTATTTTCTGTAATTAATTCAAATTTATTGGTACATTAAATATATACTGTCCTTTTTTTAACAGAATATTCAACATAACAGCTATAATTTTGACTGTTCTTTAACATCCACAGTATTTTGGAATAAACTAATGAGAATATATATCAACAGTCTAAGCAAACTGTTTAAGCAAACTATTACAGATAACAGTTTAAGCAATTTTTTTCTATTTGTATTTTTCATAATTATTACTAATCCCAGAAGCATGCCAGACCTCAATAAAGCAGCATGAGTGGATGACATCAATCCATACAGTCTGGAAAAATTTAAAAGTGGAACTGGAGAATTTCTAGCTGAGTGCATCTACATCACACACAGTCAAGATGCTAGAGATCTGGTAGGCTGCCTGTGTAACTCCCTGTGATGGTTTTACTCGGGTGGGCAGCCGAGTTCCACCACAACCGTTCTCTCACTCCCCCTCCTCAAAGAGGAGTGAGGAGAAAATACGATGAAAAGGGCTCAAGGGTTGAGATAAGGACTAGGAGATCGTGCAATAATTATCGTGACGGGCAAAACAGACTCAGCATAGAGAGAAAGTAAGATTTATTGCTTATACTAACAAGTTAGAGAAGTGAGAAACAAAGAAAAGAAACGAAAAGCACCTCCCCCCATCCACCCTCTTCCACCTCCTCCCCCCGAGCGGCGCAGGGGAACGGGGGAATGGGGGTCATGGTCAGTCTATAGCACTTCTTCTCTGCCGCTCCTTCTCGGTCACTCTTGTCCCCTGTGCTGTGGAGTCCCACCCACGGGATGCAGTCCTTGCTGAACTGATCCAGCGTGGGCTGTCCACAGGCAGCAGCTCTTCAAGAACTGCTCCATATATGGATCCGTACCACGGGGTCCATCCCTTTGGAGCAAACTGCTCCAACCTGGGTCCCCCACAGGCAGCAGCTCCTGCCGGGTCACCTGCTCCTGCGTGGTCTCCTCTCCACGGGCTGCAGGTCCGGCCCGGAATCTGCTCCGGCAGGGGTCTTCCACAGGCCGCAGTCTCCTTCGGGGCACAGGCTCCACCGTGGTCTCCTCCACGGGCTGCAGCATGGAACCCTGCTCCACCGTGGTACTCCATGGGCTGCAGGGGGACATCCTGCTTCACCATGGTCCTCACCACAGGCCGCAGGGGACTTCTGCTCCGGCGCCTGGAGCACCTCTCCCCCTCCTTCTTCACTGATCTTGGCGCCTGCAAGGCTGTTTCTCACTCCTCTCACCCTCCCAGCTGCCGAGTGGCGCAGCGGTTTTTTTCCCTGTCTTAAATATGCTCTCACAGAGGCGCAGAACAACATCGCTTATTGGCTCAGCTCTGGTCAGCAGTGGGGCCCTTACCAAACATGGGGCAGCTTCTAGATCCTTCTCACAGAAGCCACCCCTATGGCCCCCCCTGCTACCAAAACCTTGCCATGTAAACCCACTACACTCCCATCTAGACAAGGGTATCTCTATAAGATACTGGGATATTTTACAGGATACTCTAAAAAAAGTTTTGTTCATTAATAGAGAATCAGCTGAATGTATCACCTCCTCTCACCCACAGACAAAAGCTTATCAGTACATTTGCTTGGCCTAAGGTTCTGGACATGTGCCTGATAAAGCCCAAAAGCACAGTCCGGAAGGCCACCCTCATTAATATATCCATGTGAAACACATTGGTTTCCACAGAATGTTTGTAAGTAGGGTGGTTTTATTTTTGTGTACTTTTTGATATGCTGAAGATATTGCTCAGCCTCTAATTCCTTATTTTAGATAGGATCATATCTAAAATGTTCTAATCCTTATTCTAGTCAGGAAGAATAAAACAATGTTTACTTTCACTGATTTAAAATGTCATTTTAAAATTGCATGAAGGGGACTGTTTCTTATTTTAAAGGTATTAAGCCTCACCTTTAATTTAAAACCCAAAATATGTTCACCTAGGGAGACATATGGTATATGCAAATCTGATTGTAAATTTACTTTTTATTATCCTTTGTTTTCATTTTCCTTTTTATTGGACTACTGAAATTGGGACACTGGAATTACAGAGTAGCAGTAATTCCAAAGTTGGATATTTTTCTTCCTACTTACTAAAAATAGAGATGCCTGTAAACAGAGGGCAATGAGGCACATCAAATGCAGCAATATTAAAGTCCACTGTAATAACACAGAAATACCTCAAACGGGGACCTTAATATCTAGATAACCAGTATTACCTGTTAATGGATTGGCTTTCATTTTTTAATTTATTTTTTATAATAGCCTATAATTTTGTAGACTACTCCAAGTATAAGTAGTGTCTTTTCTCACAAGTGTAGCAGTCTCAAAGTGTTTTGAGTATATTGTACACATTGCAAAAATAGAGCAGCTGAAAAGAAGTTTAGAAAATGGCTTTGATGCATCAACTTGCAGGCTCAGGCTGGAAGAATCAAGATCAATTACACTGTTATATTGCAACTTCAGCAACCTCAGAGCTGCTGTCAAATGTCTGTTTCATTTCAGCTTATTCTTTAGGAGCTTATTTCACTTCTTTCTTGGTCACCTTTCTGAGGCGGGAGGGGGAATCAGGTGAGGTATTTTTTCTTTGACAATGTTACTTCAGTGCTTCGTGCCGTATTTCACTAATTGTTCTCTAAAACACATAATGAAACTTGTTCACCAGTAATTGAGATGGATCAAATGGCAAGGACAACTAATTGATCCATCCAATAATCTGATTCATCACTTTACTAGCGTAGAGATTACAGCGTGTACTTACTTATCCAGACTGCCTTTGAGAAGATAAAACTGTTATGAAAAAACCTTTGTGTTGTATGAACAGCAGGCAAGCTAGTTTCTTATCCAATCTGTGTCAATGTCTGTCTTTCATTATTATTATTATTATTAAAGATGTGGTAAGCATTATATTAAAAATAATTACTGAATATAAATTTATTCAATTGGTAACATTTAGTATGTTATCTTGTCTCAGCTGCACATTATCAGTATTTATTTATAATTTTGAAGACCTTAAACTTTCAAAGACTTTAAGAGGAACTCAGCTTTATGTGTGTGAGGACTCAACTCTAGTGCTTTAATGAGCATATAAAATGAAGAAGCTGGGGAACATTTCTATGACTAGGGTCACTTTACAAGAAAAAACAGCCAATACTGTGATAAGAAGACTCAAGTAGTATGAAGCTTTTAAATGGAAAATAACACAAAGCAGATCATATAATTTGTGTTGTATGAAATGTTTGGTCCTATATTACCTAAGTGGATAAACTGAATGTTCAGAAAGGTTTGCTTCCCTTACACATCAATCATTACAGCAATTTGCAAATGACAGCTTAAAAATTTGAGAAATATTCTTCTGATTTAGAGTGCATAGTTAGGCATAAATATGTTTTGCTGTGCCTCCAGATTGACTATTTTTTTCATCTTGTGTCCTCATACTGAACCCAAGAAGAGCAACTCATGTTCAGAATATGACAGCATTTAGCCCAGTGTAGCCATCAGCAGACAGAAAAGACTGGAAAAAAAATCTGCATTTACAGGCTGCGTCTATGACATGTTTAAGCAAGAAATTCTTCAAGACTGCTGCTACCTGTTCTGTGGAAAAAAATAATATCTATCTATTTATATATGTCATATATATATATAATGTATATATATAGAGAGAGAGAGAAATTCCTCCTAGCTTTATTTATTTTTTTTATTTATTTGTTGGTATTAAAAGAGAGAGTGAACAGCAAATTATCTTATCTATTCCTGACTTTGGAGAACTTGATTATACTCACCTAAATATTTTGTTTCCAGGGTGAGGAGCTTTGTATACTCACATTTCTGTTAAAAGGAATCCATTTAATCCTTCAGTTTTTTCTCTGATTGTATTATATTTTTCATTTATCTCTTTTGAAATCATGTGTTTTGTACTGTAGAGAGGTATACAGTATTCACAGGAAAAGATATGTTCAAATTGTTACTTTATATGTTCATCTGCAAGTCTCACCTCTGAAGAAAATCTCAAAGTGTTTGCAGAGCATTACTGAATTTGAAAGCCTTGTAGGCAGATAGCAACAAATGTAAAAGCTTTTTGTGTTTACATGAACATCCCTTTAAGAACATAAACCTATGTGAATTGATCCTTGTACAAAGCCAGCACTTCAGGTCAATACTCAGAGGGTATCAAAACATTTTGGTTGATATTTTTTTGACATGTTGCAGAGATTTTATTTATTCCAGCTATTAAATTTTATTCTATATCTAGAAATAATAATGTTGGCTTAGCATTTACTTTCAAATCCCATTGATGAAGGCTCTAATTTCAGTAGTAAACAAAGAAAAAAGAAGGAAAAGATAGATTTAATAACCAAATTGTTATAACTCATATTCTTATTTTTCTTTGACTAATCTTCAGTTTAATATCTTTCATTAATATATTTGCAAATTAGATCATACTTATCTGTATGAACTATGCAATGTAATTCAAAAACGTTATTTCCTACTTTCTTCGAGCATTCAGAATCAAGGACATTTTAATATTGTAAATTAATTTCCTGTTTACACAAAAGCATACCTTTGGATAATCTTGTTCTATCTTTTTATCAGATTATAGTTTTTATCTCCTGTCCACTTTGATTTCTTTAAATCTCCTTCACAGCACCCCTTCTTCTTCTTCTTCTTCTTCTTCTTCTTCTTCTTCTTCTTCTTCT
>CM021765.1:105572084-105635585 GCA_011076525.1 Nettapus auritus | reverse complement strand
CTTCTTCTTCTTCTTCTTCTTCTTCTTCTTCTTCTTCTTCTTCTTCTTCTTCTTCTTCTTCTTCTTCTTCTAAAAACAAGAAACACACATAAGCCTCATTTCCAAGTTATTAGAGCATTTTTCTCATACATTAAAAATAATTGTTATGATTGTCTTTCCAAGATTGACAAATATGTGCATGTGATTACCAGCACAATATTTCAATTTTGGGGATGACTTAATCATACCAAAGCATATTCTTTATGTTGTTGTACCCAGGAAAAGCACAAATTAATGAATAATATTTGTTCTGTATGAAGTTGAGCTTATAGTGAAAATATTAACTTTCAGAAACCTTTGTAATGTTATAAAACAAACAAACAAACAAACAAACAAACAAAAACGACAGACAAACAATTATTCTCAGATGTGCATTATCAATGTTAAAAGAGATCATTTTATTTTATGTCGTTGAAAGCTCTACCTCTCTTTCTTGGCCTTTCATAGTAAAAAAGGGGGAGTTTTTCAAATAGTTTCCACATAAACTTCATATGACATAAGAACATTGGTAGCTTGATTCTTGTTTAATAATCAAAGAAAAAGAATTTTTACTTGGCAACTTCAAACTGTCTTCAAGAACATCACCGGGACAGAGAAAAATGGTCTTACTGGAGATGTAATTTACGTTTTCTTGAAAATAGAAAAAGAACATTCCTTTTATCTGTCTTTTAGCTATCTTTGTAGTACTCAGTCCCATTTTCAAGCAAGACATATTGGTTGCTGACTCTGAGGCACAACTCTTATGTTATCTCAGCCACAAGGCTCTTATGGCCTAATGATAGGACTAGAGGGAATGGTCTCAAGCTGTGCCAAGGGAGATTCAGGTTAGAAATTAGGAGACATTAGGAGTCAAAAATCATGCCTGTTATTTTTTATATATATAGTTATATATAAAGCGCCTATCACCATATCGATAAACACTCTTTGGAATCACTCTTATGGCAGGGGTAAGAACAGGAGTTGACCTATTAGTACATCAGCACCTCATTCCAACCATTTCTTATTAAAAAAAAAAAAAAAAAAAAAAAAAAAAAAAAAAAAAGCCATAAAACTTTGTGAGGATTCATGCCTATTGGGGATAAAGGTTACATTTCCAGTTATAGAGACAACTTTTGCAGAAAGCATTAAATATTAACAAAAAATATGTAGAATTTAACTCATATCTGAAATACAGTAAGAAACTCAGCATTGGTTTCAGTTGAATTTAGGCTGTGAATACTTTCTTGAATAACTTTGCCAGTATGAAGGATATATTCAGTTTCTTCTTAATGCAGATAAAAGGATTTCCAAAATTATTCCTCTGTTAGATGACATATATCTCCATGAAGTATTGTGCATATCTGTCCATCTCCGCGCGCGCCCGCCCTCCCCCGCCCTTCTCTAGTAAAACTCAAGTCTATGCTTGTGGTATAATTCCATTGAAAGTTGCCTAGGAGCCCAGGAGCACCACAGAGAAAAGTGTCTCCAAAGTCCTGCTGCTTGCTAAAAGCTAGACAATATAAATAAGGAGAAATGTCCCCCTGGAACGTACTGGTCTGCACCCTTCAGGACTTAGAAGCTTCTTTAGAAGCTTCTTTTAACACACAGCAAAGTCCCATCCTACTCAACAGCGTATTGCCCTCTCCAGGAGTGTGATAAATCTCAGTAAGTCGCTTTTGGGAGAATTCCATAGTCACTGTGATAGAGAATAGACAGCTGTATGTATACTTTGTTTCTCTTACGAAAACTGCTTTACATGTTAGCAAATCCCTAGGGATTCACTGGGATGAGAATTCAGTGGGATTTACAGGCAGAGAATAACTCTCTCAAACATAAGTTAGGGGAGGAGAAAGAATCTCTGTTGTTCCTGTACAGGTCCAAAAGACAATTATGATCTTTTGCCTTGGAAATGTTTTATATAAAGTTTATTATAAAATATGCAAATATGCCTTGAAAGAGCAGGAACTTTTTTTTTTTTTTTTTTTTTTCTTTTTTTTCTTTTTTTTCTTTTAAGGTTAGAACGATTAAAATTTCATCCATTGTATTTTTAAGTATTTCAGATAAAACATATACATGATACTTTAAAGACAGTTATTTTTTACTTAGTTACAACTTTATACTTTATTCAGTTACAATTACAAAATTTACTTAGTTATGATTCTATGCAATATTTAAACTGTGATTTTAATAATTCAAGATTATAAAGCCTTTCACTATTGTTAAAAAGAAAGTATCATTCAGCTTCTTGTGTGGAACCAGAAAAATATTGAGTAAAGTGGGCCCCAGGCATTACCTTTGAGGATGGTGAGCAGAGATTTCTGATAAATGATAAATTAGATGATAAATGAGAAATTGGAAATGTCAAACAGAGAAATTATGTTTCTGATGAAAAGCTTCCTATAAGCACATAAAGTGCATGGCTCACCAACCAGATGTTTTTGTCAAGTGTTCTCTCCTTGTGAAAATACAAGCTGGAAGATATTTCAAGAAAACTGAAAATTCTGGAAGCTTACATCAGTTGTTCAAGTAAGTAAAAATAGATCTGCCAGGACTATCTGACTAGATGTTGAAGCTTTAAAGAACCTTCCAGGATGTCAGCCTACTGGTACTATGGAAAAATTTTGGGTGGAACTTCAGATTTCCAATATAAAACCAATTGCCATCCATCCTTACTCCATAGATATCACTCTACCTAGCAGCAGCTCAAGGTGAACTCTGATTTTATTAAAGCTCTGTCTGCTTTTTTTCTTGGCCCCAATTCTGGGGCATAGAAAGCACAGTACCTCAGATCTATTTTTAAGAACAGAGAGAAGACACAGCTTGCTCTTTGCATTGTTGCTTTGAATACCTTTGAAAGTTTGGTGTAGATGTAATGTTAACTGTGTGGTTAACAGAATTTCTGTTACAATTATTGATTTCTGATACAGTTATTGATTGCCTTAAAAGTGCTAAGAAGATGTCATATTTTGTATACAACCCTAAAGGTATACATGAATTATTTCACTGAAACACTAGGCTTAGTTATAGGATTAACCCTGTTGTTATTTATTTAGCCACCAAGGAAAGCAGCTTAAAATACAGCCTTTAATCTCCTCATTCCATGGTCTGACACTCCTGGAGTTGATTTTAAAAACAAGAAGAGCAACAAAAGCATTAATCACTAGCTAGTTATGGTTTTATTAATTTGTTAAGGGGGAAAATGTATCCTCCTTGGGCAGCCTTGGAAGCCATTCCTTGCTCATGCTTACAGACATTAATGACCTTCCTCCCCACCAGGTATCACAAATTCACGTAATATGAGACATACAAATAACATTACAATAAGTGTCATAAAACTATCTTAGGTAAAATGTTACTCCTATTATAGTTATTAAATATTGATTGACAATTTGATGGCATCTGCAACATTATGTTCAGCCACTGCTGCAGTCTTCATTGCCAGAATACTTAGTATTGCAAAGTATTAGTACAAGAAATAGCTTCAAAGCTAATATAAAGGGTTTGGCATGTATTCACAAATATTTTCTTTAATCTAAATCTTCAGCTTTCAGTGAGAAAAGTTTCAGCTGCAATTTCTCTGTCATATTATTATTTATAACTTATCATCTTTTGTTAGATATTTTAATTTCCCACTGTGAGAAAACAAAAAGAAATAAACTAGAACTACATAAAAGGAATATCTGCTTAAGTGTACTTGAATCTGTGATTCAAAGAAGGGATTCAAAGAAGTGTATTTGAACCAAGGATTTTGCTGATTTTCTTTTGATTAGACATAGAAACTTTGTGAAGAATTATTCTGGAAGTAACACAGTTCTGTTATATTCCTTATTGGGATTTTTTATGGTATTTCTGAAGTATTACTCAAGGCAGAAAACTAAATCTGAACACCACTTCTTTTCATACAATAAAACATACTAGCTTCCACTATTCTGGGGGCTTGAAGGGTGGAGGAGAAGGGGGAGGAGAGGTCAGAAAGAGGCCAGAGGGAGAGAAGAATGAATACGCTTGAATATTATTCAAGAATTCTATACTTCCCACCATGGGAAAAAAAAAAAAAAAAAAAAAAACAAGCTCCCAAACTTAAACTTTAAAAATACTTTGGTACTTCTCTAGTCCTTTTTCCAACCACTTTTTATGCAATACTTCTTGGATATAGGATCCATCTTATTGGTGAAAATAAAATATTCTACGCTCCTCAAATCGTTTATACAAAATTATTCAATATTTTAATTAAAATATATTGAATAAAGAATATTGAACTACTCTTAAGTACATACATAGCTTCAAAAAAAGCTAGGGAAAAACAAAAAAAACAAACACAAACAAACAAACAAAACGAAACTTAAGAAATAGAGAATGAAGCAGAAACCTTTTCAGAGGCATTATTTGTGTAGAAAAAAAAAAAAAAGCCAAATTAATTAAATAAGGTATTGATTCATTCAATACTTTTAGAAGGCCAACATTTCTAAAAATATTTTGATTTTTAATTTTATATCATCAGTCCAGAATCTTAGTTAATACAATATTAGTTTCATTTGCAAATCTTACCTGTCTCTCTTGGTTATCAATATATTTTTCATTCCTGCACACTAATGAGAAAAAGAAAAAGCAGGTAATTAATATATTTTGGACATTACCCAAGAAGAAAATAAATACTTCCAAGCCAAAACAATTACATTAATATAAGCTCATGTGTTTCTTCTTCAAAACAAAGTGGAATGAGCAAATTCCCACCCCCAACCAGAAGATAACAAATAAAGCCTCTTGTCATCCTAGGAGAAAGGAATACTTTTGTTATGTGCAGCAAAAGACATGATATAGATGCAAATTGTGTTACAATTCACAGTTAAAGATTTTCTTTTTTTCTTTGAGTGGCGCACAATCAAAAAAATGGCTACTTTAATTCATTCTAGTCTCTGAGGTTTGCATTCTGATGCATTCTGATGCAGGACACTTGCAGCACCTGAACAGTTTTAGCACAGTTCAATGATTTGTTTATTTGCTGAGAATATCAGCTACAGCACTTACTGCCAGGTTTGTGATCTTGACAAAGTTGAACAAGATGATAACATTTGTTGGAGCTGTGGGTGCCAGAGGGAAATCAAATAAAAGTTAATAAGTGATACACACCACTGAAAAATATGATTACAGTTTGAAGTTCTGTTGTTGTTCCTGCTGGTGCAATCAAATCTCAACCTAAAGGCAGTAAAAGCTACAAAGGGCAATTCTTTGGGAATGCAACTTCAGTACTTGGTAGCTAGATGCCATGTAAGTGTAAGACTATCCAAACATTCGTGATCATAAAAACTGTATTGCACTAGGAGTAGATCTATGATGAAGTGTATGTTGCCTCAGCAAGCCTGAATCAACAATGTTGTAGTGTAATGGTATAAAATACATGTATGCATGTACATAGACTTTTGTAGAAGAAAGCCTCTTACACACTAAATCTGTAATGTAGGTGTTTGTTTTTCATTTGTTGTTGTTGTAGTTGTTTGCTTAGTGTTTTTTTTTCTCCTCTGAAAACATTCCTTCATGTAATTAAACATATATGGAAGTGTTTAAACAGGTGATATAAGCTGAGAGTTTGGTAAATAATTTCGTCCATTTACATCCTTTCCTTCTGATATTCACATTGATTGTAAATAGACTGTAGAATAAGGAATTGTCTTACTTCTGGCTTTAAAAATTCTTTAGATATGTCATTCTTGGCATGTCACTGACTGAACAAAGCTTTGAGATCCTCATTATTAGAATATATATATATATATATCTTAGGAATTTTTAAGAAATTCAGTGCCAGTGACACAATATACATATTCTGTTCTCTGTTTTTCAAAAGCCCATTGGCAGCAAGCACTGAGTACCCTTGGGGATAAAGGCAACAGCAACCTTTACAGAAAAACAACATTTAAATAGGAGATAGTATTTTTTAGGACTATCAGGTAATACTGTTTTAGGACTATCTGGTAATTTTGTCATTTAATGTTTTCATACAGTCATGTCCTGATACAGAATTGCAAAAACAACAGTTAAAAGGTATTGACATTTTTTGTGCTATGTGAGCATATTGCATCAATAAGTTTCTTGACTTCTAGCGAATAACTTCACAACTTCTGGTGAAGTGACATTATTTGTTTTCAAATTTTTCATTAACAGCTAGTTAAAAGATATCTTTAAAACTCAATTGTCTTCATGCTTTCAGGTAGGGAAAGATCATTGTGCATTAAGCAGTATGCTTGACAATTGTAATAGTAGTATTATAAGGAAAAAGCATTGCCTTTTATAATATCTCATGAAGAATTCTCACCTGCAAATTTATGCACAGAACTTACACAAAATTATTATTATGCTGCTATTGAGAGATTATTTTATATCTTACATAAGGTGCTTTAATGTGTAATTCTTAACAGAAAGATGAGTGAATTAACAGAGCCATAAGGTATTAAGTTTTTTCTGCCAGAGAATTTCCAGCACCAGTAGATGAAGCATAGTACCACAGTAATAGCAGGAATCCTGGAATCCAAGAACATAGGTCTCACATTCATTTGCAGGAGCCATTTCTGAGTAACATTTGAAAAATGTATCAAGTCAAATATTTGGTGTTTATTAATATGTTTTTCTTTGTATGAGATATTTTCCTTTGCACTGTTATCATAATCAAAGTATATTTTGCAATGCATTCTTGATGTTTACTCTTTTTTTACTATTGCAATTAATTCTATTTTGGAAAACAAATGTTGAATTTCATTATGTATCTTTGTTGTATTAAGTTGGGAGCACTGTTGTAAGAATAGATAAGAGCAGCTTGTTTCTAAATGTTTTGTCCTTTTACTAGTAAATTGAATTTTGACAGTGAAAAAATGACATTTTATGAAATTGAGGTATAGCCAGATCTGATATGCTCACTAAATAAGATGGAAGAAATACATTTAATGCATAAACAATTTATTTTCTTTTAATATTGATCAATAAGTATTTATTTCGAATAAGAGGTGAGGGACTAGGTTTTTGGGAGGGGGCTTAACATGTACTAAGGTTGCATTCTAAAGTTATATTGAAAACTGCATTAAACTTTTTGAATGTAAAGCAAATCCAAACATATGTATGGATTAAAACATATTTTAGTCATATTATATAATATTATATTGCATTCTTATTAGGGGTCTATATATGCAGCTGTTAATTGTATAGTTCACCAGTCTTTTGAAAATTAAGACAAATTCTAGAACATCATTATGCAGACTTTAGTACTAACCATTTTTTATGAGATATTTAATTATTCTATCAAATATATTGTATAGTCACAGTCCATGCAGTACAACAAGACAACACAAAATGCAGATTAAACTAGTGTTAAGAAAATCTCAAAAGCTTTTGCAATTCAGTTTAAATGAATAATAATAATAATAATAATAATAATAATAATAATAATAATAATAATAAAATGAGAGAGAAAGTCTGAATAGCTTCTGGAATCCAGCCTGACTATTCAAATCTTCTACGTCTCAAAATCTGCATACCAAATGCTGCAAGAACTGTTTGTAGGTTTTTGGCATTGTGTCTAGTCTTAACTAGATGATGGCAGAACAGGGACACAAAGCATTTACAAAATACTTAGAAATTAAATGGAAAAAAAAATATATATGATATTTTCAAATTTACCCTGACAGAGTAGTTTCCTAGTCATTTCAAGCAAAAGGAAGAAAGTAAGTTGCACTTCTCTTTTACTAGAATCATCTGATTAGCTCCCATGAAGATCAAAAATGTCCGCTGCAATTTTTAGCAAATATATTAAATTAAATATATTAAATAAATATACCTACTTATCCTGTTGAAAAAGGAAAATAACAATAACAAAAAGCATAGCAGTGTTGTTGTCTTTTAAAATCTGATGCAGCATAATATCCAAAAGCACATAAGCAATAATAGATGTTACAGTAGTCAAAACTTCAGCAAGTCAGTTCATAAATTTTTCATGTCCTGGTAAGTGTATTTCATGAAGTCTATAGACTATGTAATACATATGCTTCAAAGCTAGGGCATCTGTTGCAAATTTACAAATGTGAGGTAGTTTGCCAAACTACCCAGCAGAGACACAAGCACACCTGCTCAAACAAGTTGGAAGCATTACAAATGTGTGAACTTGACCTAGGGTTTACGAAAGAACAACAGTGATTTCATAATGTTAAAAGAAAAATATATGAAATGTCAGCCATGTAATCTCCTATTTATTGATTGATGAACACATTTGTTTGATTTAATATTCACAACAAATGCCAAGAAAATTATGCTTCCTTACAGTAGCCCAATTCCAAAAATGGAAACTTTATAAAAAGTCCCTTGTTTTTGAAGTAAAACAGAAATTCTGCTATTACATGGCACATCTCAATGAATGTTTTGAACAGGGTGGTATTGTAAGAGAGAAGAATAATGAGACAAGCTTAATGAACTAGAAAATACAAGCTGAAGCCAACAGGATTCAGTGTTGGCTGTATTCCCACTGGATCGGGCTCTGTGGGAAGGGACAGCCAGAGTGGGGAATAGGACTTCATATCTAATCTAGTCTCACATAATGGAACCTCTGTTATCTGCTTTAATGAAAGATATGTCTATACAGTGTTTTTGCAAGCAGATGTGAATTTGCTCTGCCAGTTTACTAACCTGCCTGGAAGCTGTGTGTGTCAGACAATGAACCTTAGCTAATGCACATTGTTTCTCATTGCAGTTTATTAGCTCAGATTTGATATTTTCTAGTGTATATACATCATTTCTGATTTGGAAGTGGCTGTCTTCCAGCTAGCTTTAAGTGTGGGTGGTTGCCATCACTGTGTTCAACTGCATCTGAGCTTGAAATGCAGTGTAGACTTCACAGTTTCAGAAAAAGACATAGGTAGAAATATGCTGAAAAATAAAGTTTGATACCTTACTAACAGACCATTCAAACAGGAAAAAACATGAGAAATTTTGTGTGATGAACAACATTCATCATAGCAATTTCCAAAGAAGAAAAGTTTTATGAGGATAGATTCTCAAGGACGAAAAATCTGAACTTCTAGCAATATTCTTACAGCTTTAGTGAGGTGACAGATATAACAACACATTATACAATGGAATGTTGTTTCTTGACTAGAAAAAACACTGTTGTTTCACTGATTGCTAGCAATCTAGGTTTCCAGATCTTCTGCCAAACATGAAGGCTTAAAGGTGAGGGTGATATATGTGTGTGTGTATATATATATATATATATATATGATTCTCATACAGAGCCCTGGAGAAAAGAATATGGATTCTTCTCTACCAGATTAATTTTGATGATATATATAGAGGACTCACAATTATACTTTCCTAGGAAGGTTTTCCTACTGATGAACCATGTCATCAGGGTATGGCAATCCAGTGCACCATGTTTCTAAAGCAGCTGAAATTTCTGAAGAGGAATCTATGAGATCAGCAATTGGTGTGGCCTGGTTGGCACAACATCACAAAGCAGGCGGAACAATTTTTTTGATTAGTATGAATAATTCTTTGCAAAGTGACAATAAATAAAGCTTATCAGTCCTACCTCTGGCAGGTTTTTTTGTTGTTTTTGTTTGTTTGTTTTTTCAAAGTCTGTGTTTATCCATGTGGGAATTTTAAGTAAAAGAAAAGTTAATCTGTCCTGTTTCCAGAGGATTGCATCCTGCCTACATGTACATAGAGTTTATGAGAAGCAAAGATATGAGCTGATGTGCCTGTTTTGCCACTCCAAGTTTATATGCATACACCTACACACATACAACTCAGTACAGTCTACAACCTAGAGCTGGCCCACATCACATAAAAATATCTTTTTAATTTCCTTACTTTCTTCAGAAACATCCCAGTCCCATTCTGGAGCAGAATGAGCAGATGGAATGATGCAATGCTCTGAAGCAGTAGTAAACCCAGACAAAATGATCCAAGAAAGTGATAAAAAGCTGAAACTATCATAACTCAGAGTTAGCCTTCAGAAGAACATTGAGGTTTATGGAAGCTGGAAAACTTTAAAATATAGTTAACATATATATATATACATATATATATTTATGATTAAGGTGTTTCAGAAATCTTTATTTTACCTCATTTTTCTATTCTTAGTGTCACTGTCATGAAAGATATAATGTTTCAAACAGTTATCATAAGACAACCTTGATTACTACTCATTTAATATTACTCACTGACTTCCAGTCAACCACTGGGTAAAGGATGTAAATATGAGAGAGGAAAGGGGGGAATACAGGAAGACAAACAGACAAAAAGAGAAAGTGTATTGCTGTATACATTCCTATGTTAATGGCATGAAAGAAGAAACTGGAGCTTTTTCTTTCCTTTCTATTAGAGGAATATATCATGTTAAAAAGAAGAAAATACAGGAAAAAAAATTTCTTCCATCTGCATCATGTGAATGCAGGTTACAATCCTCAGAGTGCATAGATTTCTGCAGAAAAGGATAAAAATGGATAATATTTTTCTTATGATTCACCAAAGAGTAAGGAAGCAAGGTAACCAGCAAGTTTTATTTTCAAGGACAGCTAGCAGTGTAAGGAATACTCGCAGACATTCATACTGTTGGCCATAAATGCAGTTCAAGATCATTGTAAATTGTCTTCTAATATACAAAAGCGTTGCTATATATTATTTTTAGTTCTCTAACATTATCTCTAGGAAACAAATTTTGGGAATGAGTGAATGTTTTTTTTTTTGTTTGTTTGTTTGTTTGTTTGTTTGTTTTTTAATTTTTTTAAGTTCATAGTGATTTAAGGACTATATCATATGACCTTATATATAAGGACTATATGTATATGTCAGACTTATTTTGCTTTCTTCAATCTAATTAGGGTTCTTTGATTGAAATATGAAAAATTGAAGATATGCTCACCAAACTAAGGTTGTTGCTTCCTTATCATTGGGATTTCCTGATTTTAAGCAACTACTCTTGTGTAATGGTGTATTAGCAACATTTTTTTCTTCCCTATTTTTCTCATGTGATTCTACCAATTCAATTTCTATGGCTTTCAATTTTTAGGAAGCATTCGCAAAGCCCATTAAAGACAAGATTTCAATGAGCTTCTTTAATATAGGAACCAGTTTTGAAACATTGCTACTAGTTCTCTTTCCTCTAAAATATTTATGTTTTCCTTTCTGGTATTTTAATTGTCTCATCCTTTTCTCAGACACTTGAAGGAAATAAAATATATATATATTTTTTTCTTCAGGATTTAGCTGCTTTCCTAAAGAAAAATACATAAATATGTTAAAAAAAGAGTGACAGCAAGCAAGTGACTGACTTGGAGTTCTATTTATAAATTTTGCCTGTTTTGAAAGTTAGGACACACGATTGTTTCTTATTCCTCTGATTCATCACAGATTTCATTGCAATCAATTTTAAATACAGTTTTTGCACTGTATCTCTACTGCTAATCAAGCTTTTGATTTTCTGTGTTGATGGCTGCATAGAACCTTAGTTCTATGTATGATCAGTGTATGAATACTATTTCTTGCTTGTAGTATCAGTTAAAGAACAATAGACAGACTTTTAGTTAGACTTGACACTCTTAGAACATATGTTAGGATATGGCACTAGCTTAAAACAGATGACTAGTTTCTTTTTGTGGAATGTTTAAACTTCTGGTTAAACTGGTAAACTTCATTTTAAGTAATCCTGGCTTTTGAGATTAAAAATGTGCTCTGACAGTAAAATAATAAATCAATAATCAACTAATTCAAACAAGTCTCTTACCTATGAGATAGCAATAAAGTATTTATAATATTTTATTATAAGCTAGACAACTATAACTTAATTTTATGCACCATATTTCACACAAAATATGTTCCTCTACAAGTTGGCACTGGTAAGTAGTACTGCTACAAGAATTAATGCAACATAAAAGCCAAAAGTAGCTGAACAAGGCGGAGGGAAAAAAAAAAAAAAAAAAAAAAAAAAATTCTTTCAACTGGTAGTTGAATATATTTGAATTTACTGCAGGCTTCCTCTGTTGGAAGAGGATAGATGTTGAGGACCTACCATCTTCTCTCCCCTGTTGTGCTGTGACACTGGTATTGTATTTCTTGGCAGCACCAAGACATCCTCCAGGTGCTCAGGGGAAAGCCATCATGCCAGACCTGCAGTACAGGAGCAGTTAGAGTCACAGTGTGCTGTAGAAACACCCTGAGAATTACTAAGGAAGAAAAGGGGAGCACTAAAACATCTCCCCAACTGAGACCTTGTTTCTAGTCACCCTGGTGCACAACGCCTTTGAGGGAAAATGGAAAGAGATGAAGTACATAATACTATGTGTAAGATTCAGATCTGGAGTAGTTAGGCATTTAGTGAACTGGTCAGATGTAGAAAAGGCTAATAGCAGAAGTGAAAATATTTAACTGGTTAAGATGGCATCATAAAACTGAGCAGGAATTATGAAACAAGAATGAATGGGAGGTAGAAAGATAACACGATGAAAGCAGCTTGAATTTGCACAGCCTGTTTCCCAAATTGCTACAGTGCCCTAACTACAGCAATAAAAGATGAACTGCAACCCTTATTTTGCCCCTATTGTACTGACATTGTTGCACTTTGTAGACATTTTGTGATAGCTGCTAAGGCAAGAGCTGGAAGATGGCTGTCACATTTCTCAGCCTGTAGCTCCATACTGATTATTCAGGCACAATGAAGGAATCCTTATTAATGTTGTAAATATGATCTGCTCTTCAAAGTATAGTTAGTAATTAATTGGAACTTGAACCAGAGAGAGAAAATAGAGTCAGGACTCAGGAGATTTTGTCACGCTATTCAAGATAACAGTCTTTATTGTCATAGTATTGTCATAGAAGTATTGCCATTGTTTTGGCTGAGAAGGTTGGAAAAGACCTTCAAGATCATCTGATCCAACCATCAACCTACTACCATTGTCACCCACTAAACCATGTCCCTAAGTACCAGGTTCAACCTTTCCTTAAACATCCCCAGGGACAGTGATTCCAAAACAGAATCACAGAATCGTCTAGGTTGGAAGAGACCTCCAAGATCACCAAGTCCAACCTCTGACCTAACACTAACAAATCCTCCACTAAACCATATCACTAAGCGCTACATCTAAACGACTTTGAAAGACCTCCAGGGATGGTGACTCCACCACTTCCCTGGGCAGCCTACTCCAGTGACTAACAACCTGTTCAGTAAAGAAGTTTTTCCTAATATCCAACCTAAACCTCCCCTGGCGCAACTTTAGCCCATTCCCCCTCATCCTGTCACCAGGCACGTGGGAGAACAGACCAACCACCACCTCGCTGCAGCCTCCTTACAGGTACCTGTAGAGTGCAATAAGGTCGCCCCTGAGCCTCCTCTTCTCCAGGCTAAATAGTCCCAGCTCCCTCAGCCGCTCCTCATAAGACTTGTTCTCTAGACCCCTCACCAGCTTCGTAGCCCTTCTCTGGACTCACTCAAGCACCTCCATGTCCTTCTTGTAGTGACGGACCCAAAACTGAACACAGTACTCGAAGTGCGGCCTCACCAGAGCCGAGCACAGGGGAAAAATCACTTCCCTGGACCTGCTGGCCACACTGTTTCTTATACAAGCCAGGATGTTGCTGGCATTCTTGGCCGCCTGAGCACACTGCTGGCTCATAGTCAGCCAACTGTCAACCAACACTCCCAGGCCCCTCTCTGACAGGCAGCTTTCTAACCACACATCTCCCAGCCTGTAGCTCTGCTTGGGGTTGTTGTGCCCCACGTGCAGAACCTGGCACTTGGCCTTGTTGAACTTCATACCGTTGGCCTCGGCCCATCAGTCCAGCCTATCCAGATCTTCCTGCAGAGCCTTCCTACACTCGAGAAGGTCGACACACGCACCTAACTTGGTGTCGTCTGCAAACTTACTGACGGTGCACTTGATCCCCTCATCCAGATCATCGATGAAGATGATAAAGAGGACTGGCCCCAATACCGAGCCCTGGGGGACTCCACTAGTGACTGGCCTCCAACTGGATTTGACTCCATTCACCACAACTCTCTGGGCCCGGCCATCCAGCCAGATCTTAACCCAACCTAGATAGGAAGATTACTCACTAATTATTGTCACAGGCAAAACAGACTCAGTGTAGTGAGATTAATATAATTTATTGCGTACTAATAACAGATTATAACAGTGGAAAAAAATAAAAAATAAAAGCAAACTAAAGACACCTTCTCCCCATCCACCCTCTTTTATGTCTTACCCCTGAGCAGCTCAGGGGAATGGGGAATGGGGACTGCAGTCAGGCCCTAACACTTTGTATCTGCTTCTCCTTCAAAGTCACTCTCTGCTGCTGCTCCCTGTGGGGTCTGTGCCATGGGATGCCATCCTTCCCGAACTGATCCTGTGTAGGCTGCAGCATGGAGATCTGCTCTGCCATGGGACCTATTGGCTGCAGAGGGACAGCCTGCTACACCAGGGGCCTGTTCATGCTCTGCATGGAAAATTCTGCCCTAGTGCCCTGGAGCACCTCTTCCCCTCCTTCACTGAATGTGGTATCTGCAGGGCTGTTTCACATTTTCTCACTGCTTTCTCCACCAGCTGCTGCTGCACAACAAGTTTTTCCTTTCTTAACTATGATCTCCAGTATCACTCACTGGATCAGCTCTGGCCAGCAGCAGGTCCCTTTTGGAGCTGGCGGAAGATAGCTCTGATCTGACCTGGAGCAGTTTCCAGGCTCAGTTCACAGAGGCCAACCCTGCAGCCCTTCTGCTACCCAAACCTTGCCGTGTGAGCCCAATGTGGGTCTCATCATAATAATCATGTTACAAAAACAGGAAATGAGTGTCTCCTTCATAAAAAAAAAAAAAAAAAGACTTAAAAATCCAGATAATTTCTTCCTTCAGAGAGAGGAACTTGGGCATATAAGCCACCTGCTGAAGTGACTCAAACTGTGAAGGACCACAAAAATTAACCTATGTCTGGAGAAATTTGTAATATTTTATAAACTGACTCATTAAAATCACCCCAGCCTTAAGGATGAATTTCCATAGTGATATACTTCAACAATGCAACAAAAGCCCTGCTCCTATTCTGCAGAACAGAAGAAATGTTGAGTAAGAGACTGTTCTAATGAACTGTGAAGAGACACTGTGGTCTTAATGCATTTTTAAGGAGATGAATAAAAGACTGTCAGTGTGTAACTAAAAGGAGTAATTTTTTTAACTAACTAGATTTTAGCTCTTATAGAAGTATTCATAGCTGAACTGTGATAGATCTTATGTATTTATTGGCTAAATATGCTTCTTGCTCTTAAGATAGCAAAGCTTGACTTTTACTTTTTAAAATTAATTCAAGAAGGGTCTTGATTGTGATGGACTTGATTTTTCTCAGTATATTTGTGGAAAGAAGAGGGAAAAAATCAGCCAGAATATATACATATAAATGGCCACTATATATAACCACAATAAGTTATGATATAGTGGATTTGTCCTTGGATTTCTGACATTCTTAGAAATGGGGAATGAATTAAGTCCTCTATAATTGACTTTTCTGAGGGTTAGGAACAGAAAACATGTTCCTATTGACTACTCTTTGCCTGGTGAATACCATTCTTCCATCAATAATCCTTTACCACATTCTTGTTCACACTATAGCCTATTTTGAGGCCATTGAATAAATTACTTTTCTACTCCGTCATCACCTTTCAAAACTAATCTGTTTAAAGGTTTCCTAGTTGTGATATGAACTTTCCAGCTAATTCATTCCTCAGTCTTTAATAGATTCGATATGTGTACTAAAAGGTGATTTCAATTGTTCATCTAGTCATGGATTTCATTCTACGCTTTAATTTGCCTGAAATATGATCTTTCTCAATTAACCCCCCCCCCAAAAAAAAAAAATATATAAAAAAAATCTGTGCTATTCTATTCAACTCTTTACCTCCTCATGAAATAAATTAATTCTGATCTCCCCTCCTCCCTTTCAATTAGTGAATTGGCAGCTTTTCTCAATTCACACTGTCTCTGACAGAGATATATTTTAAAGATAGTAAACTGAGATCCTCAATGACACATAGCAAAGGATTATCAAAATGATATTTGCTTGTGTGTCTACTTGCATCTATTAGCCTTTGTCAATCAGTGCATTACAGTGCCTTGCACACAGGACTGAATTTCTTCTTTTGAGACTTTTTTACCCTCTCACTACTCACCCTATTTTATGGGAAATGGTTAAAGAAAGATCCTCTCTTGTCATAAAACCATTTGAAAGTATTTGAAAGCTGCTTTATTTTATGTCCACTGGTTTTAATTTTGGACTTTATCGGATATTTTGTAAGCAAAGTTAAAAA
This sequence comes from Nettapus auritus, assembly GCA_011076525.1. Taxonomy (NCBI): domain Eukaryota; kingdom Metazoa; phylum Chordata; class Aves; order Anseriformes; family Anatidae; genus Nettapus; species Nettapus auritus. The sequence goes on along the minus strand of CM021765.1, from coordinate 105,619,244 downwards.
AAAAAAAAAAAAAAAAAAAAAAAAAAAAAAAGGCTGCACTACTAAGAATTGATCAGAACAAGTATAAATTTGGTCATAAGTTGATACAAGTGTGTATTTCAGGTTACAAAGTAAAGCTGATTTTCCCTTTCCTCTTAGAAGACTCCATCCTAGAGATATATGGAAAATGTCAAAATAATTTGGACATTGACACTTTTAATTTAATTAACATTCAGATCAGTTTTTCCTCAGTGTCAATCAAAGGCTAAAAGATGTGGAAGTTGATGGAGGTGGAAAAATACTTTCTGACCTTAGGCATTTTTTTACTAATCATATTGTGTTGCTCAGTGAAGTGATTTATTTTTAATGGGTTGTTTAGCTGTATAGACCAAAGGAAAAAATGAGATCAGTTTGAGTTATACTTACCTCAATGGCTCCACGTGAAATATTCAGATCTTCAGCTGATATAAGTTGTAATAATTCTACTGAAATCCAATAAGTAATGTCCAATTACATCATCGGAATATCTTACCCTGTTATTATTTATCATTCATTTGGGGGAATTCATAAATATGTAACATTAAGCATATAAGTACATGGCATCTACAGTCATTTCCAGCTAAACCATTTAGATGTGAAAGGAAATTTTAGTTTAGTGTTGTTGCGAATAAAAAATAAATAAATTGGTATGAGTGCTTATCCAAACAAATGTTCCTTTTTATTACCTTAGGGCTTTGATTATCTTTGGAACTTCTGGAGACTTAGTGACCCATGACCATCTTTACCTTCCGTATTTTCCTGTGGGGGTCATATAAATCCATCCCAAGGCTCTCTGCACAGGGAACCACTCAACAACATGGCTTCTGTGGAGCCTGGCTGACAAGGAGTTGAGTGGACCAGGCACAGCACCAAGAAACTGTATTTGTGTGGACAGATAGCTCATTCTGCACACCGACCTGTTCTGGGCTGAATATAGCTGAACTGTGAGGAGCTCACAGATCTTTCCAGCATTCAAGCCTCTTGTCAATTACTTTTACTGATGAGTCAATCTCTCTCTCCCTCTCTTTCCTCCATATGGGTATATATCCAGCTCTCTCTTTTCTTGCCATAGTTTTGGATCATTATTGTACAAATACAGTAGCATCTCCCTGCCTTGTAATCTACTCCCTATAAGAATTTCTCTGAAGTTTATCTTTTTATATATGCGCAGAAGAACTATAGATATTAGAATGCCTAAATGAAGATAGCCTAATTTGTGAATGCTCTGACCAAGTGCACTTTCTATTTGATGAGCCAACAGAAGCTCTGGTTGAGCTAAAATGTCAGACTAATCACAACCATGCATAACATTGTTAATAATTGTTTAATATGTACACACATTAATAGATATTATAGCACTCTGCACTTAAAGGGTTGTAACATAGCCATTATCTTGTAAAAATATATAAATAAATAAAATCCTTGGAATCTCACTGACTGATTCTCTGAGTGCAGAAATGTATTTAAGCATGTTGTTACATATAATTACTTTGTGTATATCGTATATAAGCATCACAGTGTATGCTTTCAGCACAGCAGATCTTTTAAACATGTATTTGGACTCCACAGTCACTCAACTTGATCTAAGCACAGATGGTAATTTGGTGAATTTGAAGAAAAACCCAAACAATCTATTTTCTAAAATTCTGCAAATCCCATCTTTTTCCTTTTTAGCAGTAGGACATATGTATAGAATGCTGTGTTCATACTTAATTTATGCAGTTGCTGTTGGATGCAGTTGCTGTTGGATGGAAGGCTCTGGCTTTGAAAACTCTTCTTTACAACAGTGTTTGCTCTTGTGGCCTTAACTCAAGTATATTTTGAGTTACTGGAAAATATTTTTTTCTTTATTTTTCTCCTCCATGGAAAATTTCAGCTTATTTTCAGTGGATATATTCAGTATTTATGATTAAAGCTTTTTTACTTAGTCAGAAAATTAGGTATGTGATGATAAGAATTTCATTTAAAAGTTGTCCATGACTCAACTATGTATAAACAGATAAATGAAAGGCAATTTCTTACTCCAGACAACATTCATTTTAATTTGGGGGAGTACCATTATCGTCTTCTTTACTTGTCCAAGATTATATCCTGTCAATATATTTAATTATCTTTTAACTCTCTTTTGTTGTTGTTGTTGTTTTTTCTCCCCTGTGATTAAATCAATGTCACAGGGAGAACACAGAAACTTAGATCTCTCACTTTTTCATAGGTGTAAGATCTCTGTTATTTCATTCAGTTTTCTTAACTGGATTGCTGAAGCTCATATTTTCATATGTGGAATCACATAATTTTATTATTATTATTATTATTATTATTATTACATTATCATTATCATTATTATTATTATTAAGATCAGACATTGGTGAATTTACTTTCTGTTGTTGTTGTTGTGGTTGTTGTTGTTGTTTCTTTTTATTATTATTATTATTATTGTTTTAAATAACTCCTGGATTATTTTATTTCTTGGGTTTTAGGTAGTTGTACTGTTAACACTGCCTTCATCATGAATACAATTGATTCCATTCCATAAATAAAAAATGAAAGCACATTATTCAGCAAATACTGTTAATGTGATGTGTTGAATAAATCTCACAACGATTATATGGGAGCTTAGTAACATCTCATTGTTTTTTATGCCTCTGATAGAGGCAAAAAGGATACAAAAGGTATGAAAAAAAATATGAGAACTTAAGCTTCTGTATGGAACACAAATTCATTTTATTCATGGAGAAAATTGATAATTTAATACTTTTTTTTCTTGAATTAAAAGTTTGGACTTATAATGACACAGTATTACCAGAAGTTAGGAGTCATGACCAAAATTTCTCCATTGTCTTCCTATTAAAATAAAATAAAATAAAATAGATAAAATATTACATGTGTGGATTTTCCTCCTTTTATGGGTTGCGTATGTGAGTAATTATGAAATTTCATATGTTTTGTTGATAGTTACCTGCAATTATCCAACAATGTTTGAAAGCTACTGTTATACATTTATTCTGTTATTTAAGATAATACTCTGCATATTGTTGGTACTGCTTCAATTTTTGATATAGGACATTCTGAAACCCCTTACATTACTTGTAGAAGGTAATTATAAAGATATAGGCACAGATTTGATTATCAATAAATGTAATGGAATATGATATTCAGAGAATATGAGGTTTTAATGCAATGAGAGTGATTATGGTAAAAGTAGAAACTGAAAGAAGAAGAATGTGTTGGGGGGAGTTCAAAACAGAAACTCCCATGAAAAGGTCCAAATATTGAAGACGATCCCATTAGAAATAATTCAATTCCATTCTATTTGTGTAAGAGCAAAAACCTAACATTGCATTTAAGGAGCCAAACAAAAGGAAAATGAAGCAAGAAATATCTTACTATATTTGAAATTTACAGGTACAACATGGTACATATTATAGAATTACATATGCTAACTCTGGTATATGCTATCCCCTCAAACCCAGACATGTTTGTTTATTCTATACTGTCTAAAAGTCAGATAGATAGCTGTAATTATTAAGATTCTCAAAATAAAGACTGTAATTTCTAGTAAAATCAACAACAACAAAAACATACACACTGACTATAAATCATGTAATTTAAATATTCATATAGTAGTAATGGAGCATTATTATTAAAAAAAAAAAAATACTGCTAATTCTGGCTTATTTAGTACAGTGGATTTAAGTTATAGTCATTTTAAAAAATCCAGTTTCTTTACAATTTTATTTTAGTCAATATTTAGCACTATTTCTTACTGAACCTGATTCTTTTTGAAATTAGGTTTAAAAACACACACAAATCCGTGGGTCCCAATAGGATACATCCACATGTGCTGAGGGAGTTAGTGGAGGTGATCTCCAAACCACTCTCTATCATCTTTGAAAGGTCCTGGAGAACAGGAGAGGTGCCTGAAGACTGGAGAATGGCCAATGTCACTCCGGTCTTCAAGAAGGGCAAGAAGGAGAATCCAGGAAACTACAGGTCAGTCAGTCTCACCTCTGTCCCTGCAAAGGTGTTGGAACACCTTGTTCTGGATGCCATCTCCAAGCAATTGGAAAAGAAGAATGTTATGAGGAGTAGTCAGCATGGATTCACCAAGGGGAAGTCGTGCTCGACCAACCTCGTTGCCTTCTATGATGGCATCACCAGCTGGGTAGATGGGGGGAGAGCAGTGGATATAATCTACCTTGACTTTAGCAAGGCTTTCAATACTGCCTCCCATGACAACCTTGCTAGCAAAGCTGAGAAAGAGTAGGATAGATGAGTGGACAGTAAGGTGGGTTGAGAACTGGTTGACTGGCCGAGTTCAGAGTCCAGCTGGAGACCTGTGACTAGTGGTGTTCCCAGGGGTCAGTGCTGGGTCCGGTCTTGTTCAACATCCTCACTGATAACCTCAGTGAGGGAATAGTGTCCACCCTCAGCAAGTACGCTGATGATACAAAGCTGGGAGGAGTGGCTGACATGCCAGAAGTCTGTGCTGCCATTCAGCAAGACCTGGACAGGCTGGAGAGATGGGCAGGAAGAAAGCAAATGAGGTTTAACAAGAGCAAGTGTAGAGTCCTGCACCTGGGAAGGAACAACCAGATGTATCAGTACACACTGGGGATGACCTGCTGGAGAGGAGCTCTGAGGAGAAGGACCTGGGGGTCCTGGTGGACGAGAAGTTGACTATGGGCCAGCAGTGTGCCCTCATGGGCAAGAGCGCCAATGGGATCCTGGCATGCATTAAACGGAGTGTGGCCAGCAGGTCAAGGGAGGTGATCCTCCCCTTCTATTCTGTCCTGGTAAGGCCTCACCTGCAGTACTGTGTCCAGTTCTGGGCTCCCCGGTACAAAAAAGACAGGGATCTCCTGGAAAGAGTGCAGCGGAGGGCCACTAAGATGATATGGGAATGAGAACATCTTCCCTATGAGGAAAGGCTGAGAGACCTGGGTCTGTTCAGCCTGGAGAAGAGAAAACTGAGAGGGGATCTTATTAATGTTTACAAATACCTTAAGTGTGGGAGACAGAGGGATGTAGCCAACCTCTTCCCAGTGGTCTGTGGGGATAGGACAAGGGGCAATGGCCGCAAGATAGAGCACAGGAAGTTCCGCACCGACATGTGAAAGAACTTCTTCATGGTTACGTTGATGGAGCACTGGAACAGGCTGCCTAGGGAGGATGTGGAGTCTCCTTCTCTGGAGATATTCAAGGCCCGTCTGGACACCTACCATGAACAACCTGCTCTAGGGAACCTGCTTTGGCAGGGGGGTTGGACCCAATGATCTCTTGAGGTCCCTTCCAAACCCTACAATTCTGTGATTTTGTGAAAAAAATGCACCTTCCTTATAGCAATAAAATATTTTTTGCATTGATAGTTGACAATGTGGTGTCTGGAGACTTAGTTCAGAAACATGTCAATTCGATACTTTTGAAGCTAATACTGCGATGAAGAAACAAATGTGACAAGCAAGGCAGAAAATAGTGATTGCAGTAGAAATTCAATCTGAAAACTAGGAACTATGATATTAGTGTATAATGGCTGTAGAATAGTTTTTGGTTCACAGAGGAAGCTATAAATGATTTATTTAGCATTATCAATATTATTGTGTCTCAAGGAATATTAAGTATTAAGATTACATAGTGAAGCAACGGAATGTTAGGAAATATAAAATTCTGGCTCCCCTGTACATACCCATAATGACACATACTCCAGTTACATTCTCACATCCTTTATTTTCCAGAGGGCTCCCATGCTACAGGTTCAAGCCTATTAGGTTTGATGACATGAATCTCAGGGTCCTGAGGGAACTGCCTGATGGAGTTGCCAAGCCATTTTGTATCATAGTTGAAAAGTCCTGGCAGTCAGACAAAGTCCCTGGTGATAGGAAAAAGAGAAGCATTACTCCCTTTCTTAGGGTTGAAAGGAAGACCCAGGAAAATACAGACCAGTGAGCCTCATCTCTGTGCCTGGTAAGATCATGGAACAGATCCTCCTGGAAGCAGGGTTAAGATACAGTACAAGACAAGGAGGTGATTCAAGACAGCCAGCACAGTTTCATCAGGGCAAATTGTGCTTGACCACTCCAGTGGCCTTCTATGGTGGAATAACTGCATCAGTTGACAAGGGAACACCACCTAATGCTATCTACCTGAATTTCTGTAAAGCCTTTGGCATAGTCTCATGTGACATCCTGGTCTCTAAATTCGAGAGATACAGATTTGAAGGGTAGACTATTTGTTGCATAGCTGCAGCCAGAGCATTGCAGTTGATGGCTCTATGTCCAGGTCGAGGCCAGTGATGAGTGGTGTCTCTCAGAGGTCCATCTTGTGAAATGCTGTTGTTTAATAAATTTTGGTGTCTCTCAGGGGTCCATCTTGTGACTGGTGTTCTTTAATAACTTTATCACTGCCATAGACAGTGGGATTGAGAGCACCCTCAGCAATTTTGTGGACAATACCAAGCTGAGTGGTGTAGTTAATGCAATGGAAGAAAAGATGCCATCCAAAGGGATTTGGACAAGTTTTATGCCAACAGTATCCTGGGGTGCATTCGGAACAGGGTTGCCAGCAGGTCAAGGGAGGTGATCCTCCCCCTCTACTCAGCCCTGGTAACGCCACACCTGGAATATTGTGTCCAGTTCTGGGCTCCCCAGTACAAGAAGGACATAGAACTACTGGAGCAAGTCCAGAGGAGGGCTACTAAGATAATTAGAGGACTTGAGCACCTGTTGTACAAGGACAGGCGGAGAGAACTGGGCCTGTTTAGCCCAGAAAAAGAAGAGAAGACTGAGGGGAGACCTCATTAATGTGTATAAATATCTGAGGTGAGGGTGTCGAGAGGATGGAGCCAGTCTCTTTCCAGTTGTGCCCAGCAACAGGATGAGAGGCAACAGGCACAAACTGAAGCACAGGAGGTTCCTCTGAATATGAGAGAGCACTTCTTTACTGTGAGGGTCACAGAGCACTGGAGCAGGTTGCCTGGAGAGCTTGTGGAGTCTCCTTCTCTGGAGATCTTCAAAACCCGCCTGGATGCCATCCTGTACAATGTGCTCTAGGTGATCCTCCTCAGCAGGGAGGTTGGACTAGATGATCTTCTGAGGTGCCTTCCAACCTCTGCCACTCTGTGATTCTGTGATTTAAAAGTGGGCCTGTGTGAGGTTCAGCAAGTGAGGTTCAACAGGAAAGATGTTGCACCTCGGTTAGGGCAATCCCAGACTGGGAGAACTAATTGAGAACAGCCCTGCAGAGAAGGATTTGGCGGTTCTGGTAGACGAAAAGTTCAAAATGAGCCAGCAATGTATACTTGCAGCCCAGAAGGCCAACTGAATCCTGGGCTGCATCAACAGAGGTGTGACCAACAGGTCAAGGGATGTGACTGTCCATCTCTCCTCTCCACTCATGAGGTATTACCTGGAGTATTGCTTCCAAGTCTGAGATCCCCAGGACATGAAAGACATAGACTTGTTAGAGCATGTTGGGAGGAGGGTCACGGAGAAGTTCAGAAGGCTGAAACACTTCTCGAATGAAGAAAGGCTGAGAGGGTGGGGTTGTTCAGCCTGGAGAAGAAAAGGCTCTGAGGAAACCTCATTGTGGCCTTTCAGTACTTAAAGGAGGGGTATAAAAAAGATGGAGTGACATTTTATACAAGAAATTTTACACAATGATAGGACAAAGGGGAATGGCTTTAAACTCAAGGAGGTGAGATTTAGATTAGATATTAAGAGGAAATTCTTCACTAAGAGGGTGGTGAAGCACTGGAACAGGTTGCCTAGAGATGCTGCAGGTGCCCCATCACTGAAGGTGTCCAAGGCTGGGCTGCATGCGGCCCTGGACAATCTGATCTAGTGGTGGCACTCCTGCCCATGGCAGGGGGGCTTGGAAGTAGATTATCTTTAAGTTCTCTTCCAACCCAAGTCATTCTGTGATTTTTATTCTATGATATAGCAGATCATATTCAATAAGGCCACTTGGCCATTACAGATTTCTTCATTCTGTCCCACTGAGACAGAAAACTAAGATAATCCCTGCAGATATGCGTGACCTACACAGGCTGGGATCTGTGCTAAGTTCTCACTAGTTATCATCCCCAGTGATAGCATAGTTTAAGCCTGAGATTATTTAAAATGAAAGTGTGGAAATATGGACTGATTCTTTAGCATGCGTTGCTGTGAACAGCAGAAAGAAAAAACTCATAAAAACAAGTTCTGCTAAGCGTCTGCAATTATTCATGTTCAATGGCTTTGTGAAAATGGCAAATGTGCAGTTGTATACTAAGCTCTGATAAATCTCTAATGAGATAATGAATCTTTAAATATTTCTGAGAATCTGTATGAGGGTATTTTTAGCAGACATCAACAAGGCAAGCTTCTAGGAGGACTCAACAAGACTACATCTCCCAAGGTTCAAATCTCAGTGACAGAACATGGAAGGTCTCAGAGTTTTCAGTGATGTTTGTAAGATCTATTTATTGATTGATATGAACAAAGCAAAGCTTTTTTTTTTTTTTCTGTTTTTGTTTTGAGAAGAATAAACATATTGTCTGAAAAAAAAAAAAAAAAGATAAAAAAAAAAACAAAACATGAAATGGAAAACATCGGCTGCAATGTTTTTTTTTGTATAGTTGTAATCATCTGAAAACAAGAGCTTGTAATGCAAAGTGTCAAATTATCTTAACTGCCTTTAAAGCATTATAATTTAGCTGCCTACAAAACTATTATTTTGGGACAGAACATTGTTCTTTATAGAAGCACTGAAAAAAATAGGAATGAATATTTAAATTAAGTAAATAAATGTTATTAATCTGCTTTATCTCCTATGTGTATATGTGGATCCTTGTACCATCATTCAGACCTGTTCTATGATCCCCAGATGGCAAATACACAGGAGATACAAAACTAACTTTTGACCATCTCCACAGTCTCCGTTGTGGAGACTCCAAACCATTTGGTGCAGGCAGGACCAGTAAAACCCCCCTCTATATCCAATATTTGTAAAGAAGGGAAAGAAGATAACTGAACAAGTAGAAGTAAGAATTAATATATATTGTGTATATAGAAGAGAAGAAAAATATAAATAATATCCGAAGGATTGTATTACATGAGATATTCCCAAAGAGTGACTTACTTGGAGGTCAACTGCCAAGGAAGAGAAGCAAAAACTGTAAATAAATAAAAATGAAACGACAACAAGAACAACAATAACAAAAGTACTGCTATCCTAGAAATGACACTTTTGGCAAATTGTCTTGGCATCTGAAAATGTAGCTAGCAACATATTTTGAGTGGGATCTCACCAGATTTTTTAAGTGTGAGACAAAGTCAGTTACTCAGTACCTTAATAAAATAGAGGGAAATTACTGGATTGAGAGTCTTGTTGAAATTTTCTAACATAAAAAGTGTCATTGGCAGGAGATGGTCTGCATTGCACATCATATCTATCAGTTAAGGCTTGATAGTATCATAATCTGTATTTTGTATGTTAATTATTGAATTTCTTAGAATACAGCCAAATGGTTTAATTTTGTTGAGTCTCTTCAAGTTTTGTGAAATTTCCTAATCACACTATTTTTTAACAATGTCAATTACACATCTTATTGATGAGACACCCTACTAGTTAATAATAATTATTTCAAATTAATACTTGTAATTCCATTTTTCTATATCTAAACATATTTTTGTAGCTATGAATATGCACAGCTGTTACTTTCTTCTGACAATTCAAATACTAATGGGCCTTGTATGTTAACAATTGATTTACTCCTAAGTACTAAAACATTTCACTTAATGCACTATGTACAAATGCTTAGAATGTAATTTGTTGAAAGCCAAGTGACATTTATTCCAGAGCTTTATATGCATTTTGTATCATATGTACCCATACAGACATACACATACATTTAAAAATTAGGGAACTTTTAACTTTTATTACTTATATAAAGAGGAAATTCTCTTACAATACTCAAGTAGAATTAAAATAAATCTGTGAGGTGTATGGCAACTTTAGTAAACTTATTCAGAATTCCTATTAAAGTAAATAGCAATTAAAAAGTGATGTAAAAAATAATTGATTAAAATAGAATGCAGCTGAACATTTTATTTTGTTGTTAACACTAAGAATAAAAATTGCTTATACCTCTTCAACCTCTTTTGTAACATCATAGTCTTGTCAAATTACTACAAAGTAATTTTATGTTTAATTTACAAATGCATAAGCAAATATATTAAAACTGTAATCAGTTTTTGCAACAGTAGTTTATGCTCATGAATCCCGAATAGCGTAAATTTGCCAAACATAACAATGAATTCTTTTTTTTTTTTTTTTTTCTTTTTTCTTTCTGATTATAACACTAGTTATTTTCCTGGTGTACTGTTTTATTCGTTTGCAGTTTTCCTTTGAAATCATGTCAATGAAATGAAAATTGAATTATTTCATTACAATGCCTTTGCTTTGGTACACTGTTGAAGATATACACTGAATATTGGCTGCAATACTGTAGGATGCTCTGTGTCTTACCTAAATGGTGCCACCCTGTATACAGTCTAAGGCACATAGCCTGTGCATGGGTGAGAGCTACCTCAAAGTACTGCTCAGATAAATGAGATCATAACTAACCAGACCTATCCAGTTCTGACTTTTTAGATCCATTTGGTCTTAGCTAGAAAATGAAGACCCAACAGGCAAACATTGTGTAACCATTGTAAGCATTACACGAGACACTCTTTATCAGGGACTGTATCATAGGACAAGGCGTACTGGCTTTAAACTATAAGAGGGTAGATTTAGGTTAGATATTACGAAGAAATTATTTATTATGAGGGTGGTGAGGCACTGGAACAACTCAATACTATGATCCTATGATTTCTGCAACACATATGGGATGGTGTAATGGGTTTACATGGCAAGGTTTTGGTAGCAGGGGGCCATAGGGGTGGCTTCTGTGAGAAGGATCTAGAAGCTGCCCCATGTTTGGTAAGGGCCCCACTGCTGACCAGAGCTGAGCCAATAAGTTATGTTGTTTTGCACCTCTGTAAGAGCATATTTAAGACAGGGAAAAAAACGCTGTGCCACTCAGCAGCTGGGAGGGTGAGAGGAGTGAGAAACAGCCTTGCAGGCGCCAAGGTCAGTGAAGAAGGAGGGGGAGAGGTGCTCCAGGCGCCGGAGCAGAAGTCCCCTGCGGCCTGTGGTGAGGACCATGGTGAAGCAGGATGTCCCCCTGCAGCCCATGGAGTACCACGGTGGAGCAGGGTTCCACGCTGCAGCCCGTGGAGGAGACCATGGTGGAGCAGGTGGACCTGCTCCGACGGAGACTGCGGCCTGTGGAAGACTCCTGCCGGAGCAGATTCCGGGCCGGACCTGCAGCCCGTGGAGAGGAGACCACGCAGGAGCAGGTGACCCGGCAGGAGCTGCTGCCCGTGGGGGACCCAGGTTGGAGCAGTTTGCTCCTGAGGCATGGACCCCGTGGTACGGATCCATATCTGGAGCAGTTCTTGAAGAGCTGCTGCCTGTGGACAGCCCATGCTGGATCAGTTCGGCAAGGACTGCATCCCGTGGATGGGACCCCACAGCACAGGGGAGGAGAGTGATCGAGAAGGAGTGGCAGAGAAGTGCTATAGACTGACCATAACCCCCATTCCCCCGTTCCCCTGCGCCGCTCGGGGGGAGGAGGTGGAAGAGGGTGGATGGGGGTGGAAGGTGCTTTTGGTTTCTTTCCTTTGTTTCTCACTTCTCTAGCTTGTTAGTAATAAGCAATAAACCTTACCATCTCTCTATGCTGAGTCTGTTTTGCCTGTCACGATAATTATTGCACGATCTCCTCATCCTTATCTCAACCCTTGAGCCCTTTTCATCATATTTTCTCCCCGCTCCTCTTTGAGGAGGGGCAATGAGAGAAAGGTTGTTGTGGAGCTCAGCCACCCACCTGAGTAAAACCGTCAGAGATGGGAGAACACAGAATGACAGGGTAACAACAGCACATTAGTTTTAGAAACAGAAAAATCATAAGACCACAGATCTTCTAGCCTGTGCGTAAGGAATTGATTTCATGCAGTCCGTATCACCTTGGTAGACCTCAGCCATAGGTATATAAAGGAGGCAAACCGTTCAAAGAGTCTATTCATCTACAAATTTCAAAGACATATGGTATAATGGCCAGGGTAGATTGGCTAGTACATTTTTCCTGAAAGAACAAATAGACCAGATTCCAGAGTGCTGTTTTCACTGCTGTCTTTCTGAAAAACATGGAAGGGTTGATTGGTATATTTTTACCTAATGTATTTTTCCTTTTATTCTAAGGATTCTCCTTCAAATTCTGTTTTGCATAACAGAAATTTCACCATTTAAAATTAACTAAAATTGTGCAGTTCTAAAACGCTTACAAAAGAAAATTGTCCTGTCAATATCAGTATTGACAGATGAGTCAGAATCTCTCATCTGCTGGTATAATACTTGCTTTAAACGAAAGTCAATTTAGTTATACACCACTTCTCAAATTTCCTACTCTTGTTGAAAAACCCAGGTGGTTCAGTTTTAACAGTTGTGGAACCAAAACCAAAATTTGGGTCCTCCAGCATCACTATCTTACTTTCTGCCCCTGTGTCAGCAGTAGGCTCAAACTACCTCTTTACTTCCAATGTCCAGCCAGAAAGCATAGATCATTTTATATATTAAGAAGGAACTGTTTAAAGTAATCACAATCTGTATTCGCTTTATCTGAAACCAGGAAGAGATTGAAGGAGGCAGTCCTCATAGCAGGACTACACTGATGACAGAGATCCTGCCAAAACAGAATCCTTGATATCTTCCATTGATAGCTTTGTTCTGCTGGCTGACATACACAGGAGCACTATATATTGCCATGAAGTACCTATTATGGAGCATACACTGTGTGGAGACATCTTTTTCACAGGCAATTGATGATCTTAATGCCAACTGATAACAGGTAGAATTGTCCATCTCAGAAAGAACTGGAGAATATACTCATTAGTGGCATCTCTGTTCTCATAAGTCTGTGAAGCAGCCCTTCATCAGTGTGTCACTTGGATGAATGTGCAATCCTGAATGTTCTTACTGATTTCTTCCTCTACAGTCCTATTTCTTCTATCTTGCAGGAGACACTTAGTGCTTATCTTTCTTTTGCCTTTTTCTTTAGATATCATCACACTGACTAGAGACTCCTCCTGAGCTCCTGATCTTCAGATTTGTGGACAATTTGTGATCTCTGCAGAAGATTTTTCTCCCTAATCCTGGCTAAATGCAACCTAGGATTTCTTTGGTTCCTGGCTTCTCTATCTCCTTACACTCCAACAAATGCTTATATTTGAGATCAGGTGAGATCAGGTGAACCAGTACCTCAGCATGAGAACAGAATAGTAGAACAGGATAGTAGTGTATGTATTCAGGAAAGATTCCATGTTTACTAGTCACCTTCAAGAAGCTATCTGGCCCTGTTGTTGACATGGGCCTATTTATGAGGCCTGATTCCTTGTTCTTTTCTTTCTTCCTCTCTTTCTTCCCTATAATTCTACATATACAGTGGTATAAACAATGGACATTACTTGGCCAGTAGCTCATTTGTGGGCTTGTAAAGAGCACCATTATTATATTATTTGATGTCTTGAATCAACTCTACCTGATACTATGTATATCAAAGGCATAAGCTCTATGTGGAATTTAGCATTTTGAAAGTGGAGTGTACAAAAGTACTATAAATGAAAATCTGTTGTATCCTGAGCTGTCATTACATTTTTATTTTTTCTCCTTCTTAACTAACTATCCTATTTCTAAGCTTTTTTTTTTTTTTTTTTTTTTTTTTTTTTTTTTTTCCTAGCAATAAATTCTGAATACTGACTCTCAATATGTTTTTTGTTTTGTTTTGTTTTTCTCTCATTAAAATACAACACCTCTCCTTTTGTCAACTGGACAAAAGGACAAATTTCCATGAGAGTGGGAATTAAAGAGTCGACTTTAACAGGGGAATTAATAGACTATCTCAAGGAGGCATGGGGGGGAAGAACGAGTCTTCATAGGTTTTTTGTTTGTTTGTTTGACATGGAGTCAGATAGAACTTTTGAAGAAGAAATCACAAGGCTCACAGAATCATGGGAGTCCTGACTCATATGAAAGATTAATGTGAGATTCATGTAAGATTCAGTAAAAAAAAAAGCAGTTAAAAAGATGTCCCAATCAGAACAGGCAATTACAGGTTTCTAAACAAGGGTAATTCCTGTCCTACTTTTAGATGTGCATGTAAGCTAATTATAACAGACTTCAAACGTTCCTTCACATCAGTGGCAAAACTTCTTAGGTCAGAAGAAATTCAGGCCTGACTTTTTTGGACTAAGAACTGCTGTGGAAAACAGGACAAAGTCATGGAGACCCATTAAAGACAGGCCTGTGTCTAATAGGCGTATTTATTAAAGAAAACATCAGGATGTATTTCCCAAGTAATTATTGACTTATTCACTTAGGATTTAGAATAAAATAATTTGTAGATTGAAAAAAACCTGCCATTACTTCTGATGATGTCCTTTAGTGGAAGCTGCTGAGCTTTGTCATTGACTCTCCATTGGAGCAAATCCCCGCTCTAAGTACCTCTTATGCCTAACATTTCAAAAATGCAAATTAATAAATAAGCATTTATAAAAGCCTTCAGTTACTAAGTGCATTCATTGAAATGTTGAATTCCCTTTGACTTACAGATACATTCCCAGAAAAATGACCACCTTATTTAACTTTAGAATATTTAATTAATTACTATTACTTGCAAATATTTTAAAATGAAGTGCAAAGTACACACTATTAAAAAAAGCATAAAAGCAACCATGTTGAGTTTAATGAGTTTAAAAGGCATTTTCTGAGGATGCAGCAATCATTTATAATACTAAATCTAGAGAAAATCAACCTAATGGATTTAATGACTTGTGAACAAATTGCAAATAAAATAAAAATAAAAAATAAAATAAAATAATATAAAAAAAAGCTCCTAAGATTTCTCATAGTTAATTTTGTTTTTAAAATATGCTTATTTTTAGATTCTGTATTGGAGATGTTGCCACTTATATGTCTTGTGTGGTTTTTTTTTTGTTTATTTGTTTTTATTTTTATTAATGTGTGCCACCATCTTGCTCAGGCTTTAGGGCTAATGCAGCTCCCAGTTCTTAATGGAACAGAAACAAAATGAGTATTGGAGCCCCTGCTGAGCAAGCCAACAAAAGTTAAAGGTATCTGAAAATTTAAGTAGCTGTGAAAAGTTATTGTAAGTTAAAAGCCTGCTCTTTTGTCTTAAAACACTGCAATAATGTGTAAATTACTCTGTATAAGAAAAGCATAACTCTCAAAGAGCAGCTTGGGTTTTCAGTACATGGAGATAAATTGCAAAATCACATTGGATAATTTTATTTGTCTATGTAGAGAAAAAACAAATGAGATGGCAAATGTATTATAGCATTAACTCATTAATGAACGTTTTTACCTATAATTCTTTATCTGATGGAAATGTACAGTTCATAATGAAACAGTACACATAACAATAAAACTAGTGACACACAGAGATGCTTTCTATGATTCCTTACAAGAAGTGCATAGAGGATTGCACCAGTAGGCATCTGAGGTCAATGGCATTCCTAGATGTGAAAGGGCTGAGGGAGTCCCAGTATAAACTGAAAGCGGGATTTGGTTTTCTTACAAGGACAGTTTGGAGTACGAGTACTTTCCAGTCCTCCTTGACTAACTGGCAAATAAAACAACTATCTGAAGCTCCCCACAAAATCTTTAACTTAGCAATACATATATTTTCTATGTATATATAAGTAGCTTTTTTGAGTCACAGGTTATACTGATGTTGATTCTTTATTTCACTATGCTACTGTAGTCTATAAAGATTTCATCTAAGACATTTCAGGATTCTGTGTAGTATTCTATGTAAATTATAGCAGAATCAAATTTTTCAGCAAAGATATTGATTTAACTATTTTCTTTTAATTTTCTTTTTAACTATTTTCTTTTAATTTTGAAGTGGTTTTCTGATATTATCTTACTCCTTTATAACTTTGACCCAAGATATCATTTATTTATTTATTTTAGGCGAGTGCACTTACACAGGTAGTTTCACTGAGTGAGGTTTGATGGAAAGATATACTTTGAGTTCTGTTCTGATTCTGTTCTGTTCTGATTCAAGCATTTATTATAGGAACACTATCTGCTTTAACAGTTAATGTGCTAGACATATTTCTGCCAGAAATATTATTTCAAGTCCTATGATATTACATTATGTTGCTGAATAAAGCTCCCAAGAAGTTAAAGTATAAAAGCTCCCAGTGCTATGCTTTACGAGTTCCTATGATTTGTCTGTCTTTGAGTGTATGCAGAGCCCAATGCCACAGAGTCAAATTAGGCATGTGACAGAAAAATGGTTTTGGTAATGTTGATTATGTTGTGTTTAAAAGGAGAAGAAATTTTGTTAGAGTATTTTCAGAAGCCTAAACAGCATGGTAGGATTTATTTCTAAGGTGGTCTATTAAGTTTTTTAAGAGAAACAAACTGTTGTCCTCAGGTACCAAACTACGGGAAATAAAGCTGCTGAAAATCTGTGGATAAAATTATAATTCATAGAACCCAATGGCAGAACTCCCAATAACTTTCATGTTACCAGAATTTAACCTGTAAGGATTTGATAATGTTCAGAGGAACAGTGTGAGACTATATATATATATATATATATATAGACAATATATATAGAGAGAGACTATACATATATATATATAATGGAGAATTTATAACTAGATGGGGAAAATAAAGTACTTGGTGCCTATAGTTTTTTGTTTGTTTGTTTGTGTTTTTTTTTGTTTGTTTTTTTTTTAATCTCACATTGTACTTGCATTTCCTAATTGCCTAGCTTGTATGTGGATAAACTGGTATAACTAAATCAGAATAAGTTTTTGGAAGAGGAAACAGAACATGGTAAGAATGGTAAAATTAAAATGGGGGGTGCAGGGGGGATAATGAAAATGTGATTAAAAGCACAAATAAGAAATCAGAAGAAGGAAATGAGTTTGCAAAGAGTCAAGTGATGCTTTAATAGTTTGGTTGCAGTTTGGTTGCAGCTTATGTATTTGTTCTTTATTTTATTTTATTTTATTTCATTTATTTCATTTATTTTATTTCATTCTCATTATGGTATTGCTTTCAAGTATGTTATTTATCATAATTTTATTTTCTCTTGTCGTAATTTTTTCTTCCTTCTTTCTTGTCTTGGATCTTTTACAGAATTGCCATAATATTCCCAATTTTGGGAATCTGTATGCATAAAGCACCCTCTGCAGCTAAGGCAGCTGCATGGAAACCTTTTCAAGAGGCCGATGCAAAGCTTTTACATTACTCGGGTGGGTTTTCAATCAGATGTTCAAATTTAAAATCAATGATAGGAATTAGAACTTGGAAGGCATGACTTAAAGTCCTATTCTACAGCTCCACTGCCTTTTTCTTATCTTTAATTACATCAGAAAATAAATTTCAGAATAGAACATACATTAGATGCTCTTGACATGATGTATATTCAGTAATGACAAAGCAGAGAAATAATTAGAGTAACTGAAGACCAAAGCTAGGTAGGAGTATAAGGATTATTGAGGAGAATATAATCTAACCTGTTTACATTCATTTATTCAAATACCTTGATATTAGTTTTCTTTTGGACATTCATAACTACTGTGCTATTGTGTTTACTAATTTTTACTATTAAATTGGGATGGAAATCTAAAAAAGTAGCTATCAAAGAAACAACTAATGTTCTTTTGTTGGTTGGTTGGTTTGTTTATTTCCCCTGTGATTTCTCTTCCTATACAACAACAAAATTGGTATAATGTCATGCAATATCTCATTATTTTTCTGTAATCAATTTGATCATGTCAAAATGAACAAATTTTCACATTCCATTGCACAGCTAGTAATATTGATGAAAACAAATATAATTTGACCCCACTCTCAAACAAATGTAAAGAGCGGTACCAATGCTTTGTATTGCCTTTAAAGGTATTACTTCATTGACAGTCAATCTTGTACACTTTCTTTAATGGGCTGCAATGGCTGAGTTAAACTGTCTATCATTACTATGATAAGGTGGTGAAAAATTAAACTATAAAAATAAGATTAAACTATAAAAATAAGATTAGCAGAGGACTTCATTGCAAAGGAGAAAAAAAAAAAAAAGTACTCAATACATTTTTGTTTTTAAATCTATACAGACTCTAATCCATATTTAATACTGGAAATATCACAGTTGTGATTAAAAGTGTCTAGGAGACAAACTGAAATTCATATGCATGGGCAACCACTCACAGAGAACCCTCCTCTAATGTTCATGTATGCCTGTACTAGGTAGGGGTTGAATGAAACCCTGATCTATTATACTAAAGAAAATGTAGAATGTTAATGCTTACTACAGTCATGATTTCTTGCTAATCTGCCCCTGCTTCACTTTCTTCCCAGTCTCCACTCAGAATGCCGACATTATTTTTTTTCAATTCTTCCATTTTTCCAAGAATAGCTGTAGAAGTTTACAGTTGATATATCATTGTCTTAGAACTATCTCTTAACACAGATTTAATGCACTTTGAAACAGAGACTGATTCTTGCACTGACATTTGGTCCAGAGCTGTACTTCTCTAAATTTTATTGATCCCCATCTAGTAGAACCATGGAAGGGACTGTAAAATATTTGCCAACAGTTCTTTAAGAACTAAGGGGTGGTTCAGAGGGGAATGGAGAGGAGGGAAGAGAAGAGAGGAAAATAATTACAATAAATGAAATGAACTTGAACTGAAAAGGCTCCTTGCCACATATTAAACTGGGTAAATAGATGAAGGCACAGTTTTATATTTTTGTTTTTATTTCTTGGTACTTCTTTTAATTCTGTATTTAAACATGCAACACACAAGATATTTGAATGAGTATTTTAAGAGGCTCTAAAAGGAAAAAGTAATTAAAGTATTTTGTTAAAAAGTTAGGGGATTTTAAAATGTGTAAGTGTTTGGATAAAATAGGTAGTAAGATGAAAGAATATTAAATTTCACCCAAATGTGAATGCAATCATTGTCTATAAACTTGTTTTCAGGTAGTTGATTATAACAATGTAAACAGATAAGGCTGATAGAACCAGTAGCTTAAACACATTTGCTGCTGTTTTAAATGAAAATTTTGAAAAGCATCAGTCTCCAAAAGAATAGAAAAAAAAATGTTAATTTTCAGGCATGTGTTGTAATAGAGAATATGGTCTCTTCAACAGCTGAGAACAGTCTGTGGATCTGATTGCCATCTGGCAAAATTATATAAGATTTCCAACACAAAAAGAAATACAGATCCTCACCTCTCAAGCAGAGTGTGTCTAAAAACAGGGGAGATTCACTATGGCTTCAGAAGCACAGGTGGTTTAGAGGTTTCGCAGAGAGAATTAGGAGCCTGCTGCTTCTAAATGGGGATCAGGGACACATAGAATTCTCCTGTATTGGGACTAGTTTTTTTTTGGTGGCAGGTGTGTGTTTTCTATTAACTGTGTATAGTTCACCCAATTTTTTTATTTGGTGACATGTGTTTAGAAATTTTACATGTGACTCACGCATTGTCTTGGCTAGTAACAGGGCTGCTAATAACAGTTAGCACTGAGCCTTATGACACAGCTCTTAATACTTGACACATTGTTGACAGGACTTTTAAACAAGAGGTGGACTCAAGCTCTCTCAGGCTATCAAAAATTGCTGTTCTCTGTATGTCAGACAACAGTGCCCTTGAGTTCTGGGAGAAGAGAGACCTAATTAACCTCTACTCATTGCTTCTTTGTCTTCTATCAAGTAGCCATCTGGGTAACTGAAAGCTGATTACTTTATACCTTACCACACGATAGTAAAACTTGGTCAAAGTAGCATGTTGCTGGAGCTTCTGACATTTATGAGCCACTCACAGACAAGATGAATTTAGATGGAGTTTCTCATACATCTGTTTTCACTAAAATACCTTTTAAAGCCTGAGCTGCCAACCATTAACATGAAACATTTCGGAAACTGTCCCTAACTTATGCTTACAGCTTGGTTGTTGTTACACTCCCCATGGCAGTGGGTATGATAAGGAAGTAATTGTTTAATTTATTTACTTATCTATGCAGATTCTGGGTGATGGTGTGCATCTGGCCATGGCACTTTTCATATTTAATTTCTACAAAGAACACAACACAACCTTAATAAGTATGACAGAGGATAACTATGATCACCAAGAAGCATTTGTCATCTTCTGCCACATCAAGGATAAAGTGATAGTACAGTATGATATGCCTACAGGACAAGCTATTAACATCAATTAACATGATAATACATATATTTTTGAAAGTGCACTTCTACAGATGTGAGCTACAGCATACTACTTTATGAAGTGCAAAAGATGGATCAAGTACCATGTCATGTCACCTGTGCAGATCACTTGGACAATGTGTTCATAGAAGGTAAGAAATAGACAAATATCTGACAGGAGCTAAATTAAGATTATCCTGCAGCTTCTGGCTCCTGGAAAAGTACTTCTAGTGACACAGTAGCTGTGCTGTGTGATTTCTAATGTATAGCAGTTCCTCAAACTTAGGAAGCCATCTTATTAATATAGAATATTATACCCCTACCTTCTCTGTCAAGAGAAATGTATATCAAAGGCGGATGCTTATTGGAGTTTAAAATTGTAGTGTTGGCAGAAAGTGTAACACATGAAGCTATTGACAACTGTAGTGAAGGGTAAAATGATGTAGAATTTAGTGCAACTCTTCGTAAAAGTTATTGACAGAGTCCATGGATGCAATACATAACAGAGCACAAAAACTCTCCTCAGAAAGCCTCTCCTGCGCTTGCCCTGAAGTGAAGAGTGGTATCCACTTGCCCAAATATTTAATCAAGTTCACTGAAATAATGTTGTGGTATTGCTACTGTCTGTGACTGTTGAACTCATTCTCAAAAGGATGGCCTTCAGAATCCTAAATTTGAACTAAACATAGAATCACAGAATGGTTGAGGATGGAAGGGAACCCTGGTCAGAATAACACAGAAATAGAGGGTTTTGGGGATCTGGCAGCTGAAAACAAAGACAGGATGCAGCACTTTAATGCTTTTGTAACATGAAAACCACCTGAGGTATGTGGGATACCCTGAGGATCCCAGAGACTGCTAGATAAACAGGTAATGTGGAGATAGTAGGCACATGCTGAGGGACTTTCTGGAATCCACACAGTTTCCTCCAAGAGGAATTTAGATCGAATGCACCACAATCACTTTGAGATAAAATAAATAAATAAATAAGGTAGAAAGCAAATGAAATGTCATCAGGGATTTCTCATCAAAAATATTTTTTTTCTCTGAGCTAAGTCACTATGACAGATGTATCCTGGACATGGATTGGCAGCCTGCAAAATGAACTTTAAAATTTGTTTGAATTTAAAATTCTAAAATAATTAGCTAAAGTTTGAACTTATCTAAGTGGTTGGCTGTTAATTTAACAGGGACTAATCCATATGCAAAAAGAAAATTAAATTAGGAAAAGATCAAGTGTGGTAACTGCTACATGAAATGAAGGACAGAAGCATGATCGAATACAAAACTAAAAAGGCCCTGGTACAGCAATTCCTCTTCAGGTAAAAGATGCACACAAGGTAAGACAGGAGATAAGGTTTTATGATTTGCGTAAGAAAAGGTTATATTCAAGATTAAAATGAAGAGAACTGACAAATTAAATAGACTATTTATCATAGTCCAAGAATAATGCCCTTCCTCCCTTCATGACACACCACCAGTAGTTTACTTTTTTAACCAACAAAAATTTTGTAATATCTGAAAGAAAAAATCTTCCATCAAAACTATATTTTGATTGCAAATAAATATACATATATATTTTATCTTGGTGTATATGAGTGAAAATGTATTTCTCTGCTAACTAACAAGTAAGACATGAAACTAATCAGCTTCCAGCAAAAGTGAATAATCACGAAACCTTAGTGACAATTAGTAACAATCAGTAGTAATGAATAATTCTCCAGCTGTATTTCTTACTGATTAAACTTCATTAACAGAATAGTAATATGTAGCTAAAGTAGAGCTCATGTTACAACTTGGGAGGAGGTGTCTCTGTTTTCAATCACATTAATATAATTCAGTTTATATGCTATTAATTATTCTCAGTTTATATAGGCATACATGTGAAGTATTCATATATGGCTGTCAAAACAGGCAAAGTACGAAAATGCCATTATTATACAATCAGTATATATTCACTCTGACATGTAAAGATAAAGTTCTACTTTCCACTTAGCAATGCTACCAAAATCTAAATGTGCTACTTTAACTCTGATTTTCTTTCATTTGTAGCAGAATTTAATGGGAGTAAGAGTGTGAAGAATGAGTGGGAGTGGAGGGTAGAGTGTAGAGTAAGAGATTCTATCACTTTGTTCCTGAAGACCATCGATGACACCAAGATAAGTAGTGCAGTTGATACAGCAGAAGGAAGGGATGCCATCCAAAGGGACCTGGAAAAGGTTGAGAATTGGTCACACATGAACTAAATGAGGTTCAGTAAGTTCAAGTGAAAGGTGCTGCACCTGGGCTGCATCAAAAGAAGTATGGCCAGCAGGTCAAGGGACGTGATTCTCCCGCTCTACTCTGCCCTTGTGTACTTGGAGTATTGAGTCCAGGACTAGGGACCCTAGCACAAGAAGGATGTTGATCTGTTAGAACGGGTCCAGAGGAGGGCCATGAAGATAATCAGAGGGCTGGAGCACCTCTCCTATGAAGAAAGGCTGAAAGAGCTGGGGATGTTCATCCTGGAGAAGAGAAGGCTCTGGGGGAAACCTCAGTGTGGCTTTTCAGTACTTAAAGTGGACTTATAAAAAAGATGGACAGTGACTCTTTGCTCCATCAGTTAATGAGAGGACAAGGGGGAATGGTTTTAAAGTAAAAGAAGGGAGATTTACAGTAGATGTTAGGAGGAAATTCTTCACTCAGAGTGTGGTGAGGCACTGGGATAGGTTACCCAGAGAGGTTTTGGATGGCCCATCCCTGGAGGTGTTCAGGATCAGGTTAGATGAGGCCCTGAGAAACCTGATCTAGTGGGTGGCATCCCTGCCTATAACAGGGGGCTTGGAACTATATGATCTTTAAGGTCCCTTCCAACCCAAGCCATTCTATGATTCTGTGATCCTATTTATTTATTTAGTAATATCTAGAGGCAGTAAAAAACTTGACCATATGCAAAAGATGTAATATTTTAAAGTGTAAGAAATTAAATGCTGATTTAATAAATTCTTCTGGAATTTTTGCAAGGCTTCACCTGCAAAGAAGCAACCAAGCTTTAAATTAATTTATTAGTGATAGTGTTTTGAATACAGAAAAATGGGCTGACAAAAAAGTGAGAGTTATTAGATGACAGCACAAAATCTAGACCAATTAAAAGCTAAAAGGATTGATGACATAGCCTCATTTCTGTCATAATAATCACTCTTAAACTAGAAAGAGAACTAATTATGTGAGAAAATAGAGGAACGCATTGGACAAAACTGCATTGCGTTTTCGATAAGATGTATGTTGACTAATTATTACCAGATTAGAAAACTGAAGTGATCTCTTTCTTGAGTAATACAGTTTTAAATTGTTTTTATACAATACGTCAAACTCAGCATGAGAATAGTAGAATCATAGAATAATTTAGGTTGAAGAAGACCTCTAAGATAATCAAGTCCAACCATTAACATAGCACTGCCAAGTCTACCACTAAACCATGTCACTAAGCAACACATCTACATACATTTTGTATACCTCCAGGGGGGGTAACTCAACTACTTTTCTGAGCAGACAGTTCCAATGTCTCACAACCCCTTCAGTGAATAATTTTTTTTCCTAATATAATAGGATCATAAAATCATTGAGGTTGGAAAAGTCCTCCAAGATCATCGGGTCCAATCTTCACCCTACTGCCAATATCACCCACTAAACCATGTCCCTAAGCACCAAGTCCAACTTCTTCTTAAACCTCCCCAGGGATGGTGACTCCAGCACTTCCCTGAAACTATCAAATTCATACAATTTATCAAATCTAAACCTCATGTGGTGCAACTTGAGGTCATTTTCTCTTGTTCTATCACTTGTTGCTTGGGCGAAGGGACTGACACCATCCCGTTACAACCTCTGTTGAGATAGTTGCAGAGAGCGATAAAGTCTCCCCTGAGCCTCCCTTTTTCTAGGCTAAATAATCCCAGTTCCCTCAATTGCTCATCATAAGACTTGTTCTCTAGACCCTTCACCAGCTTTGTTGCCCTTCCTTGGACATGCTCCAAGACCTCAATGTCCTTCTTCTAGTGAGAGGCCCGCATCTGAATGCAGTATTCAACATGTGGCCTCATGAGAACCAAGTACAGGGAGACAACCACCTCCCTAGTCCTGTTTGCCACAGTATTTCTGAGAGAAGACAGGATGTTGTTGGCCTTCTTGGCCATCTCAGCATAATGTTGGTTCATGTTCAGCAAACTATGGACCAATATCCCCAGGTCTTTTTCCACTGAATAACTTTCTAGCCATTCTTCCCCTAGTACGTAGCATTGGATGGTGTTGTTGTGCCCCAAATGCTGGACCTGTCACTTAGGCTTGTTGAATCTTGTACTCTTGGCCTCAGCCCATTGGTCCAGACCCCTCTGTAAAGCCTTTCTACACTCAAGCAGATCAACACTCCCACCTAACTTGGTTTCATCTGCAAACTTATTGAGGGTGCACTCAATTCCCCCATCCAGATCGTTGTTAAAGATATTGAAGAGAACTGGCCCCAGTAATGAGTCCTGGCGGATACCATTTCTGACCAGCCTCAAACTGGATTTAACTCCATTCACCACAACTCTTTGGGCCTAACCATCCAGCCAGTTTTTAATCCAATGATGGATTAAAATTAATCCAATGATGGATATCATTTAATCCAATGATATGCCGGTCCAAACCATGAACAGACAGGTTCTCCAGAAAAATTATGTGGTAAACAGTGTCAAAGGCTTTATTAAAGTCTAGGTAGAAAACATCCACAGCCTTTCCCTCATCCACTAAGCATGTCACCTTGTCACAGAAGGAGATCAGGTTGATAAAACAGGACCTGCCCTTCATAAACCCATACTGACTGGGCCTGATCACATGGTTGTCCCATATGCGCTACGTGATGACATTCAAGATAGTCTGCTCCATAACCTTCCCTGGTTGGACTGATAGGCCTGTAGTTCCCTGGGTCCTCCTTCCAGCCTTTCCTGTAGATTGGCATCACATCTGCTAGCTGCAAGTCAACTGGCACCTCCCCTGGTATATCTTCAGGACTGCTGATAAATGATGGAAAATTGTCTTGGTGAGCACTTCTGCCAGCTCCTTCATTACCCTTGGATAGATCCCATCTGCCCCCATAGACTTGTGTACACCTAAGTGGTGTAGCAGGTCACTATTTCCTCTTGGATTATGAGAGCTTCTTTCTGCTCCATATCCCTATCTACCAGCTCAGAGGGCTGGTTACCCAGAGAACAGCTGGTTTTATTACTAAAGACTTTCTGTTGCATTGTATTTCCAGAAGACATCTGGTAAATTGAAGTTCCCCACGACAACAAGGGCTAGATATAGTGAGACCTCTCCAAGCTGTTTATAGAATATTTTTTCTGCCTCTTTATCCTGCTTGGGTGGTCTATAACAGACTTCCACCAAGACAACTTCTTTGTTGGCCTTCTCCCTGATTCTTACGCATAAACTCTCAATCCTGTTGTATCCATTATTAAGCTCTAGAAAATTAAAACACTCCCTAACATACACAGCTCCCCCCCCCCCCCCCCTTCCTAGCCTATCCCTTCTGAAGAGTTTATAGCCATCCACTGCAGAACTTCAGTTCTGTGAGTCATCCCGCCATGTTTCTGTGATAGCAACTGTGTCATAGTTTTCCTGCTGCAGAATGGCATCCAGCTCCTCCTGTTTGTTACCCACACTATGTGCATTGGTGTAGATGCACTTCAGTTGGGCTAGTGATCCTGTCACCTTTCAGGGGGCAAAAGCTGTAATTGCAATGTGACCATTCTCAGGCACTTCCATGATTTCTAACCCATCAGTATCCCTTGTGCCTTTGCTGTTGGATGGCTCTCCAAATACTGCCTCTAATGAACTGGCAAACCAAGTGATCTTGCTCGCCCACCATCCCACAACCTGGGCTTATTTCTAGCAAGCCTGGTTTTATCCCTTTCACCCTTCAAATACATTTTAAAGCCCTTTCAATGAACCCTGCTAATTCCTGAGAAAAGATCCTTTTCCCCTTTTGAGACAAGTGAACCTCATTGATGCCAGCAAGCGTGGTGTCATGTAAAATGATCTATGAACAAAAACAGACAAAACAAAAATCTGCCAGTGACAACAGGCTCAGAGCCAGGTATTGATCTGCTGGCTCTTCCTATTTCTCCCCTCATCATTGCCTGCAACTGGAGGGATAGAGGACAACACTACTTGTGCTTCTGATCTCTTAACTAGTTGTCCCATGGCCCTGAAGTCTCTCTTGATTGCCCTCAGACTTGGTGGAACTTCATCACCACTTACCTGAAAGATCAATAATGGGTAATAATCTGAGGGTTGTGCCTGGGAAGGAAGCTTTCTCTCCACATATCTAACCCAAGCCCCAGGGAGGTAGCAGACTTCCCTGTGATGTGGGTCCAGGGTGCATATTGTGTCTTCTGTTCCCTTCAGAGGGGAATTTCCTGTAATAACAGCCCATCTTTTTGTTTGGTTGGAACTGTGTTAATACAGGGCATAGGCCAACTTAACCTTGATGACACCTCCAAGCCAGATGAACCATACTCTTCAATATTGCTCAGTTCCACTTGCAGAGCACTTATTACATATTGCACAAGGGCACCTGGGAAGGTTGGGTGGTCACTGAGGAGATGCACCTTCTGCACCAGGCAGGAAATGTCACCATTACCCATTAGGTCACTGAGTGCTGCTGGGTGGAGAGAGGACAGGGAATCCTCCATATTGTGTGTCTCTTCAGCCTGTTGGGCCTGTCTCAGGAAAGGTAGGGAGCAATTCCAGTAGTCTGTTTCCATTTCTGACTCCCTGATACTCCTCAAACTACTCACCTCCTCCAGGATCTATGTCACTAAGATGAAGAGTGCCTCCACCAGTGTACACCTCCCACAGAGCTGTACTAGAGGCTCACTACTACCATTCTGTACTGGTGTAAAAGTAGGGCACACCCTGCAGCCTGACACTTGGGTAGAAACATGTTTCCCTGGAGATCTGTCTAGGAAGCTGGGTATCTAGGATACCCACTACAGAGGCTGTGGCATTCTGCTGGGTGGATGCCATTTTTTCCTGGTCAGCCTGGCCATGCTTCAGTGCCCTCCCTGCACTCTCCTGTACAAACTTCTGAGTAAGCTGCTGTGCCATGGCCTTTTAACCTGTCCTGGTCACTTTACTCCTGGTTGCTTACACTCCCTAGAGGTTGCCAATAAGAAGCTACAACATCTGACATAAATATAGCCAAGAGTGCCTTAAAGCTATTGCTGTAACTTGAATAACAAAGACAATAAAACTGCTGTTTAGTTATGTTATGTAGGTTCCTGCCCAGTGCACCCCTCCAATAAGAACAGAGTCAGAATCCACACAAAGGTATTTTAATTAAATAATTAATTATATAACTGCATAGTCAGGTGCTTGGCAATCTTTCACAAAGCAAGCACACCTCTGGCTTGAATCACCATTGCTTATTCACAGCAAACTTGTGAAACTATCTCTCTGGCTACTTTTAATTTGCTGTTTCAGTTCACCTGACTTATCTCTACTGAGTTTGTGCAATACAGTAGACAGGTGGGGTGGGCCACCAAATACCATTAGCATACATTAGCATTTTGATGGATGTGTTTTAAATGTTAATGACCATTAGTGAGTGAAAGGTTACTGTAGGTAAGTTTGGAATCTTCCTGCAGCTATTTTTCTCATTCTTGTTTTCTACTTTTCATCCCTTATCTAATTTATACTGCAGTTTACTCAAGTATTGGTATGAAATGCTATATTGTATTTCTGAGTGTATTTTAATGTGATTCAGTTGAATAATGTAGAGAACTAAATTTTCTGTATCCATTTATCACTGATTGTGTCAATGGTGATTTATGAATTCCCAAAATAAAAAATAAAATAATAATAATAATAATAAAAAAATGTGTGCGTGTGTTTCAGGAGACACTGAAAAATATTTAGAATTGTTCCTCTTAAGAGTACATGCAGGTGCAGACAATTATTTGGGAAAGGAATTTAATTGTCTAGATTGAGTATGTCTGATAAAGTGTCTGTTGCTGTCTTCTTATACCTGAAGGTGAAAACTTCCTCTTCCCTTTCTAGGTACAATTCTAATTAGCTAACTCTGATGGCAGTCATAGATGTATTCAGAGATATAACTGCAGCCTTAAATTATGTTTTACTTTAATTTTTATATTCTCTTTTAAGCTGCCTTTACTGTTCCTGTAAAACATTTCAGGTGATATATTATTATATATATTATATATATATTTTTGAAGCATTTAGAGGTTCTGTTTAAGGAATAAATGAATTTGAGAAAATTAACCTCAAACATTTTACAATCCAGTAGCTATTCAAAAGCACTATTTTGCCAAGTGCTTTATTGTTGCTTTATTTTTTTTGTTTGTTTGTTTTTCTAGTAACGAGGGAAAGACATGGGTCAGTAGTTACAGAAAAAATTTAGAATCCCGTGTTCTACAAATTATACATTAAGCCTGTGGTGGTTTTACCATGCTAGGCTGCTGAATACCACAACCGCTCTCTCACTCCCCCCCTCAGATGAGGAGGGGAAGAAGTAAAGGAAAGAACAACTCACGGGTTGAGATAAGGATAATTTAATTAAAGGAATATATATATATATTAAGGAAATATTATTAATTAACAATTCAACTAAAGGGAAAAAAGGGAAAGGGGAAAAGGGAGGTGGAAAGGGAACAATAAAACAAGTAAAGGCTATGTGGAAGTGCAGAGGAAATAAATTACCCTCTACTTCCCACAAATGAGCGATGCCTGACCATGTCCTTGAAGCAGGGCCTCAATGCACGTAACCAGTTTTTGCAAGGAGGACAGACGTTTTCTCAACGAAAGCCCACCCCTCCCCTCTTCCTCCTTTTCCCACCTTTTATTGCTGAGTGTGACATCATATGTTATGGAATATCTCTTTGGTTGGTTTAGGTCAGCTGTCCTGGTGATGTGTCTTTCTCACTTTTTTGCCCACCCCCCCGGAGGGTTAGAGAAAGTCCTGATGCTGTGCCAGCACTTCTCAGCAGCAGACACAACACTGGTGTGATACCACTGCTGTTCTAGCTACAAGTGCAGAGTGCAGCACTGTATGGGCTGCTGCAGGGAAAGTTAACATCCCAGCCAGACCCAGTGCAAAGCCTTGTACCAAAAAGTAACAAGAAGTCAGAGTCTTCTTTCTTCTGAATTACTATAAATTCACTAATGACATGGAAGAGAAAGGGAGATGGGAACTCCTTGGAACAGATGCTGTCAGGATGCTAGGAATTAGGCTCTGCTGGGTGCGAGGCTTAGGAGAACAGGCTTAAAATCAACACTTCTGCAGGGGCCTGTGGTAAGGCCTGAGGATAAGAGAAGTAAGGAGAGAAAGAGAATGAGATGCCAACTGGCAGCACAATATAAGTAAAAAAATAAATAAATAAATACATAAAGTGCATTTGGAATGCAAAAGGAAACAGAAAATTTGAATATTTGGAACAAAGAGTAATGAGGAAAGACAGAAGGAAAAAAGAGCCAGTTTTGACAAGAAATGAGTGTGGAAGGAGGACTGACTTTGCCCTCCCAAAATACTGAGGAAGCAAACACAGAGGGTTGTATTAAGAGTTAGGGTACCAGGACTGAAAGCCCTGGGGTTATGGGAACAGAAACTACTTGGGCATAAGGGTAACCTAGATATGAAATGAGTTTCTTTCTTCTGAGAGACAAATAATGCTGGTACAAAAAGCAGAGGCAAGAGACACAACAAGGATGAACTAGATGCTGCAGGGACAACAGAAGAGGTAGGCGCTATGGCCCACCCTCCTCTCCCCAGCCCATCTCATGAGCCATGCCACCAAACCCAGGAAAGGCAGCCCTGAAGCAACAGGCATAACCACCCCTAGGCAGCTGCAAGGGGGAAGGTGGAGAGTAATTTTCTTTGTGGCTGCCAAAGAAATTGTGGCACAGTGGGTTCTGCCACCTTTGGCCCTGCCACAGAGCTGCCTCTGCACAACCCTGAGCCCTGCTGAACTGGGCAACATCCTGACCCTGGCCTGGGCCCCACAGTGAATACCTGGGATACCCGGGCTGTGGCTGACCACAGTCACCATCCCTCGCTCAGCCCAGCTAGCCTCACCAAGGGGCTGTGGGACTGGGATGATCTGGGAGGGAAGCACTGCACTGCATTGCCCTCATGGCCACACATCACCCCCTGACATAAAAGAGACTTTTTCAGAAGTAAACCTGGTGACTCTGGAGTCTGACAAAAGTCTTGGGAGTAGCATGTGTACATACAACATGTGAGGTGATCATTCTTTGGCACCGTCGGGTTCTGGTAGTCTTGGCTGAAAGGGTACTTTCGTTCCAGAATCTCTCTTATCCCTTCCTACCAGAATATCAGTGAAAACAATATTATCTCTTCACTGTGTTTTTGTGGAGACAATATATATATATATATATTCAAGTTTGAATGTTTGAATTTACAGTCTTAATAATCCCTATGGATATGTGTGACATTTAGTACTGGAGAAAGACTTGAGTTTGAATTTAGACAGAATTTGTGGACCTACTTGACAGAAATGGATGGATAGATAGATAGATAGATAGATAGATAGATAGATAGAGAAATATTTATTTCTATAAATATATAAAATAGATAACTAGAGATATCTATATATCTATTATATAGATATGTATTTCTTGCAACTAGGTCCATAAATATATATATCCATATAAGAACCTTAATTTATAAGAACCTTGCACCATTACTTGTGAGTTACTCAGTTCCACTCACTGTTTAGTTTTCATTTGGTTCATACAGGCCTCTGCTGAGAGAACTTGCTGTTTTTTGGTGTTTAAACAGGGATGAAATTTTTTTTTGAATGAAGAACATACAGCTTCTGAGCTAAGTAAAACTGGAAGACGCAGCTCAAATGACAACATTGACACAACCATATCACTTCTTCTTAACCTTCCAATGCCATTCTGTTATCTGCATTTTCCTCCTTTCTCCTCTCCTCTTCCCCAAATTACACTGTTTAAATTGTTTACTAAGCATAAACCAACATTTTAGTTTCCTTGCAATGCTTATAATTTATTTTAAAATAACTCTTAATATACTTGTGGGAGAGAAAACTGGGAAGCTGGAATGAAAAGAAGTGAATGCTTAGCAGAATGAGTGAAATATAAAGTGGTTAATTTGGGCCCAAATGAAAAAGGAGATCAAATTAGTACCCTCGCTTAGCTGTTTATGCAAGGTCACACAAGTCTATGAGCTGATTTCTAGCAATACAATGATTTCTAGCAGTACAGTGGACTGTCAGTCCATGAGCTGATTTCTAGCAATACACTGGAAGCATTACAGGATACTTTTTTACCCAAGGTATCTCAGACATCCCTTCACAGAACAATTAAGTTTAAGCCTATAGACAGTTATTTCTAGTTAGTGTCCATGATTACTGCTTAAAAGGTGTGTTGGTCTCCTCTTTCTTTGACTGTGTTCTTGACTTTTTTTTCTGTTAGTGAAGTGGCCAGAAGCTGTTGATATATGCAACTATTCAGTTTTGATTAGGAAGCTTTATGTATTTTTCTCCATTTAAAAATTTGAATCCCCAGTAGAGAGCAGCTTCTGATTCTTCACAATTTTTCTTGAGACATATAGCTATGAAAAAATAGTGCATCCTTTAATAATTAATGACCAGACTTCACAGAAATCAGGAGTTAATTACTAAAGAACTTAACTAAGAGCTCACTATAATGTAGTAGCTAGACCACAGAATGTTTATAAAATTCATGGTCACATGATTCAGAATCATCAACTATTTAAAATTTAAAATAAGAATTTCCCATAGTTTCATATAAGCTAGAAAACATTTTTCATATATACAAAAAGTAAGGAGTATTTAGCAAAGCTTGCCATGAAGTATAAGATATGTTAATATTTTGAAGAATTCAAGACATGACTCATAATTAGATTCAGTAGGTCATGTATAGGAGAATGAAAAATCAGTGAGTTATAAGATTTTCAAGTTAGGAGTTCTGCAGAAGTTCTAAGACTGTCAGAAGAGCAGCTGCTTAAAGCCTCCAACCTCCTTGCAGCAACCTACCAAAATTAGGGAAAAAATCTAGACTAACATGTGAAGAAACATTTGGAACCTGTATTTTACAGAAGACTTTTGGGACAAAAGGTAAGGATCTAATAGTCACAACTTCAAGGTATGATGTTCTTTCTGTTCTTTCCAAATTGCTAGCATAACCAGTATATGCAGTTACAATAGCTATATTTTCATTAAAAGTAACTGAACAGTTAGAAAATTCAATATATTTTTCTTTATCCGGTGTGGAAATGTAGACCTGATCTATGCAACATAGCCAAATTACATCTAGAACTACTTGTCACTTGATTGTGGAAAACATAGAAAAAAATCTTGTCTATATGAAAGACAAAGAACTTGCAATGATCTTGCAAAGTTCTGAAATATTACAATGAGATTCCAAGCTAGTTTAGCTACCTTGTTAATACTGCACCTTTTTTGTCAAATGTGTAAATGCTTGGAAAATAACTGAATTATGAATAATGTGAAATGATCCTAAGTTAAATGTCATGATTGTATAGGGCTAGGTCCCTGATTTTAAATGCTAGGAGCTGTTAGAATTACACAGTGAATTTACAAGTACAGAAAAAGTTGAAGAGCCTAATTTCAAGCTGGTGCCAAAAGTTCCTATAGAACCTTTCACATTTTCTGCCCTCCTGAATGCATGTGCAGACATGTTTTGCAAAAGTCTCTGTTTAATTTAAGGGTGTTTATTTTTATTTATTTATTTATTTTTTGGTCTAGCTTTTGGTTAAATCTGGCGATCTTGGGCATTTTACAGGTGTTTCCATCTTTTGTGTTACTAAGAGATTGAAACTTGCAGAAGGTAAATTGAGAGTCCTTCCTGAACGTTGTCCTCAACAGACAGACCCATCTGATTTTTGTGCCTCCCTGTGGCCTTCTTTTCAGTTCTTTATTCTTCACCTCTTTAAGAGGGGCAAATGCTGTAGAAACTTTTAACAGTTAATTATTATTTAACAATTGTTTCAGTCTAGAATAGCTAAAACTAGGGTAACTAAGGGAAGGAAGATTGAGAAGAACCGCAAATAAATATTAATGCCTATGGGATATAACCTTTAAATATAATGACCACTTAAAATATTTTTTGGTCTTTCAGGATTAGGGAAAAAACATCACCAAAAAAAAATATTACCCACTGAAGTGATTTGCCATGTGGTATGGTATGGTGGGGTTCGGTCTCTTCTCCCAAGGAACAAGTGATAGGACAAAAGAAAATGACCTCAGGTTGCACCAGGGGAAGTTTAGGTTGGATATTTGGAATTTATTCACTCCAAGGGTTGTGAGGTATTGGAATGGGCTGTCCAGGGAAGCAGTTGAGTTACCCTCCCTGGAGGTATGCAAAAGATGTGTAGATATGCTGCTTAGGGGACATGGTTTAGTGGTAGACTTGGCAGTGCTATGTTAATGGTTGGACTTGATGATCTTAGAGGCCTTTTCCAACCCAAATGATTCTATTCTTTAAATTTTACTTTGTGACAAAACAGCACATCAGCAAACAGGCAATTTAATTGACCTCAGATGTACAAAGGGATGTCAAAGTATAATTTTCTGTCAATAACCTCTGAATTATGCTTTTTATTTTCTTTTGTCCTGGTAAATCTGTATGTGCCTTCTGCACTGAATTTATAAATAAAATAATGAAGCTGGTTGTTCTCCAGAAACGTGTCAAATGTAATTACATTTTTTTATTTAATTTTATTTCCTATTTGTATTATCATTCTAATTATGGGACAAGCTGCATGAATTCTCCTGGTAACAGAAGTGTCTTGAAAACTAACTGAAAATAAATAAATAAATAAATCTGCATTTTTTTTTTTTTCCCTTGCTTCAAATTTAAAAGCAGAATAGCAATTCAGGGTTCTGAACCACAGTCAAATTGCTTTTGGCACTGCAGCATGTCCAGAGGCAAGTTCCTATATGGCCTCACTTGAATTTTACTCAGCTCAAACCTCAGCAACATTCTTAACTAGCACAGTTGAAAAAAAAAAAAAATAATAATAATCACTTTTAATTGAATATTCTCCAGTGTTAAAATGACATAAATGATAGACTATGCTGTATTTATTGTGATATATTTATTAACATCTTGGATGTGCATGTATGACTCTTTGGAAAGACTTCAAACCACATAGTGTTACATGAGATTTAAATTATGATATCCAAAATATTTACATAAGCATCTTTAAAGTATATGTATGTATGTGTGTACACGTGCAAACATAAACACATGAGTGTATGATTTTTTCTATCTGTATAGTACAGGTACTTCTTTAACCATTTCCATCCTGTTTAAGTGAGAGCTTCAAGACGGAAAAACAAAACAAAACAAAACAAAACAAAAACACTAGAAGACATTATTATATCTGTTATATGATTAAGGCTAAAATATGTACTTTTTTATACAATACTTTAATCAGTGGGAGACTCGGGATTGCCATTTGTCTTAAGAAGAAAAGGCAACAAGGCAGCTGCTCAGCTGGTAAAAGTCAGAAAGTTGGAGTTAATGGATATATGCTGATAGAAACCTTCTGAAAATCTGGCCTAGATAATAACTTTAACAGATGGTGAGATATCCAAAATAAAAAATACTACTAGCATGGAAGATAATAGGCAAACAGCAGCTTTCTTTCAGTCATGGATGGATGACAAGAGCACAAAATTTGAGTTTAAATGGTAGAATACCACTTTATTTAACATATACATGTTAAAAAAGTTATTTTATGTGTGAACTGCAAGGCATAGAGTATGTCTGATCTTCATCTCACAATCAAGGGCTCATAAAATAACTCAATTATAGGGACCAGGCTAAGGTAGATCTAACCCACCTCATCTAACAGCCTTCATTTACCTTTTAAAATACCAAATTCTGCTAGTTCAAAGTTTGCTAAGAATATCTGTTTGATTTATTAGCATAATCCATACATAAGGTGTGCCCCC
The DNA here is from genome assembly GCA_011076525.1 of Nettapus auritus. Taxonomy (NCBI): domain Eukaryota; kingdom Metazoa; phylum Chordata; class Aves; order Anseriformes; family Anatidae; genus Nettapus; species Nettapus auritus. The sequence continues at coordinate 105,583,879 of CM021765.1, read as the reverse complement.
TTTACCTATAACAAGAATTGGTAATACATCTTTCACCAGTTTCAACACCTAACGTCTGTCTCCACACACACAATGCTTCTATAATGCTCTAACTTGAGCCTATCCACACTTTTACTTTTGGTACTTCTTCCTTTTTTGTGCTTCAGCTCAGGAGTTTCTTCTGCAGTGACACTATCCACCTTCTACACTTGTATGCTCCTGCACTTTACAATGTATTATTACAAAGGCTTTCCTTCACGATCAGACAGCTTTCCCGGTCCCTTCACCCTTCACTGCTTCCTGCCTACCAGTTCCCTGAGCAAGTTGAAGCCCACTCTCCTGAAGTCCCAGGACATTCTTCTGCTTCCTTCCCTCTTGTGATAAAAAACTGCCATAAGACTGGCTCAGTTGTAAAATTAGGAAAATTGTACTTACCTTCAGTGGAGAGTTATAAGTGTAAATGAATGATCCTGCCATTGGTCTACATATATATGCCTCCTTATTCTCTTATATATGAAGAAAGTATTTTACATATTTCTTATGTTTCTTATCATATATAAGATATACATTTGTCACAGTGAATTAAGTTTTGAATAAGAGAAAATTAGTAGATACTATAGAAATCATCAAATACCATGGAAATGGGAGGCAAAATGCTATGTCAAGTTTTATGTGAGTTCTGTAATGATGTGAATACTACAACTAGATGATACACATTAAATAGTATGATCAAATATTTTATTATTATATTACTATTACAGGGATTTTAAAAGTCACTTTGGAAAAGGCTTCTTGTCTTCCAGAAACTGTTTCTTCTTCACCAGCATTTTTGGGAACGCTGTTAATATTGAGAAGTCTGTAACCTGGAATATGATCTGAAAGTGAATCATAACAGGAGCAGTAATCAGTAAGATAAGGGAAAAAAAAAAAAAAAAAAAAAAAAAAAAAAAAAAAAAAAAAAAAAAAAGACACAAATAAAGTAAGACCACGTGCATTTTCTCCATCATTTTTTTGGAAATGTGAATAGCGTTAGTGCAGTTTAGAAATAATGGCAATGACAGTTACATGGCAATATCTGTTAAATACATACTAGATTAAGTTTTTTAGTATAAGAACCACATTAAAGGTTTAAAACCATTTTAGAGTTCTTTGTGCATGTCACTGCAATGCATATTTTCTTGAAGCATTGCTATCCTTTACCAGGACGCTTCCTGCCATAACTGATCTATTTTAGAAGTAGTGAGTATGCTTGTTTCTAGTGATGACAACAGACATACATTTATAGAGGACACTTATCCATAATTGGATACATGGATAACGTGAGAGTGTGTTTAGTAGCTTATGGATATGTTATCCATGTGAGAGTGAATGCACTTTTTATGTAATCCAGCAGAAAGGCCACACTGAGGAAAAGCCATCAAATTTACTTTCTACAGAGTCTAACTGGTTCTTTTAATCTGAAGAGAAAAATCAGAGATGAAGAAAAAAGGCAGTAGGCATGGTGTTGGGATCACATGTACTGTAGAGGTCCAGTAAGAATGAGAATATAATAAGTTGAGTCTGGATGTGTACCATGGACTCCTTTCTATCCCATGCATGCACTTTTACATCATTTGAACAGAAAGATACAGAAGGGTATGATGATCTGTCATGAACTCACCCCAGTGTACTCTTGAAATACTTCTGGTGCTCATAGCCAGAATTAGAAATTCTTTTAGTGAAAATGATTTCATCATTATTAAACTTTTTATGCTAGGACAGCTTATTCTATGTATGTGTTATCTCTGCAACCTTTGAATGATGTGACAACCACAGCTTGGAGGTAAATCTACTCAAAACATCTTATAGTGCGTTAAAAGCTCAAGAAGAGCTTTTAACTTCAAAGAAAATTAGTGTTAGAATGTAAGTTATAATATTTGGCTATTTATAGAGAGAAAACTGGGTCAAATCATTCTGAATGGATCAGAAAAGAAGTTGAAAAGAGGTTTATACAAAATTCTCATTCTGCACATGTAGTCTTTTGGAAAAGTCCTGGTTTCCAGCCTTGATTTCACTCAGCTCTGCCTTTGGAAATTGTTGAAAACCCTTTACTATTTCCTCTGATTCATGAGAAGCTTTTCTTTCTATAGCTCGAGAGGCTTAGTTGTGGATCTCCTTCCCCACTCTTTTCAGTAGCTTCTCCATCCTTAGATGAGCTGAAGGTTCCCTGCTTCCAAGACTCTCCTTTACCTGCCACATCCTTCATTCTCTCCATTTTTTTTTCCTTTGGGCAGTAGCAACTGATCACAAAAGGCAAGAAAAATCCTCTCTCTCCTGCAAGTTTCACCTAATCTCATAATAAGAAGAGAATTAGAAGAATAGTAGAAGAATATACTATACAGAGAACACAAATAGAACCTACATTGCCGTACAATCACCCTGAATGAAGAGTGGAAAAGAGTGGAACAAATTGCTACAAGAAGCAATATTAGCATAGCTATGAGTATCTAATATTCACCAGTGTACTCTGTCCATGACTGCACACACAGGTAATGCCACTATTGGCTAGTAAATGGTTTGGCAGAGTATATACTTGTGTAGTAGTAGATACTAGTATAGATGTAGATCAGTTGAATTGCTTTTTCCTTTTTCTGCTAATTTTGTGTGAGATCAGTAGAGATGCCTGATGATGAAAGTAAGCAGGAAAATAGGCTATTATTATTATTATTGATATATTATTATTATTATTACTATTATTATTATTAATAATAATTTGAGCTGCTTCATTTTAAAATACTTGCAGGTTGGAAGAACATAGAGACAACTACACTTTTCCTGTGATCTAACACTTTCCTCTTGTTCAGTTCCTACAGTAGTATGCTTTTGAAAGATCTGTGCTAGATGTTCAACAATATCTAAGGAACTTCTGACATCATCCTTTTTCTTTTTTTCTTTTCACAGAATCACAGAACGTTAGGGATTGGAAGGAATCTTGAAAGATCATCTAGTCCAATCCCCCTGCCAGAACAGGAACACCTAAATCTTGTCACACAGGAACGCATCCAGGCAGGTTTTGAATATCTCCAGAGAAGGACACTTCACAACCCTCCTGGGCAGCCTGTTCCAGTGTTCTGTCACCCTCACCATAAAAATAAGTTTTGTCTCATATTTAAGTGGAACCTCCTATGTTCCAGCTTGTACCCATTGCTCCTTGTCCAATCATTGGATGCCATGGAGCAGAGCCTGGCTCCATCCCCCTGACACTCACCCTTCACATATTTATAAACATTAATAAGGTCACCCCTCACTCTCCTCTTCTTCAAGGTAAAGAGACCCAGCTCCCTCAGCCTTTCCTTGTAAGGGAGATGCTCCCTTAATCATCCTTGTGGCATCCTCATTTTCCTCTTTTGTTATTCAAGAGTTGCATTTAGAGATTAAAGAGAAAACAAGAAACTCTTTTTTGGCATTTTTCATGAAAGAAGAGATTGTAGCAGAAAAAGATGGGTGAATGTAAACTAAGTGAATATGCAGTGGAAAATTAATTATCCATTACTTTAATAATGGAGAGGCAATGTTATTCTTTTAAGTGCACCTTTTTAACACTAAACATATTTTAAAAAATGAAATATTTGACATTTTATTATTTTGTTGTTGTTGAGAGCTGTTTTCATAGATATAATGGAAACTATTAAGAATTTTACCATATTAATTGCTGCTAGCATTGTTTAGCATAGTTATCACAGAGGTAATTATTATATTAGAATTCAGAACTTCAGAGACATCCCATAAGAATGCTATAAGTAGATATGTCCCATGAAATTGTCTTTTAATGGGCAAATGCGTATTTATGAAAAATGCAAATTAGTAATTAGTGTTTTTTTGTTTTGTTTTGTTTTGTTTTTCATGTGACTTAACTCTGGAGTCAAATAGTAGGTGCTCTTTAGGGAATTAATATAAGGAAATATGTGATGTGCAGCTGAGTATGGGAAACATTGTGTAGTGCTTTTTATGTCAAGACTGTGCAACTTGATTTCACCATGACAAATACTCTCTTACATAAAAAGGCATAGTGACTTCAGGGTGAATAGTCAGATTAGTAAATGACTGTGGTTTCAAGTGGTACCAGTGGAGGTTTAGAGTGGATGTTGGGAAAAAATTCTTCATGGAGAGGGTTCTCAAGCATAAAAATAGGCTGCCCAAGCATGTGTTGGAGTCCCCATCCCCAGAGGTATTTAAGTGTGGGTATGGCGCTAAAGGACATGGTATAATGATGGGACCTAGTAGGTTAGCTTGATGGTTTGACTTCATGATCTTGAAGGTCTTTTCCAACCTAGATGGTTCTATGATTTTCTGAACATGAAAGAGAGTTGCATAAAATACACTTCTGTGATTATATTGCTTGGCTTGAAAAAGGATGATCAGCATTCACAAACAATTATTTTGTCAGAAATACAAAATGTCTTTTCAGATCCTTCTTTATCAAGCAGGTATAGTATCTTAATCCATATGTATCATAAGTCGTAGAAAGCCCCTAGTAGCAATTGCCTAGAAGGCAATGAGCCACTTACAGATAAGGCATATAATGACTAAAAGTGGCATAATATCTGTACACATACAAACTCACTTTTTATGTTTCAAGGCCTAACAGTAGTTATAATATGGTTAATGGTATGGTATAGAGACAGACACTTTCATCAGATAATTATTCTGCAGTATATGTTTTAATTATACTATAATTCAAAATGATAAAAGTGAAAAATAAAGCAAGATATGTGTACACGGTGACTTTTAGTTTAAAGTGGGGGCAATCTATTGGTGCTATTATAATGAACAGGTGTGAGAGACACCAACACAAATGTATTGGAAAAATAAGTTACAGTAAATCATATCAGAATATTAGAATGTAATTATGAGAATCAGTAATGAAAAAAATATTTCTAATGTACCAATAATCTTAAAAGAAAAAGTCTTGTGTACAAAACACAATATAGAAAAGAGATAAAAGAAAAGAAACTTCCTCCAGTTTGGGAGGTCTTTTATCAAAGTCACTAACAGTAAAGGTCACTAATAAAATGACTGCAATACACTTTGTTTGACAGATTGAATTGGGATTGTTGTCAGATACAATGCAAGGAAACTCTGCACTTTGGTTTCTTTGTTCTCTCCTGAGAGAGATTCAAGAAGGCTTATTTCATCTAGCATACTTCTGTATTTGCACTGGGTCTATCAGTCATGATGTCTGTGACTATGTTGTGCAATATTTTTCATTTCTCTCTGGATCCAGTCGTCAGAATAACACTTCCTTGTCTCTATAACAGTACCAGGACACAGAGGAGGATATATCCTATTTTTATTTTTATTTTTATTTTTATTTTTATTTTTATTTTTATTTTTATTTTTTTAATTTATTTTTTAAGTTCATTTTAAATAAACATCCTGAAATAATAGAAAAGTATAGAAATAAAGAAATTGTATATAGAATTTAAAATCTAAGTAAATTTACAGTACATAACAGATTTCTGTAGTGTTTGGTAAAATTCTGAAAGGTGTTGAGCATCTTTAACATCCATTAAAGTAACTAGGATGTTTGAAGTATTCTCAGTATTCTTCAGGAAATTATCACTACAGCACTGAATTATTAGTGCTGTTAATAATGTACTAATTAATGTTTGCAAAGTGCTTTGGATTCCAGATGAAAGTCGTTATAAGAAGGTAATTGTTATAATGAGGACAGTGTGTAAAGTGTTTTTTAAAATGAAAATTCTAACTGGATTTTTCCCAGCTTCATTCCTTGAAATATTTTCCAGATGCAATGAAATGGAACTTAGGAGACTTGTTATAGCATTTTACCTTATTAATTTTTTCCCTTCTTGATTTTTATTAGACATTTTTATCATTCAACTCTATTTTGTGTGGATTACTACGAAAACACAAAAGAAATTGTAATTGAAAATAAAACCTTCAGGCTGAATTATGAGGAACAGGATGTATCTAAGGCTTTATCTATAGCTTTTGAGAGAAAATTTACCTTCTGACAGGGTAAATCTCAGGATCACAGTTGCATGGTATTATTAATCAATACATTTTTGAAACTCCTGAGAATACAGGCAAAAATATTGACTGTCTTGTGTGTACCCAGCACTGGTAAGCATGCACTCTTCAGCAATGAATTAAAGATTTTATATCTTAGTTTCTAGGGAACCAAGAAATGAAGGAAAATATTTCAGGTCAGCACTAGCCATATCAGCATCATTATGATCCTCATTTACCCCACCAACACAGCTGAATCATTCTTTCACTTTAACTACAGGATAGTATTTTAAGATGATTTTCTTGCTTTGTCTGAAGCTATGCACCTTGCATAGAGCACAGATGTTCCAGTTTTTGTGGCTATGGAGTTCAAAGCGAATACGATTCAGTGAACCTTTTTATTTGCAGGCAGTTCAAGAACCTTGTGGACCTGAGAGAGAATTTTTTATGGAAAAGAAACACTATTGAAGATGAAATCAACATATATTTGTATATTGAGAAACATATGACATCTGTTGAGCTAGTCCCTCAATTACAGAAATAATAGAAAATAAAAAAAAAAAAAATTACTGAAGTGAAACTGATTTATTACAATCAGTTATCTTCAATGGTTTAACTTATTTGATTCTTTCTTCAATATATTTTACAAAAAACTTTGTACATTGCCTCATGACAATGTACTTGCTCTGAATCTTTCATTACAAAACTGAAATTATGGTAACAGGCAATTTGGGGAAAACATTTTAGCACTCACTGTAGTAATCCTTATTTGTGTGTATTTTCTTCAAATATTAATTTATTTTTTGAAGATAAAAACCCCAGCTGACCTCTCTGACAAGAGATGCATTGGAGATTCATGGAGATGCAGTTTAATGCATATACATGAGCAGTAATATATTTTCTAAAGATTAGCCTTAATGGCTGAAGGAAAATACAACATGATTAATTGGCCCTCTACATTTTTTTTTTCTAGATATTTTTGTCTTCTGGAAGATTCAGGCTTCAAAATACAGATGTAGAAATAGTAGAGTGGTATGGTTCATTTAATTTCATTCACTGACTTTTTGTGCCAAAGGGAAAAAAAAAACAAAATAAAACAAACAAAAAAAAAACCTAGAACAAATGAAAAATTATGAAATAACTGTGGACATGCAAAGGTAAATAGATTTTGAGCTTAATTTAAATTGGTAAATATTGCATTTGAGTAAAAATACAAATAAATTTAGAATGGGATAATGAGGAATAAGGTGAAATAATGTGTCATTTAAAGAAAATTCAGAAATATTGTGCTCCTGTTTCTGCTCTTTCCTAAAGCTATGATGAAGGTAAAAGTTAAACGCTGTGATAAAATTACTGCAGAAGCCAAATGGAAAACATTTTTATTGTTTGGGGACTTAACCTTTTTTGTCAATTTGAACTTCTATAGTATAAAATAAATTTAATCTCAAGGTTTCCAACAATTTTGCTCTAATGAAGAACTGAGAAAAAAAGCAATTTAGAAAAATGACTTAGAAACAAATTTTTAAGGTGATTTATTGAAAAAAAAAAAAAGAATCTTAAAAATAATAAAATCTGTTGGGTTTATTAGATTGTTTGATGGAAAGGCAGCTTGAGTTCTAATTGTTAAGTCATAATTATTCTTGTTGCTTTAGAAAGTAAGAGAGGTATCAGAACAAGTTGTTTAGCTTAAAGGGTGAAATTCATCCTATTCAGAGATGCAGTAAAGAGAACATGAGAAACCCTAAGTTTCATATATAGAGGTTTTAAAAAAGTTGAATTGAGCTTGCTTCAAAAGGTGAAAATCATCTTTGTAAAAAATATATGGGAAACTCCTGACATGACCAGATGTGTACCTGAAATAATCCCTGCTATTTATCCATCTAATTTGTCCAAACACATAAAGATATGTGACCAAAAGATTAAGGCAAGTAACTTGAAGTTCTTTTATTATTATTATTATTATTATTATTATTATTATTATTATTATTATTTGCGGGGGGGGGGGGGGGGATGTTTGCTGCAAACACATTACAAACAGATCTAAATATTGCAACAGTCATGTTGTTTTCCATCTCAGCTTAGATTTTACCTAACCTGACTTTCTTCCTAGTAATGAAAATAAGCTGTAGTACAAAACTACCTTGTACCTTTCATGTACTAAAACATGATTTTTTTTTTTTTTTTTTAAGAAGCACGCATGCTTTAGATAGGGCTGCTTCATGTCACTGCGAGATATAGACAGAAGTCAAATCAAACATAGTCTTAGTCTTAGAAGAGTGTCTTCTTTGTTTGTATTGATATGCTTTGTGCAACGTTGTAAATGTCACAGGTTTTTTTTACTGTAATACTTGCGGAAGCAGCTATGCCCCAGTGCAGGTCTGCAGAGCAAACTGAAACAACAGGGATTATTTTTATTTGAAAAATCTGTTGAATTCAGAGTAGTAGATAGATGCTTTGCAGGGAAGTAGAAAAATAATAGAGCTATTTTTATTAGTTATTTGTAGTTTTTTTAGATACCCTAAAAATCCAGCTAAATTTATAATCAGAACATGTCAAGGCTCCAAGTCTTCATAACTTTTAGACAAGCATGCACATTGTCTTTTCTCTTGTCATACACAGAACCCAGCTTCAGCTCCTTTTTCAACAATAAAACACTATTATCCTCTCCCCAATTCACCTAAAGACCCTAGTGCCTGAGAAACCCTTTTCAAATCAGTGTCAGGTTTGCAAGAACAAGCATTTTGAAAAGAGGAAAGGCCAGATCAGTTGTGTTACCATAGAATTATAGAATGGCTTGGGTTGGAAGGGACCTTAGGGATCATCCAGTTCTAAAGCCCTGCCATGGGCAAGGATGCCACCCACTAGATCAGGTTTCCCAGGGCCTTGTACAACCTCAGCTTGAACACCTCCAGAGCTTGGGAATCCAAAGGTTCTCTGGGCAACCTGTTCCAGTGCCTCACCACACTGAGTGAAGAATTTCCTCCTAACATCTACTCTAAATCTTCCCTCTTTTAGTTTAAAAGCATTACCCCTTGTCGTGTCATTATCTGCTCTAGCACAAAGCAGTTCTCCATCTTTTTTATAAGCCCCTTTGTTTTATCTTGTGTAGGGTCACCATCTTTAAGGGGTCTCACATGAACCAATTGTTCTGTACAGCTAGCTAGAAATCAAACAGTAGTGGAAAATCAAAATGGAAAAAATAGTGGAAATCAAACAGTCTTTCCTTTTCATTGTTCTCTGATCAATGCTTTCCCATTCTTTGTCACCTCCTGTTCGTCTCCTTCTCTTCTGGTTTTTGATCCTCCTTTTCCAATTTAAATTCATGTCCCTCTGCTTAACAATACAATTTATCTTCCACAGTGTCTAGCTTTTTCCTAACCCCTCTGCATTTAGGTGAAGAATCTATCTTTTCCTTGCTGTCTGGTCCATGGAACAGTTTCCTTGCTTCATGTTCCAATATTTAGTGCCACGGATGCTCACAATTTCTATGAATAATTTGGAAATGGCTTTAAATTTACTTCAGATTTTACATGATATATAGGAGAAGACTGTGACAGAAAATAAAATAAAAATAAAATAATAATAAAAAAAAAGATTAAAAAAAAATGGTAGAAAGGATTAATACTTGGCACTGCTCTGAACAGGTTACTTTTGCTATTTCTTTCAATCTATTTCCAATGTCTACTTTCCCAAAAACCTTACTGCTTCAAAGGGGGTTGTACTTTTTACCAGATGAGTACTAAAATTATAGTTGGTCAGAAGAAAAGGAACAGTTCAGTGTCAGTAAACAACTACGTTTGTTTTCTTTTTAGACCTCTCTAGTTGGATTGCAAAATTCGCCAAAGAAGCATAATGAATTCTGGAGATTCAGAAGTACTCTATGAATTTCTATATTATCCTTTAAGAAAGATGTATTTGAAGAAAAATATGGAAGTGGGAACCAGCAGATATTCTATGAAGTTTAACACATTGTTAAACAAGAGAAAGGGAGAAAATGCATTGCAAGAACACCTTTAAGTTTGTTCTGAGTAAACAATAAAACTAGAAGGGTCCTTTGCTGAACGAGGGGGGTGTCCTGGTCACAGGAGATGTCAAGAAGGTGGAGATACCGAATGCTTTCTTTGCTTCAGTCTTTGCTTCAAGAAATCCCCCCCCCCCCCCCCCCCTCCCCTCCCAGGCTTCATCGCCCCTGGCAAGAGGACAAAGTGTCTGGGAAATTGAGAGCTCCCCCCTGGTTGACAAGAGAGTCGTTCAGGATCATCTGAGTGGGCTCAACTCACACAAATCCATGGGTCCCAATAGGATACATCCACATGTGCTGAGGGAGTTAGTGGAGGTGATCTCCAAACCACTCTCTATCATCTTTGAAAGGTCCTGGAGAACAGGAGAGGTGCCTGAAGACTGGAGAATGGCCAATGTCACTCCGGTCTTCAAGAAGGGCAAGAAGGAGAATCCAGGAAACTACAGGTCAGTCAGTCTCACCTCTGTCCCTGCAAAGGTGTTGGAACACCTTGTTCTGGATGCCATCTCCAAGCAATTGGAAAAGAAGAATGTTATGAGGAGTAGTCAGCATGGATTCACCAAGGGGAAGTCGTGCTCGACCAACCTCGTTGCCTTCTATGATGGCATCACCAGCTGGGTAGATGGGGGGAGAGCAGTGGATATAATCTACCTTGACTTTAGCAAGGCTTTCAATACTGCCTCCCATGACAACCTTGCTAGCAAAGCTGAGAAAGAGTAGGATAGATGAGTGGACAGTAAGGTGGGTTGAGAACTGGTTGACTGGCCGAGTTCAGAGTCCAGCTGGAGACCTGTGACTAGTGGTGTTCCCAGGGGTCAGTGCTGGGTCCGGTCTTGTTCAACATCCTCACTGATAACCTCAGTGAGGGAATAGTGTCCACCCTCAGCAAGTACGCTGATGATACAAAGCTGGGAGGAGTGGCTGACATGCCAGAAGTCTGTGCTGCCATTCAGCAAGACCTGGACAGGCTGGAGAGATGGGCAGGAAGAAAGCAAATGAGGTTTAACAAGAGCAAGTGTAGAGTCCTGCACCTGGGAAGGAACAACCAGATGTATCAGTACACACTGGGGATGACCTGCTGGAGAGGAGCTCTGAGGAGAAGGACCTGGGGGTCCTGGTGGACGAGAAGTTGACTATGGGCCAGCAGTGTGCCCTCATGGGCAAGAGCGCCAATGGGATCCTGGCATGCATTAAACGGAGTGTGGCCAGCAGGTCAAGGGAGGTGATCCTCCCCTTCTATTCTGTCCTGGTAAGGCCTCACCTGCAGTACTGTGTCCAGTTCTGGGCTCCCCGGTACAAAAAAGACAGGGATCTCCTGGAAAGAGTGCAGCGGAGGGCCACTAAGATGATATGGGAATGAGAACATCTTCCCTATGAGGAAAGGCTGAGAGACCTGGGTCTGTTCAGCCTGGAGAAGAGAAAACTGAGAGGGGATCTTATTAATGTTTACAAATACCTTAAGTGTGGGAGACAGAGGGATGTAGCCAACCTCTTCCCAGAAGTCTGTGGGGATAGGACAAGGGGCAATGGCCGCAAGATAGAGCACAGGAAGTTCCGCACCGACATGTGAAAGAATTTCTTCATGGTTACGTTGATGGAGCACTGGAACAGGCTGCCTAGGGAGGTTGCGGAGTCTCCTTCCCTGGAGATATTCAAGGCCCGTCTGGACACCTACCATGAACAACCTTCTCTAGGGAACCTGCTTTGGCAGGGGGGTTGGACCCAATGATCTCTTCAGGTCACTGTGCTGGAAAGGTGTTTTTCTTCAGCTTTTGAAAGGAGATTG
>CM021765.1:105537148-105572074 GCA_011076525.1 Nettapus auritus | reverse complement strand
GGAACAGGCTGCCTAGGGAGGTTGCGGAGTCTCCTTCTCTGGAGATACTCAAGGCCTGTCTGGACACCTACCTGGTCAGCCTCCTCTGAGGAACCTGCTTTGGCAGGGAGGTTGGACCCGATGATCTTTTGAGGTCCCTTCCAAACCCTACAATTCTGTGATTCTGTGATTCTCTCCTCTACCTTGCTGCTGGAGGAAGTGAGTAAGCATCTGGGTGGGTCTTATTTGGCAGGCAAGGGCAACCCACCATAAAAATGAAGTAGTGCAAACATGTTAAAGGATGGTCATGATCCTTAAATTGTGCTGAGAAGACTCATTTGAGTCTTGCATTGGATATTTAGTGAGATAGAGTCTTAGAATCACTGAGGTTGGAAAAGACCTGGTCCAACTTTTAACCTAGCACTGTCAAGTCCACAATAAAACCATATCACCAAGAACTACATCTATGTGTTTTTTTGAATACCTTGGATGGTGATTCAATTACTTCCCTGGGCAGCCTGTTCCAATACTTTACAACCCTTTCAGTGAAGAAATTTTTCCTAATATTCAACCTGTACTTCCCCTAGCACAGCTTACATACCAGTACACACTTCTCTTAGATCTTTGTTGCCCTAGTCATAAGAAAAATAAATAAATAAATAAATAAATAAATAATCTGTCTATATATATATTTTTTTTTCTTTCTTTATCCTTTTATCCCCACTTCCACCAGGTTTTAATTCTAACACCTTTCTCTATAGCATTTCAAGTCTATGTGCCAGGTCCTGCACTTGTATCACAACAGCCCCATGCAAAGGTACAGACTAGGTAGGGGAAGAGTGACTTGAAAGCTGCCCAGTGGAAAGTTGTATTGGGTTTATGTGGCAAGGGTTTGGTAGCAGAGGGCTGCATGGCTAGCCTCTGTGAGAAGAGACCAGCAGCTGTCCCAGGTCAGATACGGGCCAGCTCTAGATGGATTCAAAAGAGACCTGTTGCTGGCAAGATCTAAGACAAGCAATGCTGATTGCACCTCTCTGTGAGCAGATTTAAGAAAGAAAAAAAAAACTGCTGCACAGCACCAGCTGGGAGAGTGAGGTGTGAGAAACAGGCCTGCAGACACCAAGATCAGCACAGAAGGAGGGCAGGAGGTGCTCCAGTTCGCCTGCGGCCTGTGGAGAGGTTCCTGGTGGAGCAGGTGGTCCCTGCAGCCCATGGTATACCATGGCAGAGCAGATCTCCACACTGCATTCTGTGCAGAAGCCCACGATGGAGCAGGTGGATCTGACCTAATGGAGGCTGCGGCCCATGGAAAGCCCCCACAGGAGCAGGCCCCGGGCCAAAGTTGCAGCCCATGGAGAGGAGCCCACACAGGAGCAGGGGGCCTGGAGGGAGCTGCCGCCTGTGGGAGACCCATATTGAAGAAGTTTGCTCCTGATGGATGGAGCCCATAATACAGACCCATGCTGGAGCATTTCTTGAAGAGCTGCTTCCTGTGGGAAGCCCAAGCAGGGTCAGTTCAGGAAAGACAACATCCTGTGGGAGGGATCTCATGTGGAGTAGGGGCAGAGAGTGACCATGAAAGAGTGGCAGAGATGATGCATTAGCGACTGACCGTAGACCCCATTCCCCGTTCCCCTGAACTGCTCAGGGGGAGGAGGCAGAAAAGGGTCGGTGGGGGAAGGTGGTTTTAGTTTGCTTTTATTTTCTCACTGTTCTAGTCTGATAGTGATAGGCAATAAATTATATTACTTCCCTATGCTGAGTTGATTTTACACAACAATAATTGTTGAGTGATCTTCCTGTCTTTACCTCAACACTTGAGCCCTTTCCATCATATTTTTCCACTTTTTTCTTTGAGAAGGGGGGGTGAGAGAGTGATTTTGGTGGAGTTCAACTGGCCAAAAAGGTAAAACCACCACAAAAGGGACCTGAGGGAACTGGTCAATAGACAGCTGAATATGAGCCAGCAGTGTTCTCAGGTGACCAAGGCCAGCAGCATCCTGGCTTGTATCAGAAATAATATGGTCAGCAGAACTAGGGAAGCTATTGTCCTTCTGTACTCTGGTGAAACTGCAGCTTGAATACCATGTTCAGTTTTGGACCCCTCACTACAAGAAGGACATCAGGGTGCTGGAGCATGTCAAAAGAAGGGCAACAAAGCTGCTGAATGGTTTAGAGAACAAGTTTTATGAGTGGGGTTATTTAGCTTAGAGAAATAAGTCTCAGGGGAGATATTATTGTTTTCTACACCTACCTCAAAGGAAGTTGTAGTGGGGTGAGGGTTGATCTCTTCTCTCATGCAACAAGCCATAGGACAAAAGGAAATGACCTCAAGTTGTGCCAGTGGAGGATTAGATTGGATATTACAGAAAATTTCTTCACTGAAAGGTTTGTGATGCATTGGAACTGGCTGTCAAGAGAAGTGGTTGTCACCCTCCCTGGAGGTACGCAAAACATGTGAAGATGTGTTTCTTAGAGACATGGTTTAGTGGTAGATTTGGCAGTACTAGATTAATGGTTGGATTTGATGATCTTAGAGGTCTTTTCCAACCCAAATGATTCAGTGATTCCATGATTCTATGATCCCAGGTTAGAGTGGGTAGCAGGTTGTGACAGGGCAACCTGAGGTAGCAAGGTTTTGTTACTGCTTAACTTCTACATTCAGATGGGTGATGAAGTGTGATCCCATTAGTGTGATCTCATACTCTGCATTCATTTCACAGACTGCTAAACAGAAAAGAATTAGACCTCTTAAAATCCTCAGGCACAAACATTAAATGATTTTGATAGCAAAAATCTTAAAATAATTAGCTATGTTTTAAATATCTGAATAGTCGGAGTAAATGGATTCACTGCTCTTGCATCAAATTTTCTATACATTTGCATCACAAATTACAGTGAATATAATGATGTAAACAATATAGAAACTATGCAGGATTTATGCTATAGTATAGCAATTCTTTATGGTGTAAAACTATTTTATGTCTGAGCACAAGAGAATGGTTTCACAGTACAGTGTAATATCTCTATTACAGTTTCTGTATCACAGTATCTCAAAGATGAACAGGATTTAGTGAAAGAAGAAAGATCTGATGATTTTACCTTAGGGGCTGATTTTCTTCAGTCATGAATTTTTGACCTCTCTCCAGGACCAACCTGAAAAGAATTTTCCCAGTTGCAATTATGTCCAATGCATAAATTAATTAAAACTGGAAATTTAGAAGAGTTTTAGATATAGATGTGCTGATTCTGTATAACTATTTTTGGTTGGTGTTATAATCACACGGGATAAATAGGTGTGAGTATTCTCTAATGACTAAGGTATACATATTGGTCTGAAAAATTAAAGAAGTATTTTGTGTTGTGGGTATTTTAGCCACACATTCACTCCAGGATTGTGTTTGTATTCTAGTAGTTAACAATCCAAATCATTAGGCGTTATTTTAATTAATAGTAAATTCATTAAACATTAACTTTTTTTTTTTTTTTTTTTTTTTCATCCAACATAGAAACAGCATTTATCTAAAATTCTCACTTAACATATAGAGGAATGAGTTTCTGTAACATATCCAAATAGAATTTCAAGCTTTCACCAGATTTTAGTACTTCAAATAAAATTTGAAAGTATAAAAATTATGAATAAAATGATTAAAAGTATGCTTTTTATTTACTGCATAGATTTACTAGTGCTCCTCAGTTTGGGGCAATAAATTGCCTCTGTTCCAGTCAGTGCCGTGAAGCCTTTGGTCATACTAGTTCTTCAGTGTGACAACATTACAGGATTAACTCTTGATTTGAACCGAAGTAAAAATTTCTGAGCTTCCTAAATATATTTTTCTTTAGCCCAGCTGCCTTCCCCTTTGGATTTCTGTTTCAGTCTGTTAAGTCTATGCTTCCAGTTTGACATTTCAGAACAAATTAAAATAACAAAATTTGGATTGAACCTAAAAATTCTCAGTGTGTGTTTTCCTTCATCGCATTCAGTCTTCTTCTGCCAAACATGCACATACGTTTATAAACATGTTAAAAATAATCATAGAATAATAGAATGGTTTGGGCTGGAAGGGACCTTAAAGATCATCCAACCACCCTGCCATGCACAGGGCAGAAAATCTGAAGTACTAACAGAGAGGACTTTCACTATTCATTCTATGTTTTCCTCTTTCATTTAAATGATCAATATTTTGCTTAGAAGTGCAAAGCAATCATCATGTGAAGTTTTATTCCATATCTATGGTACTTCTGTGACCCCTGCCCTTACCTAGATTATTATGACATTTCTAGCAATTTCCGCACTCAGTAACATGGCATAACTTTTGTGTAGCTCAGACCCCTTGTCTACTCTAAAGAAAGCCCCAGGTTAACATTTTCTAACCTGTTGCAGACAGGTTAGAAAGGAAAATTTGCAATCCAAGTTCATACCACCTCCACCATCACACCACAAGCACTGAGCTCTTGCCCAAGTGCCTTCACACCTTTTGAGGCACTTTTATCCCCCAGACCACTGTCTCTCCCCATGTGGCTCCTGCTTCACTTGCATCTGTGTTGACACAAGGTTGAAGTGCCCCTACCCAACTTGATCACAGCTAAAGCTTGTGACATTTTGAGCCCTTCCCTTTTCTCAGAATCTCAGATGACAGATGCAAGCTATTATTTATCTATTTATTTATTTTTAATAAGCTGGAGCCTCAGTAGGACTATTGGGAGGAATGGGTTAAAAATAGAAGATTGGTGAGGAGGATGGGACCAGAATGGAAGACTGGCAAGGAGGACTGTAAATACACACAAGTGACCTTGCAGCTGGGAATGTGTAAAGTCTGAGGGGCAGAAATGTAGAAAAAACATGTAAATTGTCTGCTGCTGTTTGTGCAGTGTGTTTGACAAGTAGCACACCTGTGCGTAGATAACAGGTATTTGGTGGACTTGGAGGTGCCCTATCAGATGTGCTTGAGCTCCTGGCCTTGGTACAGAGAAGATCAAATAAGCACAGTGAGAATCATAGCATAGTGGTAAAAACTACGCCTGCATGAACTCTTGATAAAAACAGGTGAAACCAGCAGGCTGGCGATCTCCTAGCATGGACGCTATTTAGCAGTTCCTGCATTCCCATTTGTGTGACTGTGTTTGTGTACCTCTACTCGGGTGCTCAGGGTTTCCCCGTTTGACGAGGTAATAAGAATAAATCTACTCTTTGCATTTTAGCTAAGAGTTTGTGGTCGTTCCTGCTGCCTGCCTGTGATGACCCACAGAGGGACCCATCCCATCTTTTATTTCCCTCATTCAGGAAATCTTCAATTTTCTGGCACAGATGTGCTATTTTCTTTTTGTTAGGATTTATCAGTCTTGCCTGTCTTCAGATTTGCATGGTTCTTTTACTTGGTCTCATTTATCTTCTTTACTTGGCTACACAGTATTGAATTAAACTCTATGTTTCCTCCCTACCCCACCCCCCAGTTAAACACAGTATCTTAAGATGCATAACTGAAGAGATGGAGCTCATTAGTATAAATATTCGTAGGACAAGCTAAAACAAGTAGATGGTTTTCATGCACAATATTTATCACTGACTATGGATTTTGTGAAATGGGTAAAAATATCATCATACACTGTAATATTCTCTCCCTACGACTTTTGAGAAGTATGTTCTGAATCAAGCCTTTTCTGTGAGCTCTCTCCTAATACCATTCAAACACAGACACTTCCAATGCTTAGTGCTACTGCAACTAGTGTTTTACTGATACAGTCGTGAATTTGTGCTTTTTTTCCTCTGTCTTTATATCTTCAGAGTTGACCTTTCCTCCTGCACTAGGCAATGATAAAACATATTTATGGAAAAGACCTTGCATAACTTAAATTTTATATTTGTACCGTACTTGTAAATAGTCCAATAAGAACTGCTAAAGGACGAAATGGAGGCTAAAAAAATAATCTTTCCAGGATGCCATTAAAACATTTGTTTTAAAACCTGAGATAAGGAAACAAACATTTCCTCCTTCCTATTTCTGGAACTCAATTTCTCATTTATAAAATGACAAAGTAGTTGACTACCTCATAGATAAACATATAAAAGAAGTCTTGAGGTGGTCAAATACTACAGTAATGATGTTTTGTAATGGACTAAACTATCAGTGTTTTCTGCATTACAATATTAGGGTTTCAGGGACATTATAGTCCATTTTATAAGTACTAGAATAATTTTTTTTTTTAAATGTCTGAAGAAAGTGTGCTATGAAGATTATGGGAAAAGGAAGAATAAGTGTTTATTATAGGCCCATTTCTATAATGGGGAAAACAAACAAAAAAAAAACAAAAAAAAAACAAACAAACAAAAAAAAGAATCTAACTTACTAGTAGGACTGTTTCCCTTTCTCTGCTACCCTCCAATTCACCTTAAAATGCATATTAAGTGAAAATTGTGTGCATGTGTCTGGGTACAATAATTTCAAGTGTAGGGAGCACCCACAGGTTCTTATATGAGAATGAATGTATAGATTTTAGATTGTATACGAGAAAGACATTTTAGAAGTTTTCAGCAGGATTCACCCCTGAGTGCTGTAGAAGTTAGCAGACTTTATAGCTGAACCCCTCTCAACTATTTACCAAGAGTCATTTCAGTCTGGGGAGGTCCCTTCTGACTGGAAGACAGCCCGCATTATACCAATCTACAAAAAGCGCATGAGAGAACACCCAGGAAATTACAGAGGAGTCCATCTTACCTTAGTCCTAGGAAAAGCTATGAGGAAGGATATCCTGGGGTTATTGAAAGTCAGTTTAAGAACAAAGCTCTTATCAGGCATAGTCAACATGTTTTCATCAAGGGCAAGTCCTCCCTTAGTAATCTGATTTTCTTCTATGATAAGGTCACCTGCTTGGTCGATGAAGGGAAGGCAGTGGATGTAATCTTTCTGTATTAGTAAGACCTTTGATACTGTCCCTCACAGCATCCTTCTGGAGAACTTGACCAACTGTGAGAATAAATAAATAAATAAATAAATAAATAAATAAATAAAATAAAGGTTAACGTTACAGTGGGTGATGAACTGGCTCAACAGTAAAGCTCAAAAGTTTGTAGTGAATGAGGCTACATCCATCTGGCATCTGATCAATCTAGGTGTTCCCCAGGGTTCAGCTTTAGGGCCAGTTGCATTCAACATTTTTATCAATGACCTGTATGCAGGAGTGGAATGCATCCTCAGCAAGTTTGGTGATGATACTAAACTAGAAGGTGCTGTTAACTCCCTTGAGGGATGATAGGCCTTTCAGAGGGATCTAAATGAATTGGAGTATTGGGTGATAAGCAACAGCATGAAATTCAACAAAGGTAAATTGTAGATTCTGCTGCTGGGATGGAGTAAGGCTGGACACAAGTACAGACTGGAGGATGAGTAAATATGAGCCAGCAGCGTGCTCTTACAGCTTAGCTCCACTACATTCTCTCAACCATTCTCTCATTCCCACTCCTCAAAGTGAAATGGGAGAAAATATGATGAAAGGTTTGCTCTCCTGCTCAAGGGTTGAGGTAAGGGCACAGAGATCACTCAACAATTATTGTGATGGGCCAAACAGACTCAGTGTAAAGAGATTAGTAAAATTTATTGCCTATTACTAACAAACTAGAAAACTGAGAAACAATGGAAAGAAACTTAAAACACCTTCCCCCCATACACTCTATTCCACCTCCTCCCCCAGAGCAACGTGGTGGAATGGGGGAAAGGAGGCTGTAGTCAGTTGCTAATGCTTCGTCTCTGCTGCTCCTTCACAGTCACTCTCTGCCCATGCTCCACAGGATTCCGTCCTACCCGAACTGATCCTGCAGGGGTTGCCCACAGGCAGCAGCTCTTCAAGAAATGCTCCAAAATGGGTCCATACCACGGGGTCCGTCCGTCAGGAGCAAACCACTCCAGCACCGGTCCCCCACGGGCGGCAGCTCCCCCCAGCCTCCCTGCTCCTCTCTACGGGCTGCAGCTCCGTTGCTTGCTCCTGCGGGGGCTGTCCATGGGCTGCAGCCTCCTCCAGGCCACATCCACCTGCTCCTCCGGGGGCTCCTCCATGGCCTACAATGTGGAGATTTGCTCCACTGTGGGACCCATGGGCTGCAGGGGCTCAGCCTGCTCCACCAGGGGCTTCTCCACAGGATGCAGGATTTTGTTTGTATGTTTGTTTGATTCTTTGTTGTTTTTTGAGATAATGATTTAGTTAAAGGGAAAAGGAATAGGGGAAAAAAACAAGCAAAGGCCACTCAGAAGTACAGAGAGAGAAAATAAATTACTCTCTACTTCCCATCAATGAGTGATGTTTGGCCACATCCCAGGAAACAGGGTCTCAATACACATAATGCTTGTCTGGGAGGCCTGACATCTTCATAACAAGAACACCACCACCCCTCTCCCATCCCCCTCCCTTCCTTCCCCGCCATTTATTGCAAAGTGTGACACCACATGCTGTGGAATATCCCTTTGGTTGGTTTAGGTCAGCTGCCCTGGTGATGTCCCCTCCCCACCTCTTGCCCACCCCCAGCCTACTGGCTTTGTGGGGTTTGGAGGGAGTCTGGATGCTGTGCCATAATTGCTCAGCAGTAGATAAAAACACTGGTGTAATACCAATGTTTTTTAGCATTGCTGCAGAGCACAGGTCTGTATGGGCTGCTGCAGGGAAGGTTAACTCCATCCCAGCCAGACCCAGTACAGCAGCCAAGAGGGAAAACTGCATTTTTGGGGTATGTTAAATACAGCATAGCCAGCTGTCAAAAGAGGTGGTTTTCCCACTCTATTTAGCATTGGTGTGTCCTCACCTTGAATATTGTGTGCAGTTCTGGGCTCCACTATGTAAAAAGGATGTAAAAGTACTTGAAAGTGTCCAGAGGAGGGCAATAAGGATGGTACAAGGGCTGGAAGGCATGTCCTGTGAGGAGAGGTTGAGGGCACTTGGGTTGTCTTGTCTGGAGAATAGAAGTCTGAGGGACAGCCTCATTGCTCTCTGGATCTTCCTGAGGAGGGGAAATGGAGGGGGAGGTGCCAGTCTCTTTTCTGTAGCTATCAATGAAAAGACACATAGGAACAAAACTGTAGGAGGAGAGGTTCAGATTGGACATTAGGAAAAAAAAAAAAAAAAAAAAAAAAAAAAAAAAAAATTACTGTGAGAACAGTCAGACACTGGAACAGGAAGTTGAGAGGTGGTTGAGGCTCCATGCCTGTCAGTGTTTGAGGCATTTGGATAATGCCTTTAATAATATGCTTTATCTTTTGGTTAGCCCTGAAGCGATCAGGCAGTTAGACTAGATGATCTTTGAAGATCCCTTCCAACTGAGCTATTCTTTCTAGTGTAGTGTAGTGTAGTCTAGTCTAGTCTAAAAATTTAATCAGCAGTTAAATACATCATATGGCACTCTCTGTCAGGTAAGTCATTTCCCATCATGATTCTGCAGCACATAATGTCCTTTTCACTACAGCTAGTAATATTCAGAACTGCTGGTACATGTTTATGATCACAGTTCACAGATGCACAGCAAGTATGGTGATGCATAATTTCAAATCTGCTATATCCTTATCCCCTTAATTAGCTTTCCCTTGACATGCCATATACATAGTGTGCAGAAATATTTGACTTTTTGGTGTATGTATAATTTTTGGAGAGTGAAAAGTATGTGATGAGTGGTTTTTACATCAGAGATTCAATATTTAAACAAGTGGTGATTTGCCTAGTGGGAAGGTGAGTCTGTCCTTTCCCAAGAAACCATAAGTTCATCATGGGATGCAGTGATGTGGTACATGTCCTGCATTAGTTGGTGGTCATTTTCCTGAGCTGGAATTGTTCAGTGCTACCCAGATATAAACAGATGTGTCTGCATGCCACTTTCCAGAAAAGGGGATGTCTGTAGGGTATAAAATGTTTCATACTTGATTTTTCAGATAAAGCTTTGCATAAGATCTAGCTTTTTGGAACCACAGCTCCTTCATCCAAGAAATAAGTCCTTCCACCTAGCTACTAAATACACTGGTGTCTCCCATAAGACTCCTTCCAAGATGGCCACTTAAAACAAGGTAATTAAACTTGTAATATTTTAGCCAGGAGAGCAGAAGGCATCCACCTATTTCGAGTCATGGGGTCCATCTACACTTGAACTTTTTTCTCTGACTGTTATTTCTGATATATTTAGTGGGGTCTCTCCATAATTACTACATTTTTGAAGAGCCGTTGCTTAGCTGCCAAACTGTTCCTTTGGTGACCACAAGCACTCACAATGCATTATTCTGCCAACAGTCACGGCACTGGGGTTTGCAGCACTATGGTTTTCCTTATCTTCTAAGAAATCACCCTGAGGAAAAATAAATAAATAAATAAATAAAATAAAAAATAAAATAAAATAAACACCACCACCACCACCAACAACAAACACAACTAGGGGCAGGCTTTTCTTTCTGCTCTCCTTGTTTTCTCTCATTCTAATAGGCTTTGTAAGAATAAGAGGTTGTGGTAGATCTTAGTCACAGTCAAGAAAGACTTTAATTTACTTAAGTTAAAAAAATGACTTGCAAAAATATTCATTTATCCCAATTAATCGGGTTTTCACAGGTATAACAATTACCCCTGTTTTTGTTTAAAGGTTTTAAATGGTATGTAATTTTTATGATGAAAGATTTGCAGATTCCTTTCTTAATCATTAGACAGACACAGAACTTTTTTCTAAGTTTCATCTCCTTTGCTAAGTGATTAAATCTGCTGTTGAAATTAATGAATTTTCCAAGTTACCATTCAACAATAATTTCAGTTCTTCAGTTCTATCTCTGAGAACTTTTCCATGTAACTCACTGTTTCACTGTTTTGGTGGGCAAGAATTGTACAACCTGTAATGTCTTTTTGAATTAACCATATTCAACTGATAGTTCCTTTGGCAAAAATAGTTTCAATGTTTATAAAAGTAACAGTGAGCATCTAATGATAATAATTTCTAATTTAAGCCTCTCTTTGGACTTTAAATCAAAGACTGAACAGTGATATGGAAGTTGAATATGCATGCCTTTTTTTTTTTTTTTTTTTTAAGTGAATATAAGTCATTCAATAAAATAAACTTTTTATAAATAATCTTTCAAGATTTTTTTCACTAACTGCAGCTGTATCAATACCACATTTTTCCCCAAATTCTTCAATTTAATTGCATTGGTTTGACTGTGTTTACACCCTTCTGTCTGCTTGCTGGAAATAATGAGCAAATTAGTTCACTGGCATGAATGCTAATGCAAAATTTATTTTACCTTTGTATTGCCAAATATTTGTAGGAGTAAACTATCATTCATATACACCATTATTTACAGATGAAAACTTATTACAAGATTTTGGTTTATTAAATAAAATAAATAGTGTCTATATCTGAACTTAATCAAAACAGCTGTTTTTTTCAAAATACAAATGTTTAAAATTAATTGCACATAAAAAGCTACTGATCAGCAGTTTGAGCACACAGTTTATCAGATGTCAAGGTAATACCTCAGATTAAACCGAAGACCAAAATTAGTTAGTTTGCTTTTTTTTAATGATATTCACCCACGAAGTGTTTATGTACAGGAAGCATATGAAGAATTAAACTATAATAATATATATATAATATATATACAATATATAGCTTACATTTTGGGTCACACAGTTTCAGTAGGAAAGAACTACTTATTATTTATATATAATGTGTGGTCAGTCTAAATAGTAGCCCCTTATGCACCATGCATTTAAAAATAAATAAATCAAAGCATAAAAAATAAGTAGAGACTGTCACCGTATTTTGCAAAGCTATTATACCTTTCTTAAAGCTCTACCTGTAAGCATGAAATGATTACATAAAAACTTGGGATTATTTAAGGGATTTTTTTTTTTAAATAAAAGCTCACAATATTATATTCTTCCAACAATAGTACCAAATAAAAATTAACAATGTAAATAATTTTAAAATCTCGTTTTCTAAACTTAGACATAAATATGTCCTGTCTCAACAACTAATTCAGCTTGATTGTTTATTTTAAATATAATCTTTACTTAGAGATTATATTTAAAATACCTCACTATTTAGGACTTAGTGTGAGTAGAGGTTATTTGATATGTTCTTTGCTATAATAAATATCTTTAAGAAAAAGACAATTCAATCTTGAATAATTTAATCAAAGCATAGCAAAGGTCATTCTTTGCTTTAACAAGTGCAATGCATGTGTTCGTCTGCTTATTTTAAGGGAATTCCCTTAAAGAATTCTTCATATTATTGTAATGAGCTTCTACATGTAGGTGTTGAGCCTAAGCCTTGAAGATTATTCTAACTGAATGCTGAAGCATTTTACCAGTGTGAGATAAAACACAAAACTTGTCAGAGTAATGATTGACAAAAGGCCACTTTACATGGCATGTTAGCCATTCAAGTTCTTGTAACTTTTAAAATTATGATTATTTATTTACTACAGGTACATGAACAGGTGTTGTATTAAAAGGTAAAGAAGTTTAGCAGTACCTAAACCCCCTTGCATTCCAGCTTGTCCTAAGATATCAGAGGGACTGGTCGTGTTCGATATAGTGAATTACCATGATCACAGATGCACAAGTAGCATGACACACCTTCCGTCAAGTAGATGAAGTTTACTGGTACAGTTTATTGAAGCAACAGGAATACAGGTTCTTTTGGATTACCAGTGAGAACTACACAAACTGTAAAGCACATGCAAATACCAAGAATATGACTAACACAACCAACTGCAATTGAGTTAACTTATAAAACAACTTTATGGAGGTTGCTAGGTTTCCCAGGGAAGCCCTCAGTATAACCAAAGGTTTGAATCTCACCCAGTAGGTGTCCCTATGGGGAGGAAGAGAGGTTGGCTGGGCCCATTGACTGATCCCAGAAATCAGCAATGTCTTCCTGACTTGTCTGCAGTGGTATCTTCCCTCACATTCTTCCTCTGTTGAGTCATTTTTATACTATTAGGTTATTATACTATTATTTATACTTTTAGGTGGAGGTTAAGTGACTCTTATCATACATATCTTTGTTATGATTGATATAGAATTTTCTCTCTCTTGCTTTAAAGGTATAAGGCTTAGAGAATTCAGAGTGCTTGCTTCCTGAGGGGCGGTCTCACGTTGGAGGTGGGTAGCCTTTGGGATGGAGGCATGTTATGACATTATTAAGAGGTTATAATGAGCACAGGTCACCAAAAGAACGTGATTTTGGTATCAGTTCAGTTCAGGGCTGGCTATGCAATTGATCAAATCCATAGTAGCATCAAGCTCCCCATCCCTGCAACGATACCACAGAGCCCAGCCTTGGGGTCTCCATTCCACTCCACCCTCCATGCTGTTTCTTACAGTCAGCACACCAAGCTCCCCTGGTGTAGCCAGTATCTAAGGCTGAAGGTTACATTGCCAAGTGGATTACCCTGGAACAGATTCCTTGCATATCTGCCTCATCTCACCCTGGAATTTTCCTCAGCACTGAACCTTCTCTTAAGGTGCGGATATGCCTTTAGTCTCAATAAGTCACCTCCAGCAA
Source organism: Nettapus auritus (assembly GCA_011076525.1). Classification (NCBI taxonomy): domain Eukaryota; kingdom Metazoa; phylum Chordata; class Aves; order Anseriformes; family Anatidae; genus Nettapus; species Nettapus auritus. Next base: position 105,558,573 of record CM021765.1, on the reverse strand, counting down.
TTATTCCACACAAGGAAAATAATACTGAGGAAAATATATATATATTTTTCTTTTTCTTTCTTTTTTTTTTTTTTTTATTTATTCCTGTTGCTGAACATCTGCAGAAAGCAAGGAGGAATCAAAGCTATTTCAATATAGATAGAAGAAATAAGATTTGCTAAGGAAATTTATTTAGCTATCCAAAGAAGTTGTCCAAGACAGCTGCTATCCTGTTGAAAAACAGGGAAAGATATTTGCTCTTGGCATCTGGCAAAACATATGAATGGCTAAGTCTGGCAATTGATAACAAGCTTGTGCTTAGTCTGTAGGATGAATAGCTTAATTGCTTATATGTAGTTAATGCTCGATACTTAGCAATTAATTGTTTAATTAATTAGTTTACATCAGCAACCCTTCCTCCCCAGTCTGAAAACCCTCACATCTTTAGTTATAAGAAAGGTGGTGTAGAGTCAAGGCCAGTTGATGGGAAGATTTGCCTTTGCAATCCCTACTGATCTGACATAACTCCCCTCTGTAGGTGCTGCTGTTCATCTGTGGCCAATGTTACTGCAAACAGTGAAAGATCAGTAAGACTGGTCAGTAAGAAAGATGAATAAGACTGAGAGAAGTTCCTGTCCACAAATATTTGGGAATGTTGGAGGCCATCTTTCTGCTTCAGCATGTGGTGTGTTGCTTCTTCCAATAGGAAATACTTTCAGATTTCAGTTCCAGGAGAAGTTGGATTTTCATCCTGTTTGGGTGGAACTTTTGTCTTTGTGTCAGTTTTGAACAAAACACAATTATTGTTCCTTAATTCTCACCCTCACTAGCTGTGGAGCCAGCACTACAATAAGTTATTCTAATTTATTCCAACTGACTTCCTTCCCTGAAGGCTGACAATTGCTGATTTAGTAAACTCCAGTGGAACCATATGCTGTCAATCCATGAAGTTTTGTTAGCTGAAATCTTCATAAAATTAACTTTTTAGACAGTGTCTGTTGTGGAGTGGGAAGAAGGGCATAGGTGGGTCCTATTTTAACTATTCCATTTTAAAACTTCCTGAAGGCAAATGTAATTCCTTTTTCTGAACAAATGAGGGTTTAAGCTTTTCCTACTGTGGTCGTAAAAATACTTTTTGGCTTTTTGAATAAATGTAAAGTGGAAGATAACAAGTATTGTCAACCCTCCCCCTCAATTTCTTATTGCAACTCATTTGCCAACATATATATGACAGAACAACTCTGCAAGGGTTGGACACAATTAATTTTTGTCTCATTTAGAAAATCCATTAACTGATACCAAATGATTTTGCAGCTTATTTTAACAAAACACAAGCTTTTCCAGATGCTCTACCTCTAGTTTAAATTATTTCTTTCTGCATCTCCATTAAGATTTAATTTCAGTGATCTTTTTTGCATTTAAAGAGAAAGAACGGTGCAACATAAAACTGAATGCATGGAAAAGAGGTAGGTAGTGTGAAAATTAAACTACCCAAGAAATTAATAAATAATACAACCATAAATCACAGAATGGCTTTGATTGGAAGGGACCTCAAAGATTATCCAGTTCCAACCCCCCCCCCCCCTGCCATGGACATGGACACCTCCCTCTAGACCAGTTTGCACAAAGCCCCATCCAGACTGATACTGAACACTTCCAAGGATGAGGCATCCACAACTTCCCTGGGCAACCTGTTCCAGTGCCTCACCACTCTCATAGTAAAGAATTGCGTCCTAAAAAAATCTAAATATTCCATTTTTTATTTTAAAACCATTCCCCCATTTCCTATCATTATCTGCCTGAGCAAATGGGAATAGCTAGGTTGGCTGTGGTGGAGGTATTCCTCTTTATTATTATTATTATTATTATTCCTCTTGAAGTCACTTCTTACCTTTGCTTTTTGGTTACTCTGCATAAGAATAAGCTTCTGATGATGAACACTAATTTGTTAAAATGTCATTTTTCATTAAAAAATGAGGGGAAAGTAGTTAAGAAGGATAAGTAATGGTGAGGAACTGCATAAACTATTGATAGTGAGCAACATAAACTATTAAATCTAAAGTTGGAAAGAACTTTGAGAGCAAGCCAATAAAAACAGCAGCTTGCACATTCTGAATTCATTCTGAATTCATACTGTGGGAAATAGAGAAGGTTTAGCAGAGACCAAATTAAGCCTCTTGAAAGACACTGCATTGAAAGAGAAAAAGAAAGGTGTCTGTTCCAACCTGAAATCTTAAGACCTGTTTTCCTTCTGTATTCTGCCCATCTATCCTATCTTTCCAGAAAGTATTTCCATATGTAAAATACTTTTTCTCAAAGGCTAATTCAAAGGCATCTTAATTGTTACTTTCATGTTGCAATTTCCACAAATAACTAATTAAATTATCCCAAACCCTACTTTGGAGACATTGCTGCAAAATATATCCTACTATCAGATATTTCTCTAGACATGTGTATCTCCGGGCTTGGTTCACTTCTTATGTTTGTTCTTTATGTAATTCAGTATGCCAGATTAGAAGGTATTTTAACACTTCACAAGGCTTCTGGCATATGTTGTGTTGCTGGTGGGACAACCACGGTAGTAAGCAACTGGCACTCATATTATTAGCATGGGTTGCTGTTTTGGCTAGTGCCAGTACCTTGGCTGGTAGCATGCATAAAAGCCCTTGTTTTTACCACTATGGTTATAAATACATGCATGAATATATATGTTTCATATTATGTTCATACTGAATGACAAAGATCATTTTAAATGAAGTTACAAATAAGTATTTAGTCTGAACAAGGCCTTTTATTTGTTTTTTACAGACAGGGCACTCAAAGAAAAAGTCAGAGGGTAGACAGATTTTAGTTAAAGTCTTTGTAGATAAGAAGATGCCTAGAGTCTTCTGTACAAACCTGTTTAAGTTGTTCTTTTGCTGGCAAGGTGAGTCATAGAATCACAGAATGGTTTGGGCTGGAAAGGACCTTAAAAATCATCTAATTCCAACCCACCTGCCATTGGCAGGGACACCTCCCACTAGACCAGGTTGCTCAAAGCCCCATCCAGCTTGGCCTTGAATACTTCCAGGGATGGGGCATCCCCAGCTTCTCTGGACAACTTTTTCTAGTGCCTCACCACCCTAGTGAATAAATTCTTTATTATATTGTTGTGGTTTAACCCGGCTAGCAGCTAAACACGACACAGCTGTTCGCTCACCCTCCCCCCTCCCTCTCTGGGATGGGGGAGAGAAATGGGAAAAACTGAAGCCTATGGGTTGACATAGAGACCTTTTATTAGGACAGAAAATAAAATAATAATAATAATAGTGTGTATGAGACAAGTGATGCACAATGCAATTGCTCACCACCCTCTGACCGATGCCCAGCGCATCCCCAAGCAGCCAGAACCCCACCCTGGCTAGCCAACCCTATATATTTTTTAGCATGATGTCAGATGGTATGGAATACCCCTTTGGCCAGTTTGGGTCAGCTGTCCTACGTCTGATCCCTCCCAGCTCTTGCTGCACCCCCAGCCTGCCCACTGGCAGGACAGAGCAAGAAGCTGAAAAGTCCTTGGCTTAGTGTAAGCATTGCTCTGCAACAATTAAAACATCAGTGTGTTATCGATATTAGTCTCATCCTAAATCCAAAACATAGCACCCTACCAGCTACTGGGAGGAAAATTAGCTCTATCCTAACTAAAATCAGGACATATATTTAGTCTAAATCTACCTTTTTAAGTTTAAAACCATTACTCCTTGCCCTATCACTACACTTCTTGACAAAGAGAGCCTCCCCAACTTTCCTGTAAGCCCACTTTAAGCACTGGAAAGCCACTATAAGGTCTGCCCAGAGCCTTCTCTTCTTGCGGTTGAACAACCCCAAATACCTCAGCCTGTCTTCATGGAAGAGGTGCTCCAGACCTTTGATCATCCTTGTGGCCCTCCTCTGTACTCATTTCAATAAGTCCATGTCCTTCTTTTGCTGGGAGCCCCAGAGCTGAATGCAGTACTCCAGCTCCAGGTCTCACAAGAGCAGAGGGGGAGAATCACCTCCTTCAACCTGCTGGCCATACTTCTTTTCATAGAATCATAGAATCATTAAGGTTATAAAAGACTTCCAGGATCATGTGGTCCAATCACCACACTACTGCCAATGTCCCTAAGCACCAGGTCCAACCTTTCCTTAAACGCCCCCAGGGACAGTGGCTCTACTATTTCTCTGGGCAACCTGTTCCAATGCCTGACTACTCTTTCTGAGAAGAAATGTCTCCTAATTTCCAAACTAAACCTCCCCTGGTGTAGCTTGAGGACATTCTCTCTAGTCCTATCAGTAATTATCTGTGAGAAGAGGCTGACCCCAGCTCCCCACGCCTTCCTATCAGGTAGTTGTAGAGAGGCGCAATAAGGTCTCCCCTGAGCCTCCTCTTCTCTAGACTAAAGAACCCCAGTTCCCTCTGCCACTCCTCATAGGACTTGTGTTCCAGGCCCTTTTTGTAGCACTCCTTTGGACATGTTCCAGGGCCTTGATATCTTTCTTGTAGTGAGGGGCCCAAAACTGAACACATTACTTGAGGTGTGGCCTCACCAGAGAAAGATACAAGAGGACGATCATCTGCCTGGTCCTGCTGGCTACACTATCCCTGATACAAGCCAGGATGCCATTGGCCTTTTTGGACACCTGTGCACACTGACGACTCATGCATCAATCAGCACCCACAGATCCTTTCCCTCTTCACACCTTTCAAGACTCTCTCCCAAGCCTGTAGTGCTGCATGGGGTTGTTGTGGCCAAAGTGCAGGACCCAGCATTTAGCCATGTTGAACCTCATCTATCCAACTTGTCCAGGTTCTTCTGCAGGGCCTTTCTTCTCTGTGGCAATTTGACACTTCCCCCCCAGCTTGGTGTATAGTTGGCTTTTGGGGCTGTAAACATGCATTGCTGGCTCATGTTGAGCTATCTCTAAACCTATCTGTGCTTAGGATTGTCCCAGACCTGATGCAGGACCTTGTACTTAGCCTTGCTGAACTTCATGAGGTTCACACTGGCCCATCTCTCAAGCCTGTCCAAGTTCCTCTGGATGGCATCTCTTCATTCCAGCATGTTGACCAAACCACACATCTTAGTGTCACCAGCACTAATGTCAATTTCCCTGTCCATGTCACCGACAAAGATATTAAACAACACCAATCCCAATACTGACCCCTGAGGAGCACCAGTTGTCAGTGATCTCCACTTGGACATTAAGCTTTTGATGACAACTCAGAGTTGTGGATGGAGTGCGATCCAACCAATTCCATAGCCACCGGGTGGTTCACCCATCATATCCACTTCTCTCCAGTTTAGAGACTGGGGGACAGTGTCAAATGCTTTGCACAAGTCCAGGCAGATGATATAATTTACTCTTCCCTTATCCACCAGTGCTGTAACCCCATTGCAGAAGGCCACCAGATTTGTCAGACATGCTATGCCCTTAGTGAAACCATGTTGGCTGACACCACTCACCTTCTTATTTTCCATGTGCCTTAGCATAGTTTTCAGGAGGATCAGCTCCATAGTTTTGCCAGGCAGAGAGGTGAGACTGGCCAGCCCGTAGTTCCCCAGATCTTCCCTTTTTCCCTTTCTGAAAATGGGGGTTATGTTTACCCTCTTCCAGTCAGTGGGAACTTCACAAAACTGCCACGACTTCTCAAATGTGATGGATAGTGGCTTCACAACTACATCCACCAGTTCCCTCAAGACCAACACGTGTATCTCATCAGGTCCCATGGAGAGTCCTAAGCTGAAGTGAATTGTTAGAGCTTTTTTCATTGGTGAAATGGACAAAAGGAAACTTTTATGTTGTTCTTTGTTTTTGTTTTTGAATGATTTGAGAGGTGGGAGATTAAACTGGGTCCTTTTGAGTTATTTTAATGTATTTTGTACAGCAGTTCTTGATTTTGAGTCAATAATAAAGGAATCTGTATTTGTATTTGAGTAATGATGGAATTTTTAACCCACAGAGACGGAACTAAATCAAAGATTGTAGAACTGCTGGTCCATTACCTACTCTTTGCTAATGATTGTATACAGATTGTGCAAACGATACAGAATTTGCAGTACATTGCTATTTTGATCCTGCTGCTAAGTGGTTTGGCCCAATCACCAGCTTACTAAACAAAGGTCTGGGTCCAGCTATATCCTAATGAAAAGCAAGTCAAGCCAGTTGTTTTTGTTGACAGGGCAGCACTGACTATTCTCCCCCTGTGGAAATGTGCCATCTCAGAGTGTCGTGATTGATGATGAAGTCCCGTGGAGCAGAGGAAAAGCCTGAACAGCTTTTGAGGAGATTAAAACTGCATTTCAAGAAGGAAATACACATCTGAATCCAAACAAAAGTCAATGTGCACTATGCTGTTGGAATCTCTATTCTCTTGAGTGGCTTAAAAATGATTTGCAGCTGTTCCAGTAAGCATTTTGGGCTCTTTCACATGCATACTCTCTGTGCCCATGCAGCACAAATTTCCAGAATAGCCAAAGTAGTAAAAGTCAAATATTCATCACTCAAGCAAGAGTCCTACAGGCTCAGATATATTGGACTGGCATCTGAGGCATATGTCAGAGTGTCTACAATTATTTCAATAGATGCCAAAAATTAGTTGGATTGCCAGGAAGGTAGGCCAATGAAAACTTACGAAAATGTGCACAGGCAAATCATTATCTATCTGATGTTTTTTCTACAACATAGGAAAACAGCTATTATTGTAGATTTGCTGGTGGAAGAGTTGCCAGAGCTGGTGGTTGCAGTGATGGTGTCAAAGTCACTAAGCTAAACCAGCAGAATAAAAGGCAACAGAGGAAAACAAACATAACAAACATAAAATAAATAAATAAATAAATAAAAATAAATGTATCTGTGTTGCCTGTGGCATATAGTAAGTAATGAAAACATTGGGCTAATCTTTCATCCAAGCCACAAAATACACTAATCTAGTCTACAGGGACTATAGATTTAACAGTCATCAACTCACGATTTGTTTTTCCTTTTTTTTTTTTTTTTTCACCAGTTTAATCCAGTGTTACTCATTTTACACATGAATTTCAAAAAAATAGGTAAAAAATAAGTATTGTTATCTGTTTTTTATCTCTATGCAAGGAGTGGTGGGTGCCTTATGTCTAAAATTGAAAACAACTTTTTTCAGTTTTGGACACTATTTTAAGGTATGATTTTATCTTCAGATGGAGTTTTGTGGGTCGGTGGAATGGATCATGCCTCAAGAAATGTTCCCCATTTTGGAGGATTAATGGTATTCTGTATCACCATTCAGTGTATATATGGTTTTTAGAGCACTTAAGAGTAAACATTTAAAGATAGAACAGATTTTCAGTCTTAGGTATAACAGAATGAAGCTCAGCTATAATCAAAAGGCTTGTAAGTTATCCTCAAAAGGTCAATAAGTTATCCCATGAAAGACATAGACAGTAAAACCCCAAATATTACCACTATGTCAGCAGGATATATCTTTCTTAAAAACAGTGAAGGGCTAATAGTCATTAATCAATACAATAAATTCTTAGCTTTCACTTGGGCATCTGCTCTATTTATCATATTTTGTTAAACCAGACAGCATTACTAGTGATGCAGTCTTTGACTGACGTGATTCCTGTCAACCATGACTACTGGTCTATCCTTTTCTTTTACAGGAGAGCAAGGTTTTTGCTCTTTATCTGCTTTCAGAAAAAAAATCTTAACCGATGCTCTTCTCGGTTCTTTAGTATTGTCTACTGGCATTTATCATTGGTAAAATTCACTCTTATGCGCTTGATTTTTCATTTATTATTATTTTCTTAATTATTTAATTTTCATTTCCCTATTCCATTTATCATTTTATACTTCATCATTTTCACAACTAATTTAGTTAACATTTTTGCAAAGCCTTTCTTTAGAATATACATACAACACCTATATCTTAAGTCCATTACTGACAGTTGTTTAGACAGCTGTTACATCAGTAGGTAGTATGAATATTTTACCTTGTTATCTTATATTCTTCTACTAGACACATCTAGGGTACCTCATTAATAGCCTGTGTAATGAAATATCACATCTTCATGACAAGAAGATTTGTTTTCCTTAGAAAAATGTTATTATACCCATTTTCTTTGATTTTTTTCCTTCATTTTCTACAAGTTGAATAATATTCAATTAAAATAACTATTTCATGAAAAAAATATTGCTTTAACAGCAAATAATTTAAATTCCTTTAGGGCTCACCTGATGTCACTTTATGGATTCACTTGGCATCAAGAGGTATTTGTAGAAATATTTCCAGTGGAATACAGTGTTCAATTTGCTGAATTAGAAGAAAGTTATCAGACTCAAAGTGTCTGGATGTCTAACTAAATACCCGCATTCTTTCAATATAGCCGTCTCTATACCTTACTGAAACCAAACATGGTAACTTCACAAGAAAAATTTTATGCTACACAAAGGCAGGGTAAAAAAAAAAAAAAAAAAAAAAAAAGAATAAAAAAAAATAAAGTTTACTGTGTACACCTAAACTATGCATATTCCATAAAGAACATCCCTTATTAAAAGCAGAAGTTTTGTTGTGCTTTTTTCTCACAACAAAACCTTATCACCTAAGCACGTCAGAATACATTATTTTAATTTTTAAAAATGGAAGAAGAAATTAAAGATATTTGTGAGATAGTTTCTGTTTGAAGTAAATTTCGGGGATACTCATTTAGCAGAATTTCTAATTCAAAAAGAAAGAAAGAGACTTTTAAGACTTAAACATAATGCAGGTTCAACCCAGTCATTTTTTCACTTAAAGTATGTAAATGTTTCATTTTTACTTCCCAGCTTCCTTGTGCCCCTTGAAAGGGAAAATAAGTGAATCATTTATACCAATATACCACTCCTCTGTTTTTGTTGCTGCATTGTAGAGTACTGACCAAATCAAGCAGACCTAAATATCCTGGAATCACAACACAGCCCAGAGAAAGCAGTCCAGGAGGTTTTTGGAGAGCATGGAAAATAACTTCCTGACCCAGCTGGTTGGTGAGCCTACCAGGGGAGGTGCCCCACTAGATCTTCTGTTCACTAACAGAGAAGGATTGGTGGGGGATGTGGTGGTCGGGGGCTGTCTTGGGCAGAGTGACCACAAAATGGTAGAGTTCTCGATACTTGGTGAAGTAAGGAAGGGGACCAGTAAAATCTCTGTCTTGGACTTCCGGAGGGCTGACTTTGAGCTGTTCAGGGCACAGGTTGGCAGAGTCCCATGGGAGGTGGTTCTGAAGGACAGAGGAGCCCAGGAAGGCTGGGCGCTCTTCAAGAAAGAAATCCTAATGGCTCAGGAGAGGTCTGTCCCCACATGCCCAAAGATGAGCTGGTGCAGAAGAAGACCTGCCTGGCTGAATAGAGAGTTGTGGCTCGAGCTTAGGGGAAAAAAAGAGGGTTTATAATCTTTGGAAAAGAGGGCAGGCAACTCAAAGGGACTACAAGGATGTTGCGAGGCGGTGCAGGGACAAAATTAGAAAGGCCAAAGCTCATCTGGAGCTCAATCTGGCTACTGTTTAAGACTGTTAAAGACTAACTACTGTTAAAGACAACAAAAAATGTTTTTATAAATACATCAATACCAAAAGGAGGACTAAGGAGAATCTCCACCCTTTACTGGATGTGGGGGGAAACTTAGTTACCAGAGATGAGGATAAAGCTGAGGTGCTTAATGCCTTCTTTGCCTCAGTCTTTAGCAGCAAAACCAGTTGTTCTCTGGACGCCCAGTACCCTGAGCTGGTGGAAGGGGATGGGGAGCAGAATGTGGCCCCCACAATCCACAAGGAGATGGTTGGCGACCTGCTACAGCATTTGGATGTACACAAGTCGATGGGGCCGGATGGGATCCACCTGAGGGTACTGGGAGAACTGGTGGAAGAGCTGGCCAAGCCGCTTTCCATCATTTATCGGCAGTCCTGGCTATTGGGGAAGGTCCCACTTGACTGGCGGATAGCAAATGTGACACTCATCTACAAGAAGGGCCGGAGGGTAGACCCGGGGAACTACAGGCCTGTTACTTTGACCTCAGTGCCAGGGAAGCTCAAGGAGCAGATTATCTTGGGCGTCATCATGTGGCACTTGATGCGCAAGAAGGCGGTCAGGCCTAGTCAGCATGCGGTTATGAAGGGTAGGTCCTGCTTGACAAACCTGATCTCCTTCTATGACAGAGTGACGTGCTTGGTGGATGAGGGAAAGGCTGTGGATGTGGTCTACCTTGACTTCGGTAAGGCATTTGACACCGTTCCCCACAGCATTCTCCTCAGGAAACTGGCTGCCCAAGGCTTGGACTAGCATACGCTTCGTTGGGTTAAGAACTGGCTGGATGGCCGGGCCCAGAGAGTCTTAGTGAATGGAGTCAAATCCAGTTGGAGGCCAGTCACTAGTGGAGTCCCCCAGGGCTCGGTACTGGGACCAGTCCTCTTTAACATCTTCATCGATGATCTGGATGAAGGGATCGAGTGCACTCTCAGTAAGTTTGCAGATGACACCAAGTTAGGTGCGTGTGTCGACCTTCTCGAGTGTAGGAAGGCTCTGCAGGAAGATCTGGATAGTCTGGACTGATGGGCCGAGGACAATGGTATGAAGTTGAACAAGGCCAAGTGGCGGGTCCTGCACGTGGGGCACAACAACCCCAAGCAGAGCTACAGGCTGGGAGATGTGTGGTTAGAAAGCTGCCTGTCAGAGAAGGACCTGGGAGTATTGTTTGACGGTGGGCTGAAGATGAGCCAGCAGTGTGCTCAGGCGGCCAAGAATGCCAACAGCATCCTGGCTTGTATAAGAAACAGCGCGGCCAGCAGGTCCAGGGAAGTGATTGTCCCCCTGTGCTGTGGTGAGGCCACACTTCGAGTACTGTGTTCAGTTTTGGGCCCCTCATTACAAGAAGGACATGAAGGTGCTTGAGCAAGTCCAGAGAAGGGCTACGAAGCTGGTGAGGGGTCTGGAGAACAAGTCTTATGAGGAGCGGCTGAGGGAGCTGGGATTGTTCAGCCTGGAGAAAAGGAGGCTCAGGGGTGACCTTATTGCACTCCAGAGGTACCTGAAAGGAGGCTGTAGTGAGGTGGCGGTTGGTCTGTTCTCCCACGTGCCTGGTGACAGGACAAGGGGGAATGGGCTGAAGTTGCGCCAGGGGAAGTTTAGATTGGATATTAGGAAGAACTTCTTTACTGAACGGGCTGTTAGTCACTGGAATAGGCTGCCCAGGGAAGTGGTTGAGTCACCATCTCTGGAGGTCTTTCAAACACGTTCAGATGTAGAGCTTAGGGATATGGTTTAGTGGATGATTTGTTAGTGTGAGGTCAGAGGTTGGACTCGGCGATCTTGTAGGTCTCTTCCAACCTAGACTTTCTGTGATTCTGTAAATAACACAACTGAAAGTCTCATTCAGTTTTACATTATATACAATCAATTGTAAACTGATTCTGGAAGCAAAGCAATAACAATGTGAATGAGAATGCTAATAATATACTCATTAGCTTAATTTGTCTTATTTGTATTTACATTTGGGCAAACCAAATGCAGTTATAGTATTCTTTAAACCCTGCACTTGTTTTGTCAATACTTTGTATAAGTTATTATAAACTATCACTATTATCTCACCTGCCAAACTTATTAAGCATTAAAACTATTTCAACCATTAATTCATATTTCTTTTAAAAAATACTTCCCCAATAATAATAATTTTGCTTTCTACTGTCAGCTAACAAAAGCCAAAATCTCACTCTATGTAAAGAAATTGATGTGCAGATAGATTAGTTATGAGTTCTGTATTGGGCATAGTCAGGGAAAGAAACATGCTGAAATGGATAACCCTTCTGGATCATTATAGGCACTCTAAAATTTAATGCAGAGGTAAATCTACTTTTAATTCTATCTTTTGATTCTAGCCTTACATAGACTTTTTGTTCCTTTTGCTCTTGACATTCTCTTCACTATCTGTGTTCAGACCTGTTTCACAGTTTTTTGTGAAGCATTGAATTTAATGTGCAAGAGTGACCTTGAAAATATAGATTTTCAATTTAAAATTTGCTCATGAACTGTATTCTTCAAAATCATGTTGAGACCAAGATACTGGCAGAAGACTTTCAAATTCTACCTAAAGGTGAATAAGGTGAATAGAAATGTTGAAAGAGTTCCTGCCACCTGTAAAGTTTTATTTGCATATTTATCACTTGGTTTTAATATCATTTTGTAAACTGCAACTGCTTTTTTTATTTTTTTTATTTTATTTATTTATTTATTTATTTTTTATCAGAAGCCTTCCTAAGAGGATATTTCTTAGGAATGATTTTGAAAAATATATGAAATTATATGTAGCTCACCATGAATAGGAAGGTTCAGTGAGCACATTTAAGGGAAAATACATGTACCAAAGGTTTTTTTTTTTGAGTCACATAAGAAGTACTTTCAACAGAAGTCCTAATAATCATGTGCGTTTAAAGTTTAATTTATGATTGCATAATTTACTAATACTACAGAGAGGAAGTTGGATATCAGAGTCGAGTAGTCCCCTGGTTGCATTAGACAGTCCAATGTGGACAAAGATGAGGAGAAAATTTGATCTTGCTCAGTCCAAAAAATTATAACCTAGGTTGTTGAAATTCACTGAATAGCCTCAATTGCCACTGAAATTCACAATGTGGATGGGAACCTAGAGCAGGAAAATAAAGTCCATTACCAGTTTGTTGTGTTCAATAGTTATGGTTCTTTCTTCTATTATAGTTATTACAGACATTTACTTCTAGTGGCTGGAAAATGAGACCTTCATTGAAACTACAAAAACACTCCAAATAACACTAGTTTTAGAATTTTACAAATACATCCAAACACAAATATCCAACTTTTAGTGAGCTGAAGTTATAAGTAGTGTTAGAATTTGTTTAAAATTGTTACTTTATAGGAGTTTTTTCCACTAGTAAATAACACTGAAATGTCTAAAACTATTGTGCAACTGGATAAAAGCTCCAAATTTTTAGCAGATGAATAAAATCCCAATGCACACAAATGGATTTTTCTGCTAAGATGCTATTTAACCATGTAACAGCAGCAGTAGCTTGGCAAATACTGAGGAATTAATGGAAGGCAACATAACTCCAATTTTAAAGCTTCAGAAAAGAAACATGCATTTAACTCTTGGCACTACTGAGTTCAGTTAACTTCAGAGAGGACAGAATATTAGCACTAGGTTGTTATCTCTGATGAGTCTTGAATTACACATATTTTACATCTTCCTTGACCCATGTAGTCCTTCATTTACTTTAAAATGTTGTTTTATGCCTTTGCTGGTGTTCTAAAGTAAGAAAATTACTGAAGACTATAAGACCTCATACTGAAACAATCAGAAAGAGTTATCACTTAAGCTACAGCAATGTCGATATACATTTTTTTCTCAAACTTTGGAAAAATAAAATGAGGGGATACTCCATTGTTGAAATTTATATATATAAATATATATATATATGCACATTTATATATATATATACACACAGTGTTAAATTTGTAACATCTTGAGCCGATAACAAGATAAGAAAAGAAATGGTGACAACCCAGAGCCATGACAGTTTAGGTGAAGTCTGAATCCATGTGACTAGTCTAAGCTCTGTAAGGCAGCACTGAGCTTGCTCAGAATTCAGGACTCTTTCCCTAGGTTAGAGCACACAGCTAAAGCAGGCTGGGCCAGGAAGAGGGAAGACTTTGTGCTGGCACCTCAGACATTTTATAGTGTTGTCTATATTATAAGCAAATGTGATTAAAATCTGGGGAGTATAATAGCCAGCAGGAGTATTTGGCAACAATAATAAATGTTTTCAGGTAACTAAAACATATTTTCATACTCTGATGAAGATGTCTGTGGGATGAGAACTGCTGGTGATGAGTGGTACCTGTACATATGAACATTCGTGTTTGAATGTTGAGATGGAAATAATTTTTTGTTAAATCTACTGGAAAAACCGTTAATTATGTTAAACTAAAGCTTTGAAAATAAAGTTGCTTTTAAACCTTTTTATCTTTATACAACATTATCTTTTTAAGATAATTCTGACTTCATAAATATGTTTACTTTGAAAATTTCAAGATCAATATTTTTTGTCCTGTTTTTCTCCTCTCCTCTCAGCTTCCTGTCTGTTATCTTCAGCTCCTTTTCTCTCAGCTCAGGAAAAAACTTGCAAGAAAGATGAGATAATGGTGCCTGTCTTGTCTCTCTACCAGGGAAAGTAATGGAGAATGTAATTTAAGAATAGCTCAATTATGCCACTCGGATAAGCACAACTGCACAAGCACACCACCATGTATCCTTTGTAACATATTACAAAGAATCTATATCTTGTTATTTTGCAAAACAGTAGACAAAGGTGAACTAGTGACCATAATTTAATTAAGGGTAATATTAAATTATAAAGTAACTTGAAGCATAAAGCACAAGAAATCAATAAAATCAAATTAATACTGATGTGCTATGCTGAAATTTTGTGTGGTCTGTTTACATTTCAACTGAAAACCGGAAAAAAAAAAAAAAAAACACAGGTATTTTGAAGGATGCAGTTAGATAAATTGTAAACACACATATTTCTCAACTAATGATTTTATTTTGACAGCAAATATACTTTCTACTTGAAAAAAACAATACAAATGAAGTTACTCTGGCAAAGGTGTCTAACAGATATTTCAGTCTGGTGATGATCAGTCAAGGTAAAAAGTTAAGTTTGGGGTATGAGATGAGTAACAGTCCGCTCAAGAGCTGGATGAGCAGGTTTCTCTCTCTCTTTTTTTTTTTTTTTTTTTTAAATCTTTTCCTTAAGAATGACTGTCATAGATCCTTGAGCATATAAACTGCAACAGTGAAAAATATTGTCCATCCTTTACAGAAATCATCAAGTTATCATATAGAAAATCTATCATTTGACTTATGAAAGCATTTGTTTTCTACGTGAAGAAAGGCTGAGTGACCTGGGTCTGTTCAGCCTGGAGAAGAGAAGACTGAGAGGGGATCTCATCAATGTGTACAAATAACTGAGGTGTGGGAGACAGAGGGATGTAGCCAATCTCTTCTCAGTGGTTTGTGGGGATAGGACAAGGGGCAATGGCCGCAAGATAGAGCACAGGAAGTTCCGCACCGACTTGCGAAATAACTTCTTCATGGTGAGGGTGATGGAGCACTGGAACAGGCTGCCTAGGGAGGTTGCGGAGTCTCCTTCTCTGGAGATATGCAAGGCCCGTCTGGATGCGTACCTGGCCAGCCTCCTCTGAGAAATCTGCTTTGGCAGGGGGGGTTGGACCCGATGATCTTTAGAGGTCCTTTCCAACCCCAACAATTCTGTGTGATTCTGTGATTCTGTGATGAATAAAGGTTAACCTATCACTCTTTAAGTCCTTCCTTAAACTTTTTCACTTCTATAAATAAAACTATTTTTCAGTGCTAGCTTGTTGATTCCATCCTCATTTTACAAGAAGGAAAAAAGAAGAAAATCATTATTTTAGTAACACAGACACGTGTCCCACACTTTGAATGACAGTTCCAATTAAAATGGAAAATCTTTAATGTTAAAAATCCTCAAATATATACTAGACCCACAAAAGGAATGTTTTATGTTTAAAACTTGTGGTTTTGTCAATACCACTGTTGGTCCAACTAGCATATGATAAAGTATGATTGCAGTTCCACCTCAAATGCACATTCAGGAAAGCATTTCAAGACAAACTCTTTAATCACTGAGTTTGTATGCTGAACTTGTCAACAGCAGCAGCACATGCAGTCTTCATCTGGGTACAGGTGTAAAAAGAAGCACTAGACCCAAAAGTTTATCAGAGTCATCAACATAATTATCAGTCTTATTCATTGACACCATGAAGCCTAACTGTCCATTATTTTCCAAATCATATTGACAGACTTGATATTATTAGACCAGGCAAGACCTGCACTTATTTTGAATAGCTCTTGCTCAGTGAGTTACCCCCAGAACAGCCATTTGATGTGGCAGTCTCAAGAATATTCTCAGGGGATGGCCTAGTTACTTCCAAAAAGTAGAGTACCCTTTCTTTATTCAGAGTCGTCAGTGTAACATGTTTAATAGCAAGATACTCATGCCCATTTTTTTCTTTTCGTCTAACCTCACTGAAGGCAGGATACTGGCAGACCAGAGACAAGTGAAAATTGAGGCTATCTTATACTGAACTGCATATCAGATTTAGTACAAGATTCCTGTCTATAGCTGCCTCAGACTTTCACATTAATCAGTGTTCCTCTATCAGTATTTCCTGACAGTCTGTTTTTGCCAGTTAACACAAAACCTAAATATGGTTAGAAGACTACTCTTGAAAAGTCCTAGGTCAATGACCACCTTTTTTGTATGCTGTAGGAAATCCAAGAGGACACCATCTTAATTCATACTGAGTATATACTTACTCTTTTTAATAAAATGAACATCTGTTCCACCCATTAGACGTTTTTCAGCAGTGATATTTAGACCTGCCATTCATGGCCCATAGCCTGTGAGGAAAAAAATGGAAACTGGATGTTCATTTAACACATATAATTAGGAGAACCAGCACTCTATGTATTTTTAATACTGTTACTCATGGCTGTTTGTGTGTACATTTATGTATTTATATACATACACAAATTGTACATATATATATTTGTAGATCAGCTGACTTGAATGTTTCAGTTGCTCTGCTCTGTCAACTATCTACCAACTACAAATGATAATAACTTTGTAACTTAACACTTTTTGACTAAAACAGTATTTAGAACCATGACCTTGGAAATTATTATTTTTTTTTTGCTTTATCCTCAATATACATATTTAACAGAATACTGTATTTTTCTTGTATCTTAAATGAATTTGAAGTATATGCTAACATTTTCAACTGTTGGGGAAAAAAAAAAAAAAGAACATACAACAACAACAAAAAAAAACACGTGAGCCTATGAAAGAAAGAATCTATATATATATTAAAAATGAATTTATATATTATGAATATATAAATGAATAAAAATGAATATATATTCAACATGAATTATTTCATATTTATATAACATGAATATAGAAGGATCTATAGAAAAATAAATAAATAAATAAATAAGAGGTTCCAGTATAACTCCATTCTACTGTTTGAAGGAACATACCGAATTTATAGTGACAACTGTTTCATTGCAGAATTTTTTAACTCAAACATGACACAGTCAGGTTAGTTGTAAAAGTAAACTAAGATCAGTGTTTTTAATATTTTAGGGTATTCCTTTCATGTTTTCTTCCTTTGAGATAACTGAAAAAGTTATTGTGTTTTTATTATTGTTTTTCTTTAATGTACATACTGGTTATTAGGGGAACGGCTGTCAGTTAGTCCAGTGGTTTTCATTCTTTTCAGATATGAAGCAACTTAAAAACGTATGACTCACTGCTATTTTCCAATGAGGACTTGCATCTGATTTAACTAAAGGTAAGATTTTCATGTCTGAAAACTGTGCACATTGAAAAGTGGAAAATAAAAGCTCCTTTTTTTAGCAGACCCTAACTACAGAACTTGTGATAAGCTTTCCAGATCCAAAAGTTTTTCCCTTTTGACTTCCATTCTACTTTCATGAAATAATACATTAAATAACATTAACGTAGGCATAAAAGTCTTCCTCTCCTTTAAGTGTATCTGATCACTGAAGTGCAAAACAGTGAACATGACAGATGGGGAAAAAGAAACAAAAAGCATGATAACAGCTTACTATAGATAAACAAATAGATAGATAGATAGATAGACAGACAGATATTTGATTCATTCAGAATAGGATTTTTTTCTTTTCAGATAACTTATTTTCTCTACTCTTGGACAGACTTTTCCACTAGATAGATGTGAATATCTTCTGTGACATTTTTGTTGCTGGGCAACAGCCTGAGAGATATGAAAAGAGAAGCCAATAAAAGCAAAGTTACATGAGAAGCCAAAGCAAAATATGCACATTTCTTGTGTAGTTCTTAAAAATACAGTGTAATTATGCAAATCTTCCTCATTCTGTTATTTAAAATATTTGTCAACCAATCAGACTTAATGTGAAGAAGACAAAATACCCAAATGGCATTTTTGTAAAGCATGATTATTTCAATCAGAGTGCAGGGATTCCCTTTGTACTGCTCTGTTCCAGCTCTGCCTGGTGTTGGAAAGTATGCTTCAGCTGTTTTCTTGCTGTGGCAGAGATATATGCTTGTGCCTGCCAGAGGGGAAAGCCCTTCCTCAGACTTGGCACCACATCATACGAGGCCCAACATAAAGCATTCATTAATATCTGGGCTCCTCAAAAACACCTTGGAATGCAAGCCATAAGTTGTGCTGGCCCTATTACTTCATTTGGCTTCTTTGCCTCTGTAGGGTTCATGCATCCTAACCTTGCCCACATTGCTTGATCTGAAACTTACTGTAAATAAAAGTATTTCTGAGCAAGTCATAAGATATGGTACTTATTATTACAAGTCTCTTACAAGTACTGAACAAGTATGAGGTTACAAGTACTGAAATTAAAACTGTTGGCTTATCAAGATGAAAGGCTGGATGGATCCCTTTCAAAGGATTTACACTTATTCAGTGTTCACCAGCCCTAGATTTGAATTTTCTAAAGCCAGACTAGCAGCTGAACACAACACTGCAGGACACACCTTGTGACAGCCTGCCTTCATGTCACCATTGAGGAGTAGGTATATGCCTTCTACTGAACATGCCAATGAATGTAACATCAATGTGTCACACTGACCAAGAAATTATAGAACCTCCATGACCTGCTTTAGAAATGCTGCTAACTGTCTACAAGTGTTTCTTTAAATTTCATAGGCTAGCTAATCAGGAGGTATTTCTCAAGATTTTTTTTCTCTCAAGCTGTATTTGAAAAACCGCATCAATGTCAACATTATGAGATCTTACCCTTTTCTTGCCATAAAAGAGTTTCCCTAATGAAAAGTCTTTTACTGTACAGATTTTAAAAGAATCTGCTATTAAAGTAAAGTATTTAATCAGCCACCTGTTTTCCTAGAATTCCAAAAGGTTATCGATTTCTGTCATTTTCAATTTGGGATGATATTTTTTTGAATTGTATGTATATAATCCAAATTATTTAGTTTTCACTAACGGAACACATTTGGGCTACTTTGAAAGTTCCTGTTTTCAGATTAAGTATATTGGATAGGATATTTTATGTTTGGTATGTCTTTCTTAATTACCCTCATCCTTCTCACTTTCTGTCCCTCATTCCCCCTTGTTCTTTCTTCAAATATTCTTTAAGACAATGTTAAAAAATATGCACACTGTGTCATTGTACCTTTCCACCTTCCTACACAGTTGTCCACAAACAAAAAAAATTGTTTCATGAAATTTTCAAATCAGTACTAAATCACAATAGACAACTTCTTTTTTTACCTTCCTTAGTTTCTCTTTTCCAGACAATGCATGTATATTCCACCTCTGTTATACCAGTAAACACCCATAATTTAGCATGCTTGCTTTTGGTGCAGTGGAGTTAATATTGACATATAGAGAGTACCCCTAGAGGACAACATCCTGAAGTTCAGACAAAAGTAGACCTACAACTGACAACTGTACTTTCCAAAAGAAGGAATTGAAGAGAGGAGTATGTTTGCCTGAGTGCAGTCTTCAGGCAAGGTTATTGATAAAAGGAGAAACATTTGATATACTGAAATGCTACTTGGACATGCATGCTTCAAAGGGAAAATCAGCAAGAAGGGTAATTTGAACTAGACACTGAAGCAGTACACACAAATGAAAGAGTGAACAGACCTTTGAGATATTACTTGGAAATCTGTGTTTTGGTTCTTGGATATAGTGAGCTTGCATTGCAACATTCATAATTTAGGAGGGAAAGGGTTTTCAAATGCAGTAGAACTGAAGTTCAAATTAAAGTTCTGTTCTGTCCTGAAAGTTGTCCAAGAAACTTGGGTGAGCATAATTATTATACAGTATATAAAATCAGAGAATTTTTGTTCATTTTAGTAGCAGTAGTATAGAATATTTCTGGTAGAGAGAATTTGAAAAACAGGTGAATAGGTGGTTTGGATCACTAACTTAGAGTGTTAATTAAATTGACTGCATGTATAACAAGCAAGCAAATAAGCCAGTGTTCCTAAAGATTTTATGTCTAAATTTAAGGACATTTTGGAATTCTGAGTGCAATTTCATTGCATACATTGCTATTGAAATTGAGAGGTTCCCAAAACTACTTCATTAGCAAGGTCCTAGCATTATATATGTGTGATGGTTTTACTCGGGTGGGTGGCCGAGTTCCACCACAACCGCTCTCTCACACCCTCTCCTCAAAGAGGAACAGGAAGAAAATACAATGAAAGGGGCTCGAGGGTCGAGATAAGGATGAGGAGATTGCACAATAATTATCGTGACAGGCAAAACAGACTCAGCATAGAGAGATAGTAAGATTTATAGCCTACTGCTAACAAGCTAGAGAAGTGAGAAACAAAGGAAAGAAACCAAAAGCACCTTCCCCCCCATCCACCCTCTTCCACCTCCTCCCCCCGAGTGGCGCAGGGGAATGGGGGAATTAGGGTTATGGTCAGTCTATAGCACTTCTTCTCTGCCGCTCCTTCTCGATGACTCTCGTCCCCTGTGCTGTTGGGTCCCACCCACAGGATGCAGTCCTTGCCGAACTGAACCGGCGTGGGCTGTCCACAGGCAGCAGATCTTCAAGAACTGCTCCAGATATGGGTCCGTACCACGGGGTCCATCCCTCGGGAGCAAACTGCTCCAACCTGGGTCCCCCACGGGCAGCAGCTCCTGCCAGGTCACCTGCTCCTGCGTGGTCTCCTCTCCACGGCCTACAGGTCCAGCCCGGAATCTGCTCCGGCAGGGGTCTTCCACAGGCCGCAGTCTCCATTGGTGCAGGTCCACTTGCTCCACTGTGGTCTCCTCCACGGGCTGCAGCGTGGAACCCTGCTCCACCGTGGTACTCCATGGGCTGCAGGGGGACATCCTGCTTCACCATGGTCCTCACCACAGGCCGCAGGGGACTTCTGCTCCGGCGCCTGGAGCACCTCTCCCCCTCCTTCTTCACTGCCCATGGTGCCTGCAAGGCTGTTTCTCACTCCTCTCACCCTCCCAGCTGCTGAGTGGCACAGTGTTTTTTTTCCCTGTCTTAAATATGCTCTCACAGAGGCGCAAAACAAAATCATTTATTGGCTCAGCTCTGGTCAGCAGTGGGGCCCTTACCAAACATGGGGCAGCTTCTAGATCCTTCTCACAGAAGCCACCCCTATGGCCCCCTGCTACCAAAACCTTGCCACGTAAACCCACTACATTCCACCCCTCGCCTCTGTGAAAAGCATATTTAAGAATAATCACAATATTCTCTCACTTTACAATCATCACAATCTTCACAAACTTACATCAAAAAGAAAAAAAAAAAAAAAAAAAAAAAAAAA
>CM021765.1:105486284-105537048 GCA_011076525.1 Nettapus auritus | reverse complement strand
AAAAAAAAAAAAAAAAAAAAAAAAAAAAACACAAACAAACAAACAAAGAAAAAAACCCACTACAATATCATGTCTGACTGTTTCATGCAGCTCTTTTCTGGTACAAGTTGTTATATTTACTAAGATGTGTACAATATGGTTACTGGTTGGTAGTTTCATGTGTTCTCTGGGATCTCTTCATTCAGTTACTCAAATTCACAGTCCATCATTAAACAGCAACCAGTATCCTGATTGCTCGGTTGTATGAATCCAACCTTGGAAAACTGTCTGTCAGAGAACTGAAAGAAGAAAATGTGAGATGTCAGCTGGCTCATTGATCCGTGCTCTCAGATCCATTTTCAATTGTCAAAAATACAGCCCAAAGTGGACCAAGTGTTATATCAAATGGCTGGAGCACATTATCAAAACAGTCAAATCCCTCATTTACATTATTCCATGAATTTCACTAGCAGTACAATTATAACTGATGAAATAAAATACCCAGGTAGTCTTATACCACTCCACATATACCTATGGACAGAGGATTTAACATCAAGTTGTATTGCATTAAAAATATATTTTGGTGGCAGGCAGACCAGGCACTTGTGATATGATGTAGAAATACTAAAACTATTAAAACTATTGCTGACAGTAGGATCTGATAAATAGAGATTCTGAGCAGACTCCAATAATCATGGTCTGGACAACTTTAGGAAATGCCTCATGTAGGCTGGAAGACTCAGACTTGGAGGAGAGTGGGGGTGTCTGATTTTTAGGAGACAAGCTACGCTCCCTCTAAAATTTCATAATTCCTAAATACATTCATCCAAACAGTAAACATGTCTGGGTATAGATTAATGAAAATTTTATTCTGAGTCTGCTCTTCATCCCAGTCACTTTAATATTTGTCACCTTTTCAACCATGTCACCACCGAGTACTTGCTTTTGTTTCCCCTTTTGCCATCAGGATACTTAACCAGAATCACAGAATCACAGAATAGCTGAGGTTGGAAGGGACCCCTGAAGATCATCTAGTCCAACCCCCCTGCCAAGCAGGATCACCTAAACTGTACAGGATGGCATCCCAGCAGGTTTTGAATACCTCCAGAGAAGGAGGCTCCAAAACCTCTTTGGGCAACCTGTGCCAGTGCTCTGTCACCCTCACAGTAAAGAAGTGCCCTCTTTAGGGCACAGTTCCTCTGCTTCAGTTTGTGCCCATTGCCTCTTGTCCTATTGCTGGGCACAACTGAAAAGAGACTGGCTCCATCCTCTTGACACCCTCCCCTCACATATTTATACACATTGATGAGGACTCCTCTCAGTCTTCTCTTTTCCAAGCTAAACAGGCCCAGTTTTCTCAACCCATCCTCATATGACAGGTGCTCCAGTCCTCTCATCATCTCCTGGGCAGTGAAGACTGGCAGTAATGAATGGCAGACTTTAGATAAGCTTCTGAAACAAACATGTAGTTTAACTACTAAAACATCAAGCAAGATTCTGGGTGGGATTTGTCTTTAAAAAACTGAAAGAAAATAGCATTCACTACAAAGGGAACATTGCTTGATGGAAAATTTCAAAATCTGGCTGTAAAACAGCTGTCAGACGCTGTTTTAAACTGCAAGGTTTATTCTCTTGCTCTAGAGACTTGAGGTTTTACATAACTTTAATCTCATCTAATGTCAGTCTATTATAAGCTAGCCTCCAGTAATTTTAGTGGCAAATTCTCTTAGCTTGCAAGCATTTTTCAGTGTTTATGTGTTAGTCCATTTGTAGGATTCTACTTAATATGCACCACCATACACTTCAGTTTATATATCTTTCAGTCATGCTGGGGATGTATAAATAGGCAAAGGAAACATAATGTACTGAAAAACACATTCTGCTTAATGTCAACAACTGCTTAGTAGGCTCCTTTATGAGCTTATTTAAATCATATATTGCAAGGTATAACAGAATTTTTCTGAGCTAAGTGGAACTGTCTAATTACTCTTCCTAAGTGAGTGCAACAGAACTCCTTGGCATTCTTAGGAGTACTTTCCCTTTCAGACATATGCACTATAGTTGCCGTGGACAGCAATGTGTGTTTGCTACCAACCATCTTAATTTTTTTAAGGCCCCCACTTACAGGTGAATCTATACAGGTTCACACTCAACCTGATAGAATTTAAGGGCAAGCTATCAGGTAATTTTAAAACAAAATAAAATACATTCTGCTTAACAATAACTTTTGCTACCTTGCAGCTTCCTTGTTTTCCTAAATACCACTTGATTTTAATTATTCATCATAATTTTTCTCATATTTATAGAATAAGAAAAGAAAAAAAATAAACTGTTGAAGCTCCTCCCCACTTTTTTTATGACACCTTCCAGCAAAACTGGAAAGCTTATCAAAAAGGCACATGTAGTATGTATGATCTTTGTCTCTCTCCTCCTTTCACCTTACATAGACGTGCTATATTATTTATATATACATATACATATATATATGTGTATTTACCTATACACACCAGAGTATTTTTTACGTCTATCAAAACATTAATGTTCAAATGTAATGTAAGCTACTCCTTAAGCACCATAAATATGTTCTACATAAATGAAGTATGTAATGACCTTAATATTTTACACTGTCTGAAATGCCAGTAGTCATTTAAGCAGTGAATTTATATATGAGAAATGTGATTTTTTCACATTTCACAATTTGAGACTGACACAAGAATGAATATTTTTTGTGGGGGAATAAATGTTTTCTGAAATATTTTAAAACAAGTTTTCTTTTTCAAACAGATTTTATTTATTAAAGTGGAAAAAAAGAGGGACATCAAGGGGTTTCTAATAGTTCTTACTTGTTTAATATTTTTTACTTTTTAATTATTTTTATTTTAATTATTTATTGTTATTTGAATCTGTGATTCTGTTTGTGCTTTATGTGTTTCCTACTTATTTTAGGAGAAAAAATACGGGTAAAGAAAGGTCATTCAGAGGTCATTAAATGGAAAGAAGGAAAACAGATTCATGTCAGTTTGTTGAAAAAATATTGTTTCAAAAGTAATATTTCAAATTTCAAATAATAAATCAGCTTTTAAAAAAGGTGAAAGCCTCTTTTCTGTTTTGATTCATGAAAATTGTTTTATATATCTTCAATGAATTCTATTTAACTTGTTCCCCCCCCCCAAAAAAAAAAAAATAAATAAATAGTAGTGTAATCCTACACTGACATGAAGCTGTGGTGATATTCTTTTCATGTTTCTTCTATGGTTTCAATGTTGTATAATGCTGAGCACTTTACTTTTTCTTCATAAAGTCTTTAAATAATATGCTTAAATTTAAGCTACTAATTTCAGTTGCAGCAATGCAGTAGTATTCACTGACATGGCAGTATTTGTTGAAGCACGCAAACAATGAGGATGTCAGTAAACATGTCACTGCTATAACTAAAAGAAACATTGCTTTACATGCCTATGTTTAAATACGTGCTTTAGTCAAAAAGCCTAGTGGTTGAAGATCATCAATTGGTCCCCTTTGCTTAGCTGCTTGCACAGTACAACCCTGTTGTTGTATATCATGGCATTGCCATTGCTAGTAATGGGCCATAAACACTGTAATAAATTTGTAAGGCCTCAGGGCTGAGGCTTGCCAGTCCTGCTCTGTATGAACTATTCTTACCTTCCTGCAGATTCATTGTATGTGGCTTGTCTTTGAGAGCAGTTTCTCTAATCAGCCACATCCTAGTTTGTTTTGCTTTTGTTTATCTTTGTGTGATACAAGCATAGTTTTAAACAAATAATAGTCACAAGATGCTATTCTGTAACTATTCTTACCAAATTAAGAAATATATATATATATATATATATATTTTAAAAAAAGGATTCCAGCTAAGCCCTTTTCACATACACTGAATCCTGAAGAAGCCTGAAGAAGACTTATTTTTCCCTAGACCCTCTTGGGTGACAGGCCTTTCTACTTACCAAGTTTTCAAAATATTCCACATCATCAAACTACTCTTCTCTGGTACCAGTACTTGTCTTAGATCCCTTCATCCTCCTTAGGGCCTTTTAAACACTCTATCGCATGCTTCTATAAATGTGAGAAATATGAGTATTTGTAAAGCCTTTGCTACATCAAAAACGTTGTTCTCTTTTAGGTTCTAGTTCCCATCTCCCACATTTTTTAATTATTGCATGTTTTTGTCTTTCTGTCCCTCATTTAATTATTTTATTAAATAAAATAACTAACTAACTAACTAAATAAATATTTTATTAAATAAATAAAACTTTTTCATTTTTTTTGGGGGGGGGGGGAGATGGAATGGGGAATATCCACCTGGAGTTTCATCCCAACTTCTCTGTCAAAAAAAGGTGAGATAAGTCAGTTTCCAGAACTTCCCCCCACCCCCCATGGGATAATGGGTAATTTGGCCTCAACATCTTAATTTTAGAAGACTAAGACTGATTGAGATGGCTTCTAGGGATCAAAGGCTTCTAATAGCATGATTGTTTCTAATATTAGTGTTAAATATATACTGAAACAAAAATCAGATGAAGAATAAAAATTACATTTAGTTAAAACAAACAAACAAACAAACAAACAACTAATTTCGACCCAAAAAGCAAATTTAAATTAAAGAGTTTGAAGTTACAGACTCACTGACCTAGGAGAGATTGGGAAGTCTTTTACCCTGTCCTAGAGCATGACAATCTAGATGGTATCCTTTCTGCCAGGAGCTTTTGTAACTTATTATTGAAGTTTTCCAGTGGTGAATACTAAAAACTTTACTTCCTCCTAGAAAATTGTACCTCTTGTCATTATAGGTGTATGTCTTCTTCCTTGCAGCAGCCTTTATAAGTCTTTGGAGATCTATACCATGTCCATGCATGGCACTAGACTTTTTTGACTAAGAGAACCCCAGACAGGACATATTAAATTCATGACCAATCATTCTTTTCTCTGTCTTCTGCATAATCTCTGCAGTTGGTTGAGTGTAGGACATATTTGTTTATTCACAACTCTTTCAGCAATTCCTCTCCTTTAGACTATTTTGTTATCTACTGGTCACTAACTAGATAAGATTATTCTATTTTAGGACAATCAGAAGTTTTTTTGATTCACAGTCAGCTTGCAATTCAGTGATGCACCTCAATCCCTTTACTAGACAGCTGCTCTCTACCAAATTCCTTGTTGCCACTTGAATTTGCCTGAGTGGTAAGACCGTGCCCTTTCCTTTGGTAAAGGATGTCATGCATTTTTCATATCATATATATTCAATTTTTCAAGTTCTTTTTTAGTCCTAAATTCTCTCACCTGTATATGAGCAATTTCTTCCAAAGTGATGTAATTCATGAGTTGAATAAGCATATTTCATCACTCCAGTTGTTAATGAAAACAATGAAAACAACAAAAGTCTGATTCTGCTTGATAACCTTTCATTTTTAATAGCAAGCAAATTCCTCATTTGCACATAAGAATGTCTTGTCAAAAAGCCTTACTACCACAAAAAAAAATGACATCTCCTACTTCTCTTTTATCCACAATCCTTATTGCCATGTCAGAGAAGGAAATTAAATTGGTCTGACAGCTTTTTTCTTGACAAATCCATGTTAGTTACTCTGTACCTCTTAAAAGACAATTTTTTCCACTCGGTTGTTCACCCAATTCATGTTCTTTAAATTTGTTGTTTTGTGGTATTTTGTTTGTTTGTTTGTTTGTTTGATTGGTTGTTTTTTTACCTGTTGTGTTTTGAGCAATTGGGCTCTTCAGGTATATAAAAAAGGTATTTACAAAAAGCTAGAATGGTAAGATAAATTTCACTACACATTTTCAAAGTACCTTTGAAAATATTCTGACCACTAAAAATATAAGCCAAAAGAGACATCAGGGTTATTGTGGTTTAACCTGGCAGGCATTTAAGCACCACACAGCATTTCACTCATTCCTCCCCAACCATACCTCAAAGTGGGATGGGGTAGAGAATCAGAAAAAGTTAGAACTTATGGGTTGAGATAAAGAAAATTTATTAGGACCGAAAATGAATGGATAATATAATAATAACAAAACCAGTGATGCACGATGCAGTCGCTTGCCACCCACTGACTGATACCCAGCCAGTCCTCAAGCTGCAGAAGCCTTCCTTCAGCCAACTTCTTCCAGTTTTATTTTTCAGCATGACACCACATGGTATGGTATGGGATATCCCTTTGGTCAGTTTGGGTCAGTTGTTCTGGTTCTCTCCCCTTCCAGCTGGCAGGGCAGCATTAGAAGCTGAAAAGTCCTTGACTGTGTGAGCACTGCTCAACTACAAATAAGCATCTATATGTTACCAACATTACTTTTCTTTTAACTCCAAAACATGGCACCATACCAGTCGCCATGAAGAAAATTAATTTTATCTCAGTGAAATCAGGACAGAATTAATCTATAATTATGGTGACATAATTAACATTTTTACAGCGTGACAGTAATTGGCTGCCCTGGATATTTTTTCACAATCTTTATTTTATTTTATTTTATTTTATTTTGTTTTGTTTTGTTTTGTTTTATTTGTCAGTTTTAAGGCCCCTAATGCACCAAAGAGCTTCAGTGGATTTATGGTAAATGTTTCCAAAAGATGATATTCCAAGAAGAAAGAAGTTAATGAGAATATGAAGTATTTCCTATAGTTTCAGAAAACTTTTAAATACAGAATTTTGTTTTTCAAAACGCCTCTGTTGGTTTTGTCAATAGACAATTTAGATTCACCTCCAAACACATATGGATATATGAAGTTTGTTTTGTTTTGTTTTTAATAAAATATAACATATGACTTCAGATTTTTGGAAAAAAACAAACAAACAAACAAACAAAAAAAAAAAAAACAGCAAATTACAGCATACATTTTTAATTGTTACACTTTTGATTATCAATGTCAAAAAAGGAAGGAAATGGTATTGATTAAAGGTAATCAGTTCTGGTGGGAAAATCAGTTTATATATAATTTTTTAAAGTCAGATTTAAACTAGTAGTGGCTAGAAGGTGAAGACAGAATATAATTACAGTATAAATGTTCAAATTTGATTTCCATCTAAGCCATTAATAAAGCCTTTAGAATTCATTTCTTGCTGATTATATTCTAATTTTTTAATAACCTAATTTGACAGCAGATTTAGGCCTTTCAGACATGGATATGTGACATCTGAGTGTCAGGTAAATGCCAATGAAATCAGTCTTCTATCTTTCCTATTAAAACTGTCTGATGGTGACAGTTTGTAGACCTAATATTCAGTCAATAAATAAATAAAGACCCAACAGCCATATACAGTGTTATAAACACAAAACATTCAAGTAACACAAGAGGACCCCCTGAATAAAAATTGATTAATTGATAGATAGATAGATAGACAGACAGACAGATAGACAGATAGAGAAAGATACTTTGTTATAGTATTTTTCACTCTGACCTTGAGGACTGGAAATGTCACTAAGTGTTTTTTGTATATGCAAAAAAAATCAATGGAGTACGTCAGTACATGATAAGAATGGTAGAATAACAGGAAGACAATTGTTAACCATCCAATTTTATTTTATTTTATTTTATTTTATTTTTATTTTTAAATTGATTGGTATTCAGCACATGGTGTCTTTCTTCTATAAAAAGACTGTGAATGGGCAACTGGCACTGGTGAATAAACAGACTGTAAAATTCATGTTACTTGCCCAGTCTAGAGATAGCAAGTAGAGTCCTTTATATTATGAGTTGTTTGGGAAGAGCAGAGTTGAAAAATCATTTATGATTGGTTATTTTGTTCTGAGAAAATGAGTACTGAAAATGATCTTCGCTTCCACTTTTCCCCACTGACTTTAGAATGATGATCTTCCCTTAGCTATAACCTTTCCCAATTAAACTGATGTTGCTGAGTTTCTTTCCACTATTAAGCACAAAGTAGGCAGTGGCTCATAGGAAAACATGACATAAGGCCAGCAAGGACAGGGGCTGAGAATGACAATGTTCATAGCATAGAGGAGAAGAGCACAACAGGCAGACCTGGGAAAGTATGATTTGCTGTAAAATAAGTCCTATCAAGTAGTTTGTAAATCCATAGCAAATGGCAACCTAGATCTTCCTAACACTTAGGGTAATTTATATTTGGTTATGTACTCAATCCTTTGACATATATAGAAAGTGGGAGCAGGGACAGGTACCTTGGGAGGAATACAGAGACACAGGACATGGCTGAGGTACTGAAAGCCTTCTTTGTATCAGCGTTTACAAGCAAGACCAGCCTTCTGGAGTGTCAGGTCACAAAGACCATGGGGAAGTCTAGAGTGAGGAAGACTCTGAGTGGAAGAGTTATGCTTGGCAGGAGAGGATCAAGTCAGGGAATAAAGCAAACTGTATTTACATAAGTCCACAGAGCCTGATCTAATGCAACCGTTAGCATGGAGGGAGCTGGTTCATGTCATTCTGAGGCCATTCCTGATTATTTTGAAAAATCATGGTGACTGGGAGAGCTGCCTCTCAATCTGGTGGGACTGGGGGAAAGCAAAAGTTACTCCTATGTTCAAGAAAGGCAGAAAGGAGGGCCTGGGGAACTATAGGATGGCCAACCTAACCTCAGTCCCTGAGAAGGTGATGGAGAAACTTCATGTAACTTTCCAGTTACATGAAGGACAAGAACTCATTGGGCACAGTCAGCATGGATTCACTAAGGCGAAGTCATGTTTGACCAGCCTGATAACCTTTTATGATAAAATAACCGGCCTGGCAAATTAGGAGAAAGGAGATGATGCTGTCTAATTACAGTTCAGTAAGACCTTTGGCATTGTATCCTTTAACATACCCATTGAGAAGGTGGTAAAATATGGACTGGATTGGCAGAAAGTGACATGGATTGAAAAGTGGCTAAACAGCCAGGCCCAGAGATTGGTGATTAGTAGTGCAAAGTCTAGTTGGAGGCCACTAACTACCCATTGGTCAGTATTAGGTCCAATCGTTTTTAACATCTTCGTCAATGATTTGGATAATAGGACAGACTGTGCCCTCAGCAGTTTTGCTGATGGCTGGAATATGTGGCAGATACACCAGCAGGTATCATTGCCATCCACAGGGATTTGACAGGCTGGAGAAATGGGCTAACAGGAACCTCATGTAGTTCATCAAGGAGAAGTGCAAACTCCCGTTCCTAGGGAAGAATAACCCCATGCAAGAGCATATGCAAGATGGCTATCTGGAAAGCAGGTTTGCATAAAAAGTCCTGTCCTGAATCAACAATGTGCCTTTGTGAAAATGAAGCCTAATGCTATCCTGAGCTGCATTAGAATGAGTTTTGCCAGGAGGACGAAGGATGTGATCCTTTGCCTTTTTTCAGCACCAGCGAAGGTGCACCTGGAGTACTGTGGCTACTTCTGGGGCCCCAAGAGAGACATGCAGCTACTGGAGAAAATGTAGTGAACAACCTCTAAGATGATTAAAGGACTGGATCATCTCTCCTATGAGGAAACTCTGAGAGACCTGCAAATGCTTGGCTGTCGGGGGTGTCTTATCAATGCATATATATTATGGGGTATGTATATACCCCCTAAAGAGAGGGTCTAGAATTAGGACGGCTCTTTTTGGTAGTGCCCAGTGACAGGACAAGAAGCAAGCGGATGGACACAAACTGCAACACAGGATTCTCTATCTGAACAACAGGAAACCTTTTATGTCTGTATGTATGTATGTATGTATTTATTTATTTATTTATTTATTACTGTACAGGTGACTGAGCTCCAGCACAGATTGCCCAGAGTGTTTGTAGAATCTCCACCCCTGGAGATATTTGAAAGGTGTCTGTACACTGTTCTGGGCAATCTGCTGGGTGACCACTCCTGAGAAGGAGGTTTGGACAAGATGACTTCAAGAAGTCCTTTCCAACCTCAGTCAACATGGCTAGCACGCAAAGAAACACAGCAAGGGAAAACAGCATCTCCCTTGAGTATTATGGATTGCACAAGACAAAAAAAATAAAATAAAATAAAATAAAAATCTAATAATATATTAAAAAAATAATAATAAAAAACAAACAAACAAACAAACAAACAAACATATTTTCTTTCCTTTCTTCATGAGAAAAAGAAATGGAACACTCAAATTTCTCAGTACCTAGTACCTGTGCAAGATGTTTCCTTCATAGTCACGTGGATCAATAATATGGTAATTCACCTTCAGTCTTTGCCTTGATTTAGCCATCTTATTCCTTTATTCTACATATTCTTGTGATGATCCAGTAGTTTTAGGCTCAGTAACATGTTCTTTTTATCTTTTTATTATTATTGTTATTGTTATTTTTTTACCTTCTTTTAATAAAGCACATGAAACAATCCAAATTTCCACTTCCCATTGTGGGACACCAGTTACAAGGACTAAGGTGAATTGAGTTATCTGATTGCCACTTGGCCTGCTTCCTGAATTATAACTGGTATTCCTCACAGCTGGGTTGTAGATGAGTACATATTCAGACTGCTGCTAAGCTCTAAACACTGCAAGGTGATGAATGCCTTCTGTTCCCACCTCCTACCTCTTCTGCTGCAAAATGCAGAAATATCAATTTTATTTAACAAACAAAAAGCTTGAGGAAAACTTGTTTGCATCTGGGAAGGAATGGGAGGAGAAGGAGGAGCAAGTCCCATCCCAGCCTAATTGGTATCACAGAGGAGGGCTCTCACAGTGTTCTGAAGTCCTAGGTTGGACGCACTTACCTGTTTCAAGCAGAGGCTTTCTCCCTCAGACTGTCACTTATAATTAACGTATTAAATTCATTAAATACTGCCAATAGACCAGAGAGGGTCAGACAGATGGATTCAGAGGCCTGGTGTTTGGGTGCTTATTGTTTTTTGACCAGTTCCATTGCAAAGGCTACTTATTTCAAGCACACTTTCATACAGCAGTGCAAGTACCTGAATTCAGTACCTGAATACCTGGGGAATGTATATACCTTCTATGTAGTAAGAGATTAAGATCTTTTTTATTATTATTATTTTTTTTTTTTCCTTAGGTAGGAGGCAGAGATACCTGATGGTTTCTTTCTTTCTCACCCATACCTTTACCCAAAGATTACTTTTCAAAATCCTTGCCCAAGGGACACAGTCCTATTACCTTTGAGAGCAGTCACAGCAGGGTTTTTTTAACTTCATATCTGTATATACTCTTGTATATAACTAAATTGCATTACTGCAGCAATGCCAAAGCACCTGTCAAGACTGAATTCTCATCTTTCTAAGTAATATAAATGCACAACTGGACAATCCCCAGTGCAAACAATTCATAATTTGCACAGTAATAAAATGTATACCTATAAACAGTATCACACCTTTTCCCCTTTTCACAAAGAATAATGAAGTCTTCAAATGTCTGCAGAGTAAAAAAAAATAATAATAATTTAGTTATATGGACACTGAAAGTAAAACATTTAAGATTCTATAACACAGTATTAATACTGCTGCGTTTTCTGAATTAGTATTGAATTTAATTTTATCTTGAACTCAAAGTTGGTGGGATATACATAGCAATTCATTTGTGAATTTATGGCTAGCTGAGTCTTCCTCATGCAATAGGAGCTGTATTTTATGAATGAGCTAAATATTCAATTCTAAATCTTTAAATTGCAAAGTTCAGGTAATCTCCCTTGAGCACACACAGAAGCTTGATTTGATATAGGCAAGAATAAGAAATTATATTGAGGCCCTTTGCAGGAAACAAACTGTAAAGGTCATCTTCAAACTTCGGGAAAACAGCTCTCTCTATCTTGTAACTTGATATTGATCACATGAATCACAAAGATCTATTTATTTGCCAAACAAAAAAAAAAGATCTATGGGTTAAAAGAAGTAATAATATATTTTTCATTTAGTTACTTCTCCCATTCTATCTTAGGATAGAGATGTCTTTCTACTCTTAAGAATCTAGACCACTGAAGAGTGAAATGCCAATGATTTCAGGGAAAATTATATGTTGAAATTGCATGCAAGCTGGAGTCGTATCTAGTTGAATAGAATTAGCACTGTTTTCTATGAGAACTGATGAAGACACATTGTATTCACCTAGAAAATCTTACTGAAAATATTCAGAGAAATTGATGCAAATATTTTCTTTCCAAGTCTAAACATTAATGTTTCCCCCCCCAAAAAAAAAGGTAAGAAATTTTTTAAAATCCCATTACTCGTATAAAGTTTTGTGACCCTTTTATAAGTCAAGGTTTATAGTCCTTGATGATTTGATAATTCACATCAAGAACTATTATACTGCAAACTAGATTTAAGCAATTCTGTATTTTGGGCCACATGCGGACACTTAGGGTTGGATTTTCATTTGTACAGTAACTTCACTTCATGCCTGTCACATTCTTATGAGGGGAAAAAACAACTGTCTGTCCTTAATTCTCCTGCCAGTGACTGATCAATGAATTAGAAGCCCAGCTTGTGAATGTTGTCAGCCATGATCTCCATCACCCTCTTAATTATAAACCTAATGTAGTACAAAAATAACGATAACTAGATTTACATTTTTATAAGTAGTTAACCTACCATCAAACTACTTATATTTCATTAAACAAAAGCAGCAACAATAACAAATTGGAAACCAAATTACAATAATTTGGTTTCCAATTAATTACAATAAAGATAATGTATAAAAATATAGTGAGAGTGAATATTTAGGACGACTTGATGGTGATTGTTTTGAAAAATAATATCCTTAATCCTTACAAAGAATTCAGGAGGTTATGACAGAAAGATTTATCAGCTACTCAGAGAAAGAGCTGCAGTAGAAGCTGGATCTCGTGAGACACTATTTTATATATATAGCCTCCTGAATCTGCAGTTTTCTGACTAATGCTGAATATATGGACTTCAGCATGAACATCTGAATATAGGAGCAATCTATTTGTCTTCTATTTAGTGTTTGTGAATTCTAACTCCATGTAAGACAGTTAGCATATCCCATGTGAGAAACAGTGACCTTTGCATTACTTCCATCAAATTCTAATAATATTACCAGGTTCAATATTCTTATAGCTAAATCTACACAGGACAATCTTTGCTCAGTTATCGGCCTATAGACTAAGGATATTTACTTTACTAGCAATGAAACAAGCACTCAAAGTTTTGCTTTTGTCCTTGTTTCTGTAATTCTTAGTATCTCTTCATCTGAAATCCACCAGAACTCAAGAAGGATCAGGCTACTGTGCATGGCTAGACATTTATACCACTTTTATCCAAATCATAGTAGTGACTTGCCCTCTATCTTTTGTAGGAACAAGATGCAACCTTTGCTTGGAATAATAAAAAACAAGGGAAGGTTGTTCTGAACATCTGGCCAATTAGGTATTCATCTAGAACAGGACAGACCTGATGCTAGCCCTAACTGCACTGGCTGCTTGATAAAAATAATGCAAACATCAAAACAGCAGGATGTGTTTCAGTATGACCCCTTAACTGAATGTTTCTTTGATATAGGAACAATTGTCTTTCTTGCACATTATAACATTTCAGATTTTATGTAATAAAATATAATATATATATATTATGTATAATATATAATGACTATGTAATGTCCAACACCAAACTGGAAGTCTCTTCACAAAGAACTCTGTTACAAGCTAGAATTTTTCACTGTGGAATAACTGGGAAATGTGAGTGCTGGGGATGCTCAGCCTGGAGAAGAGAAGATTCCATTTTCAATACTTAAAAAGAGCTTATAAAAAAAGGTGGAGAGCAATTTTTTGGTTGGGCAGATAATGATGGAACAAGGGACAATGGTTTTAAACTCAATGAAGGGGATTTAGATTAGATGTTACGAGGAAGTTCTTTACTCAGAGGGTGGTGAGGCACTGGAACAGGTTGCACAGAGATGTGGATACCCTATCCCTGGAGGTGTTCAAGACCAGATTGGCTGGAGCTTTGAGCAACCTGGTTTAATGTTGCCTGGTCCCAGCAACCTCTAATCTGAATCACAGAATTACAGAATCACAGAATGTCTAGGTTGGAAGAGACCTACAAGATCGCCGAGTCCAACCTCTGGCCTAACACTAACAAATCATCCCCTAAACCATATCCCTAAGCTGTACATCTAAACGTCTTTTAAAGACCTCCAGGGATGGTGACTCCACCACTTCCCTGGGCAGCCTATTCTAGTGCCTAACAACCCTTTCTGTAAAGAAGTTTTTCCTAATATCCAATCTAAACCTCCCCTGGAGCAACTTTAGCCCATTCCCCCTCGTCCTGTCACCAGGCACGTTTGAGAATAGACCAACCGCCACCTCACTAGGTACCTGTAGAGTGCGATAAGGTCACCCCTGAGCCTCCTCTTCTCCAGGCTAAACAGTCCCAGCTCCCTCAGCCGCTCCTCATAAGACTTGTTCTCCAGACCCTTCACCAGCTTCGTAGCCCTTCTCTGGACTCGCTCAAGCACCTTCATGTCCTTCTTGTAGTGAGGGGCCCAAAACTGAACACAGTACTAGAGGTGCGGCCTCACCAGAGCGGAGTACAGGGGTATCTGTTAGTAATAGGCAATATTAATCTCCCTGTGCTGAGTCTGTTTTGCTAGTGATGGTAATTGATGAGTGACCTTCCTCTTCCTATTTCAGCCCTTGAGCCTTTTCCCTTGTATTTTCTCCCACTCTTCCTTTGAGGAGGGGGAGTGAGAGAGCAGTGTGGTGGAGCTTAGTTGGCTATCATTTTGAAACCACCACAGGAAGCTGCACACAAAGAGTCTCCGAAGAAAGAAAAAAGTCTGAAGATTTCTGAATTTTCTCAGGCTTGGTCTAGTAATGCTCTTTGGATTCCCTCATTCAAACACACCTTTTAGTATCTTCTTGTTCCTTTAGCAATATCTCATTAAAATTGATACAAACAACTTAGGTCAACTGTTAATGTTAAATAGTCCTAGACCTTTAGATTTTCTTTTAAGTGACATCATTTATCTTTTTAAAATCAGTCTACAAATTTTAGTGATAATAATGCTAAGTAGTTAAACACCACAGCATCTTTGCCTTCACTAATCATCATCCTCCACAATATTGCTTTGCAGATCCAGAAACAAAGTCCTTTGACTTGTCTAATTTATGGAAAGTAGAAAGCCTTTCATACAATGTTCAGTGCCAAATAACCTTATTCATATATATATTTAAAGGTACCTCTAGGTAGCTCACATTGTTTGCTAGAATAATTTATTTACAATAAAGTGAAATTACTTTATTTGCCATGTCATTCCTTAGTTATTTAGATTCATGTAGTTGTGAAGCACAGAGATGTAGGTACACCTTATCTTGCTCATTATTGTGATGAAAGTGTATCTTTGGACCCTTCACCACATCAGGTTAATGTATTACAAAAGTTTGACTTGGGCATGTTCTTGTGATATTTCTGGTAATCAGAGAAGTTCTCAGTCAAACTATTATCCTACATCAGCACATAGGATGCACACATATTATTTAATCCACATATTCAGAGGAATCCTTTGGGCACATTATATCTTATCAGTGATTACATTCAATTCAGTTCAAGGTTTTAAATTTTATTGCTTTAAAAAGGAGATGAAAAAGTACTCTAAGACATGTTGTCCTCCTCCTCCTGCCCCTCACAACACACACAGCTGCTAGTACTTCATTACAGGCTCTACATACCTCTCTCTTATATCAAGGATCATTGACTTGATAAACCATAATAGAGGTGATAGCACTTGCATTCCATGTCAGTGTCTTGAAGGTGCATTATTTAAGTAAATGCATTAAAACTGAATTTCTGTATTGAAAGGTACATGGTTAGTGTGGGTCTGAAAAAAATAAGACCATTCTTATTATTGTTAGGATGAAAACCGCCTAATCCAGGATATCATTTCTTGAATGACACAGCAGATGACATTCTGCTCAAAAGGGAACAAGTCCTATTACAAAAAAAAAAAGTAATCTGACTGAAGTTTGCACAAACTATAGAGCTGAGCATCTAGCCTGAATTAGCATAGGCCAACACTAAATCAAACTGCAAATTTTGGTTTACCAAACACTTGCCACATAAACCCAATGCATTTACCAAACCATTGAAGGTTTTGCCCCATGTCAGATACGAGCCAGTACCAGATAGCTTCAAAAGGTACCTGCCTCTGGCCAGAGCTGAGACAGTGGGTGATGCTGGTTGCCCCTCTGTGAGATCGTATTTAAGAAAGGGAAAATCTGCTGTGCCACAGCAGCTGGAAGAGAGGAATGAGAAAATACAAAAAGAAATAGCCCTGCAGACACCAAGGTCAGTGCAGAAGGAGGGGGAGGAAGTGCTCCAGCTGCTGGAGCAAAAGTTCCCCTGTGGCACGTGGAGAGGCCCATGATGTCCCCCTGCAGCCCATGGTGTACCACGTTGGAGCAGATCTTTCTCACAAAGTAGCAGGATGAGACATTGTTCTGGTTAGTGCTCATACTGCTTGTTGAAATTTGATTGTGATTTCCCCCAGTTCTGTTCTTCAGATTTGAGGAGTGAAGGTTGTTAGCCCCAACTTTCTAGTCCTTTTTCCATGAGTCTTTTACAGCAGGAAGGATCCAATTTCTTCCCTTTCAACAGAACATAGCCTGCAGACACAGACACACAGAAATTGTCTCACTGCTGCTGCCCTTAGCATGTTCTACAGTAAAGAGCCAGGAGCAGTAGCACCACTTTATGGAGAAGGCAGTAACAAACATCTGTCTAAGCATGAGAGGACTTTCCAGGGCCCACTCACCTCTATAATACTCCTCTCTGGAGAAATCTTTCTCTCTCCAAGACAGAATTTGAAGCTAGGAACATAGCCAATCAAATAGCTATCAGTAGCTCTACTATTTATTGCAAGTGAATTTTCTTGCTTTTAAGACTGTGCATGTTTCTCTTGTTAACAGAACTCAGAACTTTGTTAGCTTATCAAAGCACATGCAGTGATTTTCAGAGAGAGTTGAATTCTTTGAATACAGTATTAGGACTTTATTTAGGCCAAATTCAAAACAGCAACAGTTAAAGAAGATAACGTAAAGCTTTTCCATGGAAACAAACAGAACTAATTCTAAATTAAAGCAAAATTACAAGACGAACCTAAAATAAGAGTTTAAAATGTAGTTGTTTAAATAACATCCTGGATGTTAAGAAATTCTTCAGTTCTTTTCTGTTAATTTTCAGGCAGCAATCTCTTAGCAAAGGAATTTTGGCATAAGTTTTATGAACAACTATTTGCATAGAATTTGTGAAAATTA
This sequence comes from Nettapus auritus, assembly GCA_011076525.1. Lineage (NCBI taxonomy): Eukaryota > Metazoa > Chordata > Aves > Anseriformes > Anatidae > Nettapus > Nettapus auritus. The sequence continues at coordinate 105,519,856 of CM021765.1, read as the reverse complement.
AGTCAGGGAAAAAAGAAAAAAGAAAAAAAAAAAAAAAAAAAGAATTAAAGAGAGAGACAGAGAGACAGAGAGACAGAGAGAGAGACGAAAGGACATACCCAGTAAAAAAAGTTAAGCAACCCTGCTTTTAGCACAAGCAGATTGACTTGGTCTAAACTTCAAAATAGGGCTGAAAGAGCAAATGGTAAAAAATGTTCTTTGCAAAAAAATAAAATAAAATAAAATAATAATAATAATAATAATAATAATTAATTAATTAATTAAAAAGATACCAAATAATCAAATAACTGCAGTTTTGGTAAAGGCTATGTTACTCCTCAGCATTGACTTAAAGAGTCTCAGTCCTTTAAGTCTGAACACAGTTAAACTGGCCTAAGAATAATAACTTCACACCTCTTTTTAAATTTACTTTTCCAGCATATGCAAAGATAATACCAAGATATAAAAGCAGACTTTTGAAAATAGACTATGCTAGCTTATTACACACACATACACACACACAAAGCTTCAGAATTTCAGTATGTTATAGTTTTCCTTATAAAATATAATGCGATATTTAATATCTGAATTTGACCATGGTGTCCATAACATGCTTCTCAGATATAAAAAGATATAGGTATATTGGTCAGATATAGATAGGGGAAATTCATGGTAATGAATGATAATGAAGAAGCTTAAATGGAACACTGAGATGTTTCCCATGATAATTCACTAAGGGCAACAATAACTCTTCTAAAGCAGATAAAGAATGTAGGGCTACAAAAAGCAAGATCTTAGGACAAGCGGTGAGTGTATCATTGAAGAAATAATTATAAAAATGTTACAGAGGCCAGTTTGCATAGCTTTATAAGTATGAATTATATAGAATAAAATAAAGTTGTATTTTATTAAATATGATGATATATAAGTATCAGCAGCAACATTTTCCCTCACATTAATATTTTAAATAAAAAAGGAAAATCTTGTTTTGGCTGCTTGGTGAATTGGGGCTGCAGAACTAGTGATCAGAATCTATAAATTATACCTTTAATTAAAATTGATAATTACAGTATTGATTATTTTAAGTGACTCAAGTGATATGAGTGGCATCTGAAATGAAAGGAAAAAAGACAAATAGGAGGCAGTAATGGGGTCAAAGGCTAATGGAGAAAAACAGCTAAAAAGGGCAGCATTCACTAATTATACTGATTCGAGGCTGGGAAACTCTTGGGTGCTTTCCTGATTCTGCCATGGTGTTCAGGCTCCTGTGCTGACTGTGCAGACAAGGGGCATTCTGTCCTTTAGTGATGTGCCCCAGAGTACTCAGACACCTGGAATTCTCCTGTCTATGCAGTGGGGGTCTGACAGGGAAAGGTCCCATAGGCTATTTTAGGGTCTCACATGCCATCCAGACATTACATGTGCTATCTTTGACTAGGACCCTGTGAAAAAGGAGGTGCTATTGCCTCCTTCTACCTCCAAGGTGCTTGTGAGACACTAAGACATACAGGACCTATAGATATTAATGCATTTGGCTTCATACTCAGAGTAACCATTTAGACGTAGTTTTTTAAAAATTATTTTTGTATTTTTTTTTCCATCTTACTATATAAGGATTTTACTGAAGTATGTCATCTTGCTCTCAAGGTAGATAAATAAAGTGTGTATTTTGACTTAAATTATACTAGATTTTTCTATTTTACAAATCCAAGGAAAATCTTCCAGTGCCTTCCATGTCTTCATTCAGACTAATAATAATGATATCCAGGTTTATGTAGATTTCCAATATCCAGTACCAATGCATTTAATGTTTGTTTGTTTTCTGGGCGTGTGTGGAGGGTGGGGAGCAGGAAATAAAAGTATATTATTTATTCAATATATTTTAATATTGTACATAACATTTAAGAACATTCATTTAAAAGAAGATTAAAGTCATAATAAAAGGTGATCTCTTTGGGGGTTTCACAGTTTTACTATTTAATAAATACCATTAAATTATGTAAATTAAAATAGCAGAAAAGAGCAGGAAAAAGGGTAAGAGAAGACCCTGGTAAGAGGTCTTCATGACATAGTTTAGAGTTCAATGAAAGTAGTAGAATGATTCCAGACAGTAGAATGAAAATTTTCTTGCTTATAGATGTATATCCTGGGGAGTCATTCATATTTGTTTAATTGTTTAATTGTTTTAATTGTTTAATTTAATTTGTATTTATATATCATAATTAATGTTTAGATACCTGTCTATTCCTTTCTAACAAGATAGTGACCTAACTTATAAACTCAGAAAGCTTATGGTATGGTTTATTAGCATTTACCAGATCATGTTAATATTTTTTGAATTACTGAAACATTTTATTTCAAAGACAACATTTCATTAGCTGGATCTTGTGGAAATTTATTTGTCTGTTAAGGACTTCTCTTTAGTTTTGTCTAATTAAGATTATTTATTCTTACAGCACTGAAGAAAGCTTAAGTCCTTCATAACTGAAAAAGGAAAGCAACTTTTTTTCTTTATTAAAAACTTACTTGCTGTGAAGAGCACATTGCTTTGGAAAGGCTTCAGGAGAAGCCATGAAAGCAAACTCCTCAGGCTTGAAAGACTGTAAGAAAGAAAGAAAGAAAGAAAGGAAGGAAGAAAGGAAGAAAGAAAGGAAGAAAGAAAGAAAGAAAGAAAGAAAGAAAGAAAGAAAGAAAGAAAGAAAAGAAAGAAAGAAAAAAAATGAAAGAAAGAACATTGCAGGATTTTAGCCTTTCCTGTAATGCTCTTTTTTTTTTTTCTTTTTCTTCTTTTTCCTCTTTTAGACTAATTATCACATCTAAAAGTCATATTCTTGAAAATCTATAAATTAGTTGTTACTTTTTCCTTTTCATTCAACTATCGAATTAAATCCAAAATTACCAAAAGTACATCACAGTCACCATTTCTGCTAAATTTATCTAACTCAAAATCAATCAAACAAACAAACTATTAGGACAGTGACATTAAAATCCGTGAAGAAGGGCAAGAATGAATAATACAGGAGGCTTTGATCCCCATCCATTTCACCGGTTAAGATGTTTACAGGCACAGTGGGAAATGTCATGGTCTGTTATTTCAGTAACTCCCATGTTCATGTTTTGCAAGATATTGCGCAAAACCTCTACCATCAGAAAAGCCATGACAAGACTCTCAATGCCCTAAAAGCAACCAAGATTTTGTCCTTTGATATCTGTCAGTGGTATGGTAACTCCACATAGCTGTTGAATACTGCTGAATCAACTCTGTACCAATATCTGTTGATCTGCATGGAACATATTTTGCTAATAAGGATAATGTTCCAGACCTGCCACTCTTTTACTCAAAAATTAATTAAAGATGCATTTTCATCCCAACCTGCATTATAGGAATATTTTTCATTGCCTATTACATTGTCCTATAGTTTCAGTAGGATTTTCTTTATGCAAATTTGTGTATCCCACCAGATATATATTCCAAGAGCTTTCACTCGTCTCATTGGTAATTCAGTGAAAACAGAGAATACAGGGCTGAATTACTTGTTAGTATTTTTAAATAAATGCATGGGAGAAATAATATAGAGATAAAAGTGGTAAGTGATGTCAACAGGATAAAGGCTCATTAGAGTAAATCCTTAAATGATTATTATGCCTATCTGTGATTCTACTAAGGAGAAAAAAATCTTATATTTATTTAACTTGTCAGGTGCATAATTATTCTGCAAGTCTAGACCGTCCTTCTGTTAGAACTTTTACCTTATTTCAAAAGTAGTTTTGGAAGGTTTCATTACGTTTTCATGGAGTTTAGTAGATTACTGTATACGTATTGCAAATTTAGATATGCCATAACTAGCTATTGTAAGATAAATGGATATGGTGTCTTTCGCTGGCTGCAGTGAGCTATCACAAGAAAATAGCAATTACTGCAGACTTCTGTATGTGTATTCACTAGATTTTGATAGAATTTGTACACATTTTATACCACAATTTTTCTCCTGCACACTGATCTGGCATTTCATCCTCTTCATTTGTAAAATGTGACAGATCACATATCTTCTTCTTCCCCAATGGAGTGACAACCCCTAAAATGAGGAGGATTCACTTTTGAATTTTTTCAAATTTTTAACAGATTTTTCTTAAAAATAACAAAAATTGCTTATAGTGTAGGTTTTCCTTTTTTTAATGACCTTGCTTTGCTAACATAACCTTTTATTTTTATACAGAGACATCATTTTATCCTGTTTTTTTTGTATATATTTCAGCATGTGAAGTGGGATGTAGGTTGTAACTTTGCCTCAAGTGTTATATTGTAGTTTCAACATTACAGAACAGACAATAAATTTTAGAACTAAAAAAAAAAAAAAAAAAAAAAAAAAAAGAACCAGAAAAAATTTAAACATACTCTGTACAAAGCTCTTCATCAGTGTGGTGATTTTACCCTGCTGGGCAGCTAAGCACCACAACCGCTCTCTCACTCCTTCTCAACAAAGGGAAAGGGGGAGAAAATATGATGGAAAGGACTCAAGGGTTGAGATAAGGACAGGGAGGTTGTTCACCAATTATTGTCACAGGCAAAACAGACCCAGCGTAGGGATATTAATATATTTTATTGCCTATCACCAGCAGTCTAGAACACTGAGAAACTAAAAACAAACTAAAAACACCTCCCCCCACATCCACCCTCTTCTATGTCCTTCACCCAAGTGGCACAGGGGAACAGCGAATGGGGGCTGCAGTCAGTCCCTAATGCTTCATCTCCACCGCTCCTTCATGGTCACTCTCTGCCCCTACTCCATGTGGGGTCCCTTCCATGGGATGCTGTCCTTCCTGAACTGATCCTGTGGCGACTTCCCACAGGCAGCGGCTCTTCAAGAACTGCTCCTGTATGGGTCCATACCATGGGGTCCATCCCTCAGGAACAAACTGCTCCATCACAGGTCCCCCAGGGGTGGCAGCTCCTCCCAGATCCCCTGCTTCTGTCTGGGCTTCTCTCCACAGGCTGCAGCTGCAGCCCGGGTCCTGCTCCTGTGGGGGCTCTCCATGGGCTGCATGTTCCTCCAGGCCACATCCACCGGCTCCACCAGGGGCTCCTCCGTGGGCTGCAGTGTGAAGATCTGCTCTGCCATGGGACCCATGGGCTGCAGGGGCTCCACCAGGGGCCTCCCCACAGGCCACAGGGGAACTGCTGCTGCGTGCCTGGAGCACCTCCTGCCCTCCTTCTGCACTGACCTTGGGGCTAGTTCTCTTTGCATTTTCTCACTCCTCTCTCCCAGCTACTGTTGCACAGCAGTGTTTTTTGCTGTTGTTGTTGTTGTTTGTTTGTTTGTTTTTTAACTTAAATCTGCTCTTCCAGAGGCATAACCAACATCACTCACTGGCTCAGCTCTGGGTCTCTTTTGGAGCTGCCTGGAGCTGGCTCTGGTCTTACATGGGACAGCTCTGCTCACAGAGACCACCCCTGCAGCCTCCCTACTACCAAAACCTTTCCATATGAACCCAATACATTCAGTAACGATTTTTACTTAACATCTTTCCACAACTTATCCTAAAAATATCTGCCTTGCTAGAATATCAGGAAAAATTCCTTCACTGTATTTTTTTCAAATTAACTTGCATATATAAAGTAGAAAAAATTAAATCATTCTATTCTCATATCTGTGTTTCAAGTTTGATGGTTAAAATACTTGAGCCATCTCTGTGTTGTTATCAATCTCCTTAAGTACCACAGCCTCTTCATATATGCATAGACACTTGTTTGCACATACACCACCTTCATATATTTATATACATAATAGAAATCTGTTAACGTTACAAATAGTTACCATTCAAAGACTGTCTTTTTACTGATAGTCATATAAAATATTTTATTCTCATTAATTTTTGTATAGCAGCTATAGCCTAACTTTATTTCAGTCTATAGAATATAGCATGCCACTTTTAGTCATTATTAAAAGATTATTCTGCACAGAAAATTAGTTACTCCTTCCAGTATAAAAAAAAAAAAGATCAGATTTAGAGTTGTTGTGGATAATGTAAATTTTGTATTCTAGTTGTGTTGAACAAATATGATGTATCATTTGGTCATTAACTTTTCATGGCAATTTTTTTATGGTTTCTATCAGGTACGTTGTTAGTGCAGTAATGCCAGCTGCTTCAAAATATAATTATTATGTATTTTCCATAATTTAGCTGTTTGGAATACATATAAAGATATACTTCCTAAAATCATACGTGACAAGAAATAAACCATGGCTGTTTTGCAAAACTGGGGTACTCAGAGTGTATAGAAATGCACCATATTTGACTTGCTTTTATGCCATTTGCAATATGAAGACAAAATGAGGTAACCTATACTCTATGACTGCATCAACCTAATTCTCACAGACACGTGGTTAAATATTCGGATGCTGGAAAAAGTGTTGAAATTATAGTTACATATGCAGGTCATTATATTAATCAGCTGTCACTAGAAAGACTGACATTTTGTAAACACTAGAGTGAAGAGACCAAGTACTGATCCATAAAATCAGAGCAAATGAATTGAAATTGAGGGACCCCAAAAGGTTCAGTGTTTCTGCCTTAACTCTTGCCAATGACTGTTGGCTTAGAAAGTGCATTGACTTCAATACTTTGTAAGTATGGCTATTCATGCTGTCAAATTTTGTTAGCAGAACTGATAATAAAACTAAACCCTTATTTTCTTGCTTTCAGATCTAACCTCCAATAGTTACATACAAGCAGGAGGGAAAAGAGTGAGGTTTGCAAGGTTATATTTTAGAGTACTTAAAATACTGAAAACTTCCCATGAAACACACTTGAAATGAAATCTCCAATACTCAGATTACTGATTCCCATTACCTTACTTGACTATCAAATTCTGATACAAGTATAGCAGATACACATGCAACAAGTATTGGTATATATTAACATATATATGTATATACATATACATATGTATGTATATGCTCATAAAGTTACATAAAACCACATAGATGAAAACGTGCTTGGGTGTTTTGGTTTTGTCTGGAATTTGTATAGTGCTGTGTTTTGGATTCTCAATGAAAATAGTGGTGATAACACAATAACGTTTTAGTTATTGCAGAGCAGTCTTACACAGAGACAAAGACTTTTCTACTTTTTGTGCTGCCCTGCCAACAAGGAAGCTGAGGGTGCACCAGGAGCTGTGATGAGGGGACACAGCCAGGACAGCTGACACAGTCCAACTGAAGTAATGTCCCATGCCATGTGGTGTCATGCTCAGCAATAACAGCTGGGATAAATGAGGAAGAGGGGGGGGGGGCGGGAGGAGTTCAGAGTGATGGCATTTCTCATTTCTCTTCCCAAGGAACTGTTTTGTGTGATAAGCCCTGTTTGCTGCTTTCCTGGAAGTGGCTAAACACCCACCTGCCGATGCGAAGTAGAGAATGAATTCCTTGTTTTATTTTATTTGTCCATGAAACTTTTCCTGTAACTAGTAAGCTGCCTATATCTCAAACCATGAGTTCTCACACTTTCTGATTTTCTCACCCATCCCATATGGAGAGAATGATCAACAGCTGAACAGCTGTGTGGTACTTAGCTGACTGTCAGGGTTAAAACACAACACTGGGCCACACTAGAATTTTGTCATGACGAAGTGAAAAAGTTAATTCAGTCAAACTTCTTCAATATAGTTAGTGTTTAATAAAATTGGAGTACACTTCTAATTGAAATATTTAATTCAGGAAATGCCAAAATGAAATGTCTCTACTCATAACTTCTAAGGTTACAAAATCACAAGAGGGTGATGCAATATATCACTGTCTCATATATTGGGTTAAACTTCTCTTCACATGTACACCACTGGAAACCAGATTACATCAGTGAGATATAAATGACATGATGAATGCCAGACTGACCAGGTAAAAAAAAAAAAATATTTTTAAAAAAAAATTTTTTGCGGGTTTTTTTTAAACCCCCCCCCCCTTTTTTTTTTTGGTGGGGGGGTGGGGGAACAAATAGCATAAAAATATTTTTAATTCCATTTGGTCTGTTCTCTGAGACTCAGCAGAAAAATATCTGGATAACAAGATTTAGTCCTTTTGTATACATAAATTACCTGAAATAAATGGGACATCAGAGATGAGTATCTAACGGATAACAGAGGAAAGAATTTTCTCCAATTCAATCATATAAATGACTGAATAAACTGTGTGCTCCAAATATTTTTTATTACTACTTATTGTTTTCTCTTAACATATAGCTTTTTTTAATGAGAACTGTGAATGTGTATTCATGAGTACTGAGAATGTGTAGTTCTTCAATATGTGCAACCATTTCATGCCAATTTTCTTTGTTTTTTCATCCTGTATATGTGATTCCCAGCAAGACTCCCCAGTCTGTCTTGAAAATGAAAAAATGTTGCTTACTCCACCGTTGTGGAAATAAAGTTATAATTTGAATGTTTTCTTATGAACAAACAATCTGTAAAATTAGTCACTACATGATCTGTTTTTATAAAATCTATATTATTTACCACATCATAAACTGATCAACTCAAATTAAATATTATTTCAGGTGGTTATTCTTTACCTACTTATTTGTATTACAAGTTAATGCACGATTGCAGGTAAAATACTGAACCTACAGGAAATTTGAAAGTTTTTTTCTTTTAACAGAAAGTTTTGAAAAGTTGAAAGTTTTGAAAGTTGAAAAGTTTTTGTTTTTTTCTTTTTAACAACATGAGAACTTCACATACATTTTTCCCATTCTCAACAGAAACTAGGAAGTAATGAGAGTTTCTGAAATGAAGAATAAGGAAGAAAAATGCATTTGTCTAATAAAAAATAAAAGTCTATTTGTATTATAACTTAAAATATGATACCTCATAAATAATTTTAATTAATTTTGAAAAATATTTTCTAGTAAAATTTGGGAAATAGCTTACTAAATCCCTTAATAAAATGCTTCTTTCCCCACATTATGTTCTGGTCAAATAAATTTGTTTTGTTTTGTTTTGGTTTGTTTTAAAACAATTATTAGATATGGTTTATAATCAAAAAGGACTGAAGTAGAACTGCAAATTTATATAAATGACTGGAGTAAATATAGTATTATTCTCATTTATATTATGAGGAATAAATCCACTTAAAGATAAAATGATCATGTAGCATTCCATTAAAAAAGTCTAAGAGAAACGAGAATTTAATGTGTGTTTTAGTCCTTGACCTTAACTGTAAAAAGTACACAGACTTGAAACTGTATAATTAGTAATACAAATGACAAGTTAATAACAACTATGCTCTCCTCACTACAGTCATCCTTTTGTTTCTCCATCAAGAAGAAAAAAGCTAGTAGACTCTCTGAGAATGTCATTCAGTTTTATGGACTGTTATTTCCTCTGTGCCTTTTAAATCTAATTGTCAAACAGATCAGAGTCTCTTTTGTTGAGAACCTCAAAAGCAGTGTGAATGACACTATCAAGGACAGCAACAATTTAGCTGTTGGAGTCTCTGCTATGCTGCACACCAGTGACAAGAAACTAGACAGAGAAAACAAAATGCATTATCTTTCAACTAAACTGGACTTTGATTTTACAAGTCATTTCTTTCCTCTCAATGAGAGTTAATTGTTATACACGGTTTTACCTTTAGCTGGGTCAGTTTAACAGAGCTCTTCAGATTATTTTGAGTGAAATGACCACAATTTCACTAAAAAGTTATAGCCAGTATTGCAGTGTGTCTAGAGGACAGATTACAGAACACTATAAGAAGTGGCTAGAACAAGTACATGTTCCTGTGACTTCCATGATGGCTTACAATTGTTCTTTCTCCAACATACGTGATGTTCTGCAATATTATAGACCAGATAAGCACAGCTAGCATGAAGAGGAGAATTTTATGACATCACTGTACTGTGCAGAGATAGTTCAAAAGAGTACATTTCAAAAGACTAAGAGTATTAAATGGCTAGGTTTCTGAAAGATTCAACCAGTGCTCACTGCCTGTTTCCCTCCATTATATCACTATTGCCATCTTAGTCAAAATGTGTCACAGATGTTTGATGTGCCTGGATGATGCTGTAGTATATTATCTAGTTTTCAACTGCAGTATTTCTTTTTTAGGTGAGGAGAAAGGCTGTGTCTTCTAAAGTGTGTCTGAACCAAGGAAATCCCCAGAAGAAAATCCCATGGAAGAAACTGGCGTTTTATAAATTAGTTTGGGGAAGAAGGGGAAAGATGCTTTGTCAGACTTTCAGGGACAATACGTTCAGAACAAGGAAAGTTTGCACTGAATGAAATGTACGTATAAAGTCCACTGCCCAAAGGCCGGAGAGAATTATAGACAAAAATATTTATGGGACTGCTGCAGTTCAGAGAAGGGTTGGATTATTTTAAGTTAACTTCTATAGAGGACAAAAGCAGTCTACATTAACTGCCTGAAACATGAGGCATCAAATCCTACCTGTTTGGCTTCAATCATGCATTGACTTTTATTCTTTGTCTCACACCAAAAAGAGGATTGTTACAGTTGTTACTAGTGCTTCTTCTGTTACAGTCAATCTTTTGATTACATTGTGATTTTAGTGGTGGTACTAGCTCCATCACATGGGAAAAATATTGCAGAAAGTGGCTGCTAAAATAAACTTTACTCAGTGAGGAAACTATACTTTAAATTGGTCTGTATGTCTGTGGCTGTAGGTAGAATTATTATAATCACAATCTAAGCAGTCTTGAACTTTGTATATTTTTCAAAAGCCAGACCTGTTTATCTCCTTACTTGCTTAAATAATCTCACAGGGTTTACATATTATATCCATATTCAGGAAGATTTATATTTTATTTTTCCTTTAATGTTGCAGATATGAAAGGGCTCTGTTTTGCAGTCCTTATTCTGGTAATACTTAATCAGTTATCAAAATGAAAACTAAAGCACACACAAAATGATGCAGAAAAATAAAGTGAATGGCAAAGTTTATTATTATTTTTATTAATTGTTTTTATTATTGGAAAGATTCCCATGTTTGTTTAAGATTTATAGAACTGTATGGATTTCCTTAATATTTCATGGGAAAAATGACAGTTTTTGTTTGTTTTTCTTCATTTAGGATAGATATTCTAGAGTAAAACAGATTCTAGATCTTGGTGTTGTTTGTTTGTTGTTCTTGTTCTAGATTAAGAATCTCCTCCATAAATTATTTTGGTTTTGTTTCTGAGATTCTTGAAAAAGCATATTGAGAAAATGTGCCATAAAGAAAAGTGAGTTTGCTAGCCTTTGGAATTCTGTACTTTCCTCTGCTCTGTTTTAAATATTAGTGTGCTGTCTGTCTAAATCTCTCAGTAAAACATAAAAGGACATCATAATTAGTAAAGCACTTTTATTTCCATAGCATTTTGGATTCATCAGAGTAAAACATTGAGACACATTATTACAACCATAAGCATACTGGGACTGACAAAGCATTTACCCAGACACAGTGTACTAATTTAAGACTGCAATTAGTGTGTAATATAATATTGCATTCATTTCCTAATATACATTTCCATTCTAGACACATAAAATTTAGGTTTATAAACTGACCAACTTATCTGATATATAAAACTACATAAAACTTTTATTATATAAAACTAGAATTGTACAAACCTAAACAATTTAAAATATTTTCAATCAAATTTAACTCCTTTTTCAAAACACATAAAATAACTGGAGGAAGAGAGGACAGATTTTGGCTTTGTTTGTTTGTTTAAATGCTAGGATTTGTTTCTTCGTCTTAAGGAGAAGAGTAAGATTTTAATATTTCTAACCTATTTCACTCTGCTATTGCCAGAGGTTAACAGCATTTTGGATTTGCACTGCATTTTTTCAATATCTTTAAAAATTATATAATATAGATATAACATCTTATTACAACAGACACTAGATGCTTATCTCAGCTTATTCATGTAGGATAATGAGTGAAATAGAAATTCATATCTGCTAAGATAACTGGTCAAAATTTAAAAATGCTGTTTCACAACTTAAAAGGCTATATGACCTATTTTCTTTTCCCCACATATATTTGAAGTCTTTATTATTATTATGAGCATCTGATATTATCAATTAATCTCTTTATTGAGCTGTTATCAGCTTGAGATTTTATTCTGAAATGAACCCTTTTTTTTTATTTTTATTTTTTATTTTATTTTTTTCGCTTCCGATTTAATTTGCAATGTAAATGTCTGATCAGGATAACCCAATGCATCTGATGACAAATATCTTAAGCATCAACTCACAAACAGGTGAAACTACTACTTTTAAAAGGTGGAGTCTGATGCCTGGAAAATATTTTAGAATTATAAAACCTAGCTGAAATCTTACTGTTTCTGATTAATTTGACTATACCTATGAAAATATTTACCTTGCATTAACTCAGAAGAAGACAGACAGCAATACCTAAAATTTTGTTTCTTCTCTCTTGAATAAGTATTGTTAAAAGGTATTCTACTTTGTGACAAAGCAAAGTGACTTTTGAACTTTTCTGGACCGGCAGGTGGTTCAAAACTAGATAAAATAACTGTATTATGTAATATAATGGAGTCTAAAATAAAAAGGTATTTCGTTGGTTCAACACATAGTTTTGGCCATAAAGGTTTATGCTTTCAGAAAACAGAAAGTGAAAAAATAACATCATATGTAGAGACTTAGAAGAGAAAAATAGAAATAGTTTTTTTTTTTTTTTTTTTTTTTTTTTTTCATATTAAAACTATGTAGGTTCTACAGATTCTTAAAGAGATATGGAATGTATCTGAAAAAAAAAAAAAAATAGGCACTGAGGAGTGGAAAAATTGTTAGAAAATGTGAATTCTTATTTATTCTGTTTGCAAAATGACCTGTTTATGTTACCTTCCTGTGGTGGTTTTACTCAGGTGGGTAGCCATGCTCAACCACAACCGCTCTCTCACTCCCCCTCCTCAAACAGGAACTGGGAGAAAATATGATAAAAAGGGCAGAGATAAGGATGAGGAGATTGCACAGTAATTATAATGATGGGCAAAACAGACTCAGCATAGGGAGATTTAGTAAGATAGTAAGATTTATTGCCTATTGCTAACAAGCTAGAGAAGTGAGAAACAAAGGAAAGAAACCAAAAGCACCCTTACCCCAATCTGCCCTCTTCCACCTCCTCTCCCCAAGCAGCACAGGGGAATGGGGGAATGGGGGTTATGGTCAGTCTACAGCGCTTCTTCGCCGTTGCTCCTTCTCGGTCACTCTCATCCTCTGTGCTGTAGGGTCCCTCCCCCAAGGGATGCAATCCTTGCTGAACTGATCCGGCCCAGAATCTGCTCTGGCAGAGGTCTTCCACAGGCCACAGCCTTCATCAGTGCAGCTCCACCATGGTCTCCTCCACAGGCTGCAGCGTGGAACCCTCTTCCATGGGCTGCAGGATGGATATCCTGCTTCACCACAGGCCACAGGGGACTTCTGCTCGGACACCTGGAGCACCTCTCTCCCTCCTTCTTCACTGCCCATGGTGCCTGCAAGGCTGTTTCTCACTCCTCTCACTCTCCCAGCTGCTGTGTGGCACAGCATTTTTGTTTGCTTGTTTGTTTTTTCCCTGTCTTAAATATGCTCTCACAGAGGCGCAAAACAACATCTCTTACTGGCTGAACTCTGGTCAGCAGTGGGGCCCTTAGGAAACATGGGGCAGCTTCTATATCCTTCTCACAGAAGCCACCCTTATGGCCCCCTGCTACCAAAACCTTGCCACATAAACCCACTACAGGGTTGTAGTGGGGCTGTACTATAATACCAGAGAACAATGTCTTTAGACAGGAGCTCAGTTGAAGGCACAATTTTATCCTTAAGTTCTTCATCTGAACAGTTAGGATGGCCCTCTACTTAGTGTCTGGTCATGATCCTAGGTCCCAGGCTAGGAATCCAAATTTTCAGTGTGTAGTAAATGGTGTTTCAACTTTTGTATTCACTTCAATACATCTTTTCGTTAGGGCGTCAGTCCCTGGAAGTTGAAGGGCAACTTTCTTTGGGTTACACATATACACACCTGATAAAATTATTCAATTTATGGAGCTTCTACTGAAGGCTTATCCAAATTGGTTCTTAACTACTTGATCTCAAATGGAGCTTTACTGATGCAAAAGAACTTATACAATGGCCTCTGATGTACAAGGATAGATAGACTTTTATGAAGTCAGACATAGTTTATTCTGTGGTAAGTTTGTATAAAAACCCTAATAGCAAATAGACTAATTAGAATTGTGTTTAATTTAAGGACATTTCTTAAATTATCTCTGAAATGTATTATTATAATATATTTATATGTTAAATATATGACATTTGGTGTATTTTGTACTATTTTTCATTGTTACTTATTTCCATTATATATCTCCTTTCTCCAACCTAGCATCTTCAGCCCACCCAACCTCATCTTCAGCCCACCGTCAAACAATACTCCCAGGTCCTTCTCTGACAGGCAGCTTTCTATCCACACATCTCCCAGCCTGTAGCTCTATTTGGGGTTGTTGTGCCCCAGGTGCAGAACCCAGCACTTGGACTTGTTGAACTTCATACCCATTGGTCCAGCCTATCCAGATCATCTTGCAGAGCCTTCCTACCCTCGAGCAGATCAACACACACACCTAATTTGGCGTCATCTGCAAACTTACTGAGGATGCACTCAATCCCCTCATCCAGATCATCAATGAAGATGTTAAAAAGGACCGTCCCCAGTACCGAGCCCTGGGGGACTCCACTAGTGACCGGCATCAAACTGGATTTGACTCCATTCACCACAACTCTCCAGAGCCCGGCCATCGCTCTTAACCCAACTAAGCGTACGCCAGTCCAAGCCATGATCAGCCAGTTTCCTGAGGAGAATGCTGTGGGGAACGGTGTCAAAAGCCTTACTGAAGTCAAGGTAGACCACATCCACAGCCTTTCCCTCATCCACTATTCCCTCATCCACTAAGCGCATCACTTTATCATAGAAGGAGATCAGGTTCGTCAAGCAGGACCTACCCTTCATAAACCCATGCAGACTAGGCCTGATCGCCTGCTTGCCCATCAAGTGCCGCATGATAAGACCCAAGATAATCTGCTCCTTGAGTTCCCTGGCACTGAGGTCAAACTAACAGGCCTATAGTTCCCTGGGTCTACCCTCCGGCCCTTCATGTAGATGGGCGTCACGTTTGCTATCTGCCAGTCAAGTAAGTGGGACCTCCCCCGATAGCCAGGACTGCTGATAAATGATGGAAAGCAGCTTGGCCAGCTCTTCCACCAGTTCTCCCAGTACCCTCGGGTGGATCCCATCCGGCCCCATCGACTTGTGTACATCCAAATGCTGTAGCAGGTCGCCAACCATCTCCTTGTGGATTGTGGGGGCCACATTCTGCTCCCCATCCCCTTCCACCAGCTCAGGGTACTGGGCGTCCAGAGAACAACTGGTTTTGCTGCTAAAGACTGAGGCAAAGAAGGCGTTAAGCACCTCAGCTTTTTCCTCATCTCTGGTAACTAAGTTTCCCCCCACATCCAGTAAAGGGTGGAGATTCTCCTTAGTCCTCCTTTTGGTATTGATGTATTTATAAAAACATTTTTTGTTGTCTTTAACAGTAGTTAGTCTTTAACAGTCTTAAACAGTAGCCAGATTGAGCTCCAGATGAGCTTTGGCCTTTCTAATTTTGTCCCTGCACCGCCTCGCAGCATCCTTGTAGTCCCTTTGAGTTGCCCGCCCTCTTTTCCAAAGATTATAAACCCTCTTTTTTCTCCTAAGCTCGAGCCACAACTCTCTGTTCAGCCAGGCCTGTCTTCTTCCACACCGGCTCGTCTTTGGGCATGTGGGGACAGACTGCTCCTGAGCCATTAAGATTTCAGGCCATTCAGCCTTCCTGGGCTCCTCTGCCCTTCAGAACCACCTCCCAAGGGACTCTGCCAAATTATTTAAGCTATTAAATTAAATGCTATTTCAGGAAAGAGAAGACAGTCATTTTGTTATCACTGTGTCATAGAGAAGTGTCTTTTGGATACTTCATGTCCAAAGAAGGGCAACAAAGCTGGTGAAGCATCTAGAGAACAAGTCTTATGAGGAGCAGCTGAGGGAGCTGTTTTTTTCTTTTAGATTGGAGAATAGATGGCTCAGGGGAGATTTTACTGTACTTCACAATTACTTTAAAGGTTGTTGTAGCAAGGTAGGGGTCAGGCTCTTCTCCCAAGCACCAAGTGATGAGACAAGGGGAAATAACTGCAATTGCACCAGGAGAGGTTTAGGTTAGATATTAGGAGAAAATTCTTTACTGAAAAGGTTGTGCGGCATTGGAACAGGCTGCTCATGAAAGTGGTTGAGTCACCACCTCTGGAAATCTTCAATAAATTTGTAGATGTAGAACTTAGTAGCATGGTTTAGTGGTGGACTTGTCACTACTAGGTAAAAGGTTGGACTAGACAATCTTAGAGATCTCTTCCAATGTGAATTATTCTTATTCTATGATCTGCAAGAAGCACTCCAATCGAATTGTGAGTTATATTGTGTCAAAGCTGAATGAATAAAGTTTTCATGCAAACTACCCCTTGCAGATCTACTTGAGGAAAGTTCCATCGATAACATCATTTTTCTGTTCCAATCAGCTGTACTCAGAAAATGATTCATACATATACATATTATCAATCCTGTAAATATTGAGATCTTTCTAAACAGCATACACCTTCTCCACTTCTATCAAGTAGTACTTGTGCTGGTAGTACCTAATAGTAAAGCAGGCTGGGCGATGTAAGAATTGCATATTACATTTTGCAACACATTCTATAAGGTCAAAAATGAGAAATATATAGTGTGTAATTTTATCATAACAGGAGTAAGAAAGAGATGAGTAGCAGTCACTAAGGCAAGCTTTGTAGGCAATATTTTATATGATGCTTGGAAAAGACTATATTTCATTGTTTCTTGTATACCTGAGGCAATATCCAAAATTAAGAGACAAGATTCTGTTGTCCATTACTAAGATCAGTCATTATTGCCACCATGACTACACTGCCCCAAATGGTTACCACATTTAAATCAATGTCCTGAATAATTCACAACAGAAACAAAAACATATGTAAAAACAAATACACCACTGGTATGTCAGAAAAAAAATCTACCTTCTGTTGTTCTCTTTTTTGTTTTAAATACAAGGTAAAATTTGTGTACAGCCTGTTCTCACTATATTCTAATAGATTTTCCATTCTTTTTAAGAAACAAACTAATTTTTACAGAATAGAAGGGAAAACAAGGAACAGTATTTCTCCAGAAATCATAAGCATTAAGGTTTTAAATAACCCCTCTTACCAAAACGGCAAGCAGACTGCTGAAATGTTCGTGTAGGGAGGAGTGAAATTATTGCTTAGGTAACTATATTCATAAATGCATCTTCAGCTCCAGTAATTTTCCTTCATGAACAGGAACCTGAAGCTGTGGGAAAGTTCACTGAAAAAAAAAAAAAAAAAAAAAAAAGAAAAAAAGAAAAAAGGATAAGATATTGTGTAGAAAAAGAATAAAAGAAAAAGAAATAAATTAGTTTGAATGAGTTCTGCCTGTGCAGCAGGAACATGTTCTCTCACTTCTTCCCAGAAGATGTGGTTTTCACATACCATCAAGCCATAAAAAGACATGAGATTCAATCAAATTAAACACATTTATAAAATTAGCAAGTTAACTTTGTTGTATCTGTTGTTTTGTTCCTCATTCCCTGTGATAAATAATCGGGTCTCAAATAGGATTCCAATTAAAGTTTGAAATTTATTAAATGAATAGAGGCAAGCAAACAGCGCTGGGTGCGCCGGGAGTCTCTGCTCCACCAGGACGCACACCTGTTACATCAGTTAGCTGTTTTTTATTCTCCTAAATTAATACATATTCATCACTATTCCTAGAAAAGGCAGGGTTAGTATAATTAGTTTCCTGAGTCCAAAATTTCTCCCGGACGCATGCGTATTAGTCTCTGGTGGTCTCTCTGGGGGTCTCTCATGCTGAAGGCTCGTAGTCTTCCTCCCAGCCTTTGTCCTTCAACTCCCCCCTTTCGGGGGGTATTTTTGTCAGATATCCGAGGCTTGCACAGCGTCCCATGCAAAAGTCAGCAGTTTCCTAAAAAAAAAAACAAACCTCCTTGGTTCTTATCTCCCAGACTCAAGTCTCAATGTTTGTCCTTCAAACCCTCTATTTACATGAATTGCTGGAACTTTTCTTCTCATAATACAAGAATTATGTACACTAATCACTCTGTTTTTCTTTGGTAGAAGGTTATATTTGATCATGCGGCCCTAGTATTATTCCATACTCTCACAAATCAAATTAACACATTTCACACTGCCTCTGCAAAATGCAATAATAATAATAATAACAAAAATCATAAACCTAAAGGTTGGCTTATCTACCTCCAGGTGAGCTTAAAAACTTAAGATATCTAGAGAGAAAGTGGAAAAAGCAATCTGAATAAATTTTGAGAAGCCTATTTGTGAAAGAAATGTCTGCCATTGAAGTAGCAAAAAAAAAGAAAAAAAAATCTTTTCAAATGCAATACAAGTTTTTGAGGGTCATATTTTTCAGAAGCTTTGGGCAGGAGGTTGAGTTACAGAATCTCTGAAGTTCATCAAAATCTGTTTTTTTCTTATGATCCTATGATTATTATATTTATTTAAAGATACCTGTTTTTCAGAGATAACTTTTATTACAGTTTCTTATATGCTATATGGTGGAAAGTCACAATTACATATGCATACTTTATACATCAATTGTCACAATTATCTTTCATTATGAATATGTTGGGTAAAAAGAAATCCCAGATAATGGCCTTATATTTTCTCAAAACCTACAACTGAAAATGGAGAAAACTAACACTATCTCAAAGCATTATTTGAATTCTTCATACATATGAAGTAATACCAGGGAATCAAAATAATAATTTTTAAGACAAAATAAAAATAAAAACAAATCACTTTGCAACCATCTCACTACTTCAATACTTGGAACAATTTCTTAAATCAGTATGGAAATTAAACTGGGTAACAGAGAGACGGTATTTCTGTTTCATTCATTTATGAACTATAGTTAATTACATGTAACTTTTTGTATTTCTTGGGATCCTTTTATTCCAACATCTTAAAATAATTTCAAGTAAAACAAACAACAACAACAGCAACAAAAAACAACAACAACAACAACAACAACAAAGCTGATCTCTCAGAGACCAAAGATCTAGCTCAGAGTTGGCTCAGACATTTTAGCCATGATCATTCATTGCCACTATCACTAATTTCACAGAACTGACAAAGCTGATGCTCTTCTAGAAAACATGCAGCAACCTTACTTACACATATTTCCCTATTACCTTTTGGACTAAAGTGTCCCAATTAGAACAAAACTGAACTTTCACCTCATAAGACACCTCATATAGTGTCCAGAGGAGGGCGACGAAGATGGTGAAGGGCCTGGAGGGGATGACGTATAAAGAGCAGCTGAGGTCACTGGGCCTGTTCAGCCTGGAGAAGAGGAGGCTGAGGGGAGACCTCATTGCAGTCTACAACTTCCTCACGAGGGGAAGTGGAGAGGCGGGTGACCTATTCTGCACAAACACCAGTGATAGGACCCGCGGGAATGGGGTGAAGCTGAGGCAGGGGAAGTTTAGACTAGATATCAGGAGGAGATTTTTCACTGAGAGGGTGGTTGCGCACTGGAACAGGCTCCCCAGTGAAGTAGTGACTGCACCAAGCCTGTCTGAATTTAAGAAACGTTTGGACTGTGCACTTAGTCACATGGTCTAAATTGTGCGGTGGAAGGAGTTGGACTTGATGATCCTTATGGGTCCCTTCCAACTTGGCATATTCTATGATTCTATGATTCTATTGTCTTGTCATTCATTATTAATGAATTGTTACTTCCATTACTGCAAAGATATTCAAAAATATTATTCCTTAAGAGTAATTGATAAAACAGAACATCATTTATACGTCTTTTCACATTTTTCCATCTAGTGACTAGATGTCCCAAAATTGTATTTCAGCAACTCAGATATCTCATTTGATTTTTTTATGAATCTTTTAAAATAGCAATATTTTAATTTACTGTCCATTGTCTTTAGGGTCTAGACTAATACAATGGAATAATAATTCTATTAATTTGAAGTAAATTTTGTTTGTCTCAAAAAATTGTTCCAAATAAAAAAATTATATGGATATACAAAACACTCTTGCTAAGTATTAGCAAGAAATAAATCTGTAGCATTCCTTAGATGTTTGATAACAGCCTCTTGCAGGGATGGAAAACTTCAGTAGTGGAGAGGGAGAGTAAATTAAAGGCCATACAGATACAGTATGGTGAAGAATTTAAACTCACGTATGCTTCAAAAAGACCTAGCAAGATGACAGTGGAAACCAGAAGGAGATGAAAACTGAAACTGCTAAGACAGAAATGATACAGGAATATTCTGTCTATTCAATAATACAAAATAGCTGTTTTCAGCCTTTTATTAAAGATAATTTCCACATGAAGCGACCTTATATAAGGGTTTACAGTCAGACAATAATTTATTCAGTGAAGACTGACACTGTTTCTGACATTCCTGTCACTATATTGTATCAATGTTATGTGAAACAACAATATATTAGCCTTTTCTCCCTGCTATTAAAGTACACACTATCAGTCCCGTATATTAACCAGCTATTTTAAATCACTAACTAATATAATGAAGGTCTTAGAGGATTCTGAGAATCATTGTGACAAAATGGAAGAGTAAAAGCACAAAATTTGAATACCCCAGAAGGAAAAGCATAAGATAAAAGTGAAAATAAAGATATACATTGTTTAAAGTCCATCAAACAGGTAATATCGTCCCTTTGAACCAGGTACTTTGGAAAAAAAGGCATAAGACGTAGGGTCTTTGGTGAAGAAACCAAACATTAACAAGTCTGAAGAAAAAAGTCATAGACTAGGAATTTGTACTTCAACGTTCTTTTTGAATTAGGGATAATATTTTCTGCATTCCTGAGAGAGAATAATTAAGAAATAAATATAGCTTAAATTTCTAGTCCAAGGCCTTTCTTAAAAAAGATTATGTACAAAACCACCAAAGAACTTGAATTGACAAGCAGGGGACAAGAGGAATGGGAGAAGGAGACTATGAATCCAAAATGTTGATATTTCAAAAGAAGAAGTCCCTTTGAAATATGGAATTTTCCTCTCTTTCTTTATCCCCTGACATATATATCGGGGGGGGGGGGGGGGCGGGGGAAGAAGCAAAGGAATCGAGGAATAGAGGGAAGAAAGAGGGAGAAAGGACAGAAAAGCATCTTATAAATCCTTTAAAGGGATTATTAGTAAGAACAGGGAGGTAGCCATAATTAGGGGAAAATAACAAACACCTACTTAGTGCTGTCTAAAATACAATCAATAAGCTGCTTCATTAGCTTTCTGAAGTGAAATGCTTCCTTTAAATTTTTTATTGAATAAATCCATATACATATTCTTTCATAAGCCCTTTCTCAGTTAACATGATGATTTCAAAGTGAAAGTACTGAATGTTTTAATTACTGCAATCCTTATTTTGAGATCAGAGAGTGTATGCATCTATTCCTGTGTATTTTACAGAATTCCTTATCTAACATTTCTGCGTCAGTCTTTTCTTCTCTGTGAGACCTTTTCCTTTCAATTACTTGCATTATGGTCTGTTATTCTTTAATGTGAATTCATAATTTACTTTTGTGTTCCTTAAAGATGTTAGGCCAGCTGTACCCTTCATCCTCTACTTGACTCCTTTTTTCATGTGAACAATGGTTATATTAATACAATGTCCCAGGAGGGGGTTCTGAAACTCAAAAACATGATTGGAAAGACTGTGGGAAAAGAATTTGCAGGTGGCTTCGTGCTGTTTTATACGTCCCTGAATTAGAGATAATGAGGAAGTGAGCGGCAAAAACAAAAAACAAACAAACAAAAAAAAACTTGAGCAAGGTTGAGATAAAGAAAATTGGCTATAGTGCTAAGGATGAGCTTTGGGTGGTGGTCAATTGCAGGCTGGCTCGAGGTCCATGTCTGAGGGTCTCTAACCAATTGTATGTCAGATTCGGGTGTGTAGACAGTATGTGGGGCTACGGGGAAAGTATATGTAGGAGTGAAAAATAGCAATAAAGGCCTTCTGTTCAAGAGCCATCAGGAGTCCATGTCTTGTATCCCTTCAAAAGACAACTGAATTCCTCAATGGAGTATTATAGTTATATATGGTAGTATTTTATTTTGAAGGTCCCAGCCACTTTGAACCAAAATTATTATTGGCCTTTTATGCATTTAAAGATTTCATTTTCTTTTGTTGCTTTTCTTCTTTATGTCCACTGGGCTCAGTAGAATCAGCTGAAAGAGACCACTGAGATCAGCTTTTCTAGGGTGATAAAAACAATGAAAGAGTTGGAGCCATTGTTCAAATCTTCTCCAACAAACTGTAAATATACAATTCATCAAATTGTTCTGTTTTAAATCTACCTGCTAAACAAAAAGATGCAGCTTGGAATACCTCTAAAATTAAAAATTGATCTCAAATCAGGATGTGATACTTTGTTTGCTGAAGACGCACCATCTCACCTTCCACCCTCACATCCTATCCCCCGGCCCCCAACCTTGCAGACTTCATACAACAGTTACTTTTCTGTAGACACTGCATAGCTCATGTGAGAGCTTTTGCTTTCTTTTGCTTTCTCACAAGGGTAGTCTTGTTAACATAATAAACATTGTATGTGGTTACACATTCTCAAGACTATTTTACAGGATGTGTGATGAGTCACTAAGAAAATGGCTGGAACTTTTTTTTGGAATAACCCAGTGAAATTAGTAGGATTTTGTTCAGTTAGAGAGCTCTCCATTATGAGATGCTACTACAGAATAAGGATAACACCACACAACACATATAACCCAGCCAGGCTAATTGCTCACTTCATTCTAGCAATTTCTTCAAGTTTTGTGGGGGAGAAAGGACCCATAAAATAGTTTTGGTTTTCATAACAAGGGTGCAAGGTACCTAATTGATTTTTGCATAGAAAATCTTACAAGCTTAGGGAAATTTAATACACTGTTTTATTGTTGGCACACCTGTTCATTTTGAAAGTATTATTTCAATTGCAGCATCATGAACTGCAGTAACTGACATAATACCATGCTGATCATTTAATTTTTTGAAGAAACACTGCTCTGGCTAGTTATATGCAATCTGTTTATTTCACTTTCCTTGTTATACCAGGAGGTAGAAGAGACTTCTGAATGAAGATTTATGTTCTCGTGCTCCTCATGTGTTGTCTCTATCCTTTTCCACGCCATCATAAAGTGAGTCAATAGCAGTGACAACACCTTTGAAATTTTACAGTTTGTCAATTAAAATAATTATGTCAGTCAGTATTTTTGCATCATGCTGTTATTTTGAAAGCACTTAAATAGTGCTTTTTTTTTCCTTTTTTTTTTCCTTTTTTTTTTTTTTAAAGAAGAAGCAATTAGTAACAACATAAAGCACTTCTGAAAATACATGAGATATAACCCTCATACTGTGGACCTTTATATCTGCCTCAGTCTCTTACACAGCTGCTGTTTCTGCATTTTCACAAGAATGGCAAAAAAATAAGCCTAGCCAACAAAGATAATATAATACGTATGGAAAAAAAAAAAAAAAAAAAAAAAAAAAAAAAAAAAAAAAAAAAAATTGCTAGCAATGTTTATTTCCAGGTACTGGGAAAATTACATGCTTTTAGTGAGATACTTAAAGTAATGATTACCCACAGTTAAGAATGTTTTTTACTAAATGAATTGTCTACTTCAGCAAACACCAGCTTTACCAGAACAGTTTATAAAAAGATGGATCAAAAGAGCTGTAACTTAGGGTAGGGCTACAGCAGTCCAAGAATGGATGAAGAGAGCAGCTTGTGGGGTAGGTGTCATGGATGTACAGAAACAGTAGAAGAGTGGCTTGGTGGCAGAAAAAAATACTCCAGAAAAGATCAATAGGTGTGAAAGGATTTTTATTTCCCCTGTGTATTTTAAGGGGAAAGTATTTTTCTTTGCTAAACTTCTTGTATTTTGCTTTACCCTCACATTTTCTTTAGAGGTGTTAAATTAGATATTAAACCTCATCTAGAGTTAAGCTTTGCTGTTAAAAAATAACAGATAGGCTAGCCAGGAGTCTGAGGTTGCTTATGAAGTCTAGCCTTCCTGAAAGACAACTGAGTGTGGACACCCAAATCCCAATAGACTAAATCCCAACTGCCTTACAGATGTAGGATTGGATTCAGTACCTAAACTTTTTTTTTAACAATGTTGTCCTAAAACAAAATTAACAATAAATTGATGACTACACAGAAATTCCTAAGTGTCACATGTCTTAACATTAAAACTAAGCAAATTTGACTTTTTTGTTTGTAATTATTTCATTATGACAATTATTTGTTTTATTTTATTTCCTTTTGTGTGTGTGTGTGTGTGTATGTGTGTGTATGTGTGTGTTTTGTTTGTTTTTGTTTGTTTGATAATCATAGACAGTTTTCTATTGTCCTTGTAGATTTTTATCTATTAGACAGATAAGTCTCACTATATAATTTTGGTATACCCCAGAAAGCCATTTACAATCATTGTTATGAATTACCTATGAGAAAATTTTGGTCAACTTGTCCTCTTAAATCGCAGAGTTCAAAGTCTCAGTTCCACCTACAATTCAAATTGTTCCACCTACAATTTAAACAAAATTCTCATCCTGTAGTGCTAGTATTTGCATTTTTTCTGCAATATTTCATTTTCGTTGCTTCTTAACCTTGTAAAATAAACTCCTAAATCCCTTTTTATAACAAAAATGAGTAGGCTAGAGTCTTGCTCACATTTATGTCAGCTTCACACCATTTTACAAGACCTGCAGTCTTCACCTGAGGTGAAGAAGAACATCTGATGAGTAAATAGACTTTCTCTGTAATGTAGTGATCTTGATGTCTCTGTAATGTAGTGATCTTGATGCTTAGGGAAGGAGGAGGCAAAATAAGACAGAAATACATTCTCCAGACACCCCAGCAGAGGGTGACCTGTCTGCATCTCCTGCATTTCCAAGTTGCATTGCCAATTTTGCCTGAGGTAGAACAGACTACCTGTGACTCAGCAGGGCTGGTCCCAGGTACTATATGGGAGCACTCACAGCCATTCCACAGCCCTTCCTGCAAGTGAAGGTGACTCCTCTCTAGATTCCAGTGCCATACTCAATAATCTGATTTCAGATCAAAGGATCAACACAGTTTTATTACATAGGACCTGCTATTCTCTCCTCTCAAGGACAAAATGCATTGTCTCTCTCATATGAAAGTGGTATGCACTTGTACTAGCTCTAAGGAACAATCTGATAATGTGAAAATAAATAAATAAATAAATGTTTTCATCTTAATTTTAGATATATACTAAGATATTTTTATGTTGTTCCATGTATGTGCACCATGTTGCAACAATAATTTCTCCTAGTGCCTAGCTCAGATATCATTTTTCCTTCCCTTTGTGTCTGAATAAAGTAAAATTAGGTAAACATTTGCTTTCAGCAGAAATTGATAAAGTTGAACTCTAGACAGACAATTAGTACTTTTGCAATAATACCTCAGTGTTATGTATATCTTCTCCTTGCAACATAGAACATTTCTGAAGTGTGTAGATTCATAAACACAAACATCCTTCTGTCACTGAACAGGCTGCACATGAAGGGAATGGTTATCCTCTAATCTTTTATGTCCTGATCAGAGTCTGGGCCTTACAGTATCAGCTAATGCACAAATATATGTTTTGGAATGAATTCCAGAAAAGGAAAAAGGTTGTCTTCACAATACTAATCTGCTTGACCATAAGAGGTTAAGTGAAGTTGGAATAGAAGAAGGAAAAACTAACTGAATCAGTAAAGAATAAAAGCTCAAGGGACCAAGGTTAGAGAAAACTGCATGCCTCCCACAAGCCTGGCATGATGTCAAAACCCAATTTTTAAAGATGCTGGGAGAGATCAGACCACCCACAAAGTATCAGTGAAAGTTGTCAAGCACACAGAAAGGCATGGAGAGAAAGAAGGAATATGCTGAGAGCATGCTGAGACAGTCTGTTTCTTTCAGAAGCAATAATGGAGGAGAAGTAGAAAAGTCAAGGCAAATTCACAAAACCATGCAAAGAAATACTGAAATTTAAAAGTGTAGTTAAGAATAAATATACATGGAGGTATTATTGATATTTGTTCCCTCTGATATTTACCTTGGATGAAAGAAAATATATAAACTTATTTGTTCTCTAGCTTCTATTTCTATATCAGTACAAATTTGCACCATTAAAGGTTCCTGCAGAGAAATGGTCACAAATGGTAGATGCAGTATAGCAGGTCACATTAGGTTTACAGCAAATAGAGATTCAGCTTTGAAGTATCTACCATAAAACTAGATGAGTTGCATACTCTCAGTCTGAATTAAATGGGAGATCTCTGGAATTTCAAATATATCTATATCTAATCTGTATCTATTTATCTATCTATATACGTGTATATACTTGTATATATGTGTTATATATATTATAATAATAATGTCCAAACTAAAAGAAATATAAATGGGTGTCAACTAAGTCCTATCAGGTCAGCAGCCATTTCTCATTGCTATTTATTTATGGGATAGTATTTAGATGAGTTTTCAATGGGAAATCATAGCTATTACACCTAGGGGCTCCTCCCAGTCCCAGCAAAAGACCTTACAGTTCTCCATCACTCAGCTAAAATTTTTTGTTTGTTTTTGTTTTAAGCCAAAACTTAGTTTAAAAACTAAGTATTTAAAGTTGTAATAAAGCAGCACTTTAGACATATTTTGGCTGCAATGCATTGAGTGGAAATTTCCTTGGTGTCTATTGTTTTTGTTTGTTTGTTTGTTTGTTTGTTTGTTTTTATGCTGGGGAGTTTCACATGTGCAGCAATCTGCACAAGTCCAGAACCCCAGAGATGCTCAGGCCAGAAGGACCTTTTCAAGATCTCTAGTCCAACATCCTGCCCAAAGCAGGGAGAGCTCAGGCATCAGACCAGGATGCTCAGGGATTGTAAAGATGGGTTTATATAGCCTTTCTGAGCAGCCTGATCAAATGTTTGGCTATTCTCAGGATGTAAAAAGTTTTCCTTATATACAGTCAGAATGTCCCTTTTTCAGTTTATGCCCATTAGCTTTTGTCCTTCTACAAAGCATTGCCACACAGAGCCTGTTTGGGATTTCTTGGTACCCTCTTTGCAGGTACAGGAAGGCAGGCAACTGTCAGGCTTCCCAACACGGTCTCTTCTGCAAGTTTTTTAAGTCCTAGTCACTCAGTCTCTCCTCACGGGGCAAGTGTTCCAGCCCCACCCATCAAGGTGGCCCTCCACTGAACTCATCAGATGTTTATGAACAACTTTCTTATATTGGAAAGCCAAGAAGTGGAGCATGCAGAGTGGTAGTAGATGGTGATAATCCCTTCCCTTGATCTACCAGCAGTTCACACAGCCCAAGATGCTGATGACCATCTTTACTGCCTGATCAGGCTGCTGACTAATGCTCAACTTGCTATTCACTCAGACCCTAGGGCATGTTCAGCAGAGCTGCTTCCCAACTGGTTACTCCCCAGCCTGTATTTATAATAATAATAATAATCATCATCATCATCATCATCATCATCAATAATTAATAATAATGTTATGTCTTCCCAGGTACAGAATTTTTCATTTGCCCTTGTTGAATTTCATGAATTTTACTCCGCCAAACTTTCTAAGGCCAAGGGATATTGAATTCTGGAAACATTTACCTTTATGAACCACATTTTCATAATGAAACTGCAAAGCATGTTAGAAGTCATTTTGCAAAATCAGTATTGCCAGGCACCTGAAGTCTTTCAGAGCTTGTTTCCGTTCCTTGAAATTTAAACTTGAATTGCTTATGAGCCTTATGAACATGCAAAAAACTTTTTATTTCAACCAGTTATAAATCACCCTGTTTCAGATTTCAAAGTATATTTTAGAGACTGAGGAGCCAGAAAATAACTATTTTTCTGAAGTCCTAGTGATAGTTGTATTATAATTACTATTCTAAAGAAAATAATAATAATAATAATTAAAAAAAAAAAAAAAAAAAAAAAAAAAGCTGGTCTATGAGATCCAAGTGTTTAAAACCTATAATAATGTAAGCTTTGGTTTAAGCCTTTGGTTAAATTTGGTATGCTGAACAGCACTGAGACCTAAGAGCAATTGCAACATCAGTAGCATTTCTTGTAGACTTTATTAGCAATATTTAATATGTTTTAATAGATTTGCTTATGTATTTGCTGTTAAGCACTTTTGCACAGCTGAAGTATGAACATATGGCCAGGAGAGGTTTACTCAGCAAAGATAGAACAATGACACTTCATGCTTTTAGAATTTGATTGAATACTTGTTTTCCAGTTGTTCTGTTTTTACTTTAAAGGGAAAATATCCAAATAAAAATTTGTTTAGCTTCCAACTGGATGCAATGATTACTTTCTTTTCTGTCCATTATTCAGATTTGATCTCTGAAAAGTGGGAAATTGTGTGATACTTACAGATTGTGTTTGTATTTTCTGTCTCCTAAACTGAAGTTTGTCTCATTAAGAGATCCAAAACCCTGCAAACACAGAAAACCGTTAAGCCTATATTCCTAATTGCTATTAAAGTTATATTACATCTGTGAGGGGAGGACATAAAATCTGAAGGATCTAAATTGTTAAATCCAACGTTCTGATGTTGCAAAAAGCATATTTGCTTAACATTTCCAGCACAATCATCTCCATTGATATTACTGGGAAAACTTACGGCAAAAAAAGGTACACGTAGGAATATTTTCAAAACTGAATTACTGAAGTACTGTTGCATTAAAGGGTAAAGAAGGTTGGCAGGACCTAAACCCCATTTGCATGCCAGCTTGTCCTCAGATACCAGAGGGACTGAGGATGGGTGGGTTTATATTCTGAATGGTGACCAATTCAGCACTATAAGTCTGGTCACATTCAATATAGTGAATTACCATGATCACAGATGCACAAGTAGCATGACACACCTTCAGTCTAGTGGATTAATGACTGGTGCAGTTTATTGAAACAACATGTTCTGAAGTACATGTTCTTTTGGATTACCAGTGAGAACTACACAAACTGTAAAGCACATGCAAATACCAAGAATATGACTAACACAACCAACTGCAATTGAGTTAACTTATAAAACAACTTTATGGAGGTTGCTAGGTTTCCCAGGGAAGCCCTCAGTATAACCAAAGGTTTGAATCTCACCCAGTAGGTGTCCCTATGGGGAGGAAGAGAGGTTGGCTGGGCCCATTGACTGATCCCAGAAATTAGCAATGTCTTCCTGACTTGTCTGCAGTGGTATCTTCCCTCACATTCTTCCTCTGTTGAGCCATTTTTATACTATTTTTTTACTTTTAGGTGGAGGTTAAGTGACTCTTATCATACATATCTTTGTTATGATTGATATAGAATTTTCTCTCTCTTGCTTTAAAGGTATAAGGCTTAGAGAATTCAGAGTGCTTGCTTCCTGAGGGGCGGTCTCACGTTGGAGGTGGGTAGCCTTTGGGATGGAGGCATGTTTTGACATTATTAAGAGGTTATAATGAGCACAGGTCACCGAAATAACATGATTTTGGTATCAGTTCAGTTCAGGGCTGGCCATGCAATTGATCAAATCCGTAGTAGCATCAAGCTCCCCATCCCTGCAACGATACCACAGAGCCATTCCACTCCACCCTCCATGCTGTTTCTCTTACAGTCAGCACTCCAAGCTCCCCTGATGTTGCCAGTATCTAAGGCTGAAGGTTACATTGCCAAGTGGACTACCCTGGAACAGATTCCTTGCATATCTGCCTCATCTCACCCTGGAATTTTCCTCAGCACTGAACCTTCTCTTAAGGTGCGGATATGCCTTTAGTCTCAATAAGTCATCTCCAGCAATCATTCCAGAAGCACTTTGATCCTTCTGCAAAGAAAAAGAAACAGAAGCTGCTGAGAATGTGCTCCAGTGTTACGTACTGCCATTTTGGGGCCTGCCATATTTACAGGGCTCTTCTTTAAAAAATAATTTCTAGAGAAATAAGAGGTGTTTGTATGTGTCAGAAGGGAGCAGAGGAAAGTACCTATGACTAGATTATAGGAAAATAGGTCATAAATAAAGTATTGGTCCCATTCATCTGCAATTATTGATCAGTGCTAACTTAATACAATTACTTCCACCCTATAGCAACATAAAATAAGACTCAAACAGTTTCAAGTCTATTTCTATCTTCCTTGCAATTTAATTATTTGTGCTTTACCAGAAACATCACAGTAGTTAATCACTGTAACTACAAATCTGTCTGTCTATAACTTAACTAGGCCCTGGCAAGTTTTTCTAATGTGAAACTTTATGTTAATTCACAACCTTCAGAAGAGCAATGGCTTAGATATTCTTAAAGAAATCTATATCCTAACACTTTCCCATTCTTTTGTTTTCAATTGGATTATAAATGTTAAGGAAAAGTTGGCACTTTGACAAGACAAAGTTATTTGCCATTTTCAGTTCTCCTAACATCCAGTTGCTGAGTGGATATTTTATGTAATTCTTTAAATTTACCTGGATAGAATAAGAAGATAAATCTGTGGATTTATTTCCTCTATTTAAATGAAATGCTATGAATGTATCTTCAAAACAATTAAATAAAACTACTAGATAACAGTAAAGTGAATATGACTTAAAATATACCTATATAGAAGTATAGAATATACTTTGCTGCTTCTCAGTAATCTCATTTATCTGAAAGTTTTCAATTTTAGTAGGGTAGTGTAAAGCCTACTTATCCACAGCTCCTGAAACAATTTGGCTAGTTGAGATATTAATTTGATAACTTTTTAATTACACTGCAGCAACAAATATTCCCCTTGTCATGTTCCAAATGTTTTTATTTCAAATAAGGAGAAAAGAAAATGCCTTGATAATTTCAAAACAAACCACACATGAATTAGGTTCTGGCAGGATATCACTATACATAGAGATTTATTACCAGAACTACAGGAATATTTTTCAAAGCCATGAATATTCATCTGGATATGATTTGTTTGCTTATATAGTCTTATGTTCACATTTGGCATGTATACGGCACACTAAGTTTTCACAAAAGAATGTTTATGTTGGAACACACTAAAACTGAATACTACAGAATGTGCATGGAAGCGAATGTTACATTAATGTAGTATGATTTTATACTGGCGTGGTAGTTTAATATTGACAGCTAGCTAAACACCACCACAGGGTCCATCCATCAGAAATGAACTGCTCCATCACAGGTCCCCTAGGGGTGGCAGCTCCCCCCAGATCCTTCTGCTCCTGTGTGGGCTCCTCTCCACTGGCTGCAGCTCCGGACCGGGGCCTGCTCCTGTGGGGGCTCTCCATGGGCCACAGCCTCCTCCAGGCCACATCCACCTGCTCCACTGGGGGCTCCTCCACGGGCTGCTGCATGGAGATCTGCTCCATGTGGGACCCATGGGCTGCACGGGCACAGCCTGCTCCACCGGGGGCCTCCCCACAGGTCACAGGGGAACTGCTGCTACGTGCCTGGAACACCTTCTCCCCACCTTCCTGCACTTACCTTGGGATATGCAGGGCTAGTTCTCTCTGCATTTTCTCACTCCTCTCTCCCAGCTACTGAATAGTACTTTTTTGTTTCTTAACTATGACCTCACAGAGGCACAACCAGAATTGTTCTTTGGCAGGGCCAGCGTCTGGTCCCTTTTGGAGTTGGCCGGAACTGGCTCTTACTTAACATAGGCTTCTGGATTCTTCTCGCAAAGGCCACTCCTGTAGCCCCCTTGCTACCAAAACCTTGCCATACAAACCTAATACAATTGGCCAAATGATTCTTTAAGTTAAGTTATTCCAATCCAGGAACTGAATTTTTTCCCATCAAAAGTAGACAATATACCTTGATTGACAAAAACAGGTATCGACCAGAGTGTGAACTACGGAATGTATGATAGCTTTCTCTAAATTAGACCAGAAATAGTTTAGAACAAAAAATACACTTGATAAGACTAAAATTCTCACAGATGAAAAGTGAGACAAGTAGGATTTTTTAGACACCAAAATGCCACAAAATTCTCCATTGCACTAAATCTCCTTGTTGTAGCAACAATCATGAATTTAATTAAAATGTGTGTCCATTTTTTTTTTTTTCCACTGACTCCTCCCATATATTTTAAACCCACTGGTGGCCTGACTCTGGTCATACATCAATGGCTTTCTAATTACGGAATGTAACAAGCATCTTACTGAAAATAAACAAATAAATAAATAAATAATATATATATGCAAATATATATATATATATTGTATGTGAGTAATACTATATTCCCTCTCCTACCTGGTTTATGATATACAAAAAATAAGCATATGCATGTGTAGAATGTGCTATTATTAAGCTATGCAAATTATAATAGAGATGTTTCTGCTGCATCTGTCTCAGCAATTTATAAAATTCTGTGATAGAAAATACCTACAAACTATGGGAAAACTTGAGATTCCATTTATCTTATTTTTCTAATTGCAATAGTACCGAAACAATGGTTTTCTGTATAGTAGCTAGCAGTTAAGATAGCCTTCTCTCCCAGGAAATAGCAGTACTTCTAATTAACATGTTTTCAAAAAACAGCCTGTTGACAGTGAGCTTCAAGAGCAGAAGAAGGTTGCAAGGTACCTGCCCTCACAAGATCTGAATTTATATTAATTATGAGAGAATATATTGCAAAGGTTTCACCACTGGCAACTTATTCTGCTAAGAAATTTATTCTTCAGTGACTGGAAAAAATTAATTCAAATCTTTTTAATGAACTAATAGGCCATGTAAAACACCTTATACTTTACCAAGATCATTTTTAATCAAACATTGTAGGATTCATGGGATAATACTTGAGCTACAACTCGTGCTTGGAAAACTGATTACTATTACTACACAAATGGTAGTAATCCCAGATAAATTGATAAGGTTGAAATATTACTGTATTCCACTTTTCTCATTGTTTTCTCAGTCATGACTTCTTCTGTTGACATGCTTCCAACCTACTTTCTGCCAATGATAATGTCCATAGAAGGTTTACACATGTATGTACAATTAGAAATGCTTATTTCCCTATTAGCCCATTTTACTTTTTTAAGTACCAAATGGTGGAATTCTTATTACACCTTATCATTAGAGACATCTAAAGACCATATTGAGCTTGTAAGACAGGCCAAGATATTTTCAAGAATTGAAAAATCACAGGAATAAATATGAATGAGATGTAGGTTCATTTTCTTTGTTAAAGCTACATCTTGAAATATCAAACTGTTCATGCATACTATATGCCCTTCATGCATATTCACTTGCTGTCTTTGGGAACCTTCATGAAGGATAGTATGCCAGAATTTCCCTCCATTTTCTGAAGGACTCTAGTTCAACAGCATTTATATAGCTGTTACAAAATTATACACTGAGAGAAAAAGAATCTCAAGAAGTGAGACAAAACATCACTCTGCTGATAATAATAATAATAATAATAATAATAATAATAATAATAATAATAAT
>CM021765.1:105449077-105486274 GCA_011076525.1 Nettapus auritus | reverse complement strand
ATAATAATAATAATAATAATAATAATAATAATAATAATAATAATAATAATAATAAAGCCTTATGTCCTGTTTAGCCAGTGAAAATAAGAATGTTTCTCAAAATCTGCCTAACATAAATCCAGTTAAACTAAAAGTGTTTTCTGTGTTGGTGGGAGGTGGGGAAGTGTTGTTATTTACTTGCTTTGTTGTTGCTTTTTTGTTATTGTATTCTCTTGAAATTAACTATCTGCAAAGATTTAACAGAGAATATATGAGAACAGGGTATGATTACATCGATATTCTCCCCCCCTCCCCCCATGTGCTCTTTCCAACTCTTGGATAATCATCTGTAGTTCATCACAGATTATGCTAGTGAATAATCTGCCTGAATTAATAATACCTCCCGAAAACTTTAATTCATTTATTTTTACTAATCTTGAAACATAAGTTAATTGGCCATCATTGCATGTTTGTCATACTATAGGGTTGAGTAGTCTGAGAACACAAAGTTTAACTGATATCAAATTTGGACATAGGGAACAGAAGTAAAGTCTCCTGCTAAGCAAGTTTGTCCCCAGAGCAAGGCAATATGTCCCTTGAACAATTCTTCTTATTCCTAAAAGGATGTATATATGAAGGAAACTACAAGTCCAAATTTACCCATTTCTCATATTATGAGAGACATACTAGAACTTTTATTGAAGGGACAGGGAGTCATTGTGTTGTGGCAGATGAGACATTGAACCAGGAATCATATAGACCTGATCCTAATTTCTAAAACACGATAATTATATTTATTTTCTTCATGATGAATATTCTGCTCCTTTCAGATACTGAGCACCCTCCATCTCCACTGAAGTAAATAAAATGCAGATGTGGCCCTCAATGTTAATTCAAACCCTTGTGTTTGCTGTAGGCATGATGACTGTTTTTTTTTTTTTTTTTTTTTTTTTTCTCATCTCTAACTAGACTAGAATAATAATTATCATCATCCTATTATGGCTGTGCTATAAATTAAGAAAACCTTGCTTCACAGTGAAGAATCTCTGCAGATTTCAGCATATAAAGAGGGAAATGAATGGGAAGAGATCAAAGATGCAGAACTCTTGTCAAATGTGTCTGAATTGATAGAAGTTGTGAACTACAGCTGCTAATCCAATGAACCAGATGGTATCAATTATCAAACCAGGTGCAGGAAATAGGGTTGTTAGCCCTCCTGCAAATCAATTAGATCAGCATGAAAAATCTGTAAATGAATTTCCCACCAAACACAAAAATTGTACCAAAAACTGTCTCAGGTGCTCAGCTGAGTTATGAATGATCAGTCCTTTTGCAAGTGGCAACTGCCATTAAATCTCTTTATTTCTTCTATGAATAAACTTACCAAAATTTAATTTTCAAGTGTTAATGTACCATTGGAAACTGCCTAATCCAACACCTTTCTCTTTACTGGTCCATTTTAATTGGAAGTGTCAGAAAGCATGAAGTATGTCATTGAGCTAATACCAGTTACTACTGCATATGTTTCAGTAGATCTTATTTATCCCAATACCCAAGTAAGTTTTTATTTCACTTAGGAAAAAATTATTCCAAAAAGTTGTTTCTATAAAGCATAGGGTAATATTAGTTAATCAGCTTTTGGTTGATGTTTTGATACTTTCTAATGGAGTCTGATTTGAAGTTTTCCCAAAATTACATACACTACACAGCAGGTTTCTTAAGGCATTGTGGAGAGTGGTGGGCTGCTAGAATAAATATAAGGTTCTTAGATGGAGATTTCTAGGGTGATTCTAAGACTGTAAGAAGAAGGGAGCTGATGTTTTAACTTAGAGTAATTCACCGTATTTTGTTTTATCCTATTTCTGACAGGAAGGAATACAAGACGTTTAAAGGAAATGTCCAAGAATAACTATAAATAGGTTTCTCCTCAAGGGCCTGTCTTATTAAATATGCTTTGTAAATGGCTTTCTAGTCAAATGTGGAACATAAATCTTGAAATACTTCATAAATATATTAGCTATATACACACATTTTTATACATGTGTATATACACATATATTTATCTTATCTATATTAAAAAAATATTTTCACTTACTATTTTTAGCTAATTGGAGATACAGAAATCAAGTCTGTGAAAGTTTCTTGTGTCTTACAAAAAAAAAAAAAAAAAAAAAGTTACATTTATTTTGTGGATGAGTTATTATTTAAAATATTTATATGTTGGAGGAAATTAAGTATGAACTATTACCTGAGATGTGTGTAAGAGAGAAGAAAGGTCAACTTTAATACTTTAGTATGATAAACTTTCATTGAATGAATCAGTACATTCTTCAGTGTTAAAGGCAGTATTATTCAAAATATTTATAGGTAAGAGGGTATTTCTTTCCTACATTGTTGGCTTAAAGCAAAAGCACATGAGCAATAATGAGATCGGGAAATCAGAGCCCATTCCCTCATTATTGATGTTACATGAAAACACTTTTTCCAGTTAAAAGAGAATATACCAGATATATGTGGATTTATCATGAAGTCTAAGTAGTGCTTTGGTTGTCCATGTTGTAATAGTCCATGTTAACTAATACAGAAAAATCTCACTGATAATATCCTTAAAATTACTGCACAAAGCCTTCCAACTACCTCACTCTCTAGGGTAGTTATGTTTGTTATGCACAGCCTGGGTCTTAAGGCCAACAGCATCAGTCTTAAAACTTCTTTCAGAAGACCTTTCAATACAAAAGAACATTCAACTGTTGGAGAGTGTCCAGAGGAGGGCGACGAAGATGGTGAAGGGCCTGGAGGGGATGATGTATAAAGAGCGGCTGAGGTCACTGGGCCTGTTCAGCCTAGAGAAGAGGAGGCTGAGGGGAGACCTCATCACAGTCTACAACTTCCTCACGAGGGGGAGTGGAGAGGTGGGTGACCTATTCTCCATAAACACCAGTGATAGGACCTGCGGGAACGGGGTGAAGCTGAGGCAGGGGAAGTTTAGACTAGACATCAGGAAGAGGTTCTTCACCAAGAGGGTGGTTGCGCACTGGAACAGGCTCCCCAGTGAAGTAGTGACTGCACCAAGCCTGTCTGAATTTAAGAAACGTTTGGACTGTGCACTTAGTCACTTGGTCTAAACTTTTGGGTAGACCTGTGCGGTGGAAGGAGTTGGACTTGATGATCCTTATGGGTCCCTTCCAACTTGGCATATTCTATGATTCTATGATTCTATGACCTGGGATGAGTAGCATTACAGAGCCAATGCACTCCATTGGAAGGTTGGGGCCACCTCCTCTTCTGACATAGGGTTTGTTTCCCCATCCTGTCCTGCTGTCCCCTCCGTGCTCCCCAGGCAGGGCTGAAAGCTGGCCCACAGGTCCCTCCCCCCCCCCCACACACACACCCCCTCATACTCCCAGTTCTGTGTTCCCCACAGGGACAGCCTGGGGCTGTCATCCCCTTCCCTCTGGGCCCTCATAGAGCTGAAGCTCAGCCAGGCCC
Source organism: Nettapus auritus (assembly GCA_011076525.1). Classification (NCBI taxonomy): domain Eukaryota; kingdom Metazoa; phylum Chordata; class Aves; order Anseriformes; family Anatidae; genus Nettapus; species Nettapus auritus. The sequence continues at coordinate 105,482,806 of CM021765.1, read as the reverse complement.
TGTAATGGGCACTGGGCCATGGGGCGCCAGGGAAACTAAGCTCAGCCCTGCGCAGGCGACCTCTGGGGCCTGGCACAAACAGATATAGGCTGTCTTCCCTGAGCAACGGCAATAAATGTGTTTACTAGAATACACATATCAACTGCTTTATGCTTTCTCTTTTTCTTCCAGGAAGTTTTCATTTTCCTTTTTACAAGATGGTATTAGCTTAAACAGGAAGAAAAGATATCAGCCTTGTTGAGAGCCTGATCCTAAAAGCATTTTCATGGCAGATGAAAGAGGTGCATTTAACCTTTCCACAGTAGTTATGAAAGCATAGGCTTTTTAGGATTTTTAGGATTTTAGGATTTTTATTCCTATTGAATACATAGGCATGGGAAGAAAGGTTATGGGAAGAAAGGTCCTCTGTGTAAAGCACTCATTCTGTGCATACATTGTAGCAGTTTTCAAGGTTTTCAGTATCTACAAGGCTCTCAAGGCAAAAACATCTACCTACAGACTTTTGGACACCCAGATGTAAACATTTTTTCCATGTTTCCTTTTTTTTTCCTCCCATGAATGCAAAAAGTTCCTGCAAAGTCCCAGTTCAAGGTTGGAAAGATACAATGGATTTGCATTGAATTGAGAAGAATTTAGATGGGTTCTAGAACAGAAAGGAAACAATAACCCTCTTAAATTCTCCTAAGACAAAGCAAACACAGAGCAGTTTCTTCCCATGTCAAACTCATAACTTGAGCTGGTTATTCAATGAAATAATTTAGTGACTGAATAATTGGAACTGACTGATTTATTGATTCAATTTTAAATGTGCTCATTATTGGATCATTGTACTGTTCATCTTTAATTACCTAATAAAATTGTAGCATATTAGCTTAGAAATATGTATCATTAAGTGAATATTTGCTTGCTTATGCTTTTCTAAAATCCATAAATGGCTCATAGAACTGATTTATTTTCCTAAGTTAAAAAATGTGCCATGAACTCTCATACCACAAATAACTGTAGATAAGCAGCTTTTGAGCAGTTGGCCCTCCTTCCATCAAAAGTCAAATATTGAGATAATTCCCTTTTAGACATCTTTGTCCTAATCCTGAATTCAAAGCAGAATTGGACCCTTAGGCCTGATATCTAGGAATAAAATATGAAAAAGGTAAGTTGAAGAAAAAAAAAAAAAAAAGAGAAAGAGAGAGAAGAGAGAGAGGAAAGAAAGAAAGAAATGACTCACATTAGCCACACCCTCTTTGGAGTTTAACTTCTAGAGTCAAAGTAGAAATGAAAGTGCACGTCCAGACACTTAAGAATCAGATCTCCATGTAGGATACTGTGGTGCCTAATAATGAATGGAACAGATCTCAACCATAAAAACATGAACCTGAGAGGAAGAGAAAAATGACCTTGAATTGTATATAATAGCCTGATTGTGCAGAATATGATAAACATGAGACCTTCGTTCTCTTGCTTTTCCTGATGTAACACCTTATCTTCTTGTACTGGATCTGGCTGGGATTTTTCAGTATAGCAGGCCATATGGTGCTGTGCTCTGGATTTGTGGCTGCAACAATTCTGATAACACGCTAATGTTTAGGCTATTTCTGAACAGTGTTTGCACAGCATCAAAACTTTCTCTCTTTCACATTCTGTCCTGCACCTCCCTCCCCTCGAGAATAAGCTGGGATGGCAAGAGAATGTAAGGGGACAGCAGACCCGAATTGACCAAAGGGATATCCCATACCATATGATGTTGTTGTCAGCAATAAGAGCAAAGTCAAATGAGAATGAAGGGTAAACATTTGTGGTTATGGTATTTGTCTTCCCTAGCAACTGATATGCAAGTTGAGTCTCTGCTTTCCAGTAAGTCATTAAACATCTCCCTGTTATGGGAAGTAGTTAACATATTCCCTGTTTTTGCTTTGCTTGTGCACGCAGCTTTTGATTTGTCTGTTAAGATGCCATTATATTGATCCACAAGTCTTCTTGCCTTCCTTCTATTTTCTCCCTATCCCATAGGAGAGGGGAGTGAGAAAGCCGCTGAGAGGGCATGTGGCTGTTAGTCAAGGTCAACCCACCACACTCCCATCCATAGACGCTGAACAGTTCTTTCTATTGGAAAGGTAATCACAATTTCTGTTCTTTTCTGCTAGTAAGGGACAAAAAAAGACAGAAAGACATCCAGCAAAAGAGATTATGATGGTGCATAACAATTGTTTACATATTGCAGAAAGTACTGGGGGATAAGTGGCTTAACCATGCTCAAATGAGGGATTGCAACTCCGAGGCCCTCCTCTCCCACTAAGTTCTGTAACCCACTAATTAGGGCCGTTTTGTGGCACGTCTTAGTAAAGTTGGTGGCAGCTTTGGTTCTGCTTCTCTGCATGACTTCACCAACAAAAAAGACAGAGCTTTTGCAGATGGTTCTCTCTCTTATTTTATATGATTATCTGGAGGTTGGCAGATGTGTTGGATAGCCAAAGAAAAGATGGCACAGGTATTAAGAGGAAGGAGGGCCTTCTTGAAGAGAGGCAGAGAGCTGATATGGGACTACAGAATGGCAGATGCAACTAGAGATGGGAAAATGCTGTAAGGAAGTTTTTCCAAATGAATCTACGTGTTGCTGTACAACTCACACAATTTGGAAGACTAGGGAAGTATTCTGTATGACTCCTGTCACTGCTTCATTCCAGTCACAGATGTGGAAGAAGGCATGACAACAAAATCTGGGACAGTGTCTGTTCCACAGTAACTAATGTTTGGGCTTATGTTTTCTTGATTTCCATAACAAGAAATTCTAAAGACGCCCTGATTACAAAGAAGCCCTAATTCTAGATAATTGTCTTCACTGCTGTAAAATCTTATTTCAGCCATCTAAATTGAATCGTATATGTTTCAAAGTTCTGCATCTCATTAGTTATTACTTTGTGCAAACACACTCTTCTCCTCTGTAGAAAAAGCAGTGTCTCCTTACCACAACAGCACCACATAAAAATGAGGTAGAACAAAGAAATAAAAACACAGTTAGTTAGATGGGAAAATGCATGCTTTTGTGGACAAGCAACATTTTGGTGAATGTTTTGAATGAATAACGTATCTTGCAGGGAAGAGATCATGACACCCATTACTAATACCTGTCTGCTTCAGAATGGCAATTTCACTGGCCAAGTCAACATGATGCCTGCCTTGAGAGTCTTCACTGGACCATTCCATTCAAATATTATTGGCTTTTTCCAATATGTGAAAAATATATGTGAAATGAATGACGCAGTTAGCTTGATTGCTTCTTTGAGAAAGGTGGTTTCTGAATGGAACAATAGGAAAAAAAAATAGGAAATAGGAACAATAGGAAAAAAAAAAAATGTAAAAACACACAACAGATGGTAATAGTAATTTTTTGAGTCTGTTAGCTTGTGGATAATTATTTCTGTTATTTGACAGCAATAAGAAAACAGTTTGCATTTCCTTACCAGCATTTTCTGCTTTCCAGCACCCCCCCAGATTCAACAAATCTTTAATAGCATAATTGCCCAATAGATATTTCTCTCAGTTAAAGACAATGAACCTAATCTACCCCAATCTAAATCATTGCCTCTCTAACCAAGTCAAGAGTTCTACACTAAAGCATGCCAGCTGACATCTCAGCCCAGGGGTCACATATTAAAAGATATATATATATATATATATATATATATATATAATCTCTTTATCATTTCCAAGAAAACAACAACAATATCATAAATGAAATTACCACTAAATTCTCATATCATAGCAGAAAGTACACTTCTGTTTTGAGAGTATTAAGCAGAGATAGAAGATTATATGTACTATAGGAACTCCAGGAAGAGAAAACAAACAAACAAACAAACAAACAGACAAATAGACAATAAAAAGGCTCCATTCATATATCTAATAATTATAGCACATACTAGTTACTAATATATAATCTAGAAATGGAAGTCAAGGTCAGAGATGGGAGTCAAGGTCTGAGATAACTACCTAAAAAGACATTTGTTAGAAAGATTGTCAACAGGAAAATAACATAAATATATATATTTTTTTAAAAAAGTGCAGTTCAAGTACACAGAGATGTTAACAAGATAAAATAGTTATGCATGCAAATAGAGTAAGAAAATTATTTTGCTGACACGTAGTCCCTGGAAAGACTTCATTTAATTTAAAAGTAAATAAAGCCTACAAGTTTTCTTTGACTATTAATGAAAACAATTCACTTGTCACTCCTTATGAGCGTACAAATCCTAAAGCCAAACAACGTGTGACAAAAGATAGATCTATTAATCAAGTGAATGCAACTGAGCAGCAACGCGACCTTCTCTGTAGCTGAAGGAGTGTCACTTTGCTGTTCTACTACAGTACTGATTTTTAATTTTATAGTATCTTTCTGCTGAATTCCTCGTGTATGAGCTGCTGGAGTATGAATGGAAACAGCACTTCTCCACTGATTCCTGGTGCGTTTACCCTTTATGTACACAAGGGACTCACATTTGATAATAATAACTTTCCTCCTTCAAATTGGTTGAAATCAGTGACCTTGGCAGGGAGTGAAAATCACAGTTGGTTGACCTGGTCTTTTCTGCTGTCTGGACACAGGCTGCAGTTTCATATCACAGAATATTCATCTGTTTGCAATGTTGCAGGTTTGCAGAGTAAAACACAGGCTAAAGGAGATGCTAGCAACATGAATGCAGAGGCTTCTAATAGTTTCAAGTTCCTCTACAAGTCAACGCTCACCACCACTCAAAAAAATAAAAAATAAAAAAATCCAAAAACACATGCCTTGAGATACTTCTACCTAAGTGAATACTTAATTATTGAAACCATCACCATAAATCTTGTACAGATCAGATGAACATCACACACTTCTTTACAGATTCAACATACATTTTAATTTTGAATATCTCATTTTTACTTGTGGGATGACAGTCTATTCATTTGCTAAACAGAGTTTTGTTAAAGAACAAAAATAAATACAGAAAGGTAAATAAGAAGATTTATTTATTCTACTATTTTTGAAGAGCACAATGCACAGTGAATCATGTACTTTTTTCTGACTTTTCGATGGCCTGTACACTGATTTCAAGTTTTTTGAGTAAACATCTTCTAGCTTTAATACAATATGACAGGGGACACTTTCTTCCTTTTAATCTCTAAAATGATTATGAATAGCTTATTGGCTATGTTCATGATCTTATATTTAGAATTCACATCTAATTATTGTTAGTCTCAGAAGATATTATGACATCAACTCTGATTCCTACCTGACAATGGAGAGAAGAGTGGAGAGGATGTTCCTCTCCAAATCATAGAATCACAGAATCACAGAATAGTCTAGGTTGGAAGAGACCTACAAGATCACCGAATCCAACCTCTGACCTAACACTAACAAATCTTCCACTAAACCATATCTCTAAGCTCTACATCTGAACATCTCTGAAAGACCTCCAGGGATGGTGACTCAACCACTTCCCTGGGCAGCCTATTCCAGTGACTAACAACTCGTTCAGTAAAGAAGTTCTTCCTAATATCCAACCTAAATCTCCCCTGGCACAACTTCAGCCCATTCCCCCTTGTCCTGTCACCAGGCATCTGGGAGAACAGACCAACGGCCACCTCGCTACAGCCTCCTTTCAGGAACCTGTAGAGTGCAATAAGGTTGCCCCTGAGGCTCCTCTCCTCCAGGCTAAATAGTCCCAGCTCCCTCAGCTCCCTCATAAGACTTGTTCTCCAGACCCCTCACCAGCTTTGCAGCCCTTCTCTGGACTCGCTCAAGCACCTCCATGTCCTTCTCGTAGTGAGGGGCCCAAAACTGAGCATAGTACTCAAGGTACGACCTCACCAGATCCAAGTACAGGGGGACAATCACTTTCCTGGACCTGCTGGCCACGTTGTTTCTTATGCAAGCCAGGATGCTGTTGGCCTTCTTGGCCGCCTGAGCACACTGCTGGCTCATCTTCAGCCCACCGTCAAACAATACTCCCAGGTCCTTCTCTGACAGGCAGCTTTCTAACCACACATCGCCCAGCCTGTAGCTCTGCTTGGGGATGTTGTGCCCCACGTGCAGAACCCAGCACTTGGACTTGTTGAACCTCATACTGTTGGCCTCGGCCCATCGGTCCAGCCTATCCAGGTCTTCCCGCAGAGCCTTCCTACCCTCGAGCAGATCAACACACACACCTAATTTGGTGTCATCTGCAAACTTATTGAGGATGCACTCAATCCCCTCATCCAGATCATCGATGAAGATGTAAAAGAGGACCGTCCCCAGTACCGAGCCCTGGGGGACTCCACTAGTGACCAGCGTCCAACTGGATTTGACTCCATTCACCACAACTCCCTGGGCTCGGCCATCCAGCCAGATCTTGACCCAACGAAGCGTGCGCCAGTTCAAGCCATGAGCAGCCAGTTTCCTGAAGAGAATGCTGTGGGGAACGGTGTCAAATGCCTTACTGAAGTCAAGGTAGACCTTTCCCTCATCCACTAAGCGTGTCACCTTGTCATAGAAGGAGATCAGGTTCGTCAAGCAGGACCTGCCCTTCATAAACCCATGCTGACTGGGCCTGATCGCCTGCTTGCCCATCAAGTGCCGCATGATAACGCCCAAGATAATCTGCTCCATGAGTTCCCCGGCACTGATGTTAAACTAACAGGCCTGTAGTTCCCCGGGTCTACCCTCCAGCCCTTCTTGTAGATGGGCGTCATGTTTGCTATCTGCCAGTCAAGTAAGTGGAACCTCCCCCGATAGCCAGGACTGCTGATAAATGATGGAAAGCAGCTTGGCCAGCTCTTCCACCAGTTCTCCCAGTACCCTCGGGTGGATCCCATCCGGCCCCACCGACTTGTGTACATCCAAATGCTGTAGCAGGTCGCCAATCATTTCTTCGTGGATTGTCGCGGCCACATTCTGCTCCCCATCCCCTTCCACCAGCTCAGGGTACTGGGCGTCCAGAGAACAACTGGTTTTGCTGCTAAAGACTGAGGCAAAGAAGGCGTTAAGCACCTCAGCTTTTTCCTCATCTCTGGTAACTAAGTTTCCCCCCACATCCAGTAAAGGGTGGAGATTCTCCTTAGTCCTCCTTTTGGTATTGATGTATTTATAAAAACATTTTTTGTTGTCTTTAACAGCAGTAGCCAGATTGAGCTCCAGATGAGCTTTGGCCTTTCTAATTTTGTCCCTGTACCGCCTCGCAACATCCTTGTGTCCCCCTGAGTGGCCCGCCCTCTTTTCCAAAGATTATAAACCCTCTTTTTTCTCCTAAGCCACAACTCTCTGTTCAGCCAGTCCGGCCTTCTTCCGCGCCGGCTCATCTTTGGGCATGTGGGGACAGAGCGCTCCTGAGCCATTAGGATTTCTTTCTTGAAGAGCGCCCAGCCTTCCTGGGCTCCTCTGTCCTTCAGAACCGCCTCCCAAGGGACTCTGCCAACCAGTGTCCTGAACAGCTCAAAGTCAGCCCTCCGGAAGTCCAAGACAGCGGTTTCACTGGTCCCCTTCCTGACTTCGCCAAGTATCGAGAACTCTACCATTTCGTGGTCACTCTGCCCAAGACAGCCCCCGACCACCACATCTCCCACCAGTCCTTCTCTGTCAGTGAACAGAAGATCTAGCGGGGCACCTCCCCTGGTAGGCTCGCCAACCAGCTGCATCACAAAATTATCTTCCACTCTCTCCAGAATCCTCCTGGACTGCTTTCTCTGGGCTGTGTTGTGTTTCCAGGATATGTCTGGGAAGTTAAAGTCCCCCCATCAAGATGCTTGCCTTGTCGGCCTTTCCGCTGATCCTAACCCGCAGCGACTCCACCTTGCCATTGCCAGCCTCAAGTTCAGCGACATCAAAACACTCTGTAATATAGAGAGCAACTCCACCACCCCTTCCATGCTGCCTGTCCCTTCTGAAGAGCCTATAGCCAGACATGGCAGCACTCCAGTCATGAGAGTGGTCCCAACACGTTTCTGTGATGACAATCAAGTCATAGCGTGAGTGCTGCACAATGGCTTTCAGCTCCTCCTGCTTGTTGCCCATGCTGCGTGCATTAGTGCAGATGCACTTCAGCTGAGCCTTTGCCTTCTCCCCCAGCCTTGCCACTGTTCCCCCTGGCACACCTCCAACAGGCTTTGTTTCTTCCCCGTCCCCCTTCTTACCTAGTTTAAAGCCCTCTCAATGAGCCCTGCCAGCTCCTGGGCCAGGATCCGTTTTCCCCTTGGGGACAGCTGGGACCCGTCTGTGGCCATCAGGCAGGGTGCCGAGTAAAGCGGCCCGTGATCAAAGAACCCAAAACTTCTGTGTTGGCACCAGCCTCTGAGCCACGTGTTTATCAGGTGGGCTTTCTGTGTCCTCTCTGAACCCCTCCCTGCCACTGTAGGAACGGACGAAAACACCACCTCTACTCCCGCTCCGTCCACTAACCGTCCCAACCCCCTGAAGTCCCGTTTGATAGCCTTCAGGCTTATCTTGTCAATGTTATCACTGCCAGCCTGGACTATCAGTAGTGGGTAGTAATCGGAGGGGCAAACCAGGTTGGGAAGCTTTCTGGCAACATCCCTGACCCCGGCCCCAGGGAGGCAGCAGACCTCCCTACAGGTAGGGTCAGGCCGACAGATAGGGCCTTCCGTTCCCCTGAGAAGGGAGTCGCCCACAACGATCACCCTTCTTTCCTTCTTGGTGGAAGCAGTCTTGAGGCGTGGAGCAGACTTCCTCGCCCTAGGCTTCCTGGGTAAACTTCCTTCCACATCCTCATCCACCGCTCTCTCGAGCTCCAGGGCCTCAAACCTGTTGCATAAGGGCACCTGGGAAGCTGGGGCAGGTGGGGGGGGGGGGGGGCGTTTCCTGCATCTCCATTCCTCCTCAGCTCCTAGGTCCCCTCCCTCTGCCTGACAGTGACCGGGCAGGGGGTCCACCCCCATGTGGGGAGTCTCATCCCAGTGCCTCTCCTTTGGGCCTTGCAGGGAGTTGCTCCACCAGTCTATCTCCCTCTCACACTCCCTGATGGCCCTCAACTTCTCCACCTCCTCCTTGAGCTCTGCCACCAGGCGGACCAGGTCATCCACCTGCTCGCACCTCACACACACGGTATCTCTGCCTCCTTCAGATGGCAGCAGCAGGCTCTGGCACTCCCTGCACCCAGAGACCTGAACTGCCGCATTGTTGAGCGGGCAGTCAGTCTGGGTGGCTACAGACTTTCTAGAGCGAGCTCTCTGCCTAGCGAGGGCCATAGTGGCCTAGCTAGTGGTAGACAGCCGTTAAGTGAGTTGTTCTTATGGGCGGGGGGGTTGAATGCTCTGCTCTCCCTGCTCGCCCTGCCTGCGTGAACTGCTGCGCCCTGCCCTTGTTATGTGCCCACCCTGTTTGCTCGCGCTCCCTAGGGGCTGCTTTTGAATGGCTGGGGAGGGGGCGCTGGTGGCTCTGCCTATGCCCCATCAGCGTCCCTCAGGAGGGCTGCCGGGTCTTGGCGGCTCCCTTGGCTGCCTCGAGTGGCCTCAATGCCAGGAAAATAGCCCTGCCTGTCCCGATCCCCCGCTCCGCTGCAGAGCACATCTGTCCCGGAGCCGATTGCCTCGGCAAATGCTGCTGAGGTCCCGTGTGTTAGAGAGGGAAGGGAAGAGAGTGCCTTGTGTCAACCTCCTGAATGCCAAAAGAGGATTCTATTTCTAGGTACCTAAGTAAAGAGCTGCTATTTAATAATCCCAAATTCTTCTGAGTTTTGTGCTCTCAAAAACTAACTCACCTCTGACTCTTGGCCATTAACACATATCTTTGAACTTCTACCAAGAACCTCACAATACTTGCTGAACAAAATTCCTTGTCCATGACCACAGTTAATCTCATGGCTACATACTATTTCCAGTCCACTTTTCTCCTCCATATGACCAATTTTATCTAACTTAAACCTCTTCAGAACTTTCTGAATCCCCTCTGCTGTTTCGCCCTCTGTAAGCATCCTATAAGTCATTCTGCTTGTTTGAGACCTTTCCTTCAATCTTTCCGAAGACACATGCTCATATTTTTCTGTTCTAATAGAAAGCCCAAGAGCCCAAATACAGGTGAAAAACAAACAAAAATTTCATACTGAAAACAAACAAAAATGTTCATACTGTTCTTGTGAGTATGAATGGACTCAGTAATATCTGTTAAGGTTGTATCTTCTCTTCCTCCCAACCCTCCTGCCCCCCCCCAAAAAACACTTTTTTTTTCATTTTTTCTCTATTATTAGACTATCATAAAATTCATTTAGAAGCACATATTAAAGTTTCATTCAATTTTTACATTCATAAAAAATAATTCTGAACTTCCCATCTGTGGTCATATTTCTGTGTGGGCTTTGGGGCGACTACTTAAAGGATCAGTGGCACAGGTTGTGTTTGCTTCTGTCCTTCCGATAGGGGCACTCAATGCTGACAAGTGGGCTCATCACATTAACACGTGGCTGGTGTAACGTGGCTGGGACTGGTGTAACCGGCAGAACTTTGGGTTCTTCTATCATGGGAAGGTCTATGTGACACCAAGCCTGCTGGCACCAGATGGGATGCACCTCTCTCAGAGAGGGGTAAGGATTTTTGGTCAGGAGATGGCGGGGCTGACAGATAGAGCTTTAAACTAGAGTTGAAGGGGGAAGGGGATAAAACCAGGCACACCAGTGTTGAGCTAAGGGATGGTACACTAGAATCAGAGGGATTGTGTGTGTGCCAGTGAGGTCCTTCAGTCAGCTCCACAAGGTGCTGAGTATAGGGAGGCTCATTTGAAGTGCTTCTACACAAACACACAGTATGAGGAATAAAATAGATGAGCTAGATGTCTTGGCCCAGACCCACAGCTACAACATCATCGGCATAAGTGAAACCTGGTGGGATGAGTCCTGTGGCTGGTGTGCTGCAATAGATGGTTACAGGCTCTTCAGGAGGTACAGGCAGGGTAGGCGAGGTGGTGGGGTGGCAATGAATGTGAAGCATGGGCTGGACTGTATGGAACTTCAGGCTGGTGATGGCAAAGTTGAGAGCCTCTGGGTAAGGATTATGGGACGAACAAATAAAGGGGATGTCATTGTGAGAGTCTATTACAGACCACCTGGCCAGGACAACAACGCAGATGAATTATTCTTTGCAGAACTAAGAGATGCCTCGAGATCAACTCCCCTCGTCCTTATGGGGGACTTCAACTTGCCAGACGTCAACTGGGATCACCACACGGCTGACGCGAGCAAGTCCAGGAGGTTCATAAAGCACCTCGACAATAACTTCTTGGTGCAGGTGGTAAGGGAGCCAACTAGGAAAGGTGCCCTCCTAGATCTGTTGCTAGAGAACAGAGAGGGAGATGTGGCAATTGGTGGCCGTCTTGGTCACAGTGACCATGAAGTGGATGAGTTTAGAATTTATGGTGACAGAAGGAAAACTGCCACCACAATTTCAGCCCTGAACATGGGGAAAGCAGACTTCAGGCTGCTCAGGGTACTAGTCTGTGGGAAAAGAATTTTCAGGTGGCTTCGTGCTGTTTCACACGTCCCTGAATTAGAGATAATGAGGAACCAAGTGGCAAAAAACAAAAACTTGAGTAAGGCTGAGATAAAGAAAATTGGCTACAGTGCTAAGGATGAGCTTTGAGTGGTGGCCAATTGCTGGCTGGCTTGAGGTGCGTGTCTGAGGGTCTCTAACCAATTGTATGTCAGATTCAGGCACGTGGACAGTATGTGGGGCTACGGGGAAAGTATATGTAGGAGTGAAAAATAGCAATAAAGGCCTACTGTTCAAGAGCCATCAGTAGTCCGTGTCTTGCATCCCTTCACTAGTCAGCAAGGTCCCCTAGGAAACTGCTTTTGAAGGCATTGATGTCCATCAGTGCTGGTCAGTCTTTAAGCACTGCCTCCTAAAATCACAAGATCAGGCAATTCCAAAATATCGGAAGTCAGGCAGGTGGGGCAGGAGGCCGGCCTGGCTGACCAGGGATCTTCTATTGGAGCTTTGGCAAACAAAGACAGTGTACGGTTGCTGGAAGGAGAGTCAGGTGATGAAGAAGGAATACAGGGGTGCTGTTCATGTTTGTAGGGAAAAAATTTGTGTGGCCAAAGCCCATCTCGAATTGAAGCTGGCCATGTCTGTGGGAGACAATAAAAAAAGGTTTTCTTAGATATGTAAACAGAAAAAAGGAGAACCAAAGAAAACATAGGTCTGCTACTTGATGGGGAAGGTCTCCTCACAGACAATGAAGTAGCCAAAGTAGACGTTTAATGCTTTCTTCACCTCTGTCTTCAACACTGATGATGCGCTTCAGGACCCAGAGTGCCCTGAGCTGGAGGACCGTGATGGTGGGAATGACAAACTCCTAACCGACCCTGAACATGTGTGAGATTTGCTTGTCCACCTGGATCCATACAAGTCCATGGGTCCGGATGGGATTCATCCCAGGGTGCTTAAAGAGCTGGCTGACATCATCGCGGGACCTCTCTCAATTATTTTTCAATGATCTTGGGAATCTGGAGAGGTCCCAGTAGACTGGAAGCTGGCAAATGTTGTGCCAATTTTCAAGAAGGGTAAGAAAGAAGACCCTAGCAATTACAGGCCTGTCAGTCTCACCTCAGTACCTGGTAAAATTATGGAGAAGATGATTCTTAAAGTTACTGAAGTGCACCTGGGGAACAATGCAGTCATTGGTCCCAGCCAACATGGGTTCATGAGGGGTAGGTCCTGCCTAACAAATTTGATTTCCTTTTACGATAAGATCACCCATCTAGTTGATCAAGGGAAACCAGCTGATGTGATCTTTTTGGACTTCCCCAAGGCTTTTCACACAGTTTCCCAAAGGATCCTACTGGACAAAATGTCCAGCATACTACTTAACAAAAACATCATACGATGGGTGAGCAATTGGCTGACGGGCAGGGCTCAAAGGGTTGTGGTAAATGGGGCCACATTAGGCTGGCAGAGGGTCACTAGTGGGGTCCCTCAAGGCTCTATTTTAGGGCCAGTCCTCTTCAATGTCTTTATAAATTATTTGGATGTAGGACTAGAAGGTTTTTTGAGCAAATTTGCCGATGACACCAAAGTTGGAGGAGCTGTGAACTCGGATGAGGGTGGAAAGGCCTTGCAGAGAGATATGGACAGGTTGGAGAGCTGGGTGATCACCAGCTGCATGAAGTTTAACAAAAGCAAGTGTCGGGTCCTGCACCTGGGATGGGGCAACCCTGGCTGTACATACAGACTGGGCAACGAGATACTGAAGAGCAGCCCCGCAGAGAGGGATCTGGGGGTCGTGATCAACAGCAAGTTGAATATGAGCCAGCAGTGTGCCCTGGCAGCCAGGAGGGCCAACCGTATCCTGGGGTGCATCAAACATTGCATTGCTAGTCAGTCGAGGGAAGTGATCGTCCCGCTCTACTCTGCGCTGGTGTGGCCTCACCTCAAGTACTGTGTGCAGTTCTGGGCACCACAGTACAAAAAGGACATTCAAGTGTTGGAGAGTGTCCAGAGGAGGGCGACGAAGATGGTGAAGGGCCTGGAGGGGATGACGTATAAAGAGCGGCTGAGGTCACTGGGCCTGTTCAGCCTAGAGAAGAGGAGGCTGAGGGGAGACCTCATCACAGTCTACAACTTCCTCACGAGGGGGAGTGGAGAGGTGGGTGACCTATTCTCCATAAACACCAGTGATAGGACCTGCGGGAACGGGGTGAAGCTGAGGCAGGGGAAGTTTAGACTAGACATCAGGAGGAGGTTCTTCACCTAGAGGGTGGTTGCGCACTGGAACAGGCTCCCCAGTGAAGTAGTGACTGCACCAAGCCTGTCTGAATTTAAGAAACATTTGGACTGTGCACTTAGTCACTTGGTCTAAACTTTTGGGTAGACCTGTGCGGTGGAAGGAGTTGGACTTGATGATCCTTATGGTTCCCTTCCAACTTGGCATATTCTATGATTCTATGATTCTGGAGTATGAATGAGATCTTTACCACAGTAGTTCCTTACAGTAGAACCTAATACAGTCAGCTTCATATATCAAGCAGTGTTTGTTCCATGAAAAGTATGTTACAAATGTGGGTAAGTTACTAAGCTGCTGTCTAGGCCCTAGCTGGTGGCTGAGATCATGCTAACAGAACAAAACATGGAAGTCTACTGGACAAGACATGAGAAATTGCTGTATATGGTAGATAACAGGGTGAGGAGCTGACAGAAGTGACAGACAGTGCTGAGAAGGATGTCTGGATTTCAGAGGCTACCCAGGGAGTTGTGTACCACTCGGTGCCAGACTTCACAGACATTTTGAGGGGAATCCTGGGGACATTTAGGTGAATAAAATGTTTCAAGGCCAACAGTGCCTAAATGAGTATATAATTTATACCATGTAATGTTGAGATTTGGGTACAGGTATAGTGAAACTGTTACCAATGGGGAAAACATAATTAGGACAGGCTGCTTGTATGGGAAGAGACTGGATGGAAGAAAAAAAACCCTACAAGAGTAATGAAAAATAGAGTCAGAAACCAGGAAAATTGATAATAAGTTAACCACAGGAAATAAGCAGGGCTGGCTACTGCAGCTGGAATGGGAAAATAAAAAAAAAAAAAAAAAAAAAAAAAACATTGTTATGAACATAACACGAAAAGGCAAACCTGCTTCCACAATCAGGAGGAAGCCAGTAAGGAAGCACATGGATGGAAATATCAAGCACTCTGGTATCAGCACCATCAGCAACTACACACCAATCCACAAATTGTACTTGGTTTGTTAATCTCACTGAGCTTGACCATTCCCTCCACTACAGCCACAAAATAGAAATATGTACTTGTACAACGGCTTTTCTTTGAAGAGTATACATGATCTTTGTTTATCTTTTATATCATTTTGTGGCAAGACTCTAATAGCCAGTTTTTGGTAGCCCACATTCTAACTGCATTCTACATCCCACATGAAAATGGTACTTTGGGTGTGAATAACTTGAGACTGCAGGCATAGCTCCTTTCCATATAAAGATTATGCAGTTTAGTAACCTTGTTGCCTATGCCTATGCTAATGCTAAAAGGGAATAGGGTGGATTCAACATAAATTGAAATGATCATGTATAAGCAAATACTTTAGAAATATGCTTGCACCTCTACTGTTTATTAAGAAAGTCAAGAAAGCTTCCTAAGAGCAAGCTTTTAATTCTGGTGTCGTGGCTAAATTTCATTTCAGGTAATTACATGCTGCCTGCCTCATTTTTCCTTGCATTTTTAATTAGATTCAGCATTCTTCTGCTTTTGTCCTTAGCCATTTTACAATGTGACTGCATTCTATTAGCCACTGCAGCATTCTACACCACAAATGCACGGCAGAACTGACTGAAGCAATTTCTTTCTTTATAACTTGTCATCTAAAACAGTTTTGAGGCATTCCAGGAAGAACAGTCCTCTATAAGCATATGGACACTTAGCATGAAACCAATGTAGCAGGCAAATGTTGGCCAGCCTCTCTGGTCCTGATCCAGCAAAGCACTTCAACACATGAGCTTCTCTTGGCTTCATTTCTCCCATGTGTGTTTTGCTAGATTTGTGTTGAAGAAAAGGTAATTCTGAAAAGGTAATTCTGTCTGATCTGTAATTAGAAATGCTGGTGAGGGTTCTGTATTATCTTTGACCCTAATCTCTCATCTGGAGTTGATTTCCACTGTTTCTTCTCTCTCACTTCAAGCCACAATGTTTAATGCAGCAACCACACAGCTTTCCAGGGAAAGAGTAAGGTAGGCAATAAAGCAGATTACTGTATGTTTTCAAGGGTATAAGGACTTGATTAACCTTCACCTCACAATTGCTTTTAAGAGAAAATAAGAATATATCTCATAACTAACTCAAATATATATATATAATGATCTTTAGTTGTAGCAAAATTGTCTTTGCTATACCAAATGCTTTGACAGTGCTATAGCTGATATGAGCAGCCTTTTTATTATTATTAAATGAAATGCTCAGACTAATTTCTACATTACTTTTGCCTTCCTTTCATAGGTGTCAAGTATGAAAAGTACCATGGATAATATTAACTTACCACGAAAATTTGAGCACATATCACTTCTAGTTGAGTGTTTGGACTTCTGTATTGCTTTTGCATTCTATAGATGAGATGAGAATCTAGAGATGAGAAACCAGGACTCAAATCCCAATTACAGTTTTGTTTGTTTGTTTGTTTGCTTTTTCTCTTTGTGACAAAGTTGTTAACAGACTACTTATAAGAACTATGAAAATAATACTATTTAGGGAACTAATTTACCAAAATGGCATACCCCCAACAAGAATGCATTCTTAAAGGGCAGAACCTCTCATTTTTAAAAGAATCTGAAGATACCCCATGCTAAACATATTTGAAAAGAAACATATGGACACAAAGGATACAACAGTTAAGTGCTCCTCTGCAAACATACCTTCATGTCAGAGAAAAGTACTTCACTTTTAATTCTAGGTAGCCTCTCTGAAATAAATTCATTAATATTAAAGGCTTTATTCTCTTAATCAAAAAGAAAGATCTCATTTTGATTACAAGAAATGTAAGGCTAGCTATAAAGAATGAAAATATATAATCATCCTTTAAATACAATACTATATGCTTTCTTTGCGTGATGGTGTGGTGGTTTTACTCAGGTGGGCAGCTGAGCTCCACCACAACTGCTCTCTCGCTCCCCTTCCTCAAAGGGAAAGGGGGAGAAAATACGGTGGAAAGGACTTAAGGGTTGAGATAAGGACAAGGAGGTCACCTAACAATTACAGAGAAGGGCAAAACAGACTCAGCATAGAGAGATTAGAGACATGTATTGCCTATTACTAACAAGCTAGAGAAGTGAGAAAGGAAGTGAGAAAGGAAGAAACAAAGTAAGCAACAAAGTAAGGAAACCAAAAAACCCTCCACTCACCCTCTTCCACCTCCCCCTGAGTGGCACAGGGAGAAGGGAGGATGGGGGCTGCAGTCAGTCCCCAAAGCTTCACCTCCGCTGCTCCTTCACAGTCACTCTCTTCCCCTGCTCCTCATCCCCTCCCATGGGATGCAGTCATTCCCGAACTGATCCTGCAGAGGCTGCCCATGGGCAGCAGCTCTTCAAGAAGCTCCGTACCACAGGGTCTATCTATTGGGAGCAAACTGTTCCAATATGGATCTTCCACAGGTGGCAGCTCCTGTGTGGTCCCCTCTCCAGTGGCTGCAGCTACAGCCCAGGGCCTGCTCCTGTGGGGGCTCTCCATGGGCCACATCCACCTGCTCCACCAGGGGCTCCTCCACAAGCTGCAGAGTGGAGATCTACTCTGCCATGGGACCCATGGGCTGCAGGGGGACAGCCTGCTCCATCAGGGGCTTCTGCACAGGCCACAGGGGAACTTCTGGTCCTTGCCTGGAGCACCTCCTGCTCTCCTGCACTGACCTTGGGGTCTGCAGTGCTGGTTCTCACTCTTCACTCTCCCAGCTGCTGATGGGCAGCAGTTTTTTTCCCTTTCTTAAATCTGCTCTCAGAGAGGTGCTAAAAACATTATTGGCTTGGCTCTAGGCAGAAGCAGGTCCTTGTGGAGCCAGCTCTAACTGGCCCTTAACTAACATGGGGCAGCTTCTGGACTCTTCTCACAGAGGCCACCCCGGAGCCCCCTGCTGTGAAAACCTTGCCACATGAAGCCACTACAAATGGTAATTGTAAGACATTTTGCACCAAAAGCAAGTATCTGATACAAAACTAGAACTTACTGAAATATTTTTGCACGGGTGCCTTTTCAGATAAATTCACAGATTTGCTAACATGAAAACATTTGACATGTTTGCATTGATTTTGTTTAATTTTTTTGGTAGGCAACTACTATATTTTATAGCTCTAATATTGGCTGAACAGATTATGGAAAACAAAGTAATAATCATGCTATTTCTATATTCATATGATCACAGAATCACACATAATCACAGAATTTTAGGGGTTGGAAAGGACCTTAAATATCATCTAATCCCAACCTCCCTCCCATGGACAGGGACACCTTCTCCTATATTTAGTTGCTGAAAATCCCTTCCAACCTGGCCTTGAACATTTCCAGGAATGGGGTATCCACAACTTCTCTAGGCAACCTGTTCCAGTGCCTCACCACCTCCTGAGTAAAGAACTTCTTTCTAATGCCTAAACGAAATCTACTCTCTTTTAGTTTAATATCATTACCTCTAGTCCTATCACTACTCTCTTTGATGAAGAGTCCCTCACAGCTTTCCTGTAGCCCCCTTTTGGTACTGGAAGCCACTATAAGGTCTCCTTGGAGCTTTCCATTCTCCAGGCTGAACAAACCCAACTCCTTAAGCCTGTCTTCATAGGAGAGGTGCTCCAGCCCCTTGATCATCCTTGTGGGATGATCTCCTCAGGACTTGTTCTAATAGGTCCAATGGTTCCACTTGTTCTAATAGGTCCATGTCTTTCTTATACTAGGGACCCCAGAGCTGAGCACAGTGCTCAAGGTGTGGCCTCACCAGGGCTGAGTATAGAGGGACAATCACTTTGCTAGTCCTGCTGACCACACTATTCCTCATACAAGCCAGGATGCTGTTGGCCTTCTTGGCCACCAGAACACACTGCTGGCTCATATTCAGCTGCCTATTGACCAATACCTCCAGGTCCCTTTCTGACTGGCAGCCTTCCAGCAACTCTTCCCCTTGCCTGCAGTGCGGGGATTGTTGCATGCCAAGTGCAGGACCCAGCACTTAGCCTTGTTGAACTTCATACTGTTGCCCTCAGCCCACTGTCCAGCCTATTCAGATCCCTCTGCAGAGCCTTCCTACCCTCCCTTGATGGTGCACAGAAACCACACATTAGCAGACATAGTGCAAGCAAATGGTTTGATTAATCCCTGAGGCTGAGCCTAGATACAGAGAAACAATTAAATTAGGTGTTATACAATGCAGTTTCCTGTAAAAGATGCTGGGACTACCCTTGAGAGAAGTATTGGATACTGAGGAAAAGAAGGGTTGGGGATGAGAGAAGGTGGCAGGGGAGGAGGGGTGGGGTGGGGAAGTACCTCTGAATCACTGCTCCATAATAAATATATGGATGCATTAAAAAGAGAGTATTTAAATTATTTGGATATTGATCATTTTCTTGTCTTTTTCTTCTGAAATGCTTATTGTCTTAAAATTTAAAGGAGAGAAACTAAAAATGAGGGGATCACAACAGTTAAATAGTTAAGAATTAAAAACACAGCAACATACTAGCTTCTATGAAGAAAATTAACTCTAACCCAGATGAAACCAAGACACAGACGTTAATAGATGGAAGAGACTTCAACAAGGAAAATATAGGTGTTAGATAAAAACTCCACTGCCAGTGCTGAAAGCACTAACCAGAATGTCCGCTTCTCACTTTCAGAGTGTCCTGACTACAGACCTACTGAATTACTAACAGAAGCAGCATAGACAGCGAGACCTCTTCAATACTTTCGGAAAGTGCACTAAACTGTACAGAAATCCCTACTGAGTTTAGAAAACTCTGAGCTGTAAAGCAACCACAGAGCTGCTGGACAGAAGCACCTGGTGGGCAAGATGTAAGCACTTAGTAACTATTTGGAGGCAGGAATTCACATCCCATGTCTTTGGTAATGGTTATATTCTACCTGCTTCCTGCTTTTTGTCCACTCATTTTAGGCCACCTTTTTATGCACCAACTTATTCTTATGTAACACTGAGGTACTGTTATAGTAACTCTGAGGTAGCACTACTAAGTTGCTAAACAACTAATTCTGATTTGATTTTCCTTGGAATATGCAGTTAAATTTGAGGCACTGCAGAACATGTTTTACAGGTGCCTATAGCATTGGCTTTAGCATTTGGTCTTTGTTTATTCCAAATTCTTTAAAACCAGACAAAAAAAAAAAAAAAAAAAAAAAGCCAAAATAAATTAAATAAATAGTAATATGGCAGCAAGAGATAAAAGGATGAAGATTCTTTAAAGCAATATATTTCTTATTCATATTTTATTCCATTTAACTTTCAACAGAATCTGTTCTCCCCTTCACATAGATTCTTAGTGTCTCTCCACATTAATTGGACCTAAAATTGTACAGCTGTAAAACTTAGCCTGTAAAAAGATTAGTTAATGCATACAACAGGCATATAGCAAAAGAACCACCACTTATGAGTGTATGTTTCCTAATCACATATTCCATTACAAATTAAATTCTATCTGAGGGAACATGAAATCTAGCACTTTAGTTGGCTAATATAAAGAGTCCTCTACTTTCTGACACTGCTTGCAATCTAATGTCTCATCTAACAGCTACAGTCCCCCAATTACAAATATAGTTTAAGTAGATAATGCACATTAGTTCCTTAGCATTCAGCTTTTCACTCAGTACTGACTCAGACTAGAACTAGAATCGATTCTTCAAAATGACAACGAGTTCTTTAAAATACTCAAACTTTTCCAGTCCCAATGAACAAAAGTATTTTCATTGTGTTTCTATTCTTTTAAAAATTATTTACTTTATGTTTTTTATTAGTGGAATATTTTATGACCAGCCAGCTACAAATATTCTGATACTTTCCTTAATATCCTGTTTACCTTTGACTATTTCCTTTAAAAATTAATTAATTAAAATAAAACAACGAAATTGTGTGTTTTGTACATCACTTCACTGTTGAGACTCTACATGGATTCTCAGTTTATCTTATGAAAGTCAACAAAAGATAAATGTAAACCCATTCCATTAAAGCAAGCAAAGTAAATATATGAAATTACTCTTATTCTGCTGCTGGCTTCAGTGGGTTTAGGGGGATGAATACCTCCAATGATGCAGTTTGTTTTGTTTGATTTCTTATGAAAAGTTAAAGTTTCATAAGAAATCATTACCACTTTATTCTGATCAGGCCCTCTTAAAGTATGATGCATGTTTTTTTTTTAAAAGATGGGCTTGCAAAATGATTTAAAGAGAATCTGGAAAGCTTCAAATATACACTATACAAAACAATTAAAATTTTTTTTTTTAGGTTTCTACAAAATGAATTAGCTGAATTAAATTTCCAGCAAGTTCAATTTCATTTTAGCACACAGGATTATAGAATGTATTAGGAATCTAAATTTGGTGAGAGGAGAAAAGAAAGAAAAAATAAATAAATAAATAAAAAATTCCAAATTATTTCAGTCTTCCTTGACCTTGGAATTCCTAGTCCTGCTGGTCAGAAAGGTAAGTTAAACTTCATTTTGAAAAAAAGACTGATAAATATATCTATACTAAAAAGCTAATACCTATGATTGATTCCATTGTCACTATAAAACATTGCCAGCCAAACCATTCCTCCAGTGGCATATTTCAAGTGTTTATTTTGCAATAGAAGACACTTTAAAGCATTGCAACAAATATTAGGAATAATGTCACTCTGATTCTACATAGAAAAGAAGTCCATTCAATATCTGTTTCTAGAAAGTCAGAAAAAATATGGGAATACAGGTTAAATACAGCAATTCATAGGGAATCTTTTAAAACAAACTTATTTAGCAAGGTATCTGCATGCTTGATCACAGATACAGCTGAAATTGTAACACTATTCCTGTAAGCTTACATGAACCTTATTGTAATAATTTGAAAGCTAAAAGCAAATAAAAAAACCTACATAGTCAATAGAAGGATGCTATTGTCAAAAAAGAGGGGTAGTGGAGTTCTGATACAAATAGGATGAGGAGGAATAGTAGAGTAGAGGAAAAGTCAGAGCCACACCCGATGTTTTCGCAGATGATTTGAGTATTCCTTAGTCTATTCATTGGAAAAAAGTTTAAACACAGAAGTGAGATAGTACAAGGTGAAGATTTTGAACATAGATCACAGAATTCCCACGTAGCCTTTACATTTCCAAATTTTCCTCTATTCATTTAAAGGCCCATTTGAAGTGGGGTGGGGTTCTATCTATTCTCAATCATATGAGCACTGCAAAAGTAGAACTACAACTTGCATGATGCAACTGGAATATATCTCAGGCCTCAAAAGGGACAAAAATGCTTAATTCATTTAACTAATACTATGTATATGACCTGTTAGAGCAAATTTCCGTAAGCTATGTCCACGCAATACTGCTGTGTTTGTTGAAGTCAACAGAGTCACACAAAAACACCCAATGAACAATATCAGACAGAATAAGTTCATAAAAATCATGATCTGTTCACAGTTCATGAACAAAGAGAGATACATTGAGTGAATATAAAAGAAGACTGACATGCATTCAATGAGCCCCTTAGAACATTAATGTCCCCATGACTGCATTGTACAACCTGGACTGAAAAGAATGTATGCTTCAGGTCTTGATACTTTAAAAGCTATCACCAGGAACAAGCAGGAAGGTTTTATAAATCCCTATTTATTCATTGAGAATACATTGTTTGTTATCTTAATAGTATCTATGAAACACTGTGAATCACTATCTATCCCTATTAAATCTACCTTCATATTTCTCTCCTCTCCTGTTCTCTCAACTCCATTTGGAGAGGTTGATGAGGCTGAATGAAGTCTGTAATAATAGGATTTAATAGGTATAGTATCTGTAGGTAGACAAGGTCATAAATTTTGAGTAAGTAGCAGCAAAGGTAAAAGAAAGGAGTATGGTCTTAAACAAATCAAAACCTTGCAAAAAGCTAGAGTTCGCTTCTATCCTAAGAAAGTGATTCACTTTTCCTCAGTGAATGAAATTCTTTGCTCATAAGCAAAGATTAGATTTTATTTTTATAACAAGCTTATTTTTATCAGCTTGTTCTTTTCTGTGAATTTTTCATTTAATATTTTGCTTATACAGTTAAATGTTTATAAAGGCAGATTACCAAAATAATGTATGCATCCATTCTCTTTGCTTACAGAAGACTTTATGACCCTGAATCCTTTTGTGAATCTGTGATTTTACAGATATTATGGGTAAACTTTTCTGTAATTTTTAATTTGAGTGTTTTGTATTTTTTTTCTGCTATTGCTCAGCCAAATAGTTCAAACTACGTCTAATTTAAATTTCCCCAAGAGAATACCGTGCAGTGTTAAAGTTAGCTTTTCAGAGCTAGTGTGAACTGTAAGCACTATTGTATCTTTTTATGTGACATTAAGTTCATTTTAATAAATGGATTTGAGTATTTTATGTTTTGAAGGATTGAGTAAACGTCATTTTTTCTGAGAGAGAAATTTCAATAACTGAATGTGTGTACTTTTATTTGTTACCTTGCTGTAATTGTAACATCAATAGTGCTTTGCTTCCAGCCCAAGAAAGAAGCTTATATATTTTGCCAGGTTATTTTATCAATAGTTACTAAAATAATAGTAATAAATTGCATAATTAAAAATATCCCATTTTTCATATTTAACCATTATTCTTCCCTTGCTCTTCCTGGTCTTCCTGTTGTCACTGAGCTAACAAACTTCTACCTTCTCAAAAACCTTGAACTATTTTTGTTCATGAGCCAGACTGTTTTTCCGCTCCCAGATACAATCATTCCGTCTACTTTTATCTCCCTTGCATCCCTCAATGATTTTTGCTTCCAGCTCCTGGCCCTTCCCCACTTCTTCCATCCCCTCATGATTTTGGCTTTCAGCCCATATTGTTCTTCCCTAACTTCTGAAACATTCAAGTTATTGTATAACTTTTGTTTCCATATATCCCCCCCCCAAAAACAAACAAACAAACAAACAAAAAAAAAAAACAGCATAATGCATACATTTGCTCAATATTCACTTAACTCAAAAGTTTCTACTATGCAGCATTAGCTGTACCATTAAAATTCACTGAGACATCATCAAATATATTGGACTATAACCTACATCAGTGAAAGGCGAATATAAAGTCAACAACACAAGGACTAAAATGAACCAATATTCATTGGAATATGATCAGAAGCAAGAATTATGACCTAATTATAGGTGGATTTCAGGGAGAAAAATTAAGTGTAGGAGAAAAAATAATACATATTTATTACAAGCAGCAATAATAAGGGATCAAAATAAACATTTGAATCATAACCTCCTAATAAAACATTCACTTCATTTTGAGTATGTCCTTTACAAAAATACAATATCCTGCTTGGCATTGCTTTTGGTCTCCAAGAGTAACTCAGGCACTTTCACTTACACCCTTCAATACACACATTCATCAGTCAAGTCATTACGTAGAATCACAGAATTATTTATGTGGGAAGAGACCTCCAAGATCACCGAGTCCAATCTGTGACCTAATACTAACAAGTCTTCCATTAAACCATATCACTAAGCTCTACATCTAAACGTCTTTTAAAGACCTACAGGGCTGGTGACTCAACCACATCCCTGGTGAGCCCATTCCAATGCCTAACACCCCTTTCGGTAAAGAAGTTCTTCCTAATATCCAACCTAAACCTCCCCTGGTGCAACTTTAGCTCATTCCCTCTCATCCGGTCACCAGGCATGTGGGAGAATAGACCAATCCCCACCTCACTACAGCCTCCTTTAAGGTACCTGTAGAGAATGATAACGTCCTCTTCTCCAGGCTAAACAACCCCAGCTCCCTCAGCCACTCCTCATAAGATACTTTTTTCCCCGATCTTTTCAACTACCAAGAGCCGGACAGAATGTATGGGTAATACAGCAAAGAGGTAAAACTTGCCCAATATGTTAATTGCAGTAACTACAGATAATACAGTATCTGTACATAATAAAAATGTACTAGAGCCTTCACCGGTTTAGTGATTTCAGTTTAGTTGCTGGCTGATGGTCTTGTGTTTTTAATTAGTCACTCACTCACCCATAGCAAAGACATCAACTTGCTATATAAAGCAAATGAAAAGAGGAACAGTATTTCCAATATGTTAATGAGTAGGCAAAACTACTACAGATCTTCACCCTTTCCCTGTGTGTTTGAATTCTCTGGCAGGACAGTCAGGCAAAAAATTATGCAACTTCATGACAGCTGGATGAAATCAATAGGAAATTAGTTAATTCCTAATTAATAGGAAAATAGTTAATTAGGAATCAGTTAATGAGAGGTCTTAGTTTTAGTTTTTGTTTGATTGGGGAAATTTTTCACAGGATAATTTATTTTCTTTTCCTTGTCTACCAAGTGTTCTATATCCTCAAGATAAATTTAGAACAAAGAAAGTATTTAATGGTCTTGCATGCACAGTGCAGAAGTGCTTTTTTCCCTTTGTGTTTTTGTTTCACAAAGGCTCTGGACACAGCGCTAGAGGTCTGCAAGCTTCCAGGCTACTGCAAGTATTTTATGTACAATCTGATAGACTTTGCAGTGTTATAACTAAAGTTTATAGGCTTTCAGCCACTATATGCTGAGGTTAAATTAACTCCTGTTTCCAGTATTTATGACAATTTCATTATAAATGAGAAAACTTTGAACTTCATATTAAGCTTCATCAAGCCACAATGCTCCAAATACTTCTGTGGTTTAGACTGAGAAATAATTTTGGCTACACACTTTGCATTGTGATTTCATGTATAATATTATCTCTAATTTGTACATAGCCGCTCTATACCTTGTCCATGGATCATATAGAGCCAGAAAAATTTCACTAAATTTCACAAGAAAAGAAAATACAATAGAAAACATATCTTTACAAGTACCTATAAATTGTATAGTGGTTAAAGAAATTTTAAGTCAAAAGTATAAGTTCCAGAAGTTCAGATGTACCTCAAGACAAGCAGTCACTGTGCAGGGAAATTATATTTACATTTTTTTTTCGATTAAGATACTAGAGATTTGAGTACTATCAGCTTTAAATTCATTATATTCTTTTTTTAGATCAAGTTATAATTTCCCTTGAAATATATTCTCCTCAAAATTTAGGTGCCTAATTCCCTAACAGACATTTGAAAATCACAGCCCAAGTTCTTTATCATCAAAAGATCATTAGTGTATAAGTTTGTACTGCTTACTTGCTCACTTTTTTTCTAATGATTTTTCACATTCTGCAAAATCATATAAATATAACCACTTAATTCAATCTCTGTCTAAAAGATTGAGCATATTCCTTCTAACAAGACTATTTCTGTAACAATAAGTTAGCCGGTTGATTTAAAATAAATAAATAAATAAATAAATAAAATAACTCAGTGTAATCAGTGTAAGAAAGGTTGCTTGAAAGCAACCAATCTGTGAAATAAGGTAGAGGTCAGATAACTGCCTAAACATAAATTACCAGGCTAGATAACTTGCACAAATCATCACTTTTATTATTATTATCACTATTACTATTATTAGTAATTATTAGTAACTATTATTATCTCACATATTTGAATTAATTTAATATATTCCTTGTTGTTTTACTTGTGAAACTAGCTGGATCACTGCTTGTTTTGATATAATTGAATGATTTCAAATTCTGAAGAGCTGGCAAACTAACAAATAGCAAATGCTTCTATGCTAGCTATCCAAGAACAGGTAAGGATGTAGAGAGACAAACAAGAAAGGCAATACCCTAAAATTTAATTTATATAATTAAAGACTTTTGGAGCTTTCCAGATGAGATTTTTCCCCTTCATTCTCCTATGAAATAAATTTAGATATTGGAGAACTCCAGAAACTTATGGTCCTTTGAATACTGCCTGTATCTTCAGCACTCAGGTATCCTAACTATCACAAAACACCTAAAACTGCTGCTTTTGACTGTGGAAGGAATCGACTGAATAGCATATTTTGATGAGCTCTTCTTTTTAATTAACAAAACATTGCAAAAATTACAGCAAACATAAATTTTATGATGAGAGAAAAATCTAAGATGTTCAATTGGCATAGCTAGTTCCTAAAGTTAAGGAAGCAGCTGCTGAAAGGATGAAGAATGCCATGAAAGTGATGCTACTATTTCTGTATACATTCCAAGCTGAGTTAGCTAGCTGAGACCATTCTTATTTCATGGAATGCAAGGAGTATTCTTGATTCAAAACATAGATAGAACAGTTTGATTTGAAAATTTGGCTTCGGATGTAAGAAACAGCGATACACGTCTGAGTTTAACATAAAGAGTGAATTTAAGTCTTTCACAATTATAAAATCAAAGAGAACTGTATCCACTATTTATTTATCTATTATTCAAAATAAAATTATAGGATCGTTGGTGAAAAATAAAATTATCAGGAAAACATTTGTCTTTGTTAAAACTAAGAACACTAAAATTGGTTCAAGTTTCTAGGCAAAAACTCTCAGAAATTGTTTTGCATGTTAATCTTTATCAAAGTATTTCAATATTTCATTTTTTTTTTTTTTTTCCCCCTCTGGTATCTAAGCCTGTGCACATTGAAAAAGCTAATGAATCTCTAGGTGCTAAAGGTACTAAGCCAATGTGTTTGCCTCTAAAAGAAGGCTCCATAATTTAAACAACAGTGCAGTTTTTGTTCCACTCTCCCCACCCCCCCCCCAAAAAAAAAAAAAAAAGAGAGAGAGAATTGAAGTGACTCTAGATAAATGTGAGAACACAAAACACCTCTGAAATGTCTGGACCATTTCATAATTAAATTGGTCAGAAAGATTAGAATCAAACAAAAGTAAAATAGTAAAATTCTCTTTTCATGTAATCATCATGGCTGTTTCCAGAGGCCAGAGAGCAGCTACAAAGAAAAGGTCACTTTACCTGTGAACGTATTCTTTTCTTTTTCTTTTTTTTTTTTTTTTTTCCAAATAAGTTTTCAGGGAAAGGAGAGGACTAAGATAATATCTGTCCTGTCCCATTTCCTATTTTCTCTGTCTTCCTAGAAGCTCTTGCTGCAAAGACTCACTAGTCCTTCTTCTACACTGAAAAGTTATATGTAACATAAATACCACGGGCCTTCCTGAAAGGGAGAAAAGTTATAGTAATAACAGTTTGTACATCATGCGTATTTTTATATCCTATCAAAGACAGTTAAGAATTTGACACTAGTTGTCTTAAGTTGAGAGATATACCCCCAAGAACTGTAATCTCACAAATATGCAAAATTGGAATTCATATTCTATAGATGTGAAATAATATCATATTTGACTTATTTGTAAGCACTCTGAAACTATAAATAATACAATAGTGTGGAAGTCTAATATTTTCTTTTTACTCAGCTAGAGCAGGATACCATTCATGTAAGAACTTTTGCATTGTTTAGCACGTATTATAGTTTCATTAAACTCCAGAGAATCTCTCAGCAGATCAAACACAAGCAATGACAAAAGATCATCTTGCCATCACTGATCAATAAAACCTCTCATTAAGATCTATTTAAATTAAGGAATACATACAGAGAATTGCAAAAAAGTTTTATAAGAACTATACACTGATACTTTGTCAAGAGTACAGAAAAGTGGTTCAGTGATTTAGAAGTACTAAGTGAAGGATATTTTTATTAAAATAATTAAATCAATCATTAGTGAAATAAACTATTAACAACTTTCTAAGATGAACAGTCCTCAAGAATACCAGCTTACTACTTATTTTCTTATCTCTGTATTCTCTTAGTGTCAAAATTTTCTTATCTCTATACACTATTAGTGTCAAAATATCTTGCAGTTAATCAGATTGAGTTCTTTCAAAAGCATGAGTATTTCATTTCCAAATAGGGCATCTTTTCAGTGAAGGAGTGGATTTAAAGTATTTGAGGCAGTGAAAAAAACATCTAAAAACTATGAAAGATACACCAAGCTCATTTTACATTATTTTGTATTTGGGTTTCTTTTTTCTTCCCAATTACAAGGTATTCCCCCAGTCAATCTCCTGAGTAAGATCTCTCTATCTCTTTCTTGTCAGTCTGTAAAATAGATTGCCTGTCTTTAAAGTTATGCAGTCAGAAAATTACAAGTCAGGTTAAAGGATACCATTTATAGCCCTCCTTGACAACTGATGGGTTCTGTCTACATGTAATTTAATTCCTTCTGCCTCTAACATACTAATGCATGGATCTTAGCAGTTTTTTAGCATTTTTGTCAAAGTGGAACTCTTTATATCTTCAGGGAAGGAGCATAGAATAAGTATATCTTATTTAAAGCATTTTCAAAACCACATGCCAATATGTTTTCACTTATTTGGATATTCCTAGTATCTTTGATACCAACTGACTGTCATCTATCGGTGCTCTCAGGGTACTTATGTAAGGATGAATTTAGATTTTGAAATTGCTATTGAAAATAGACTTGCTGGAGTACAACAGAGCTCTACTTATGCTATTCCTTTTTATTTATTTATTTATTTATCTATTTATTTATTTTTCTGCAGAAATAAGAGAGCTGGCAGGAGGTCAAAGTCTGCTTGGATGTCACCAAACTTAGAGACAGGATATTAGCCAAATTTCTGTTTCTGGACACCCAAAATTAAACAACATTCCTAGGATCTGTTGTCTAGGTGTGACCAGTGGAGTTCATGTGAGGATTTTCAAGCAGATGCTAGCTTCATTTGTTATCGCTAGCTTCATTTGTTATCTTTTACCGCAACCATATTTAAGGAGATTAATTTCAAATAATGTGTGTCTACTATTTAACTACTAAAAGGTAAAAATTCTAACTAGTTTAATAAGGAAGGTCTTCTTAAATTTTGAAAACCTTATCAACACCCACAACTTCTCCTATTTTTATATATCAGATTTGATAAATCAATATAAAGTGCATATGATACAAAGCACATATTTTCTTCATGCAATACAGTATATCTTGATGAGAATGTAGATACAATACAATATATACTTGATGAGAATGTAGAAACAATATGGTAACAACAACCATATTGTTTCTACATTCTCATCAAGTCACATGATAATTTTGCCCTTTCAAAATAATAAAATCAATTGAAAGACTAACTGTTAACAAGGACTTCCTCACTTGAAAATTTTCCCTTACACAGGACTCAACACATAATCACAGTTACGTTTCTTGGACAGAATGTATAGGAGTCTGCTACTGCAGAGCTTTATATGAAATGTGTTTTTAAACCTTTTTTCAATCAATCCTTTTTTTTCAGCTATTCAAAGTCATACCTAAATTCCAACCAATGAGAAATCCCAGCGAAATTAGGACCATTCTAAAGATATTTCCAATTAAATACCTGTATAAACACCTCACTCACTCATGGCCCAAGAGTGAAACAAAGAATTACTTCAGAGATTCTTACTTATGTGTGATTCAGAGAAATCATAAAGGTCTGCCAAATTCCCACATGACCAAGCATCTCCCCTAAGCTGTGATATAACTCAGATACAGTGAGTTCCTTTACAATTAAATTTGTTGCACATATGGCAAACAGCATTTACACGGCTCATTTGTACAAAGTTACTGTTTAGAACAGTATTAAATGTGAGATGATGACAACACTACTAATAGTACATTTCTGTATTTTTACAGAACTATGGCTGCTATGTCTTCCTGCTACAGCCAGAGCCCACAGATATTGTTCAGAATTCATTCACACCATCCTATAAGCAATTGCTTGGAATCAACTCCTCAAGGGACTTGTCTGCCCACAGGTAATTCCAGGCATACCTCTCAAGGGGAAAACTAATGAGAGTGAAAATGAAATAGTCCAGCAATGATACAGAACAGGAAGACAGAGTCAATGGTGAGAAGAATAGAGGCAGGCAGGCAGGAGTGCTCATCCTAATTCAAAATGAAGTCAACCTAATTTTAGTTTTAGTACTAGTAGGATTTTTTAGCATTGGCTTGAACAGATCAAATTTAGGTTTCCATCTTGATTTATATAAATATGGGGTCTGCATT
Source organism: Nettapus auritus (assembly GCA_011076525.1). Classification (NCBI taxonomy): domain Eukaryota; kingdom Metazoa; phylum Chordata; class Aves; order Anseriformes; family Anatidae; genus Nettapus; species Nettapus auritus. Next base: position 105,452,176 of record CM021765.1, on the reverse strand, counting down.
CACACAAAAGTTAGGTATTTGTGATTATTTTATTTTTTGTTCAGGACATTTTAACAGCCCTAACACCTGAGAATGGATGCAACAGATCTGTTTTAATTTCAAGTCAAAAATTGTTCAATATCTATTTACCATGGTACATTTACCCTATATATATATATGCTATATATTTATAGTAGTCACATCTCCAATATCTATTTAGCATGGTGTGTATTATTCTGTTTATGCCGTTTACGCCATATATATCTGCTACATATCTACATATAAAGCCTATAGAAACAAAACAGATTATTAATGATTGTACTTGAACTGATTATTTTAGAGTTCTATTATTAGAATGACAAAATAGAAAAATATAAAAGAGTGAAAATATAGAAAATTATAAGAAATTCCCTTCTTTGGGAAGTCATATTGAAAATACAGAGTTATAATTCTTTTTACTACCTATTTGGATGAAGTTCAATACCTTATTGAGAGAGAAAGAGATTATGATAATTCTTACATTGTTACTGAATTCCTTTTATTTAAGCCTAGTGCTGCCTTAAAATAAATAAATAAATAAATGGCACAATATGAAAATCACCATTGTCCCAGAGAGACAGTGCAGGACAGATATAATACTAAAAGCTATTTTCATACAATCCTTTAATATAACTCTATATGAATGGAAAATTCAGGACAAATAAAACCAGTACAGAACAAAATAATAAACAACACAACAACAAAAAAATAGCTTCTGTTGTAAAAATAAAATTCAAATACAAATTCAAACTGCAGTCTATAAGTAAAGTAAAATATTGCAGAAAGGCCAACAAGGCAAGCAGTCTGATGGGGGTCTGTTATAGACCACCGAACCAGGATGAGGGGGTGGACGAGGAGTTCTACAGACAGCTGACAGAGGTTGCAAAACTGTCAGCGCTTGTTCTTGTGGGGGACTTCAACTTCCCAGACATATCCTGGAAACACAACACAGCCCAGAGAAAGCAGTCCAGGAGGATTCTGGAGAGAGTGGAAGATAATTTTGTGACGCAGCTGGTTGGCGAGCCTACCAGGGGAGGTGCCCCGCTAGATCTTCTGTTCACTGACAGAGAAGGACTGGTGGGAGATGTGGTGGTTGGGGGCTATCTTGGGCAGAGTGACCACAAAATGGTAGAGTTCTCGATACTTGGCGAAGTCAGGAAGGGGACCAGTGAAACCGCTGTCTTGGACTTCCGGAGGGCTGACTTTGAGCTGTTCAGGACACTGGTTGGCAGAGTCCCTTGGGAGGCGGTTCTGAAGGACAGAGGAACCCAGGAAGGCTGGGCGCTCTTCAAGAAAGAAATCCTAATGGCTCAGGAGCGCTCTGTCCCCACATGCCCAAAGATGAGCCGGCGCGGAAGAAGGCCGGACTGGCTGAACAGAGAGTTGTGGCTCGAGCTTAGGAGAAAAAAGAGGGTTTATAATCTTTGGAAAAGAGGGCGGGCCACTCAAGGGGACTACATGGATGTTGCGAGGTGGTGCAGGGACATAATTAGAAAGGCCAAAGCTCATCTGGAGCTCAATCTGGCTACTGCTGTTAAAGACAACAAAAAATGTTTTTATAAATACATCAATACCAAAAGGAGGACTAAGGAGAATCTCCACCCTTTACTGGATGTGGGGGGAAACTTAGTTACCAGAGATGAGGAAAAAGCTGAGGTGCTTAACGCCTTCTTTGCCTCAGTCTTTAGCAGCAAAACCAGTTGTTCTCTGGATGCCCAGTACCCTGAGCTGGTGGAAGGGGATGGGGAGCAGAATGTGGCCGCCACAATCCACGAAGAAATGATTGGCGACCTGCTACAGCATTTGGATGTACACAAGTCGATGGGGCCGGATGGGATCCACCCGAGGGTACTGGGAGAACTGGTGGAAGAGCTGGCCAAGCTGCTTTCCATCATTTATCAGCAGTCCTGGCTACTGGGGGAGGTCCCACTTACTTGACTGGCAGATAGCAAACATGACGCCCATCTACAAGAAGGGCTGGAGGGTAGACCCGGGGAACTACAGGCCTGTTAGTTTAACATCAGTGCCAGGGGAACTCATGGAGCAGATTATCTTGGGCGTTATCATGCGGCACTTGATGGGCAAGCAGGCGATCAGGCCCAGTCAGCATGGGTTTATGAAGGGCAGGTCCTGCTTGACGAACCTGATCTCCTTCTATGACAAGGTGACACGCTTAGTGGATGAGGGAAAGGTCTACCTTGACTTCAGTAAGGCTTTTGACACCGTTCCCCACAGCATTCTCCTCAGGAAACTGGCTGCTCATGGCTTGGACTGGCTTATGTTTTGTTGCATTAAGATCTGGCTGGATGGCCGAGCCCAGGGAGTTGTGGTGAATGGAGTCAAATCCAGTTGGAGGCCGGTCACTAGTGGAGTCCCCCAGGGCTCGGTACTGGGGACGGTCCTCTTTAACATCTTCATCGATGATCTGGATTTTAGGTTTAGGTTGGATATTAGTTCTTTACTGAACGAGTTGTTAGTCACTGGAATAGGCTGCCCAGGGAAGTGGTTGAGTCACCATCCCTGGAGGTCTTTCAAACACGTTCAGATGTAGAGCTTAGGGATATGGTTTAGTGGAAGATTTGTTAGTGTTAGGTCAGAGATTGGACTTGATGATCTTGTAGGTCTCTTCCAACCTAGACTACTATGTGATTCTGTGATATAGGACTGAAACACAAACTCTCCTCAGTGATACCCAAATGTGTGCTTTATGCAGATGTCTTGACTGACAGTGTTTTAAGTACAAGTGAATATTAACAGAAGATTCTGCCTGTGATGAAGTGGCTTAGTGTCATTTTTCTTCATTCTCAGTGCTGTTTTATTGTTAACTCATTTTTTAAAACAGCAGATTTCTTTAACCTATCAAAGTTCTTTGCCCCCTCCTCCCTCCAGGAATGTCTTGCACACGGATTTGATTTATGCCAAGACAGTGAATTGTATTTTTATTCTAAATGTCAGATTTACAAGTTCCGTGTACTTGTTCATAGATACTTTCATGTCTCCATGCCAAATGTGATTTTTATACTTCAAAGCCTGGATACTTCTATTGGGAAAAAAAAAAAAAAAAAAAAAAAAAAAAAAAAA